>CAKKXW010000003.1:56600613-56793969 GCA_920937365.1 Sphaerophoria rueppellii
GCTGAGGTTACATTCATCGGGCATGCATTCCTCTGACCATATCTTACAGATGATTTGGTGCATGCTCCTATCTAGCTCGTCGCCTGCTGCTTTGAACAACTCAGCAGCTAGTCCATCTGCTCCAGCGGCTTTGGTTAGAAAATACTGGAACAAAATAAACGGTCGTCCTATAGGGATATTACACTCATTCATATATTTATATTAAGCTTTAGTATTGTAATCTAAGTTGTATCCTTAATAAAGGTTATATTGTCAAAACGCTTAGAAAATCAAGAATTGAAGTTTCGTGCTTCTTCAATAAAACCTTGGTGAGGCCGGCGGGCAAAATCCCCTATTACTCGTCGATTCCTTCAATTCGAATTGGCAAACAACTTTTTTATCAAAACTGATGAGATTATGCTAAATTTAGTTGGGTCATTTCAAAGATCATTCATAAACTATGTTAAAATAATAAATTATGACTCACTGAACCTGAGTGTACAATTAATGTTATCCATATAGTTGATGAAGCTATTTCTAAAATTCAGTCTTATTATTTTTCCATAGGAATCCGTCAGACTGTTAGCTGGTATTGCAGACACGAGCAAAGATGGTCTTATTTCATTTGCTGAATTTCAAGCTTTCGAAGGTCTGCTATGTGCTCCCGATGCGCTATACAAAACTGCATTTCAATTGTTCGACCGCAACGGCAATGGATCAATATCTCTTGGTAAGTATTGTTTTTGAGGTTTTAGTTTTTTCTAGTATTCATGAATTGTTCTGTCTCAGTCGAAGCCCTTAGTTTCCATTAGTCCATTGAAGCAATGTGTGTCGTTCGTTACTTTTATATGCGAAGCACTGTAAAGCAAATGTCAGATCTAAAACAGATTTTGGTGTTTTAATTCATCATTGTTATATTATTGATATTGATACTCTTCAGTTTTACATCTATTTTGTTTCTCCGATTGAACCACCGGCAGTCATCGAGCTTGCCATTGAACGCATGGTTAAGAAAAATCAACGATGATCTGTGCATTTATTAAAGATAACTTATCATTTTAATATGATGTTGTTCACGACCCTGTGTTAACTACCTTTACTTCATCATAATTATTGAACTGTTTTGCTTCCTGGGATTTGTCCTCATTAATCGTGAGAGTTTGTACCTGGATTGTAAGAACACTCCACAATCCAGGTGCTGCTCAAAATCTTGAATCTGTTCTCACACAGTATAAGGCAGATTTTACTGCGATCTAGGAAATACGATGGGTAGGATCAGGGACAAAGAAAAAAAAAATTGCCGTCATCAAAGAATACGCTTGCAAGTAAGTCGTGGGAAATCGGCTAAGATAAAAACTCATGGATTTCAAGCCAACTAGTGATCGCCTGAGGAGTCAAGCAAGACAAATTTTAACGACCTCCTGGATAGAACCTAAGGAGTCTGTCCATTTTGAGTATTCGGAAACTTCAAGGCAAAAATCAGAAGAAAGATATCTTTGGCGGATTAGTTGGAGAGCACAGCCTTTACGAAGTTGCAGCGGATAACGGTTTCCGAAAAATCGAATCTGCTCCAACTCATAATAAATAATGTGATAAATATCACTAGGTTTGCAAGACGAAAGATCTACACAGCCACCTGGAGATCAACGGATGGTTAAACCGCCAATCAAATCGACTATAGGCTAATGCTAATGGGCGAATAGCAAATGTCGGCTCTGACCACTTTCTTGTAGTGGCTAAGTTAAAAATAAATAGAGTGGTGCGACAGCTCTTGAAGAACCAAGGCCTAAATGGCTTACTCTCATCAACAATTCTCTAGGTGCGTGAGAAGAATTGAAGGGACCTACAATTTTACGCTGATTCCGAACGGCTAATTTGAGAAGCACTTTTTCATGACAGATTGATACTCTGGTAGTTTTGTCAGTTCTTCGCAAGAGGCAGTACCCGTGAAAGGTGAAATAAAAACTGTATAGGCACGAGTAGGACTCGAACCCACGACGTTCTGCTTAGCAGCCAACGCACCTAACCACTAAGCCACGGGAAGCTACTGTGGCTAAGTTAAGAGCTCGATTATCAAATGAATTGGCAGTTGGCACCCCGGAGATTGTCAGAGAATTACCCTAGAATTACCTTAGCGTATCGCTGCTACTTCGGTTTGGCAAAAACACTGGGTTCAAAACTCCTCACACAAAGTGTCTGCTATGCACGCAAGGCTTTGATTTTACCAGTCCTGATCTACGGCGCCGAGTGTTGGACGATAAGTAAAAAAAGGGGAAATGATATGGACAAGAAGGTTCAACCGCCAACTGTACGAGCTGTACCAAGATGTGAATGCAGTCCAGAAAGCTAATAAAAGATGACTACATTAGCTTGGCCAAATCGAGCGAATGGACGATAACGCTAAAGCACAGAAAATCTTCTCTTCGCAGCCCCCAGGTTCGAGACAACCAGGAAGACCGAACCTTCGGTACAAGGATTAAACAACTGTGAGACCAGAGCGCTTGTCTTTGACGACTAGAGAATGCATGCGAGGTGTGCCTCAGGCTGAGATCCTATATAAATTGGGAGCCGGTTAAATGCAAACAAAAAAATAATTCCGATACGCCAATGAGCGGATGTAGTGCAGAAACTCGAATAATCCGTCCATGTCATTATCATGGTGCCGTTTCGGATTGCGGATAAAAACGCCATACCAAATGCAAAACTGACATTAGTTCTTCCAATGTCGTTGAAGAACACATTGGTTTTTGAATTTTTTAGATAAATAGAGTTCAAAAATCGCAACCAGTTAATCATACTTCTATGAACTAAGCTATGAACGTTGTGGTTTTAGGGTAATAGCTATTTAATTTAGTTGTCCCTTTATTAATTACTTTCGACGACCAAAGTAGTTTGGGTCAACTTGCACCTTTGCCGATTCCATCTCTGATTTCTTTAGTGTTTTTGTTTGTTTTTCTAAGTTATTAATCTATTTTTTCTCTTTTCAGCCGAATTTTCGGAAGTGGTACAAAAAACCGAATTGCATTCAAAAATTCCCTTCAGCTTAGATGGTCAATTCATTAAACGCTATTTCGGCAATGTAAGTTTTCTTGACACAAAAATAATTGCATAAATGTAAATATTTATAAAACATTTTTTCTAATCGACGACAGGACAAACAAAGGGTAATCAGTTACATGGAATTCACTCAACTGCTGCACGATTTTCACGAAGAATATGCAATGGAAGCCTTCCGGAGTAAAGATCCAGCTGGTTCTGGATACATATCGCCATTGGACTTCCAAGACATAATGGTCAAAGTCAAAAGACATTTACTCACAGCCGATGTTAAGGATAATCTTGTTGCAGTAAGTTTTCCTTCAAATCAAAGAAAGACAAATCTAACAATCCATTGAACAATTTCAGGTGACTGAAGGACACAAAGTTAGTTTCCCCTACTTCATGGCATTCACATCGCTGCTGAACAACATGGAATTGATCAAACGTATCTACCTGTATGCAACTCAAGGCAATCGCGTCGAACCTGTCACAAAAGATGAACTCCTCTTGGCCGCACAAACAATGAGCCACATTACGCCCCTCGAAATCGACATATTATTCCAGCTTACCGGAGCCCTCCATCAAACAGGGTACGTTGACTCTCACTAACTCTCTCTCTCTTTCACTCTCTTAAAAACTGAAACAAAATGTAATTTAGATTTAAAAGAAATGTTGTTAATTGTTTTGTGTTAGATTCATCTTCAATGTTCACACAACAATATGCACTGAGTGGGACTTGGCAATGGCTTGGCTACCCGCTCCCGCTCTGCACACTCTTGTCATAAATTTTCAATTAAATAGAACACAAAATATAATAAAACCTTAAAAACTCGCGCTATGACTTTGAAAGTAAACAAATAACCGGTCATTGATATTGTTGTGTATCGTTTTTCTGTTTTCGTTTTTGCACGCGTTCGCACTCTCAATTTTAAGGTGGTGGAGGCGTAAGATGATTGACACCAATAGGCAAGTTTTGAATTTCGAAAATAAACATCAAATGCGACCACCCTATTGCCCTGTTGAAACTTTGTTTTATGGTTTAGTTTCTTAAAAGTTAAATTCATTTTTGCGTTTAAACTGATTGGTGTATTTTATAACCTACATCTAAATCCGATTTGGCGAGGTGAATTTGACCAGAAGTCAAAGCCAATTTAGTGTCGTGGCCAGCTGGTCAGTTTCACCTCAATCAATATGTTTTTGTCTTCTCCGAGATTGCAAGTATTCTAATTCTCATGTTGTTTTTGAACGTTTAGGCGAATTGTCTACAATGATCTTAGCAACATTGCACCTGAGCACTACACCAAACATATCACAACGCGTCTGGCTGATATCAAGGCTGTCGACAGTCCGGCAGATCGATCAACTTTCATTCAGATTCTCGAGAGCTCGTATCGGTTCACACTTGGTTCCGTTGCTGGAGGTAAGATTTTATAAATTTCAGTTTTTAAATGACGATTCTAAACAAATTCATTTTAGCCGTTGGTGCAACTGTGGTCTATCCAATTGATTTGGTGAAAACGAGAATGCAGAATCAACGAACTGGTTCGTTCATTGGTGAAATTGCTTACAGAAACTCATGGGATTGCTTTAACAAGGTTAGAAATTGTCACTTCATATCGTACTCCATAAGTAATTGGTTTAATTCTCTCTGCAGGTCATTCGACACGAAGGTGTTCTTGGTTTGTATCGGGGTTTGTTGCCTCAATTGATGGGTGTTGCACCTGAGAAAGCTATCAAATTGACTGTGAACGACTTTGTGCGAGATAAGTTTACCGACAAGCAGGGAGTCATATCGAAGTATGCCGAAGTTTTAGCTGGAGCATGTGTATGTTGAGGTTTTTTCTATGCTGCCGCATTTTTTATTATCGTTTTCTTCTCGCTCTTTCTAGGCTGGCGCATCTCAAGTGGTGTTTACTAATCCATTGGAAATTGTTAAAATTCGACTTCAAGTTGCTGGAGAAATTGCGGGTAAGTGATTTTAACAATTTAACTTCAATAGCTAGGGTTCCAGTGGTAATGGTTTATTTCACCGCGCTTACTTACTTAAGGTGGCGCTTAAGGCTGTTGTGATCTTGGGCCTCAATCAACAATCCCCGCCAGCCAGCTCCGTCCCTAGCTAGCTGTCTCTAGTTTTGCACAAGTTGATTGAGGTCCTTTTC
Source organism: Sphaerophoria rueppellii (assembly GCA_920937365.1). NCBI lineage: Eukaryota > Metazoa > Arthropoda > Insecta > Diptera > Syrphidae > Sphaerophoria > Sphaerophoria rueppellii. The sequence continues at coordinate 56,605,791 of CAKKXW010000003.1, forward strand.
CAATTGGGTGCGCCCTCTGAGTTGCGGTCTTCTTCTACTTCTTCGTTCCTCGGGAATGGTATCGAAGGCTCTCTGAGTCATAGCATTGGTGTGTGGTGTCCGCCCGCTCTATTTGACCGAGCCATCTAAGTCGCTGGCTTTTTTGTCCGATTTTGTTAGTTTCCATGCTTCTCCACCATGCAGCAGACTGGGATGATGTGGGTGCTATATAGTGTTACCTTAGTTGACCGAGAGAGGGCTTTACCACTCAATTGCTTTCTTAGCCCGAAGAAACAGGGATTTAAGTAGACTGATTTCTGATTAGGAAAACAATGCCGAGGTTCCACTCATGCATACTTCCGACCATATCTTGCAGATGATTTGGTGCATGCTCCTATCTGGATGGTTGCCTGCTGCTTGAACTGCTCAGTTGTGATATTGTCGTCTTCACTTCATCTAGATCGGGCTCACGGAATTGTTGACTATCATCGTGTCCAATGAATATGTCCTGTCTGACAGCGAGATTCTGTTCTTCGTCGGTGTTATAATAGTCTACAGAAGTGGTATTTCCAAATCCTCAGCATTGACTGCGACCCTACTATGATGTTTCCTTGCTCATGTGTGCAGGAATCGGTCCTTGTTCGATGACCTTGAGCAAGCTGTTAACCTTCCGGTAAAACCTCCGACCTTCATTTTCTGCTGCTGGCTCTCTCCACGTCCTCACAACCTCGATCTGACGTTTGTCGTGCTCCCTCTACTCCTGAAAACCAGTGTTCCTCTCTCCTCTTTTTGCTCGTTGAGCTCCCAAGCGGCTCTTGTCCTTCTATGAAGCGCCACTTTGTATCTCACCTTCTTGGCTGCATGCGCCTGCCTTAATTATTCGTCAAACAGTCGTTACGCAAGTGCCTTCCGTCAATTGCAATGTGATCAATCTGATTGACAGTTCATCGAACGGGAGATATCCATGTTCCTTAATAGATGTTGAGATGTAGGAACCACGTCCTTGCTACCACAACATTTCGCCCGGCACTAAAATCGAGCAGCCGTTGTCGTTGGTATCGTGCAGGCTGTGCTTCCCGACTGTTCCAACAAAGGTGTCCTTTTTTCCTTGCTTTGCGTTTAAATCGTCGAGGACGATTTTAATGTTAAAGCTAGGACACTGTTCATACGTTGCCAAAGAGCTCGTAGATCTCGTCTTTGGTGTCGTAATTTTTCTTTTCTGTAAGGGCATGTGCGCATATTAGGCTAATGGTGACGAATTAAGCCTTGATTCGGATCGTCGTGATGCGTTCGCTTACATATTTGAAGCTCAATACTTTTTGCTGCAGTCTGCTTCCAACGACGAATCCGCACCCAAAAAGCCTCTCATTATTTAATGGTGCATCCAGGAATGCTCATCAGTATAAGCTTAAGCCTTATCTCGATTGTGATGTCAAGTGAGATCCATGATCTCATGAAAGAGCAAGCAAAAGTAGAGTCGTTCGCATTATTGAAAATTTGATGCCAAGAAATCATGTTGGATTAACGTATTTTCAAGTAATGCCTTAGGCCTGAAAAAATAGAAACATTAAACTAGACCTTAAAATCCATTAAACATATTTTCGATGTTTGCAGGTGGCGCCAAAGTTCGTGCCTTATCAGTCGTTCGTGATTTAGGACTCTTCGGCTTGTACAAAGGAGCTCGTGCCTGTCTTCTACGTGATGTCCCCTTCTCTGCCATTTATTTCCCCACTTATGCTCACACAAAATCTCTATTTGCTGACGAAGATGGGTAAGCAACAATTCTGAAAACCATATAATATTAAAGATAATAATAATCAATTTAATTTATCTAGCTACAACCATCCTCTTACTTTGCTTGCTGCTGGTGCCATTGCTGGTGTTCCAGCTGCTTCTCTGGTCACACCTGCCGATGTTATCAAGACCCGATTGCAAGTCGTCGCTCGAACTGGACAAACAACGTATAAAGGCGTCTGGGATGCAACAAAGAAAATTATGGCCGAAGAGGGACCTCATGCTTTCTGGAAAGGAACTGCTGGTAAGACAATGGACGATTCTTTTTGTATTTTCCAGTATTAATGTCTTCATCCGTTCTTGTTTTAGCTCGTGTGCTCCGATCTTCACCACAGTTTGGTGTAACCCTGGTTACCTACGAATTACTCCAGCGCATGTTCTACGTTGACTTTGGTGGCTCTCAGCCCACAGGTTCAGAAGTGAAAAAGTCCAAGCCTCTTGACGAAAGTGTTCACAGGGTCAATCCAGATCACATTGGAGGTTATCGGGCGGCTGTGCCACTGTTGAATGGCATCGAATCTAAATTTGGTCTTTGTTTGCCACGCTTCGGTCGACCAACACCGTCCACGGGGTCGTGATTGCCCAAACCAAACTATAGCAATGCCAATTAAGGTCTTTATTTTTTTTTTCGTAAAACAATTGTTCAAAATAACGGTTCTTTCCTTATTTTGCTAGGAAAAATCTCTATGAATTAATTAAGTATAAAATTTAAAAAAAACAAAACAACGTAGATCTAAACAAATTTACAAAAACATATAAAAATGGTTCAACTATGAACTTACAAAAACAGAAATGTAAATGGTTGATCCATGAACTTGAACAGAGATCTTTGTAGGTAATTTATTTTTTTAAAAGTTTATTTTTTCTATAAACAAATATTTAAAATAAAATCGCTACAGTGCGGTCCTGATATATTAAAGTTTAAACAAAAATTCAAACTTAAAACAATTTTATTGCATGAAAACAAAAAAAAAACTAGATAATTTGTTATTTTTTAAATAAAGAGTGTTCAATTATTTTCAACAAATACATTTAATAATAATCAACAAAAGCTACTAATGAAACAAAGACAAAGACAAAAAAGAAGCAACTTATTTATGGAAAACAGTTTTTACACTTTCAGTTGTGGTTTTTGAATACAACTTCCATCCAACTGTTAAGTTTTAAGCAAAATGTTAAGTTTTTCGTAACTAATTTTTTTTGCGACTGTTGATTATGTCTAGCATTTATTTGATTATTTAAGTTTTAAAGTTTAATTCTATATAAAATGAAACAAGGAGTATGTTAACACAAAACTTGTAAATATCTAGCTGAAAAAAAAAAAACACAAGCAAAATAAAAATACATTTTGTTGTTCTTATTATTTAATTTAATATTTTTTTGTCAGAAGGATTCCCATAAGGAGTTACTTACTTACTTATAGCGGCGCTACAGTTCAGGTCGGACCAGGGCCTCACTCAACATACTTCTCCAGCAAGCTCGGTCTCCACTTCGCACGCCAAGTTGGTTCAGATCCTCTACCACCTGTGTGCCCCACCTGAGTCGCGGTCTACCTCTTCTACGACGTCCTTCCGGGTTGGATTCGAAGACGAGCCGGAGCATTATTTTCTTTCGCTCAACATGACCAAACCATCTAAGCCGTTTGACCTTAACTTTACTGGTTAGGTCAGTGTTGCTGTACAACTCGTACAGTTCTTGGTTGAATCTTCGTCTCCATTCTCCATTAATGCAGACAGCACCCAAAAATCACTCGAAGAATTGTTCACTCAAAGCAGCCCAAAGCGTTTTCATCAGATATTGTCATGGTCCATGTCACTGCACCATACATGAGACGGGATGAGGTTTGTAGAGTGCCACTTTAGTTGCTCGGGAGAGGACTTTACTACTCAATTGCCTTCTAAGTCCAAAGAAGCAGCGATTAGCAAGAGTCATTCTTCGTTTGATTTCAGCGCTAGTGTTCCCGATTACTGATTTTGATTGTTTTGAAAACAGAGGAAAATGCCCAGTAAAATTCCCTCTTTTATACTTATTGTCCGTCGAGGAGTAGGGGGAGAGCTGGTAAAATCAGAGTCTTGTACAGTAGCCAATTTGTCTTTCAAGTGAGGAGTTTTGAACTCAATTGTTTGGCTTAACCGAAGTAACAGCAGCAGTTCGCTAGGGTAATTGTTCGTCGGATATCCGCTGATTATGTGCTAGGCGGTGTACAGATTTTCTTTTTTTGCCAATAAGATGTACATATTTAGTTAAGCCTACAAATGGAAACGGGGAAACAATGGCGTAAGTCATGACGTGACGGAGCGGCTTAAGATGTCTACTACGATGAAGCTTAGAGCTATGCGATCGCGAAACTTGTTTTCACAGAAGAGCCTCCTCCCATGGTCGACAGGTCGAAGCGGATTAGGCTGTTGCAACTAATTACCCTTCAACGAAAAAGTGTTCCCAGGAAGGCACACCAAACGAGTGAAGGAAGCGAATGAAAGGAGCGGCTTTTCCGGCTCTTGCACTTGGAGTCACATCAAATGCCTGGTACCCTCGGTTGGAGGTCTCACGTCTTATAACAGGCCTCGGAATCGGACGGATACACTGATGATGATCCAAGCAAATGTTTTAAGGACAATGCACGTGGAATGTTAGGTCCCTTAATAGACCGCGTGCTGCCAAATAACTAGCAGAGGTCCTCAACTGCTATAAAGCAGACATTACTTCTATCAATTTGATGGGATAGACTCAGGCAAAAAGTCTTGAGCTTCAAAAGCGAACGCAACACGACGCGACGATCCGAATCAAGGCCTTTCGCCATTAGCATTATATGTGCGCATGCCCCCAAAAAAAGACGACACCAAATACATATGAGCAATGTCGTAGCCACGACATTAAAATGGTCCTCGGCGATTTTAACGCAAAGCTAGGAAAAGAAGAAATCTTTGGTGGAACAGTCGGAAAGCACAGCCTGCACGACACCACTTGCAACTACGGATTGTGACCGATTTTGCTGCGGGGAGAAATGTTAGCACCACATCTCATCCGCCTTAAAGGAGCATGTAGATCTCCCAGTCAATTAACCGTCAAGCAGATTGATCACATTGCGATCGAAGGAAGGCAGTAATCCAGCATTCTACATGTTAAAACTTTCCGAGAGCCAACATCGACTCGGACCATTATCTCATCGTAGCCAAGGTAATGCTACGTTGGATGGCTAAAATCGCAAGAGATCTCCAGATCCTTCTCTGATCAAGTGTCAAGTAACCTCTTAAGGAGTCCTATGACGCCAATCGTCAATCGAAGACCAGTGGCAACATTGCCACAAAGCAGTTAGAGATATAAATAAATAAATAGAGTGGCGCGACAGCTCTTGAAGAGCCAAGGCCTAAGTGGCTTACTCTCATCAACATTCTCTAGGTGCGTGTGAAGAATTGAGGGGACCTACAATTTTACGCCGATTCCGAACGGCAAAGTTGAGAAGCACTTTTTCATGACAGATGATACTCCTGGAAGTTTTGTCAGTTCTTCGCAAGAGGCAGTGTCCGTGAAAGATGAAATAAAAACTTTGGGCCCGAGTAGGATTCGAACCCACGACGTTCGGCTTAGCAGCCAACGCACCTAACCACTAAGCTACGGACACTAAGCAGTTAGAGATGCCGCCTCTAAAATAAAGTTAAACATCGACCGAATTCTCACTTTGCCGTAGAACCTGGATCCTGGAAAAAACCTACAGAGACGAACTGTATAATGCTATGTCTAGTTTTGACATTCCTGCCAAACTCGTGCAAAATGTGCAAAATGATGAGTGAGATTTCACGTTGATCTATCAAGGTTGCAATGTGCTTAAACGGATTCGTTCGATGTCAAGAAAGGATTTAGGCAAGGCGATGCACTGCCGTGCGAATTCCTTAACATTATGCATGATATTGGCATAATGCGAAGAACACATTTTGTTATCAGTGATGTCAACGGCGCCTTTGTGAGAATAGAGGCAGAAGGGTCAAAAATGAGTTTAGCGGTAAACGAGGACAAAACGAATGGATACCAATGCTCTGACCCGGAAAGCCTTTGACATCTTTCCCGAGGGACGAAGAAGTAGATAATGACTGCGACTTAGGTGGCGCACCGAAGTGGAAGAGGACCTCAATCAACTTGGAGGGCTAAACTGGAGACAGCTAGCTAGACACCGAGCTAGCTGGTGGAGATTGTTTGATAAGCTCCAACTCCACAACGGACTGTAGCGCCACCTATCAAACAATTACATAATAATAATAATGTCACTAGCTTTGTTTTGAAAACAAGGAACAAGCCTAAGTATGAATGACATGAAGTCAGCGGAACTGTTATATTGTAACTCATGTCGTTTTCCATTGGTCGTCCAGAAGCATTCGGAAGGGTCCAGAAGTCTTCTGGAACTATCCATTGGACTGACTTTGACGGACGAAATGCTTCTTAGAGGAACAGAACTCTTCTGTTTTGAAAACAGAAGCGTCCGAAGAATGACACTTTCATCGTACCCTGTTCCATTGGAAACGTCATAAAGACCAATGGAAAACGACATCAGTTTATTAAAAACCGTTAGTTGATCATTTGCTGACAATATTATTTTAACCTAAACAAGAGAATAAATAAAATGACTCATCGGACTTTCAATCAACGTGTTACTTGAGCGAGTTTAATTTTGTTTTGTAACGTATACGCCCTGATGTCCACAACATACTTTTAATCTGTTTGAATATAATAGTTTATTTTTAGAAACGTTCCAATAGGTCCTCACTGTATATAATCAATCTTAAGATGCTTAATTATATTGAACGGACATATTCAATAAAATGTGTAGGTACTGTACGAAAAACAAAACCCCTTCTCAAGAAATGTAAGGGCATTCAACAATTGACTCTCACCTGGTTTCCTCCTGCTTATTATTATCATTGAAAACCAACATCAGATTTATACGCACTGATACTCGCACTACCATTCAAAATGAATTTCTCAACAATTTTCATTTCAAATTCAACTTAGATTATATTCTTTATTTTTCATTGAAGCATAAAATCTTCGCACTGCGTTCCATCTTCTGTTCCTTCTCATTAAGCTCCACAAAGCTTATCTTCCCTAATAAACCGAAACACAATCAAAAATTAAACAAAACAGCAAGTTTCGCGAACTTTATCGGTCAGCAGGTTGCGTTACAAGCAAATGCATCTAATTGCACCCGCAAAGCAGAAATAACGAGAATATAACTATAGTTGTGATACTTGCACAAATCCGTTCAAGCCATACATGGTTGTTACAGTGGTCACTGGCCATGGCCATCAAACAGAAGCTACAACAAGCTAGCTAGGTCATGGTGATGCGGTTAGGTGAAGTACTTAAAGCTATACTATTCTGGATGTTCTTCCAGTTCAGTGGTCGACCGTGTCGTCAACATCATCAACATAAACTTCGTTCCACCTTCTTCGGATTCAGTGTTAAATCAAGTTCAAAGACAGAGTTACAAAGAAAGAAATGCATTCAATTTGAAACTATATTCGTCGGATGTACGGGCACAGAAAGGATACGGTTGCTTAAATTGTGTGTTTGTTGCGAAAAAGCTAAAAAAGATTTCGTTTCAATTCGAAGGTTGTGATGAACGATGTTGCTAAAAGGGATAATCCTGTTGGTTCTTTTGAATAATTTATGTGCGTGTAAGAGTGTGAACGGCAACGATAATAACGAAGATATCTCGTCTCATATGAACAAAGATTCATGGCTAACAAGGATACGAGCAGTTCGAAGTGATGTTAAGGATTGTGTAAAGGTAGTCAGATGAATGGAATTAAAAATTAATGTGTGCGTTACATATTCATTTTGAAGTTTTTTATTTCGAAAGATGAGACATCCTGTATTTACATAAACACACCTATTGAAGTATAGTTTTGAAGATGAATACCTATAGTGAATTTGAGATAATTGTGTTTAGACACCATCTGCTTTCATATTTTTTTATCTTGGGTATCCGGTTGTTACAAGTTACTTTAAACCTATTCTTAAGGCTAAGGAAAGAATGATTTTATATATTCCTAGAATGAAAATCCTTGGATTAAGGATGATCGATTAATTTTTAATCATTAAAAAAGAAGATGTCTTTGCACTGCCCTCATCTGAATGGGTTCACAATTTTTGGTATCTTGTTCTTAGTTTCTCGGATCTCGTCAGATGTATTGCAACAATACACCTTTTATGTACATTTATCATATGAATATTATATAGAAACAAAGAGCATCATTATATTTGCTTCAAATAGAGAGACAAATGTCAAAATTTATTGTAATTCAGGGAATTGAGCTTACTCGATTTTACCTTGGTTCATCTTATGTAAACGGTTCAATATGTGAAACTTAGTTCATGTAACGCTGCGTGTCACTTCAGTTGTGTTATATAAAGATTTTTATTATTCTCTAATTTATAACAGTGAATTCGAACGATTGTTATCCTTCAGACAGTCTGATTTTGGGTATCTGAGTCTGGGTCTGAAAATAGCCGAAAGCGTTGTTTTTAATTGTGACAGTTCAGTGCGTGTTTCTTTGGAAATGAGGTTAAAAATAAATATCGGTCAATGTTGGGAGTTACAAGGCCAATTTTAGTTTACTGAAATTGACGTCAAGGATTCGGGAAGCTTTTCATTTATAAAGGATGGAGCGCCATGCCATACTTTCAGTGCACTAAATAAATGATATCCGGTTTGGTGATCGCTGGATTTTACCCCTTTCAATAAACCAAAAATGAATAATGTACATTCATCTTCGGTTTGTGTGAGTGTACTTATCCGTCTTCTAAATTTTTCGACAAAAACTTTTATTCAGAAGTCACTTAAAACGATACAAATTACACTTGCTATTTAATTCGGTAGATAGATGGTAGGATTGAACATCAAGTAAATACAGCTTTATGTTGGTGACAGGTACAATTCGTTTGATGACAGCAGCAGGGAAAAAGGCACCACTTAAGCAGTTCAAGCCCTTGGCCCCGATTGCCTTTGTCGATCATGATTCGAATCGAAGAGTTTCGATTGGTTTTCATGTTTGGTTTTGTGTAAGGTAATCGCTGTACCAATATGCTATTTTGAACTAACTCACAAAATATTGGCGCAAATTTATAGTCAGCTCCTATTAAGAAACTTTCGTAGATACTAGTTTAAACCATTTTAAATTTGAAACCAGCTACTAATTTTATGTCAACATATAGACATTTTGTAACCAGCTTGTAACTAGTGTAAGCCTTAGGTCGCACCCACAATACATTTTAGTTGTACAAACCCAAAATAATACAGTTTGAAATTTTTCAATGTAAAAAGGAAATCCATCGGGATGCCTTCGAATATGTGCTACAATGGTAATCTAAGTAGCAATATCTTAGAAATTTGTAACATGTTTGCAGACTTTTTTCAGTCAAACTTTGTGATTAACACTTCGTTCATTAATTTTTTGCCAGATAATTATGAGTTTGTTGACATGGGGAGTGTAGATATATCTGAGGAAGAGATTTTCTTAGAACTTTCCAACTTAGACTTGGGTTTAAGCTTAGGACCTGATAATATTCCAGTAAGATTCTTAAAAGAGTGTGCAAACTGTTTATTGAAACCACTACATCATATATTCAACCTTTCTATTAAAAATGGTGACTTTTTAGATTCTTGGAAATCATCTTATATATCTCCCATTCATAAATCTGGATCAAAACAGTCAATTGAAAACTATAGGCCTATCGCTAAGTTACAATTAATTCCAAAAATATTTGAATCAATAGTGAAAAATAAAATATATGAAGTGGTGAAAAATCATATTTCAGCAAACCAGCATGGATTTGTACAAGGACGGTCAACTACGACCAATCTAGCGCTCTTTACAAAATTTTGTATGGAAAACATGGAAAATAAATGTCAAACTGATGTTATTTTCACGGACTTTTCGAAAGCCTTTGACAGGGTCAGTCATCAGGTGTTATTAAAAAAACTTGCTTTTTGGGGATTTCATTCGACTCTTCTTAAATGGTTGGCTAGTTATTTATCAAATCGTTCGCAATTTGTTAAAATTGGATCTACGTTGTCTTATAAAATTTTTAACTATTCAGGTGTTCCACAAGGTAGTCACCTAGGACCCTTGCTATTCCTCTTGTTTATAAATGATCTACCAACTGTTATAAAATCTTCGAAATGTTTAATGTTTGCTGATGACGTAAAAATTTTTAAGTCTATTAGAACAATTGCTGATTGCTTAGAACTTCAAAATGATATGAACAGATTAAATGAATGGTGTCATTCTAACTTTTTAGATTTAAATGTTAACAAATGTTCTGTAATAACTTTTTCAAGGTCCGCATTACCAATTTTATTTAATTATGCTTTGGCTAATGATATATTGTCAAGAGTGTTAAGCCAAAAAGATTTGGGAATCATTTTTGATTCACGTCTTTTGTTCAACATACATATTGATTATGTTATTTCTAAAGCTAATGCTATGTTGGGATTTTTATGTAGAAATTCTCAAGAATTTAGAGACCCATATACTTTAAAATCTCTCTATGTATCATTAGTTCGACCAATTTTGGAATATTGTTGTGTTGTGTGGTATCCGCTCTTCAAAAAAGATTCCACACGAATTGAAAATGTTCAGAAGCGATTTACTAGATTCGCCCTTCGAAAAATGAACTGGTCAAATGATCTTTTGCCATCTTATAAAAGAAGATGTCTTTTAATTGACTTAAAATTTTTACATTGTAGAATAACTTATTATTCTATAATTGATTGTTCTCCTCTTTTAGCCCTATTTAGTGTAAATGTCCCTCCAAGAACTTTAAGGCCAAGATACGATGCATTTTTTAATATTCCACGCCATGTAACTAACTATGGGAAAAATGAACCAATCACTAATGCTTGCGTCAATTTTAATCATTATGGAAATATAATCGATCTTTGTCAAAATAGAAATTGTTTGAAATTAATTCTTATGAATTCAGTGAGTTAAAATCATTCATATTTTTTGTATATATTTAATAAAATAACTGTATTAGTCTAAGAAAGTTGTAATAGATCTTGTAGACGAAATAAATAAATAAATAAATAAATAAAATACAGTTTAAGAGCGATTGTTTTACATAGTTAAATACAATTTTGTAGGAGAAAATACAGTTTGAAATAAAAATTGAAACAGTGGAAATTTTGTGTTATTAAGAAAAAAAAAAATTGGGAAAGGAATTTATTAAAAAGATAACATAGGAGATACATATTTATAGAAATATTTCATTAAAGCATGGAGCCATGAGCAATTGGTCAAGAAGCATCTTTCACTATCTAGAACAAGGGTGATGTCAAGGATCGCCTCCATATATTTCCTCAAATTTTCCATTTAGTTTTTATTTTTTATTGCTTTTGTCTGTATAAAACGAACTTTGCTTTTTGTTTCTGAGAATAATTAATAAATTGTAAAATAAAAGCATTTTGCTCGCGAGATTAAAATTTCAACTATGTTGTTACATCTTTTCTAACCTCATGATTCCATCAGAAAAAGGTGATCGAAGAAAAAAAAGAAAATCTGCTGGGTAATCGAAGATCACAATCGATCTTCGCAATAATGAAATAATACAATCGATTATCGATGATCGAAAAAAGTATTATCGATTAGAAAATCGACACTCGCAATCGGGCCTTTATCTCTTTAACTGAACTTTCAAATTGCTTATTTTTGTGCTTTAAATTCAATTAAAAAAGAATAAGCAGTGATAAAACCTTAAATATAAAATGACCCTAAAGATCCTTTTTGTCCCAATAGTGGCGTTAGACGTTAATTACAAAACCTAATTCTGTTAGATTCATCGTATTATCTTTTTATCCATGACAAAATGAATCATATTTCCATGAATATAAAGAAAATAAGTAACATTTTCGTACAACCGTCGACAAGGTTTTGGAGAATCGAAGTGAAAGAGTGCGAGACCATCCGAAGACAGCCCTTTGAACAATCTCTTAAGTACACCAACAAAATTTAAGTTTTTTCATTTTATTGAATTTATTAAAAAAACAAAACATGTATTTTGCCCAATCAAAACGGCGCACACAGCGCTGATTGTGTCCTTCAGGAAGTGGTACAGCCATTCCTACCAACCTTGCCCAATCTGTTTATTAAACAGTTGACCGGATGTGGATATTACTTTTAATAAGGTAAAGGCAGGGAAAAAAATATATTATGGCAAGAAAATTAATTGTTTTCTTTATCGGAAATTATTCAATATGCCTTATTATTGTGGAAAAGTAAAAAATCAACTGAAAATTAATATCAATGTTCAATGTTCAAAAATATTTTGGATAACGCCCATCAGTATATTAATCTTATAATCCATCAACTCTTTAAAGATCACATTTTGCGATACTCCAGTTCCTGTTATGGATATTACATAATATTAACAGATTGTAGGTTCATGCAAAGTTAAATACGTGTTATTATAACGAGTAGGTTTTATTAACGTAGCTAAAATAAAAAAAAAACATCAACATAAACACGGACCACCTATGGATGAGGCAATTTGATGGTCGCGTCATCGTCAATGACATACAATGTCCTTGAAACCACAACAAAAAAAAATCGAATTTTGTGAATATCGATTCATATTGAATCCTGTATTTAAATTAAGATTATCCTTTGTCGGCTTTCCCCTTTAATGAAAGGACTTTTTTTCAAACAAATTGTTAGGTTATGTAAACTTAATTAAGGCATTGTAGATAAGGACTTAGTAAGTCGGCAAAAAAAGAAACTAAAAATACCATTCTTTCACAGGCAACCAGCAACACAACGTGGAATTGCCTCAAAGCAACTTCTCTGAAGTTATTAGACGAGATGACGTCGTCAAAGGTGATTCCCATATGGCGGGGCATTCGTTTAGTTCGTGTAGCCGATTACATAGATAGAACTGGCAGAACGACTTATTCAAGGTAAATTTCCTTTTTTCCAGAGGATTGAGGATTATTGTATTTTTTTGTTCTCCCGAAACACAGTGATACCAGTGATGTTGCACCTCAAAGGGATGTCGAAGGTTTCGTGTATCTGGATCAAATCGTGGAAAGAATGATGAGGGTCCTTCAAACGCATGCCTTACAAGTGAGCTTTAAAGACGTTGTCGATGGGATTGCGTTGGATGACAAAGGCGAGTAATTTTAGACAACACCAAATGTTTTAGCCTTGATTTAATGTCCGTTGAATTGTGTCCAATGAAAAGATCTATTTTTGAAATATAAGATATGTAGACATTACACTGAAAAGCATTTTGCTTTGTGTGATTTGGTTTATTGGATTTCGAAGATTAATTTTTTGTTTGTTTTGTTACTCTTAAGGCAAATCATCCAAGTTTCATGGATCTCCTCGCCATAGACGTCATCGGAATAACATGATGATAGCAATGGTGTTTGGCGTAACAGCTTTGGGAGCTGTCATGGTACCGGTGGGCTTTCAGGTTTTGTCTGTTATTAGTGGAAAAGCGTTGCTACTGGCTAAGATGGCTTTGTTGTTAGCTTCGATAAACGGTTTAAAAAAGGTTTGATATAAACAAAACTATGTGGTTTGCTTATGTATGACAAAAGTTCCTTTAAATTTAATTCATAGATTGCCAATAGTGGTGTACATTATGGACTGTATCAGGTTCCACATGATCCTTATTATCATCATGGATATTATGATCGTGGTGATGCCCAACATCCGAGGAATGTTCCAAACCTCTTGGCTAATCGAAATGAAGATGTTTAGAATAAGACTTAAACTCAATATTATTAAATCTTTAGCTTGTTGTTTTTATTTAATAAACAATGAATTTTTTTAACGAAAAAGGTTTTATTATTCCTTTGCGAACCATAACCGATTGAAATGGTGGTTAAGTTGAATTTGTACAGGTACAGTGTTTTTGTGGTTTCATTTTGGTACCATTTAAGCTCAGTTACCCACTTGAGGTGTCACAATATTTACAATAATGGATGGTTGTATTCAGACAAAGTGAAAGAGGTGTCATCGGAATACGGAATGTATTTTTTCGAAGAACTCAACTTGGCTATTCAGTCAATATATGTATAGCCATTATCCATCCATTATTAAAACTCTGCAACTATTGATAGATATCTATCCATTGACGTAATAAATAGTATTGACAAGAGACCGTCTATAGGGAATACACTATTACCTTACCTTCCTAGACATTTTAGGCACTTTTAACAATGTTGATACATCTGTGTTCACTTCTATGAAGACTCTGAACGTTGATAACTCACTCTGCAAATTGATAATGCTCAAAAGCGATTATCAACTCTAAAATGAGTGATTTTTCTACGAGAAGGTCTGTCAGCAGGGGCACTTCGCTCTCCTGTGGAATAGAAGTTAACGTATTGCTTATATCCCTCGGGAAAGGAGGCTATCGCCGACACAGGAAAACATCCTAATATCCTGAGAGACCCCCTCCAAAACGCACTTAATATGCTCACAAGATTGGCTGATCCCGTTAGACTTGGCATTAACCTTCAAAAAACAGATCTCGTCCTCTTCCCACGCAAATGCAAAATACCAGTAATTGTACCCTTTTTAATAAAAAGTGGACCACTTATTTTTACTAATGAAGCTTAATATCTTGGTTTGGTATTAGACAATAAAATGCAGTAGGTTTTTTCTCCTGCAAAAAAGCAATTGGAAACAAATGGGGTTTTCAACCTGGCATAACTACTTGGCTATATTATATAGGTACATCGGTAATCCGACCAATACTCATGGACTGCACTGGACAAAGCAATCAACTGTGACAAACTCAGAAAAGTTCAATGCACTGCCTGTCTTTGCATAAGCAGGACATTAAGAACGCAGAAACGTTCTACGGTGAAAAACCATCGTGCATTTTTGCATAAATGTCTGAATTCTGTAGAAAGTGAACAGGAAGTTGATGTGCTTACACAGATCAACATTCACATACTATTATCATGTGTAAATTGAATTCATATGGTTTTCCTCCGGGATTCGTTTATTGGATTTCTTGTTATCTTGATAAAAATCTTACTAAGTAAAATTCAGAAGCTCTTATACTCAAAACCTTTCATCTCCAAAGCGGGTGTACCGCAAGGTAGTCACTCAGGCACCCTCTTACTAATTTCACCTATTAACGATGCACCGTTAAGTGTTCGAAATAGTAAGATTCTAATCTTTGCAGATGTAGAATGAAGATCGCCGATCGCGTTTAACTTAAACGTGAAACAATGAATAGATTCTGAGAATTGGACACCCGCAAACACGCATCGCACATAGGTGCTGTCCATGGCTGAAGCTTTTCTAGACTAGAGAACTACATATCTGAATTTTTCCAAGCTTTGCGACTTACTTTCTAGTTTCATTGAGGCATGCATTAAAATGGAAATTTCGTTGAAAAATTCGTTGAGGATTGAGCGGATAAAGAGTACGTACCGGACATTTCAATGCACCTTAAATTCTATGCAAAGCTTTTTCCGAGTACAAAGTCCAACATTTTCCATTTTTCCATTTGCAAATCAGTGAACCTGAAATTTCATGCAATTTTTCCTTTGAAACCAATGAGTTTTCCGAGTTTTTCATCAAGAGATTTCTATTTTCAATTCGAAAACTCATTTTGAAATGTTTCAGTTTTCCATTTGAAAATTAACGCACCTAAACAACAACGTGCAATTTTCCCATTGAAAACCAAAGAGTTTTCCGAGTATTTAATAAGAACTTTCTATATTTCCATTCGAAAGCCCATTTTAAAACAAAAAATTCAAAGCAAGAAAAAACAAATTCATGACCTTTGATTGGTTTTTCCAGTTTTCCCACTCTTCTATGAGGTTTTCCCAATTTTTTTCACAGAATTTACTGAATGTATTAACCATGAAAATTTCACAGATATCAGTTGTGCCATTTCAGAGTCTATAAAAGAGATACATACAACAAAACACATCCTTTTTTGTATATAAAGAATCTATATATAGATTCAAAGCGCTTTAATTGATTTTTAAAGAGCATATTTTTGGTTGCCCTAATCATTAGCAATATTACAAGGACGAACAACAATATAATAATTATAAAAAAAAAAAAAACAAATAGAGTGGCGCGACAGCTCTTGAAGGGCCAAGGCCTAAGTGGCTTACTTTCATCAACAATTTAACGCCGATTCCGAACGGCAAAGTTGAGAAACATTTTTTCATGACAGATTGATACTCTTGGAAGTTTTGTCAGTTCTTCGCAAGAGGCAGTGCCCGTGAAAGATGAAATAAAAACTATGGGCACGAGTAGGACTCGAACCCACGATAACTTAACTTAATATAATCTAGCTGGATTCTAATGTTCTGAAGCTTTCGATCAGAAAAGTTAAGCACACACACACATATAACTAATATAAGGCTCCCGAGACCGGGTTTCCTGGTACTGACGTACATGATCTTATAACAAACTTTCTTCTAGTTGATTTTTATTCAAATACGGTTGTATGTATACAGAATTAACAGTTGCCTGCGACTTCATCAGCTTCTCGCTCAACCACCGGCCAGGTTAGCATTATGCTGCGTGGAAATTTTGTTGCCGAGCTATTTTAGAATTTCGTTACATATCTTTTAAGATTGATAATTGATAATTGAAATTAGCTCTTTACCAATAACACATTTATTTGGATAAGGGTTACTATTATATTGATACGACTCTTAGCCAATTTTATTGGCAATAATAGAATTAATATTTTTTGCCGTTTTTTCCACATTTCCACAGATTCTTTGCTCCTATTGGCCAAAGCTTAATGTTAAGTAGCCATAAGCCTTCCATGTTTAAAGGACTATTCAACACATAAAGAATTAGTAGTTACTGAGATTACCGCGTTCAAACGCGTTATTTTTCGGTGATGCTTCACTTCTTTTGGTCCCAATATAATGCTGTATAGCTATTCTTCAGTAAATGGAATATTCAAAACAAAAAGAATTGTTCAACTTAATTACGCAGTCTCTAAGATAAATACGTTCAAACAAACATGAAAGTTGGACCCAATTTTGATCCTTGAGGGATACCATATTGAAACGACATAAAGTCCGAAACTCGATCACCAAATACAATGGCTTGGTGTCTACTAGTAACGTTGATTAAAGCAGTGGTGCCGCTGTGAAACTCGAAAACCTGACTGCTGATATTTGAAAATTATTTGCAAGGTTTGGGGATTTTGTGATTACTATTTATAATTATTATTTTGTTCGCTTATTATAACGACAATCGTTTTTCATTACATTTTTTTTTTAAAGTACAAGTTTTTACATTTAAGTTTTAATTTTTTTTGTTTTTGGTTAAAGTTTCTTATAAATCAATATTTATCTTAACAAGTTTTCAGTTTTCTTGCTTAAAAAATATTTCATTTTTATTCAAGAATTTCTTGAGTACAATTTAATAATCAGTCAATATTCATCTAAATTGAAAGTTTTACTTAATCGAACGAATGTAGAATAATCTGTTCTTCACAATCAGCGAACATCAACATATTAAAAATTTGACATACCTCATTACAAACGTTTAAAATTCCAGCTCAAATGAATGCCACAATCTCAATTAAAATTAAAAGCCTTTGGTCACCACAACAATAACTACCTTCTCTGCTCATAATTATTATTAACGTTGATTTTCTTTTAGCCAAAACTTTCTATACACAAAAGCACATGTTCACGTAAACCCCCCTCTACCCCACACACACTACAACAACAGCAACAAGTTACTGCTGAAAGCAACAGCAACACTCGTTTATTTCATTCCGTAGAACTGCCAATTTTCATTTCTTCTTTAACTTCCTTCCATCAGAACTCCCACTCTGTTGTACTTTTACTCTTCTCTGTGAATCCGGCAAGCCGCCCTTGATGACGATACGGTATATAGGGATGACGATGTTGATGATGATGAGGAGTAAAATCTGTAAGCTTTCAGCAACGACAAGCAAAAGGCATCAACTACCAACTGCCAGCAGTATAAAAGGATACGCGCCACTGATAACGACACCATTCTGGCGATGGTCTTCCATGGTTGAATTGGTTTTTCTCGCAGTAAAGTCGTGTGTCCCTTATACCAATTGTTTCCATACAAAAAATCATCTCGTAGTCGGCAACGCATTATTCAGTCCATAAAATAAGGAATTCAACAAACGGTTTTAACTTAAAGTTCTTGTGTGGCAAGTAAAAAATCAAAAAGGATCAAAGGCCGGAGAATTTAGTAGTGAATTTAATTTTCCGTGAGTGTTTTTCTTTTTTAGCGGGAATTTCCGTGCACTTTGAGAGTTAAGTGGTGGATTTCATTTTAGTCGTCCTATTTCTATTTTTTTGTGTGCGGTTTTTTGTTTGTATTTGTTGGAATTACAAAATTTAATATTGTGACTGCAGTGTGTCGTAAGGTTTGATAACCGACGGCGGCGGCTGGCAAAGCAACCGGAATAAGCAATAATTACATTTCCTGTGAGTTATCTTGGTTTCGTGTGCAATTCACTTGGGCTGTTGCTGGAGAGCATTTTGGACAAAAAGGATCAGGAAAGTGTCAACAACAAGAAGGCAAACATGAAGGCTGTACTGTTCCTTTCGCTATCAATTTTAATCCTTGGAGTTAAGGTAAGTTATGGGGGGTGATTACACAGTATTGTGGGTGGTCATTAATTATGAGCAACAATGACCTGGGCTTCTTGTTATGTACTTTTTGACTTCTTGTCTCTCTGTGATGATGTTTTATTCGAGGTAATTTCTTTCAATTACCTATACGTTCGTGACTGTGTTACTCGATGGTGTTTATCTTAAAAGCACTTTTGTTTGTCTATGGATGCAATATCCATGAAGTTGGATTAAAGACTTTTTCTTATTTTTAGAAAACACAGAGAGGTGTTCTTAATGAAAGGATAAAAGAGTGTCTTTTTTTAGTTGGACTACCACTAATTAAGATAATCGTTATAAGAAGCATTATCCGGGGCTGTGGAACTACGTCAGTTCTTGAGACTTCTTGTTGTTTGTTTTAAGCATTCTGGTGTACCACTTATTTCGTGACTTGAATTCAGGCGGGTGTATTTTATTGACATTCTTAGCAATAACCATCAGTTTAATGTGAACGTTTTTGAGAAGTGGTCTAAGGTTTTAATTACTAAATACGTAAGTCCTATTATGGTGGAGAGGTGAGAATTTGAACTTTTACGTGTCTTCTTACTTCATAAAATCTTGTCACCTTGAAATACGAGTGCTTTATTAGATGTTGTCAAATACACCTTTCATTGTCTTAGTATCATTTTCGTCAATGATGGTCTATAAAAAAAGAGCTTGTTTGAAGAAAAAATAAGTTATACCTAAAGTTAAAACTTTAACAAAAAAAAAGAAGAATTTTTTTTTCATCATTTAGCATTCAGAGTGAAAATAACTTCAGTGTGATAAGAAGACTGACTTAATTTTCATCAAAAATGACATAACAAGAGAATTCAACATGTCGTTCAGTTGGAAAATATACTCGATAGTCATGCTCTTCAATATCATATCCAACGAAAATGTTTTTTTTTTTGCTCTTTTTATCAATTTTTTACGTTGGCTATTTTGAACTAGAACATAAAATTCACATGTAAAAGGTTTCATTGATTTGAGTCTTACATTGCCACCGAACCATAGCTCAGCAGGTGTTTTTCCAGCAACATTACTCTTTCTAGTTTGATTTATTGTAAAGACTGAATAATTAACTGCTTCTGCCCATAGAGCTGTTCCAAGATCCTTGATGTGTTCTTCAACTTTCAACTTTCTTACTTCTTGCGTTTTTGATTTCGCTGCCATTATCTGACATTAAGATTTTGACTTTTCGTTCAATGTGATTTTTGACATGGTTCAAGAAAATACTTACATAGCTTGTCTATTGTTTCTGACTAATGTTGCAAAAAATTAACTGTTCGAAAAAACTGAAGTCATCTTTAAACAACAAAAAGTATTTCGCTTCACCAAGAGATCGAATATCCTTTTCACCAAGATGGACATGAACTCTGTCGAGTGGATTCTGTGCAACTACGACATTCTTTGGATGAGACACACACCCTTTACAGACATTATATTCCCGTCATCAACCAGTCTTTCATGTCAAAATTTTAAGCTGTCGACTGACAAATTAAATTCATTAGTTTGCTTAAATACCTTCCACGATAAAAAAAAAAAACTTTTGCCGTATCTTGTTGAGTATAGTCTTTGTCAAGAACAGTTGTCACAGAAAATAGGCTGAATGTTAGTTCTGGAACAAACAACACAACTTTCAATACAATTGGGTACCATTTCTTGCCATCATAAGCTTGCATATGTATACATCGCCAAAGGAAACACTTTCTAGTTTTGTTGAATCACCAATTTCTCGGAAATATCCAACGATCGCACATTTGTCAAGCATTTCAAGTTTTCATTGGGGTGATGTGTAGCGCCACTATCTTTAATCCATAATTCTCGTTAATTCTTATAAATTGTCCAAGAGAGTCGATGATGGAGCAACTGTTATAAAGATTTTACTATATTTTTGCACATTCATTTACGAAGTGACCTTTTTTTTGCAATATCCCAGATAGTCAAAACACGGTCTATTCATACAATCTCGCTTCATGTGTCCATTCAAATGCATTTAAAACATTTGTTTACGAATGAACGAGACTGTGTTTGTTGACTCGATCAATGCTCTGTTGGCTTCCTTGCTGACATAACTTCTTCTTGCTTGCTCGTTCTTAAATATGTCATATTTGCCAATTAACGCATTACTCTTTCTCTATCTCACGCGCTTGCAGTTTTAATTCTTGAAGACGATTGCGTAGTTTTTGGAGAGTTGTTTCTGTTTCAGATACATAATTCGACTTCTCATTCCCTTCCACAGATTTAGTCAAGTCTTGTATCCATAGTTTCAAAACTTTGTTCTATTCAAAAAACCTGTTGAAAGACCAGGATTAATTTAAATTAAATGCGTATATATAAAATGGAAATGGACTGAAAAATTAAATCCTCATACCAAAACGTAATTTATACAAAATTCTAAACTTCCTTAAAACAAACACAGTAGAATCTGCTTACTTAATTTAAAGTGAAGCTTTACAATTTCCAACAACATGTTAAGCTTAGCGCATATGAAATGCCGCTTCCAATTTGAAACCTCGACTTTTAGACAAAAAACCAAACGATCGTTACAATTATCTAGCAGTTGCCCGCGACTTCGTCTGCATCTACCTCATCCACTAGAGGTGCGTTTTCGACTTGTGCATCATGCCCGCATGGGAATTTTGTTGTTGAAGCTATTTTAAAACAGTGGACTCTCTCTAAATCGAAATGGTTCTTAACTCGAAGCCTTCATATTTGTATAATTTTCTCCGTTTTAGTGTAGCTTTTACCGATGCTGTGCTCTTATTATTCGTAACTTATTAGCGTAACGTTGTATAGGTAAAACCCTTCCTCGATAAATGGACTATTCAATACAAAAAAAATTGTTCAGCAGTTGCTTTAGGATAAGCGCGTTCAAACAAGCAGAAAAATGAAATTTGTTGCCATTTTTTAAACATTTTAAACTGATTCCTATTGTTATAAAGCCTAAGTCCTTCCATAATTAATGAACTATTCAACACAAAAAGAATTGATTTGATTTGATTTGATTTAGTAGTTCCTGAGATCAGCACGTTCAATCAAACAATTCAATTCAATTCAAAATTAAAAGAATTGTTCAATTTGATTAAGAAGTTCCTGAGATAAGCGCGTTAGAACAAAGAAATATTAACATTTTTTGCCGTTTTTTTGCAAATTTTGCACTAAGTTTTCGCTCCTATTGGTCACAGCCCAATGTTAAGTAGCCTTGAGCGTTCCTCGATTAATAGACTATCCAACACAAAAAGAATTACACCATTCGAAATAGTAGTTCCAAAGATTACCACGTTCAAACGAACAAACACTTCAGCTTTATATATTACTAACTGGTTCTCACGGCTTTGCTCGCGTTAAGTTTAAGTTAACTTATTATTTTATTATGGTGTTGTACAGGATATTAAGTGAAACAATGAAAAGATTCTGAGAATTGAACACCCGCAAACACGAATCGCATATAGGCAGCTGTCCATGCAAGCTCCTTAAACCTAACCTAACATATGTCTCATGAATGGACCTGTGTTAAATAATGGCATACATATATAGATATTTTGAATTATCGTTAAAATTAGGAAATTTCCCTAGTGTTACACCAGTTTTCAAAAAAGTACATGAGTCCGAAATTACATAATAAATGATTATATATAAACAATTTAGCCTTTGACAGCAAACAAATTATATGCTATGTACAAATCGGGCTCATGCCCGTTGTACGGTGAAAAACCATCTTGCATTTTTGCATAAATGTCTGAAAGTTTTGTCAGTTCTTCGCAAGAGGTAGTGGCCGTGAGAGAGGAAATAAAAACTATGGGCACGATTAGGACTTGAACCCACGACATTCGGCTCAGCAGCCAACTTAACTTGGAATAATCTAGCTGGATTCCAATGTTCTGAAACTTTCGATAAGAAAAATTAAGCACAATATCCAATATTTTTTGGGGTCGGAATCTGAAAATAAGGCTCCCGAGACCGGGTTTCCTGGTACCGGAAATACATTCCATCTTACTGACGTACATGATCCTATAAAAAACTTTATTCTAGTTGGCTTTAATTCATATACGTTTGTATATATACAGAACCAGCAGTTGCCTGTGACTTCTTCCGCCTCTCCCTCGTCCACCGGCCAGAGTAGCATTATGACTTTTGCATCATGTGTACGTGGGAATTTTGTTGCCGAGCTATTTAAGAATTGTGTTTCATATCTTCTAAGATTGATAATTGATAGTTGATATACACTCCTTACCAATAACACATTTATTTGGATAAGGGTAAATATTATGTTGATACGACTCTTAGGCAATTTTATTGGCAATAATATATTAAAATAAAAAATTAATATTTTTTGCCGTTATTTCCACATTTTCCACAGATTCTGTGCTCCTATTGGTCATAGCTAAATGTTAAGTAGCCTTAAGCCTTCCATATGTTTAAGGACTATTCAACACATAAAGAATTATACGGAACGGGTCGTTATTCTGTATTCCAAAATTCTGTATGAACAAAATTCTGTATCTGAAGAAAAAATTCTGTATGAACATAATTCTGTATTCCATTATTCTCTTTTTCTATTATTCTGTATTTCAAAATTCTGTTAATCCAAAATTCTGTTTTTCAAAATTCTGCAAATCCTTTCAGAAAGTCTGTAATTCCAAATCTCTACATTAAAACTCACAGTTATGAACAGGTTCTTTAATTGCCTGTAGAACAATTTACTAAAATGAGGTGTTTCATGGCTCATGCGAATGTTAACCCGATTGTTTAGTTATAGTGTGCACATTATCAATCAATTTTGTTACAATACGAGCTTTACATTTATTTTTTATTCGCTTAGCGCACGCCCAATTAAACATTTTTTTTCGTTGTTCTTTCGTTGTAGAACGTCAGATCATCGACACACAATTTATCCTTTGCTTTATTAGATTTTAATAATTTAATATTTGCCATTTTTTCTGCATTCAATTTATCACGATTAACTTATAACACTTAACTTAAGCTGCCGAACGCAAAATGTGTTATTAAGGTATGTGATTCATGTAAACCATATGCAATATGGAGAGAGGTCCGTTACATTATATAATATAAAAATTAGTTGGAGAGAGATCCGTAACGTTAGAATTATAATCTATGCTTCAAGGTTCTGCATAGAAAACATCAAAAATCTGTAGTCCTAAATTCTGTAAATGATAAAAGAAAATTTTTTTTATAATGAAAAAACAGTGCACATTTTTTTTCATTATCAAAACAATTTTTCTTTTATCATTTACAGAATTTAGGACTACAGAATTTTGGAATACAGAATTTTGAAATCCAGAATTTTGTTTTACAGAATTTTAGAATACAGAATTTTGAATTTACAGAATTTTAAAATACAGAATTTCGGAATACAAAATTTTGGAATCCGAATTTTGGCCTATACAGAATTTCGACCCCAACCCAGAATTATACCATTCGAACCATTAGTTACTGAGATTACCGCGTTCAAATGAACAAACTCTTCAGCTTCCGTTTTGCTTTTTATTAAATTTTATTACGTAGTTGCTAAGATAAAAGCGTTAAGACCAAGAAAATTTAATAAGTTTTGCTGTATTTTCCACAAATTCTTCGCTCCTATAGCTTAATGTTATAAAGCCTAAAGCCTTCCTCGGTTAATGGACTGACTATCTAACAAAAAGAATTAAACCATTTCAACAAGTAGTTCCTGATATTACCGCGTTCAAAAGAACAAACTCTTCAGCTTTATTATATTAGTGTAGATTATATGAACTGCGATTTCTAATTTTATACTACCTAACACATTTTTTTGAAATTGACATTTTGAACTTCATTTTTCTATGTAAACAGTAAAATTATAGCGAACAATTCCATCAAAGATACCTACATGATTTTTACGTAATGTATGCCGTTAACCCGTCACAGAAGCTTCAAAGAAATAATTAAAATAGTTCAATCATATATCGTGCTCTTTCAGAACATAACCTAATGATTAACATCCTGAAGTCGTCCTCGTCAACTCTATTTCCGAATACAAAAAATGCGAATAAACCCTACTTTCACTTAAATTCTGTTTTATCGTAAATATATGTCTACCGTCTCAGGCTATTGTTTAATTTGAGCCATTGAAACTTAATTAAGAACACATTAATTAGAGACAGGAATAACATTTCAGTTATTGAAAACGAGTATGTACAGTCAAAATATTTCACTCCACATTAATTATTGATACATTTACAGAAATAGGTATAAGTATCCACGATTATTGGATTGAAATGTGAGAACCTGCTCACTGCTAGATAATAATAATTTTTTTTCCAGATGTTATTTGAAGTCAATGCTTAATTAATGGTTTTGGAAAATCCATTTGAATGATAAATTTTAGTCATTTACTAATGGAAAAGACACATTATTACATTTCATGAGATAAACATTCCAAAAATTAAAACCATCATTTGCGAAATTATATGAAAATAAAATCAATTAAAAACACCATTTAATTTTGCGAATTGTCAGAATTTACAAGGAAATTTAACTTTCACTTTCTCCACATTGACTAAATGATTTAAACAAAAAAAAAAACTTTATTTTATTTTAAGATTTCTGCACAAATTTAAAATCTTGGCATTGGTCTTTAAAAAGTTCCAAGTCGTTATAATTATTTTCGTTGAATCGATGGCGGATGGAACCAGACTCTGATTCATTCTGGCAAAAAATACTTATATATCGAATCACTACACGCATTTGTTGAATCTGAGCAGATTGCATAAATTAGTGCAAGAACATGATGAAAGGGAAACGTAACCACCTTGGCCTACTCTTAACACATTTAAAGGATTTTATTGTGAAACAAAACCAATCAAAACACTCGTTATCTCATGTTTGACTGATAAAGTCACCACTTTCTTTTCCTGATAAAAGTGAAATTGTTTTTCGAATTCATTTGTAACTTTTTTCTTAAATACTCTTTGAGATCTCTTCTCAACATTTTTGTGACAAGTTTGACAGTTCTATTATTGAAATTCCCTATCAGAATATCTCATCATGATTCTGAGCGCTATATTATTGTGTCAAGAACATCAGTAATAATAAAGAATAAGCAAATAGGATATTTTTCCCTAATCCTTTTTGATGCCCCAAATACGATTTTTGAACCAGACAATTCTCCTAGAATCCATAAAATAAAATGAATATCTAGCATGTTGTAAAAAAAAACTTCCCATGTTTTCGCCTATTATTGTAATTGTAAGTCAACCAAAAGCTTTAAAGCTGACAGTGGAGGAATATTAGCTTACGTCTTAATAACATCATTGTACGGAATTAATGATTCTTTAAGAAATTCAAATTAATTGCATCATTTTGTCTGCAGTCTAAGAAGAAAAGTAAAAGTAGACACGAATAAAATTCCTCTTAATTATTCAATTCGTTTCCTATGCTATGACTGAATTCAGATATAAATTAGTTAAACTTGAGTTCTATTGATGTAGGTTTGCATATATATTTTTTTATCTACCTTCCTTACTTCAACACTTAATTGAATATTTATGAGAAAAGAATTAGTTATGCGATTTTTTCCTCTAATCATCTTTCTTGTAACAGACACTTCATGAATTGCTCAAAAGAATTTGTTTGACAATGCGAAATTCCTCTAATTGTAAAAGGTGTTAACACATTCCCTTAAAGATAAAATAAGTAATAGAAATTGCATAACTCATTTCTTTCAAAAGTTTTATTCCTAATATGAATTTATGGTTCGGTGACATTTCCAAATATTCCAAATAAAAACACGTGTTAATACATTTGCGAATTAATCATGTCGATATGTCAGTCAAAACTTTGTTGTGAAAGAAAAAGTTCAATTGATAGACAATCATTTGTCTTGAAAATACCTTCGTATTAAACTTTTAGATTTCCTTTATTCAAATCAATATCATTTTGTCAATATGTTTGGCAAGGTAGGACAAATAATTTTGTTTTATCGTTTCTCCTCGTGTTTTGGTAGGACACACTTTATACAGGTAAGAAGTTTTCGGAAGCAGTACTGAATTATTAAATGTTGTTCTGTATTATCTCGGTTATCGAAAAAGGCATTAATTTCTTTCGCATTTTATGATGACTACATCGTTTTTTCAGTTTCCGGTATTTTCTTAAAATATACTGAAAATTTGATGAAAAGGAAGCCAACCCACTTTACAGTCGTCTTTTTAAAAGCGCAATGGGTATTAATTGCCATGCCATTGGAGTGTCTTTCTCAAGGTTGCTTTGATCTCATAAAGGTATTTGCCAACAAAAGAACTATAGTATTGGTTGATAATAATTAATAAAAGAAATCTTGAAAGTGAAAACTTTAATTCTTCACTTCAAGAAATAAAGTTCCACTGTACCTGTAGGACCCTTAAATTTCAGCACACTATTTGTGGAATTTGATAGAGCAATTATGCCATACAAGTGTTCAAAAGACTGTCACAAAAGGTCAAGAGGTTTTTTTTTTGGTTTGGTAAATAATGGAACATTTTCTAATCACGATGAATATTTCCTTAAGGAAATCTTAGAATATCATACACGAAACGATTGATGATGTCGTTTAAAAAGTCAAGAAATACTTTTGAAAGGTTATTTGGGTCTGTCGGTGATAGAAATGTTTTTACCTCGTATGAAAGTTGATTCTTCCAAGGTCATTTCTTCAATGAAACAATTGGGCAGCTTAAATCGTATACATAGTTGAGGAAATAATAAGATAATATTCGTGATATAGAGGGAAATAAATTTGAATGGAAGACATTCATAATTTTCAATTGATATCAATATCATCGATAACCGCAAAGAGGTTATTTGTGGTTGTAAACATACTTTTTTTTTTTTTATATCGTCATGTCATGTTTCTGCCCGTCAAAAGGTTTTTTTTTTTAAACATAATTTTTTTTTCTTTTTAAACTCAAGATCAGTAGTTGTAAAGAATTTCTCGTTATTAAAAAATACCGTCCTCTTTTTAATAACATTTTTTCAGGCCTAATAACTAAGCTGTTGTTTGTTTTGTAAAATGTATTGGGTAGTGGACCCCGAAATAGTCAAGCCAGACATATCTTCTTCTATATATATAAAAATGTTATGTTGGTTTGTGTACGCTCGAAAAACTCAACAACCGTTTGACCGATTTTCTTAATTTTTGTTTTAAACTAAAGAGGAATAAGGGTAGAAGGTTGTTAACAAATAAAATGTAAACTTTTCAATCACAAACGGTGCAAATGTTAAGAAATAATGCTTTTCTCACTTCAGCAAAATATATCAATATAGCTACGAAGTACGAATATTCGATTTCGTCAAATATTTTTATTTTCAGATTTCAGATTTGTCAAATATTGTTTTTCATTGACAATAAAAAAAAAACGTTTGTCATCGTATTTTGAGGGAACGTTTGAGTAGTGGCGTAAATGAGTTTTAAGTATTTTGAAAAAATCGGCCAAGTCGTTTATGAGATATATCCAGGAAAGCTGGTAGTGGAGTAGCGAGGTAGTGGGTAGGAGGTAGTGGGGTGACGGGAAGCGTGTAGAAGTAGCGGGTAGCGGGTAACAGGGTACCGAGTGGCAGGAAGCAGGTAGTGGGTAGCGGATAATAATTAGAGGGTAAGAGGGCCGTGGATAGAGTTTAGCTGGTAGTGTGGTAGCGGGGTGAAAAAGTTAAGGTCTTATTTTTATCAAACAAGGAAGTACAAAGTCTGCTAGGTCTGATTTTTTAGATTTGTTGCTTTTGATTTGTTGAACTGCTTGCAGCAAGGAATAGACTGGTTAATTTGTGCAATTCTCTGAAAATGTTAGATTATTTTTGTTTGGAAAATGACTGAAAATGTTAAATGTCATTGTACAACGTGTATGTGGTTTGATTCATTTCATTTCATATCGTGTGTCAAGAAAATTTCAATTGTTCGTACTGTAGAGTTTATTTCAAATTTTTACCGGATTGTGTGAAACACATGTATTTCTGATTGTTTCTGTGGTATTAAGTTCGATTCACTTATTTTTTACCAGTGGAGTGTTCTGCACCGAATTTTGACAGAATGTTCGGGTAGTGGCGTGAATGTGTTTTTAAGTGTTTTGTGAAAAACCAACCAAGTCGTTAATGACATATGAGCTGGGTAGTGGAGTAGCTGGAGTATGTAGACGGCAAAGGGTTAGCAGTTAGCGTGTAGGGTAGGATAGCGAGTAACGAGGGTACCGGGGTTGCGGTAAACGGATAGCAATTTAGGTCTTTAATTTATAGCGTTTGCAATCACAATCAATAAAGCTCAAGGTCAATCTTTAGAATTGTGTGGCTTAGATTTAGATGCGAGGGATAGCCTTTATATCTACGCAGACAGAAAAACAAAAAATATTGCAAAATTAAATTCATATGGAATGTAATCTTTCTTTTTCTCAACCATCTAATCACATGTGCCATTGCGAAGCGTGGCAGGGTATAGCTAGTAGAATATATAGCAAGTATTGAATTCGTAAAAAAAAATTTGAGATGAGGATGAGATATGACATTACGATGATAGAGAAGTCGTAAAAAGTGGGTCCGGCGATTCCGTCTGTCTGTCTGTCGGGAAGTTTACAGGCATCTACAACCTTAACTACTGGTCCGATTGACTTCAAATTTGAAAATTAGAGGTTTGACTCATATCCCAGTTTTTTTATTTTTGTTATAAGATCAAAATTTAGGGTAGCCTCCATACGATTTTTTGGCCAAAAACCAAAACCATCAACTTCCTCCAAAACGGCTCCTACGATTTTTTTTAAACTTCCTCGAGTATATTTTTTAAACGTTCATGTATTTTATGTAAAAAAAATTTTGTATTGCTCCAAAACGGTACCTCCCATAGAACCGTTTTTTTTTGTTATTAGATTTTCTCGAAAAATGAAAGTCCGATCAGCCTAAGTTTTTTTTTGAAAGTACGTATATATTGTTCAAATAATATTTTGTATTCAAAAAAATTTCAAATTTTTTTTTTTTGGATTTTTAAAAAATATTTAAAATTTTTTTTTAATTCTGTATCTCAAAAACGGATCAATTTTAAAAATTAAAATTGAAGCATAATATGTACTTATATTTACATGGTCTTGAAGACCGCATACCCAAATTAATTTCAGGATATTTTATAAAAAATTAATTAAAAAAAAAACGGCTCCGACGATTTTCAAAAAAAAAAAAAAAAATGCAATAAATCAAGAATAAGGTTTGAATTTGTTTTGCATTTTTGGAATTTAATGTATTTACGAGGTACGTTTTCAAATTTTAATTTTTTTTAATAAATTCTAATTATTTTTATATATTGAGTTTTTTTTTTGTGAGTTAAGTGTGAGCTGTAAGTAAGATACCCACCACCTTTTCATCGATTTTAAGGCCGCGTATGACAGCATCTACAGAGACGAACTGTACAAAGCTATGTCTAGTTTTGGCGTCCCTGCCAAGCTCGTTCGCTTGTGCAAAATGACGATGGAGAACTCACGCTGCTCCATCAAGGTTGGCAACGAGCTCACGGAATCTTTCGACGTCAAAAAAGGATACAGACAAGGCGATGCACTGTCATGCGATTTCTTTAACATCGTTCTTGAGAAGATAGTGCAGAACTCCAACGTCAACACCAGAGGCACTATCTTCCAAAAATCTGTTCAACTTCTCGCGTACGCCGATGATATTGATATAATGGGAAGAACACAGCGTGATGTCAATGGCGCCTTTGTGAGAATTGAGACAGAAGCGGCAAAAATGGGTTTAGCGGTAAATGAGGGAAAAACGAAGTATATGCTGTCTTCGAGGAAGGACACCCAACACCGACGGCTCGGGCAGAACGTCACAATAGACGCGTATAACTTCGAGGTAGTAGAGGAGTTTGTCTACCTAGGCTCCGCTATAAACACGGGCAATAACACCAGCGCCGAGATCAGACGAAGAATAACTCTTGCTAATCGCTGTTTCTTTGGGCTTAGAAAGCAATTGAGTGGAAAAGCCCTCTCTCGAACAACTAAGGTAAAACTGTACAACACACTCATCATCCCAGTCCTGCTGTATGGTGCAGAAGCATGGACCCTGACAAAATCGGATGAAAGTGCCTTAGGCTGTTTCGAGAGGAAAGTTCTTCGGGTCATCTTTGGCCCCGTGTGCATTGAAGGGGAATGGCGAAGAAGATACAACAGCGAACTTTACGGGTTGTACAACGACATGGACCTAGCCAGAAGGGTCAAGGTCCAGAGACTCAGATGGCTCGGTCATTTAGAGCGAATGGACACCAATGCTCCGGCCCGGAAAGCCTTTGACACTATTCCCGAGGGACGTAGGAGGAGAGGAAGACCGCGACTCAGGTGGCGCACTCAAGTGGAAGAGGACCTCAATCAACTTGGAGTGCAAAACTGGAGACGACTAGCTAAGGATCGAGCTAGCTGGCGGAGCCTGTTGATTGAGGCCCAAGTCCACAACGGACTGTAGCGCGACCTTAAGTAAGTAAGTGTAAGTAAGAGTGTAATCAGAATTGCTGAAAGTATATCTCTTATTTAAGCACTACTTTTTGCACATTTTTTGCGTCTCAAAATAAGAAAAATATAGTTCAAAAGAAAGATGTCTCTTAATTTTTGAAAGATTACCCGTTATATTAGTATTTCAATACAGGAATAAGGTTGGACTTCAAGAACTTCAAGAGAGGATAATAAATAATTTTTGCTGACGGCCGGCCGGCGGTCGTTAGGCTCCGACACACGTGGTATAAAATTTGTACTTTTTAGTTTGTCTGCTTCCCATTTCCCAAGGAAGTCGTGGATGCCTCAAGAACTGATAACTTTTATCCCCGCTTTTCTTCTCATTTCTTCCAACTAACTTGTTTTGATTTGACTATAAATCAAAAAAAAAGTGTATACATATGTAATTTGTATATGTATATTACTGGTGCTCTTACTTACTAACTCAAGGTGGAGCAACAGTCAGTTGTGAACTAGGGGTTCAACAAACAATCTCCGCCAGCCAACTCGGTATCTTTAGCTAGCTGCCTCCAGTTGATTGAGATCTTCTGCCACTTGGGAGTGCAACCTGAGTCACAGTCTTAATGTATTTCTTCGTCCCTAGGAATGGTGTCGAAGGCTTTACAGGCCAGAGCATTGGTACCCATCCGCTCTATATGACCGAGCCATCTGAGTCATGAGTCTTTGGACTTTGATCCTCTTGGCTAGGTCCATGTCGTTGTACAACCTGTGAAGTTCGCTGTTGAATCTTCTTCTCCATTCGTCATCAATGCATACGGGGCCAATGATAACCCGAAGAACTTTTCTCTCGAAATAGCCTAAGACAAGTTCATTCGATTTTGTCAACTTCCATTTCCATGCTTCTGCTGGAAAGATGAGGATGTTACACAGTTTTACCTTAGTTGCTCGAGAGATGGCTATTCCTCTAGCGCGAATATTGTACCTTTGCACTGCACTTTCCTACAAATTCCAATCCCACGTGTAAATAAGTTGTTGGTCATCGGAAACCATACGAACAAACAATGCTGCTGAAATAGCACATTCCGATCGTCCACGAGCAACTTATTCACCCGTCATTGGAAACCACACTCTGCAAGTGCGGGAGAATTTCAAAATTAGTCACATAAGATAAAATTTATCAGATTAAATAAAGAAATAAAATAGAGTAGACGTGTTTTTTACATATCATTGCACTCGATTGCTTTGTTAGCTCAAAGAAACAGCCATTAGCAAGACTTATTCTTCGTCTGGTCTCGGTGCTGTTGTTATTGCCCGTGTTAATAGCGGAGCCTAGGTAGACAAACTCCTCTACTACCTTGAAATTGTATCGTGTACGCGTCTATTGTGACGTTCTGTCCGAGCCGTCGGAGTTGGGTGTCCTTCCTCGAAGACAGCATATAGTTCGTTTTACCTCATTTACCGCTAAACCCATTTTTGACGCTTCTGTCTCAATTCTCACAAAGGCGCCCTTGTCATCAAGCTGTGTTCTTCCGCACTATATCAATATAATCGGCGTACGCGAGAAGTTGATCAGACTTTTGGAAGATAGTGCCTGTGATGTTGACGATGGCGTTTTGCACTATCTTCTCAAGAACGATGTTAAAGAAATCGCATTGCAGTGCATCGCCTTATCTGAATCCTTTTTTGACATAGAACGATTCCGTAAGCGCGTTGCCAACCTTGATGGTGCAGCGTGAGTTCTTCAACGTCATTTTGCACAAGCGAACCTGCTTGGCAGGGATGCCAAAACTAGACATAGCTTTATACAAATACAGTTCGTCTCTGTATATGCTGTCATACGCGGCCTTAAAATCGATAAAAAGTCGGTTGGTTTCGATTTGGAGTTCATAGGTTTATTCCAAAGAAGATCTCATACGCGATTTGAAGAAGGCCGATTCCTCTGCAGTAGGAGCAGTTTAAATGATCTACTTTCTTCAAGATCGGGCAAACAATAGTGAGGTTCCATTCATCGGTTCATCGGTTTCCTGTTGCTTTGAACAGCTCGACAGCTAGACCATCTGCTCCAGCGACTTTGTTGGATTTCAGTCGTGGTACTGCCGTTTTCACTCCTTCTAGGTCGGTTGCACGGAATGGTTGGCTATCATCGATGCGTTGAAGGCTCCTACCTGACGGGGGATTTTGTTCGTCTACCGTTATACAGTCTACAGAAAAAGTGGTCTTGTCAAATCCCAGATATTGACTGCGTGTTACTAGTGCTCAGAGCTTTTAAGGCACTAAAATATGTACGCTTGAAAAAAAATGATTTGTGCTTGCACAGTGAAAAGCTATTAGAATGTCTGTACTTTGATTTTGATTTTGCAATTGATTTTAGATCAAACGAGCATTGCAACAAACCAATCATTGAAATTCCTCTGCAAGTATTGCTTTCGGGCTAACATTGCTTTTATATCATTTAGGCTATACTTTCGCGTTTAAATTTTCGCCTGAGTTTGTAAAGCGATATCAATGTCGTTTTCACTCATTAATTTACTGTGGTTGTGAAAGAAAAAGTCCTAAACTTATTTTTGTTCTTACAAAATAGGTAATTGAAATTACTGCTTTAATCAAGAAAAAAATAACACGTATACGCCCGAGTCGATTTTGCGAATCCATATCCGGAAGTCAATTCAAATGCGATAAGTTAAAACCTTATTTCCTAAATCCATTATATTTTGTTTCTTTAACAAAAAACCAAAGGTGAAGCTCATGATGTAAAGTAATTTAAATCTATGTTAACTGTAGGTTCAAAAACACGGGAACATATATTTAATTTGCTAATAAATACCTTTATTGTTGCCATCAGCAACAATGCGTGGTGCTAACCACTCAATATCACAGAAGTACTCGTCAATCACAAAACTGACAATTTTCATACTAAATGGGCAATGTGTGAAGGTACTTGTTCATATATGTTTAACGAACGAATGTAATATTTCTCAACGAACATTCATCTCAATCAAACATATTATGATAAATTGTCAATATCGCCCCATCAATCTTTGGTTTGATCTTCCTTCCTTCCATTTTTGTAACCCTGCACCACCTGTTCCCAACTCAAATTTGAATATCAAAAAACCTATTTCTTCCCCGAAATTAACATAAATATTTGAATACATTGAAAGTATTTCGTTCGACGTTTTTAGGTGGCCTCTCCTTACTACACCAATAATTTAACATCAAGTAGCTATTCATTTATGATAAAGTGCTTTTCAATTGTTTTCTGTCTAGAAAATATTAAAAAATAAAAATACAAATTACTTATTAAGAGACATGAGCATATCAATTTTCAAACAGAAACATATTTGCATACAAAAGATCAATGCGATTATAAGCAGACATTTTAACAAAGAAAATTGAAATGAGAACCCATTGGAAAATAAGTAAACATTTTATTTTCAATAACGCACGGATTTGTAAATGATGATTTATGAGTATGAATCTATGACTTGTGATTTGACGTCAATCGAAATGCAAACATGGTTGGTCTAGTCTAGACTATACTCGTTATTGACTGACGAGGATAATTACAGACTCCATCGTGCAGGATACACCTCTGTAATTTTATTTGCTTGTTTGATTGGAGATACATTTGTTGTTGATTGATGAATGATTTCTATCTTTACCCCTTTCGACTAAGGTGATGCAATTCCGAATATTCAAGTTAAAGTGCGTTTTCGTGTTTTATATCAAATATAAATGACGTTTTGTTTTCTCGAGATTAAATTCTCGCTTCTTTGATTCGACTCATTAAGATCAACTTAACTTTCAAAACCAAGTTATGAATGTTCTAGTGAAAAATTGTATCGTGCACTTTTTTCATTGTATTAGGGCTCACGAGTGGCAGCCTCGCATCAGGCCTTGAATTTGGTATCAAATTTAGCCATTAACTCGATGAGCTAAGTCATGATAGAAAAACCGCACCTTATTTTTGAGCATTCTTTTCTAACGGTACAAAAATATGAACTCAAATTGTTGTTCTTATGTACGCATATTTGTTTTTCCTTAAGTTTTTCACAGTTAGTTGTTAACCATGACGCGTAGCGTTGCAGTTTCTCGTGATCTTCGACATTCAATAATTAAAGCATTCGAATCAGGCTTATAAATTATAAAGTTGCTAAAAATCTTCAGTGCAAAACATAATAACGAGATTTAAAAATGCTGGAAATATTGAAGTTCGAAAAAAAACTGTACGTCCTCCCATTGCAAAGCCTCGCGATTGTCGTGTGTTAAAAAAAAATTGACGGCAATCAGGAGCTGCTCTAACTTCAGAATGGAACGCTGGAATAAACCAAAATGTGCCTGTAAGCACATGTAAAAGGACAATGAAAAAAACTTGGATATTGTTTTTACAAGGATTGTATAGACATTACCGTTTTTAACTTACTTATCAAAAGTTGAAGATTTTTGTTAAATTCAGGCAAAAGAAAAACCGTTTTTGACGTCGAGGCATAAGAAAAAACTGGACTTTGAATCAATGACAAACAGTTATTTGGAGTGACGAGTCCCGATTTGAGGTTTGTTTTGGTGATGAACGCAAACGTGTGATACGAAATTTCAAAGAATCATTCCATAAAGACTGCCTTAAACGAACTGTAAAGTTCCCAGCATCGCTAATTGTATGAGGATTTAGTCTAAGAGGCGACTGTCATTTTACAAAACCCTTAGGGATATGGTATGTGTACCCATTATTAGAGAGAGTTCTTGGAGACAAAATAAAGGTCTGAAACTCCTTTTTGCACTACTGAAAACCAAATTTAGTTTTAAGCCTCCATTGTCAATTTGTATGTCAATTATGACATTTTTTGTGATTTCGCCCTTAGGAATTTTCAGAGAGTATCAAATTGCTTTTATTCTAAATTTTCCGTGGAAACCCATATGGAATAACAAATGAAAAAAAAGCTTGAAAGGCTTCTTAAAGTCGCTGAAAACCAAATTAATTTAAACCGTTTGGTTACTGAGTTATGTGATCAAACGTAATTTTAATGAAAGATGCCGTTAAATCCAAATTATCATTTTAGATATCCAAACTTACATCTTTATACAGGTTTTGGATTTTTATTATTATTTTACATACGTAAGGCTTTCTATTCCTATATAAAACACAAAAATTGGTAAAAAAAATAATCAAGTTATGAATGTTGTAACGGAACCATTGTTCCCCCTCTCCATCCTATACCACCTTTACGACCTTAGGACTACAGGACCCTAAAGCCGGTCCAGGCAGCAGGATGGAGAAGGTATCCAAGCTACGGCTACACGGCATGCCTGCTTAGCCAAAGGCTTGCTCGACGGGGGGGGGGAGGGTGGTTCTTGTAGCCGCAGCACTGGATGGTGTTACCTTTTTCATGCCGGAAAAAAAAATCAAAAGGGTTCTGAAAAGTTCCGGGGACCCGAAGATTGAAGAGGGGAAAGGCATGTTACCGAAGGGAATTCCATACTTACGTCCTTATATCTCACTCACCATGACCAATATGAACAATTTATAGGCTCATATCAATAAAAAAAAAAATGTTCATTTCATTAATCATAGAAATTAATAAAATTAAATATAATATGTACATGTAAATTTACAACACGAAAAGGTAAAAATTAATCATGATTTGAACAAACAAAAAAAAAATTAATTAAATTGGAATATTTATAAAAAAAATGTTTAAATAATTATCTTAAAATAACAAAAAAAAACTTAAGATTAATACAATTATTATTCAATAATTAATTATTATAATTCAAAAATTAATTATTATAATTAAAATAAAATTAAATTGGTTTAAATAATTCTTAAAAAAAATTACCTTTATCCTCTATGGTGCACCATGATGAAAAGATGAATATTATTTAATTTAAACACAAAACACGAAAAGAGAGAGAAAAAAACAATATAAATTATTTATAAGAAAAATATGAAATTTCTTTCTTCTATCTTGATTATTGATTATTCTTGCATGTATTTATTTCTTTTTGCTTCTTTTATTACATTTCCTTTATTTGTTTGTATTTAATGTTTATTCTTTTTTTTTTACTATATTGTTCGAGATATTTATTTTCTTAATGGTTTTATGAATTTACTTTATTATTATTTTTTCTGTTCAAACCATAAAAGTTCATTTTTTTCTCTTATAAGTTCACTGTTTCTTCTTTAATTTGTATTTTGTTATATTTTTGCTTATATAATTTCTTTTCACCGTTTTCACATTTACACATTTATATTTCAATATACATTTGTGCTTTCTTTTAGTCAATTGTATTTTATTATTTATTTTTTTAATTATATAATTTTTTCAAATGATAACACTATCTCACATGCACATATAATATTAAGTTGATAGATTTTATTTACAATACACAGAACTGATCGCTTCTGATCTGATTGAATATATTCGTAAAGAGTACATTCAGACCTTGAATTTGGTACCAAATTCAGCCATATCCGTGTAGGTTTTTTTTTTGGTTAAAAATCAGTGGCTTCTGAGGCGGTTGCCGACCGCTTCGCCACGGTTTGAGCTAGGCAACCCATAATATTCTGTTTCGTCTCGTCGAGCTCTATAGTTGGACACTAATTTTATCCATATCCCTGTTGGTTTATTTTTTGGCCAAAAACACACACCATCAGTTTGCCCTTTAACCCCTTATGCCCCGGACTTTGACAGGCAACCCTGGTGCGCTGTCTTTGTCTCCAAAAACTCTCTCTAATAATGGGTACAAATACCATATCCCTATGGGTTTTGTAAAATGACGGTCGCCTCTTACTCTAATGCATGTCAGGACGAGGTGTTGGAATATTATTTTTTGTTGATGGTACAATTTATGCTGAAAAATACCCAAATATCCTTGAAGAACAACTTCTTCCATCCATTCCTCAGCTTCAGTCTCCTGAAGGAAGTTACATCTTTCAGCAGGATGGTGCTTCTTGCCATCAGGCAGGTCTACGATGTCTTGGTTATTTGCTGAAGCCATTCCTTTATTGGGGTGGCCTTCTAGCAGCCCAGACCTTTAGCGTATTGAAACAATTTGACACAAAATGAAAAAAAAAATTAAGAAAATAACCGGCAAGAAATCTTCAAGACCTTAAAACTAAACTTGCAGATATCTGGGTTTCATTCTCTTTTGAAGAATGTCAGAAATTAGTAGACACTATGGTGATATGCATAAAAAATTAAATGCTTTTACTATAGAATTTTCAAGTATATACCTTTTTGATATGCAATAAAAATCAAGTAAATGCTGAAAATTGAAGTATTTACTATCATCATGAGTATCTACTTTTTTGGATGAACTTTTTCAGTAAATACTTTATTCCGTATGCATAAGAACTAGTAAGTTACTGTTTTCTTTAGAAATACTAATTTTTTCAAGGTTACAAAAGACCAACTGTAAATCTCATAGCAATACTTTTTTTATTTAACAACGTATATGAAGCCGTGTATTGAATGAATACCTATTACGTCACATTTTGAGGCAATACCGTTTCTTGAATTTAAAAAATTGGTTGTTGTAATTTTTTTGTCAAATGGCAAATGTGTACGTATTAATTCCCAAAAATGGTCATAAAGAATCAGAAGACCGGGTTTGACTCAAATTTTACACCACTTTATCTTTTTGAAACGGAAAATGTGAATGTTAAGTGAACACTTATGGTAAGAATTTCCAGTAAAATAAAAATACTGGTCAACAAGGTTTTTGTATTATAATAAGTTTTTTTTAAAGTATGCAATCTCAAAACTGTTTGAAATAAATTTCAACATCAAAATATTTAAAACATTACAGTATAATAGTAGTACAGTTTTAAGTGAGTTTTATTTTTAAGCATTATAATATTGAATATATTTTAAGGAATTCACAAGGAAACAAAGGAGGCAAACTAGGCACCAAGAGAAATGAAGATTTTCTTAGAGTTACGTGAGATCCTGGATTTCAAGTTGAGTTGTGAAGATTATTGGAGTACATCAGAGCACTGTTTCTAGAACAGTTAATTTTTCAAATTAAAGAGGACAAAGCATCCCACTGATCAAATTCCATCCAGATTTAGCCAGACAACAAGAGCAAAACTTGTTTGCAAAGCAAATATATCTTTCCATCATGTATAAGGTGCATTGCTGCACACATGTTTGAAATATAGCAACCAGCGGTTCCACCCGAGAGTAAATAAATCGAAAGGAATGCCTCCATCATTACCAAGCACCGTTGATGCAATGGAATATATCACGAGTGGATTCAAATGGCCAGGATCTGTACACGATTCTAGAATTGGAGAACAGTTCTCTGGAACCTTTAATGAGAAATTCTAGTAACATTCTATGCTTGGAGACGAAGGCTATGGAATAACACCATGGTTAATGACCCCTTCAAAAACCCATAACTCACCAGAAAAACTTCAACAAACTACACACAAAAGAAGGTATAATAGAGAGATGTTTCGGTCAATTGAAGAAAAGTTTCCAATTCTGCAAAATTGCATACGTCTTCACCTAGAAAATATTTCCGAATATAATCGTCGCTTGTTTTCTTTTGCATAATTTTTGTGGAAAACACTTAAAATGATATCGATTTTGAGGAGCCATAAAGCTAGAAAAGTGAATAATTATCAATGATTTTGAGAACCTGGTGCACTTCAAATTCGAAGTTTGGACAAATAAAGAGGAAGGACCCAGCAAAATTATATAAACTTATTTCATAGATACTTAATGCTTATATCTTCTAATACGAACAAAAAGAAAAGAATTATAAATTAGGCAATAGGAAATTATATATCAAAACTAATAAATTCTGTCGAAAATAAATAATTATAAAAAAAACTATTACAAAAAAATCGTCTTTCATAAAACGAAAAAAGTTTGACTTATAAATCAAAATATGTTGATCAACCCTCAGTTGATATACTCGTAAGTAGAACCGTGGAAATTAAATGAGTTTTGTTCTTCATACCCCAGTTCTAATTTTTTTAAACACTTCTTGCTGCATTCTTATGATTTAATTGCTCGAGCAACACCCAAACTTTTTGCAGTGATCTCCATTTGTAAGATTTTTTTGTTTCGTCAGATCTCATCGAACTAGATTTTTTCTCCGCTTTGTTGAAGACCTGTGAAGTCTCTCATTTGGGATTGCAACATTTGCGAGCTTGGCTTTCAGCTTCTGTATCGCAATGGCGACTCCCACAAAAAACCACCTATACAGAAAAGCTTTTAGATGACTCGAATAAAATGTACAATATTAAAAAATGCTTACCAGGAATGCAGATATAGATGATGTCTCACACTCCAAAAGTTCCTAAAAATAACTTCCCATCTTAAGCTTACATGTTTATTTCCAGTCTTTAAGGTCTGTCTTTTCTTTACATCAGCTTTTTTGAAATTATTAATACTTATCCTGACTTGTTTCCTCGTTATGTCCGCCCCAGTTTCAGATTGGTATTCATTAATAGTCTTTTTTTCATAGATGGTTTGCTTGACTGACTCATAAGTACATTATGCAACTTTTTAAATTCGCACAAAAGCAAGTGCATTTGGCTTATTGACTACCTTTCGATTTTTACTCATCTCTGCTCTGATTACTTTTACACGCACAAAATAGCACAAACAGGATGTCCACAAACCAAATTTAGAAACAGTAAATTTATAATGGATTACACTTAAAAACGTCCAAACAATTTATTTGTTAACACCAAATGAATACAAATAATCAAAAAAAAGTATTTACTATCATTTTGGGTGAATTCTAGTATTTACTTGGAGAATGTCAGTATATATTCAAAAGTATTTGCCTGCTACAGGTACTTTTTTTTAGCATACGAAATTAAGTATAATACTAGAAGTTTACTTTTTACTAGAATTTATAGTATTTACTTTCGCTTTTACTTTAGTAAGTTCTACTTTTTTAATCAAATCACCCATGCTTCGAGCTAATCATGCATGATCAAGCAAAAAGGTGACGTTACACTAGTGGTATACTTTAAATCTTATAGACCAACTTTAATAGTTAATAGTTAATAGTTTAATAGCTAACCATTATTTATATTAAGTGCTGTATTTTTTCTGTAACACCACTATTGATCATTTTGAAGTATTAAAAAATTTTAATTTTTTTTACTTCTTTACTTTTACTGAAATAAATCTTTTATTTTATCATACAAAAAATATTTTTATTTCAAAATAAAAAACGAAATAAAAAGTTTAAGTATAAATCGCTTCGTAGACCAACTATTTTGGATTCGGGCGTGCAGTGACGGTCGCCTCTTACCCTATATTTCCTTATCAAGAAGTGTGAAGTGTTATGTTATGTACCTCCAGAAAGTAAAAGTAAAAAACAAAATTCATCTCAATTAGCTAGTCTTAGGAATTGTGATTTATTTTTATTTTCTAAAAATCTTGATAAATTTAAACAACATAACTTGTCTACAGCTGAACAGAACACAAGTCACCCAAATAACATATTAATGTGTGTGGTCTGAGTGCCTTGACGAGAGTTAATCTTAATGATCCGAAATTTCTCTCAGTTATAACTTATATGAGATAAGGGACCAAGGACGTGTACTCCCGTAGGAATCCTCAAATTCGTTTGTTATTAAACTTAATTCCTTTTTTTACTACCCCAAAGGTATATAATCTTTTTCGTTCTCTTATCAAAAACTTTAAACAAATATTTTTTTCGTCGAAATAATTTTGGTTTTAAAAATCCCAGAGGTTGCTTTTATTACAAAAATTTGCCTTTTTTGAGCCCACATATTCCCATACGAAGTCAATTTCCGGCAGATAAGTTCCGTTTCGTGAATTGCCAGCCTTTTTAGTAATCATCCGTCAATGTGAACTGTTAATGCTTCCCTTAACGACTGCATGATAATTAAAACAAAATCCATTCGAATTATGAATTAATGTTCATTCAACTTGACTACAACTATCACCACTTACACATCTATGACATTTGGGTAAATGTTGCGTATTTGCATATGAATTAGCTTAAACTGAGGATTTTTTAGATATGAAAATAAGATTACCGTATAATCTTTCAAACTGATTTGCAGTAGGGTACCGTCATTATGGTTATAATCAAGCCGACAGTTGATTCTGCTTGATGCACAAAATTTCTATAGAGTTACTTGAAAGGATCAAAATGTTAATACTGATTTTTTACAAACACAGTAAGTTTCCCTTAGGAGGAAATAAATTGACACGGAAATAGATTTCTGTTTGCTGAATTGTTAGAGTTGGGTTTCGCAGTTGTAGGGATTGACGTGTTAAATATTTGCCTTTAATTAAATCCTAATTGTGACATGTGACTGTCAATTCAAATTCCAATCGTTCGGAAATAGTTATTCTATTCAGTTAAATTCGCCCTTTGTCTATATAATTGATATTGGTGTGATTATCACGTCACTCTTTTCGTTGTTCTCGCCTTTGTTTGACTAAATAATTTGCATTCAATTTGCCCACAATGAAAGTTTGAAGTTCGTTGTGCACTCAGTAAAGAGAGAATTAAATTATAACTTTTCATCTTCTTTGCTTTGCAATTATATGTTTTTTAAGCAAACTCTTTCGTTTTATCCGAAGTTTCCTTTGACGGGGAGTATACATATCTACCTACTG
The DNA here is from genome assembly GCA_920937365.1 of Sphaerophoria rueppellii. Classification (NCBI taxonomy): domain Eukaryota; kingdom Metazoa; phylum Arthropoda; class Insecta; order Diptera; family Syrphidae; genus Sphaerophoria; species Sphaerophoria rueppellii. The sequence goes on from CAKKXW010000003.1 coordinate 56,648,249, forward strand.
GGATACTTCTGGTCGATCCTCTTTTCATCTCAAGATTACAGTACTGTTAGCGAGTTGATTAAAGAGGTAAAGCAAGCTATACTTACAAAAAATGTGAATGAAAACGAGCTTGTTGAATTCAAATGTGGATTCAAATAAATACGAGAATAATTTATATTATTAGAAAAGATTGTCTTTGAAACATGATTTTTGAATAATCTTTTTAAAGATAACAAAGTCTTCGAGGCAGTTTGTATCTTAACTTAAATATGAACAGGTAATTCATTGATATAGTTTTACATTTTTTTTTTAAGGAAGGAGAAATGTAAAAGATATACTAACGAAAACGTGGAAAGGTAATTACCAGATATTATTTTTATTGCCAACGAACAACGAGACAATGTGAGAAGAGAAAATGAGAAAATGAGAATGAGTTCAGTTTTATTAGTGTGGAAACCATGTTTCTTGGAGTATCGGTTAGATTTTCCTTAAAGATACCATTCTTATGAGTTATGCTTAATCAGTAATCACCAAGCTTATAAGAACAAATCAATCGCTGAAGGATCAAAATTATCGTTTGTCACCACACAACATAGAGGATACAATGATGTATGAAAATTCAAGGTGAACCCATGTATTTTAGCCACACTTTTATTATGATGTTGTTTTGTCAATATATGCATCCACACATTGTGTATTCTGAATGATATTTTGACATTTGACAATTAATAGAAAAGCAACAAGTTAAACATAGTATCTCACCTATTTTTAAAATTAGACTCCTGTTTAATTCCTTATCCTAGGAATAAATGTGATTAGATTATGAATAGCCTAAATAGTTTAACTCAGCTACATTTTAACAGCACCTGCAAGAAAAAACAACATTAATGAAAAAATAAAAATCATGGTAACTGAAGTTAAACATTATAGTTTTAGATACGAAACACATTAATAATAACGTTGTCTTACAATCTAACTTGAAATTAAATGTATGGCACGAAATATTGAAGGCGAAAAATCGCTCCAAAAAAATATAAACATAAATATTTACTTACACACTTAAAAAAACACGTTTGCGTTTGCTGAGAGCTTACGGATCATTGAAGAGGAAGGACAGTTAGGGGTGTATATGGTTTGATATAAATGGTGTATTATGAGCATGTTTGCGTGGCCTACTGCGATAAGTTTTCAAATAATATCGAATGCCCTTATGTGCACCGTGTTTAAGTGTAACCCACTTCCCCCTATATAAAGTGTAAGATATTATGAAGGATTTGACACGGATGTACTATCAAGTAAGATTAGGGAAATTAGTGTCCTCACAACGTGTACATTTTGTTCTTTCTTCGATCAACTTTTTGGCTTAAAGACGATAGATCTACCATTTGGCATTTTGGAAGAAGCAGTAGAAAAAGTTTTAACGTGCATCACACACTTACACAGTTTTAGGCAATCTATTATGCTTTTTTTAAGTCGGAACTTAAGTTAAATAATTGAATTTAATTATGCCGAACGGCTACACTTTGGGTGACAGATTTATTATCAATTTAATATGAACGATTCTTAAAAGATTTTCTGTTGAATTATATTTATCAGCACTCCGTTTTTTCTTATGTTTCATAAATCATAAAATCACGTGGATGCTCTATTGTAACATTTTCAAATCCGCGTACAACTGATTTTTGAGCGCGACAGTTCTCGATTTTTGTATTTAACTATTTCCATCAAAAAGTCAAAAAAAAAAAAACTGTTGACTTGTCTTTTTATTAAGGTATGAGTGTGTGAATTTTGTTTTACTTTAACGACAAATTTAACACTCGACTGCGTCAGGAATTCTGGTTATAAATATAATATTCAGGAGTTAGTTTATTCAACATTCTAAAACGAAACATAGGAATTCCTCCATTTAAACCTTGAGCAAAAATTTCCTTATTTCTAAAACCCACATCATGATGAACTCAGGTACATTCTACAATGAAAATTATGTTAGCTGCTACATAAGTGGTTAGAATAATAAAAGTTTAAAACTCTGAGATTTGATATTTTTCAACTGAAAAGTTTAAGGAAACCATAATAAGCAGATACAGAACCCCTAATAATTGTAATTTTTAGCTTTTGGTTTGGATTTTCGGGAGCTCTTGTCTTCTAAGTTTTAATTGATGATAGTTTAGCACATGTGGAATTTCACAATGTTATTTTATTTTCGCCACCTACGAGATTAATGCTTTTGAACAAAATTTTAATATGGTAACATAGTTAAAAGTAGTGTCCGTAGCTTAGTGGTTAGGTGCGTTGGCTGCTAAGCAGAACGTCGTGGGTTCGAATCCTACTCGTGCCCAAAGTTTTTATTTCATCTTCACGGACTCTGCCTCTTGCAAAGAACTGACAAAACTCCCAAGAGTATCATCTGTCATGAAAAAGTGCTCTCAACTTTGCCGTTCGGAATCGGCGTTAAATTGTAGGTCCCCTCAATTCTTCACACGCACCCAGAGAATTGTCAATGAGAGTAGGCCTTGGCTTCTTAAGAGCTGTTACGCCACTCTATTTTTTTTTTTTTTTTTTTAACATAGTTCAAAATTAAATTCTCATTGACAGCTTTGTAAAAATGGGAATGGACAGAAGCAAGTATGAGCATAATTAATATCATCATATCGTGGTAATTGTTTATTCGGAAACTTTTAAATTCGAAGACAAGAAACAATGATTTATGTAGAAATTTAACCTTATCCACTCACTCTTAAGTATCACCCTACTAAAGCAATGATAGGAGGTTGAAATGAAATTAAAATGTTCCACATACGCCCTAGTGCACTTGAATTGTTTTCAAAGATTCTCTGTATAAACAGAGATGCAAATTGTTGTGGACAACGTCTCAATCTCTTTCATCTCAAATGCCAAGTACTGTAACAAAATTCAAATTTTCTGACCAAAAAGTACCGATCAAAATCTGCGACATATTCCTGTTGTAAATCTTAAATGAAGTGAAAATCATTTTGAATTATTTATTTAAGGACCAATCTCAACTTAACAAAATCAAAAATTTAGAGAATTTCCTAATTGCTACGTGTTGATGGGAAATCCTAAGGACCATCAAATGAGTGAAAATTTATTCAAATTTGAAAATAATGAGTCAAAAAGGATTGAGAAGATTTGAAAATGAAGTTTATTTTGTAATTTGCGTAGACAAAATCTTTGAAATTAGCTTTGAAAAGCTATTTGCATTAATGGCCTCAAATTGTTTCAAAGATGAGAAAATAATGACAAACAATTAGCTTTGTTCATAGAAAATTTGTTCTAAACCGCTCTTACGAGAAATCTTTATTTCATTATTATTTGATGTCGTGCTGTAAGTTATGGTGAAAAGGGGAAATTCAGTAATCTCGAATCAACTTAAATGTTTAAACTTCTTCATCATTTAGAAAACAATAAAAAGGTTGAAACCCATAAATAAGGTAAAGAAATAAAGCAATAAATTGTTTCAGTTTCAACTTGGATGATCACTAACCTGTCGAACCATTTCTTTAAGAACTTAAGGAAATGTTTATTGAAAAGGTATTTTTTGTTTTGAAAGCTTATAGGAATTACTTTCTATTAAGAAAACACAGAACTGTTTTGTGGTTTGCAGGGTTAAGGACATTTTTGTGTGTGTTTAACTTTTTGAGAAGTTTTCTTCACTGAGTCGAAACGTGTCTTAAAGAAAACTTGTTCATTGGCATAATACTCATGTAATATTAACAGTCACATATTGATCAATTTCTTTTGACTAGATTCATTCTAAGAAACCCAAAATGGATAAAAAAAAAAAACAGTAAGTAGCCTTCCTGACTCCCTGAGCTAAAGTGATACTTGCACCTTACGTTAATAATGTACCGAAATATACTCAATGATTTTGAAAAGATGAATTCTTAAATCTTCAAGACAACAAAAAGCGTTGGATAATTTTAACTAACGAATTAATATTCTTTAAAAAAAAAAAACTAAAATAAATAGAGTGGAGCGACAGTTCTTGAAGAGCCAAGGCCTAAGTGGCTTATACTCTCATCAAAAATTCTCTAGTTGCATGGGAAGAATGGAGGGGACCTACAATTTAACGTCGATCCCGAACTGCAAAGTTGAGAAGCACTTTTTCATGACAGAGATACTCTAGGAAGTTTTATCAGTTCTTTGCAAGAGGCAGTGCTAGTTAAAGATGAAATAAAAACTATGGCCACGAGTAGGTCTCGAACCCACGACGTTCTGCTTAGTAGCCAACGCACCCTACCACAAAGCTACGGACACTACAAATTCTTTAACCAAACAAAAAAACGTAAGGAAGGTCGTTTAAGTATATTTTCCCAGCCACAAGCTGTTTAAAACATTCCCGTTCCTCCTGCTTATTAAAGTCTTTTCAACACTAATAGCTTCTTCTTAAGCCAGTGACATAAATGACTGTTTAAATATTAATAGCTACTTGTTTGTATGACCGCTGGACACTTGAACTTTTTGAATAGAGACAAGAAGTTTCCTTCACACGCTATTTCTTTTTAAACGATATTTGCTGTCCTCAGCATCAAGTTTCATCCTCATGTTTATCACACTATTAATCAATCCTTATCCTCCGACGCCGTCAGTCAATGAAAACAAAAGAAAGAACCATCCCATCTGATATTTTTGTTTAAATTGAAAAACTTTAAAAATCAAAAGTTTCCTTCCCCCTGTTTTAAGAAATGATGTGAGATGTGAAATCCTTAGTTTGTGAATATTAAAAGCTTTCAAACCTCAAATACATGTATTTAAACAAGCATAGAAAAGGAAAATTGAAATTCCTCCTTCAGCCACGAAATTGACAACAAAACTCCCGAAACGATGTTAATTGAATGAATAAGCGTAATTTTCCGCCAACTCACACATCCTAGACAAAAACATAATGAAATTATCATGGAAAATAACTTGGATACAATCAGCGCCAGCGGTTTTCTGGAATGTTCGTTTTATACAATAGACGTGGCGGGTGTACAGATGCTATTAGAAAATTAAGATGCGTAGCATATTACGTCCTATTGAAAGTGACAACAAGAAAGAAAAACACCTTTTTGGCGTACGACAATGTGTCATCTTTAAGATAAGCTTCACGTTTCAAAGTAAGCGGGAGGGATTTTTTCCTGATGATTTAAAAAAAAAATTAGTACAAAGATGTTCATTCACGATTTAGAAAAAAAAAAAACAAAATTTTCAGTCCATCGACGGGCTTCATGAGTCGTGACCATTAAAAAAAAAAAAAAAACGGATGATTTATATGAAAAATTTATTTTTGAATTTAATATTTTAAGTTAATATTGTCAGGGGGGAAATGGAATGCACTTTTATTATTTTATTAAAAAAACGCAGTCATATAAACAGATTGTAGGTTACTGTAAAATGCACTTTGGCGCATTAAATATATTTTAATGACTGTCTGCCTTAATAGTCCTAAATGCACTTTTATTATTTTATTAAAAAAACGCAGTCATATAAACAGATTGTAGGTTACTGTAAAATGCACTTTGGCGCATTAAATATATTTTAATGACTGTCTGCCTTAATAGTCCTACAGAGTGTGATCTCTTAATTGTACTCGGAGATTCTTATGCAAAATTTAATAAGCAAGCTTCATAGTAGTGTAAATGAAGAATCATCAGTATAACCTGTAACAGTAACCGTTTTGAGGAGCAATTGTTAATTAAGAAACTATCATAGAAAAGCAACAGCAAAGTTGTAAATGTGGCTGCAAGAAAAAGGTCCAACGTCATAACACATGTCGCAGCATTTTGTTAAGGTGAGATACTCTCCGCGCTGCAATCTACATACAAACAATATTATATGCAAAGATTGTTAAACGTTAATGCTCTTCAAAAGAGTGAAGTGTATATAAACGCAAAACCCACAGTTGCAAAATATTTATCATACAGAAGTATCAGCTGATGCCGGAAGGAACGATAGAGCAATCATTTAGAAACTTGAAAAAAGTCAATGCTGTGTTTCGTGCGTTTCTATATTTCTATATATTCTTTATTCCTTATTAATTGAAATTTTGTTAAATTATGAAATGAAATCGCGTGGTCATGACACCGGTTGGTGTAGCCCTCCTTACTTACATTTTAAAACTTGAACAGTGAACCTGCAAAATTTTCATTCAAACTTATAGCGTTTTTTATTGTTCAAAAGAATATTGCTTTTTCCTTTTTTTCATGTTTCATTGTCAAAAAGAATACTTCTAGATCAATTCTGAAGAGGAACAATTGATCTCCCAAATTTGAGAGAATTTCTCTTTTTAATAACATACATGAAAACATTCTAGCTTGACGAACCTCAATTTAAAGATTTTAATTTGTTTATATTACTCTACCGACCGACCGCAGTGAAAAGTTTTTTGTTTATTTTGAAAGCAAATTATTGAAAATAATAACAAAAAAGTTAAATTAAGAATGGGTGTATGTCCTTGCTCAACAAATTCTATTACAAAACCAAAAAACATGTTTTATTGAAAAGTGTAATTCTCGATTTTAAGGGCAGTTCTTCAGGTTACAATGAAAAACGCTATTAATTTGTGGTCAGTTTCTATTATCTTTAAAATTTGTTTTATTACCTTCTATGATTTTTTTAATATTTAATATTACACTTAAATATGGTAAAAACTGGGTTTTCTTCAAGATCTTATTACTTTCGATAGCTGAATTTTTACAAACTGATGTCTGATGTTCGTACATTAGAGAACTTGGTACTCTTTTTACATTTTATGCTTTTGATGTTTTATAATATACTAACCAATACAGCTTGTTAACCAGAGATCAATCTGCTTGTGCTGCACAGAAGAGCTATAGGTTCTTGATGCACAACACATAACATTAGACTCTGCTGGATCCCAGGCCACAGCGGTATGCCAGGCAACGAGAGAAGCCGATGAATTAGCAGAACTAGATTAGGACTGTTATGTATTTGAAATGTTTAACAAACACCCTAAGTCTGTATACTATCATTGACTTAACAAGGACCAACGCTTGACGTTAGCCAAGCTCAAGGCCAGCACCCTCCCTGTCACTTAAAGCAGGAAATCTCAAATATAATAACTGTTACGGCCGATGAAAGGTGGAATCTTCTTACCAGCTGCGGCACAGCAAAAAAGTCAGGGCCAGATCTTTTAACAAACTAAGAACGATGCAACTAAACAAGAGATCACTTTGATCTATTGTAATTATAATCACCGGACATAATCCGTTAGGAAAAAAAAGTGGCGCGACAGCTCTTGAAGAGCCAAGGCCTGAGTGATAGTGGCTTACTCTCATCAGCAATTGTATGAGTGCGTGTGAAAAATTTAGGGGACCTTCAATTTCCGATTCCGAACGGCAAAGTTGAGAAGCACCTTTTGATGACAGATTGGTACTCTGGGAAGCTTTGTCAATTCTTAACAAGAGGCAGTGCCCGTGAAAGATGAAATAAAAACTATGGTCACGAGTAGGACTCGAACCCACCTACCCACTAAGCCACGGTAACTACTGAAACAAAAAATTGATGTCATAAAATTTCTTAAAAAATTACACTAGTTTACAAAGTTTTTTACCCAAAGATGAAACTTATGTTAAATGATAAAGTAATGAACCCTATGTTAAAAACTGAAGTTGGAAAAAAAATAGGACGTCAAGTTTTTGAAATATTAACCTTAGCTTTTTCTAACAATCTTCTGTGTCTTACCAACAAAAAAATCAAAAATGACACAGTTAACTTCCTTTTTTGGACGGATTAGCATCTGTTCCTCTTTATATACACTAACGGTAATCTTTTAAGATATTTTTTTCTCAAAAGTCTTGGAAGATTTCTTCATAAATCTTCAAATCCCGATGAAAACGCTTACCACATTCATCGCTTACACTTCCCAGTTTCTCAGGAAAAAATGCAGTTATGAATGTAAAAAACAGAATTTTGAATGACTTAATAAACCCCATCTAAAGGTAATTCTTAAAAATCGGAAAAAATGTCTTCATAATCTTCTTATTTATGGTTGCCCAAGAAATTTTTTACTACTGGGCTGCTTTAAATTAATACAAACTTTGAATATAAAGTATATAATGCTCTATTCAGCATATTATTACCGTTGGTAGTTATTTGCTCGTATTTTAAAAAGAATCAGAATAGTTCTGCCTGGCATTCATAGGGGCGCTGTTGTCGATTCTTGATGATGACATTACTAGAGCAGTATATATACAAAGATACGAAGTATCTTTTTCGACACTGGATAAACGACCATCAAAACGTTCATCTTTTCTTATTCGGGACCCACAAAGATTCCTTCTTTGACTTTGATATCAGAAAGATTGGGAAAAAATGGTTTTAAGTATTTAAGACTCGTTTATCGGTTCTCACGAATATACCTCCCGCTCTTTAATTGGAAAATTTTACCTAAAATATAGCAAAATTTATTTGGATTTAATTGAAACTATCTTTTAAGATAGTTTAAAGCCAATCAAAATGCTAACTTATACGATTAATACAACAAAAGTTAATATTAACTTAGTACCAGTTACAAGGTAGCGTAATAATTTAATGAGGATGTAGTAAGAAAACTAGACGTGATAAAAATATATTTCATATACTTTTATAATCTGTGGGATCATAGAAACCAACTTCAGTATTAATTGTCTTTGGGTAAAAGATTTTTTTTATTTTTGTAAACTAGTGTTATTGAGAATGTTAAAAATTCTTGAGTATTCAAGAATATTTAAATATAAATTTTACATTTTTTATAATGGAATTTCGATTTTTAATATTGATCCGTTTTGAAAAAAAAAAGTTTTTAAATACAAAAATAAATTTGAACACAAATAATTATCTGAGAAATATAAACGTACTTTCATATATGTATACGCTGATCGGACTGTTAGTTTTCGAGAAAATCTTATAACAAAAAAAAAAAAAAAATATGGTTCTATGAGAGTTACCGTTTTGGAGCAATACAAAAATATTTTATTTTCTCATAAAATACATCAGTGTTCTTAACAAAAATTTTCAAGAATATTTACATAAGGAAAATATTGTAGGAGCCGTTTTTGAGAAAATTTAATCTTTTGGTCTTTTACAAAACAAATTGCATGGGGTGGCTACCCTAAATTGTAATCATAAAAAGAAAAAAAAAACACCAGCACGAACTCGCGTCAATCGGACCAGTCAGTGGTTGAGGCTGTAGATTTGTTTGCTGACAGACGCATAGACAGACAGACGAACGGAATCGCCGGAGCCACTTTTTTCGACTTCTCTATGAATTTCGAGAAAATAAATTTATAAGAAATTTGTGTATTAAATCAAGTTCAGGGACCCAATCGTCCATGACTATTTCAATAGAAATGCTTGAGGTCAAGTTTCTTATTCTACACAGAAAATCGAATTAGCTATATGAATATAAACTCAATAATTTGTCATGTACTGTATTCAAATTTAAGAGATAACCCAATTTTCTAATTATAAAGTAAAGCTTTTATAATTGAATGAATGGTAAGACTTAACATACGCCTTGTAAAATAACACCATGAAATTGCCGTAGGTGAAATCTTTCAATTTTTCATTTAATCACTTTAGGGTATTGCTTACAAGTCAACACGATATTCCATAGGGATACTATATTTTAGCATGTTTACCCAAAAACTCTCTTACATCTTTCTACAAAGGGTTCAATAAGGAGTTCATTCTTATTCTGTAACAATGCAAAATAAAACCGGAAATGTCTTCAGATCCTTTTTCAATTAAACGATTTCCTGCAGTTCTGTAGACTGTAGATATTGGAATCGAATTGAATTGAATACAAAAGAGAAGATGGAACCTCTCAAGAAAATGCATGCAATAAAACAGATTTCCGGTTGCATTATTGATGGAAAATGGATAAGCTTTGGCCATCGGTTCTTCATGTTTATTTTTTGAAATTCGTTTTGTGTTCTTTTCGGAGGAATGTTTTTAAACTATTTTTAGAAATATTGGATTGTAAATGGTTTTTTAATGATAGCAATTACAATTCTGCTCACGTTTTATTAACACAGATTGGTATTTAGAAGATATTTTGTATGCGGGCATGAACTGGACTCTGATGGCAACACATTTTTGAGTTTTAAAATTTGTTTTTTTTATTTAAAAATAGGAAAGCTTAAACATGTTTTGAATATTCAATGCATTTATTAATCATAAAAAAAAACATATTTGGGGGAGATATACCATATTTTATCGAATAACCAACTCCCACAAAACTACGTAACTTTGTAACAAAAATCAAAGCAAAAAAAACCTTCCAACGCGCGTAGGAATAAAAATAAAATATCTGACAAGTAGAGGGATGAACGGTATTTGAAATAATCATTGAAATGATTTCATCAAATGTTTGAAAAACTTATAAAATTTATTTCATTTGGTTGAAGACTACACAACGTCTAGATAAGCCTTCAGCAATAAAGTAATAATTTTGCTGTTAAGCTAGTAAATGTCTGTTCAGAGATACCACCTACTGAAAATCATGAGAAAGGGAATTTATTTCCTTTTTCTATTAACTTCCTTAGTGCCAGTCCCTTTTTATTTGACGAATGACAACTGTAAATTATGTGAAATTTAATCAAAATAGGCTACTCTGCAGAAAATACTAATATTTTTGGTAACGCTAAAAATAACGAAGGGACATGCTAACCCTGCAACTATTCAAAGTCGAATGAAATGAAATCACACAAAATAAACATTTAACATAAAAAAACACACACAAGACCCTTTCAAAGTTTTCTGATAGTATGGTCCAAGGCCGTTTCCAAAGTCACATTTGCCCTCAAGAAGATTAATATTAAGCGTTAAATCAATGTATCCCAAATCTTGTCTGCACCAATTTCTCTTGTCATTTTAAGAACTCAACTCAACATCCCTCTGGACAGGAACACATTTCATGACAACTGACACCAACCATCGCACGCCTCCGCCCTCTAATCCTATAAATACCCAGTCAATATAATATTCTGTCGACGTCGAAACACGAGTTCAAACTGTCAACAATCAACAACTGGTTTCCTGCCTCGTTTTTCGCACCACCTGGATAACTTGTTTACCCAAAAGAATAGAAAGGAACATGACATCCTTATTCCCTTGACGAGGATGATAGAGAATCCATTCTAAGAGGATAATAGATAAACCCAAGAAAACCATCTTGAGAAACAAGTTTATTATCTAAAGTGCAGAAAAAGATTTAAATATTTAAAGCAGCTGGTTTTGTCTTACGAGATCCTTGATTGTTTTGGTTTTGCATGTCTTTAAAAATTGCAACATTCTGAAATATGTAAATTAAACTTGGAGAGCTTTCAACAGAATGCGCTTTGTTTAGTAAATCGAAAGTGGTTTCCAGTTTGACAGTCTTCATCGGAAGTGCAAAATAAAGATTTCGTTTTATTTTATCTTGTCTAAGAAAAGTCCATTAAGACGCCTTGCACTGTTTTCACTGCGTGATATTGCTTTAATTTCAGAACTGGAAGACATGAAAGTAAGAATAAATCACGAAGGAATTTTCGTCGATATGGAAAATAAATCTAATTGTTGTTATCCAACAAGAAAAAAAACAACAACACACTGCGTTAGAATAAGGAGCGTAAATGGGAATGTGACAAACACCCTCATTTTTGAAAATTGAAATTGGCAATTTTCTTATTATTTTCCAGATTGATTTTGAAAAATTGGGAATCGAATCAGGCAATTGAATGTGTATGTATGTACGTACGTGCCTTTCTTGGAGATATAAGGCGTTGCAGAATGAGTTTTGACGTACAAAAATACTGATTTCGTAAAATTGTTGACATGATGTGGAGTTAGTTTCGTTAATTTCAATATTGATGTGAAGAGGCGAACGAATATGTGTTGGCATTGTTTTCTTACTTTACTGCCAATTTTATGACTTAATATATGGAACAAAATGTTACGAATTTAAGCCATCGCATCCGAACACAAAAAAAATATTTTGTTGCACCCAGTTTCTTGAGTACGCAATACGCGTATGTAAGTCGAAGTTCGAACCAATTCGTTAGGTCACTGAATTTACTCAGGAACCAGTGGGTACCAACTGCTTTCAACCATGTTGCTTCGCACCAAAATTTTGAGTAGGTCTTTTCATTTGACCACCAAGCGAGCAGGATCTTCTCCTGAAGTATTATAGTGACTGCTTGACGGTTATTACAATGTAGCGACACAACGAATTATAAGGACGAAGAGACGTGTGTCGTTTGGAGATTTGAGATAGATAATGTTGTTAAATCGTTGTTGACGAAGGGTAAAGGTGAAGAGGCGTTGTTGCTTTAGGGTGCATATGGAGTGTAGGGTGTTCCTGCTTTCTATTCTACATGTATAATAAAAATAAAATAAATAGTTTTCCTAAGGAAGTACTAGTTTAGAACCATTTCTAATAGAGTAGTTTCTTAATAAAAAAAAAATAAAAAAAACCAAATAAAATTTCAAAATGATCACACGAAAAAGAGGAAATAACATTTAATTGCAAGACGCCTTTACTTGAATATCATTACCAAATCGAGACTGTGGATGTCACGATGTAAATTAGAAATCATTAATCATGTTAACATTTAATGGCCTCCAAAATAATAAAAAAAAGGCAGAACATCACGTGCATCTGCCTTGTGGTCATATTATTTTATCAAGTGCATCGACGATGAAGAAACGAAAGCGAACTAAGAAAATCAAGTCCAAGTTCAAGTTCAATTTCAAGAACAAGACCAAGGCTAAGCTCTTCGCTTCAAAATGCATACCTGGAGCACTGGCTGTTTTTCCCCTCGACTTCTAGCTCAGTAACGGTAAAAAAGAAATGCGTCAATGAAATATTAGACATACTTTTTCTGTCTCTCCTGGATGACCTTCATGTCCTTAACTTATTTTTCCACAGCTTCTTATTTGGACGTTGGCGTTTTCTTTCACCACATCATTAACCGTAAGCGGGCGGCGCTTGGCGAACCAAATTTCCTATGTATATGCACAAACTTTGTACTTTCTGTCTGTAGAAGGAGTCCGGACCTTTAATATTGCATAGGCTTGACGCAGAATATGCTTCAATTGATATTCCAACCTAATAGATAGTTTCAAATTTAAATGAGTGTAGCTGAAGAACCTTTCTTTTAATTCTAGCAGGTGGTTTTGAAGAAGGCTTAAAGACTACCTCCAAAAATTTGTGGCCTGTCGCTAGTACGAATTCTATTCCTGCAAGGTGATATTAAAAACTTTCTAATTCCAAGACTAAAGCCAAACTTTGTTTTTCAGTGTGTAAATTTCTCCCATCCACTGCAAAAAGGTTTTTGTTTTCAATTTCTCTATAAAAATATATGTGAAAAACTCTTAAGAAATCACGAGAAATTTCCCATGGAAAAAGTGTTCATGACAACAATAATTGCTTAGTTTAGTACCTAATTATTCCGCAACATTTGGGGATCCCAATTAGCGCTCTGTTCGGAGTTCGCTCTGTTGGCTTGAACTTCGCTTGGACTAAAAAAAGGGAAAACACCTTTTGATATAAAAATAATTCCCTGCTCTCGTTGTGTTGAGTTAAACAGTTTTATTTTTAATAAAAAATTAAATAGCAGACGATTTAAAACTTGAGGTACATACATACCTGATTAATTTCTTATCAATCAGGAAGGTGTCAATTTTGTAACAAAAAACGTAGAATTGCTGTTGTCATGTTTTCGAGTTGGCATTGTTGGCATATTTAAGAAGTAATAGAATACAAATAAAAAAAGTTTAGTAATTGCTACTTTCTACCAATCGAGTTTTGGAATCTATATTTATATTCTGTAAGGTGAACAGTTAAAGGGGCTTCGAAAGGTCGTTCGAGTACCTCTAATATTGACTTGAAAGTTTCGTAGCATTTTTTAAAGAACTATGTGATGTACTGATAGGGCCCCTTGTACGGGCGAGTCAATTAATTATTCCTTGTGAAAAACGACAAAATTCTCTCGCGTTTTCATGAAATAGTTCCTGTTTATTAATTCAAATGTCAATGAATAAAATATGAAGACGTTTACAAAATGATAATAACATGCTTTCAATGAAGTATGAATATAATTTTTTTTTTCAATTATGAAACTTTATTTGAAATCCAACAGCTGATGCTTCGAGAGCCATTTGACTGTAGTAACTGTGACCAAAAACAAAGAATATTATTACAAGTTTAAAATATGATTTTGAATGCAGCTATCGCTCAAAGTAAATATTTTTCTTAAATTAGCATTTAAATAACAATCTGAGAGGACTTTAGAGTTTATTTTTGTTTTAAAGATGGCAAAACGTACTTGGACGTTTGACATGTTAATGAAGACTTTTTCGTCTTTGACTTTGGGATATTATTATCTTGACTTTTGACAAAAGAAAATAAAAGACTGAATTGTATACATTTTTGTCGTCTTGTGATCCTGCTTGGGTATTGTTTAAGGTTAAGGGCATTTTCTTTGCAAGTCCCTTTCTCTTTGACAATTATTTTTGCTTAATCGATTTTATTCTTATTCTGTCACACATATCGAAATAGAAATTGTCAAAATGAAAATTCAGGGTAAGCATCATTTTATTTAACCAAAAGCTCAGAGCTAAAGGTGTTTAAATTAATGCATAGGTGGGTGGCACTTTGTTGGATGAAATAGTCGTCGAAGCATGTGTCTTTGTCTATCGAAATGAAGTTTATCGTAAATGAGTCCACCAAGTGCTTTGAGTTTTTTTCTTTTTTTTTACTTGAATGCTGGAACCGTTTGGATATTCACATCAAATGAAGAACTAGTAGTCTACCTCTGTGGGCTTCTAATTTACAGACTGCTATCTTAGAGTCATTGCATAAAATAGATTCACACAGCCTTCTGGTACAGGTTTGCGTGACTTTTGAGCAAGAAGGACCGAGTTTCGAACCCTGAGGCACGCCTGCCATAATGTTCTTACTGACGATAATTTAATTTTGATGTTATTTTCGGGATTATTCAGTGTTTCAATGATACAAAGCACAAAATGTAGAAAACCAGTGGCAACACTGCCAGTATCCATCAGAAATGCCGCCTTTGAAGTGCTAGGGTCGTTTTTCAAGCTTCTGGGACTCGAGAATATATTTCCCTATGGTATTTGTTTGACGATGAGTGCTGGCGAGCACATGCAACTAAACAAGAGGCATTCAAAGCGGGGCTGCAAAGAAGGACAAGAACACCTCGTGAGTTCTACAAGCAGAAAAGGAGAGAGGAGCACAAACTTCTCGGAAAGAAAAAAAGGAGCATGAAAAGCGCGCGATCGATGAAATATGTAAAGAGATGTTGGAACAGGAACGAGGTTTGAAAGTTTTATAAAAAGGTGAAACAAATCTCCAGGGTCTATGCTTCCGAACCTTAGCCTGAAGAGACCATCATGGGAACATCGTTGTGGAACCACAGTCCGTGCTGAGGATAAGGAAAGACCACTTTTCCAAGCTGTATAATGGTAATGACGAGGAAATACAGAACCATTCAATTTGGGTGCAGAAGGCCAACAATTCCACCCACCCGACATTGACGAAGTGAAGATAGCGATATCTAAACTCGAAGAAAGCGCTGGAGTAGATGGGCTAACCGCCAAACTGTTCAAAGCTGATGGAGATGATTTGGTCAGGAGCATGCACCAGCTCATCTGCAAAGTTTGGTCGGAGGAAATGCCCAACGAATAGAAACTCAGCATCGTAGTGTCCGTAGCTTAGTGGTTAGGTGCGTTGGCTGCTAAGCAGAACGTCGTGGGTTCGAATCCTACTCGGGCCCAAAGTTTTTATTTCATCTTTCACGGACACTGCCTCTTGCGAAGAACTGACAAAACTTCCAAGAGTATCAATCTGTCATGAAAAAGTGCTTCTCAACTTTGCCGTTCGGAATCGGCATAAAATTGTAGGTCCCCTCAATTCTTCAGACGCACCTAGAGAATTTTTGATGAGAGTAAGCCACTTAGGCCTTGGGTCTTCAAGAACAGTCGCGCCACTCTATTTTTTTTTATCGTATGCCCGATTCTCAAGAAAGAAAGATCCCCTGAACTGCCCCAACTACAGATGAATAAGTCCCCTTAACATCGCATATAAAATCTTGTCTGCCATGCTGTGTGAACGTTTGAAGCCTTTCGTCATCAACCTGATAGGTCCTTATCAGTGTGGCTTCAGATCCGGAAAGTCCACCATCGATAAAATATTCACTTTACGGCTGATCTTGGATGAGTCCCAGGAACTTCAAATCGATACCTACCACCTTTTCTTCGATTTCAAGACGGAGTATGACAGCGTCTGTAGAGACCAACTATATAGTTTTGGAGTCCCAAAAAAAATGGGCCGTCTGTGTAAGATGATTATGGAAAACTTACGCTGTTCTATCATAGTCGGAAAAAACCTAACGGACGCTTTTAATGTCAAAAAAGGTTTTAGACAAGGCGATGCTTTGTCATGCGACTTCTTCAACATTATTCTTGAAAAGATTGTGCAAAGCTCCAACGTCAACACCAGGGGCACAATCTTTCAAAAGTCCGTCCAACTACTAGGATACGCAGACGACATTGACATAATTGGAAGAACACAGCGTGATGTCAGTGGAGCGTATGTGAGTCTGGAGACCAGGAGGCCAGGAAGATGGGTCTAGCGATTAAGGAGGGCCAGACCAAGTTAGTGCTGTCGACAAGAAAGGACTACCAACATCGATGTCTTGGAGCAAACGTCAGCATAGACAGATTTAACTTCGAGATAGGTAAGGATTTTGTCTACCTAAGATTCGCTATCAAATCAGACAACAACACCAGCGCTGAAATCAATCGGAGAATCACTCTTGTCAATCGGTCCTAATGTATGGTGCAGAGACATGGACCATGACAACATCCGATGAAAACGTTTTGGGCTGCCTCGAGACGTTTAACATTTTTCTGTCTTTTAAATAAAATATTATAACTCTCCGCCGAGGTGGAGAAATGACTTTCGTGAAAAATACCTTCTGCCATTTATGAAATACCCCTTCAAATATCTTTAGCAAAAGGTCTTTTAACACTTTTTTTATTCATTTTTGCTTATTTTATTATTTATTTTTTTTTTTGTATTATTTACTTGAGTGTGTTTTACGACGTAGTATTGTAACTAAACAGAACACACACAAAAACATTACCAGTCTTACCCCTACTTAAATTGTAATGTTGTGAAGATAATCCTTTGCTTGGAGTCGGTCAGATAATAACCCTTTTTGGACTATTCAATAATTCAAAAAGTACTCTTATTTTGCTGAGTCACTTCGTAATTAAAAGTCTCTTGATTTAAAATTTAAATCTCACCCACACTTTTAAATAACAAAACCCACAGTTTAAAATTGTTTCTCTTTTCAGGCATGGCCACCGATGAAAACTCCATTTGATGTGTTTCCTGAAGGGTTCAAAGTCCATACGATTTCAGGTAAGGCAAATTAAAAAAAAAGTTGCTTTTTCCCAGTCTGGAAGAGTCACAGGTTCAGGCAATCACAGCAGCAACCGCTGCGCTGCCAGGACAAAACTTAAATATTTAATAATAAAATAAATGCATGCATGCATGCATTTAACAAAACCTCCTCTACATCGAGACACATGACTGTAATTTTATTGAAACAATGTGCGTGACATGCTTTTAAATTGGATTTAAGTTTTGCATTTCTCTGACTCCTTGTTTGGAATGGAACCGAGAATATATGGGTTGAATGCATTCACTTGAAGAACTTTTCCTTTAAGTGGAAAACAATGATTAAGAATATCGAAACTATTGTCTTGTTCATAAATGCATTCGGATACTTCTTTTACAGAGGCAGTAATAAAAGTCGACGGAGAAAGTTAGGAAAATGTGCAATTACCATTGTAATAATTATTGTTTGTTTGATTGGGGTTTTTATATACTTTCAAAAGGATCGAAAATGGCAATTACCACTAAGAGTCGGTTATAATTAAAATTAAATGCACGTGTTTTCACTTAACACAACAACCATTTAACAAGCTTTAACTAAGAGAATTACATTTTAATTAAATGTTGTGAGAGATTGTTTAATAAAGCTTTAACAATGTCATATACACCGAAAAAAAACCTTGGTAAAATCAAACAATAATCTTGTTTGTTTTTGCGTCAAGCACGAATATGTTTAATTTGAACATGCTGGCATTGTTATTTTTTTATTTAAATGATACAATGTTCATTGTTCAAAACAATAACGTCATTGTCAATTTCATTGTTAACCAATCACGTTTGTAGTAAAACAAACATGAAAATGGTGTTCACTTAAATATTATAAGCATACTTGACTGACAATCATTGTGCGCAAATAATCAATATCGTTGTTGATCAACAACGATTAAGTGTTTCTTTAACTATGAGATATTATAGTGTTACAATTTTTGTGCTTGAATTAATACGAATTTGGTCCAGCTCGTTGTTGATCAAAAACGTTTATAGTTGATTGAATATTATTCTGCTTAAACTAAAAAGAGAAATAGGGTGATTTATGTTGAAAGATACCGTTTGTGATATTAGAAAACAATTAAGTCTTCAATGAAAGTGGTTAGAAAAACATTTTCTTTGTCGATATAAGAATACTTTCAGTTTTTTTTCACCTGAGAAATCCAAGGAAATGAAAAACCATCACAATCAATTTTTCTAAAACATATTTTATTGAAATAATATACATACCAAAAAAATTAAATAATATAACAAAATTTAACGCGTTTAACGTTTGTGTTTTGAATAGATATCTGTACTTATAAATTCATCAGTGTTATTAAATGCATTGAATAATATGTTTCGGAAATACATTAATTTGATGATGATATGCCATACTTTTTAAAGCCTAATATAATAATGAAATATTTAAAGGAAAAACTACTTTTTTTTACAAATAAAGAATGCAGGATTTACCAATGTTTTCCCGGCAGAGCGTTTAAAAAGCAGCCAATAAATTAACATCTTCCCTTCTTAGGTCATAGAAATGTTCTTACTCCTCAGTATAACCTCGTTCTGCGGTTCATTGCTAAGTTGAAGCCGTTATTTTCAGACCTTTGTTGACATAAACATAATGACATAATGTTGATGAGCCGATAAGCAAAAAATAAAAAAAACCACGAAACTATAGTATAAGAAACCGCTTACCTTCAGATGTTTAAAACTCTTCATCCGGCTTGAAATTTTAAAAACGTCTTCTTCTTGTGAAAGATATCAACGCTTATTATTCTGCACCTTCTTTTAGAATTGAAGAACCTGCTACCTTCTGATGAATTCAGTATGGATCCTCTTGGAGATGGAACAAATACTTTTCTGTTTAAGAAATATAGTTAAGAAATGTAGTAGATTCATAACTTTTGTTTTTTTATACTTTTTATATTCGGAACAATTAGCATAAAACATAATTATGTCGGACTAGATATAGAGAAAGAGATAGACTTGATTTATTTCATTTTATGAATTTTAACAAAATTGTTTCAGAGTTTCAGAGTGTCGTGTTAATTTATAGTTTAATAATATAATAGAACAAAAACTTACCTTAGAAATTAAACTTGGTGCTGGTGTTATTTCGATTTTATTTGTTAAGCAATTAATAAACAAACTCTTATTTACTTTATACACACGTCTTGCTCGCCAAAAAAAGCTAAACTAATGAACAACGAACGAATGCATTTGAACATACACGTGATACTTCAAGTTCGAAAAGTATTCTAATTCAAAATGATTGCGACACTTTAACAATGTTTGTGTTGCCTCAACAATTATCGTGATTGATTAAATATGAACATTGTTGATCGAGCATATCCTTGATAATTCATTAACGACCTTTGTGTAGCTTCAAAAATTCTTGTGGTTGGTTAAATACTTTCATTGTTGATCAAACATTATAAGTGATACTTGAATATGATACGTTGTTTATCATTGTCACTTTTCATAAAATTAAGTTGAATTGTTAATTGAACACGTTTGTTGTTGATTAAGTATGAATTCAACAATAACATTGTTGCTTCAGTATAAGAAAATATTCAAATCAACTACAAACATGCTTAATTTGAACATTTTAATTGTACTCACCAAAATAAAAATTGATCACGGCTGCATTGTTGATTTAAACATGCGATCTTATTTGTTTCAATCAAAAAGCTTGTTTAATTTCACAACTATCGTCAAATTGTTGATTAACAATGAAGTGTGTTTAAATCAACTGTGTTTTTTCTTTCGGTGTAGGAACAGGAAAGTGTGTAAGAACATAATAAATTTATAATTAATGTGGTAATAGTTCTCGGCGGTCTTGCATTATTGAGAACAAGTTGTTTTTCTTTTTTTGGAAAACTTAAGTTTTTTTGGCTTCAAAATTAACAGGATATTTCCACGGCAAGTAGAACAAAAAAATTGGAGATGGTTCTGGGTTTCAAAAGGCGTCCTTCGTTTTATACAAGACAATCCGATCAACAATAGGAGGGCAGGTAGAGACAGCAATCCCGGTAACCAAACTCGGCCTAGCATATACGTTGGCTATGCTTATTTAATTGGCCGAAATTTTATCATGGTTTCGTAAAGTCTTAGTTTGGTTTAAAACAAGCAGCACGTTGGAACAATGTTGGTACAAGTGTTTCGAAAAAATTTCCCGGGTACGTGGAAGAATTGGGGCCTACATTCTAATGAATCAAATGTTAGCATGTAGCAATTAAGCTTATTCAGCAGCTGAGCTTTCAACTATTTTTGCCGCGTGATTATATTGCGTTATAATCACCAAGGATGGTTTTCACCACCAAAACCAAAATATTACTCTACCTTGGTTAAATGGTCAATCACTAACATTATCTTCCAGTGCTAAATATCTGGGAGTAATACTAGACACCAAATTAAACATTGATGATCAAGTGGACGTACACAGCGGTTGTAAGACCGATAACTACTTGTTTACGGATCCTTTGTTTGGTGGTCCACTCTCAGCCAATCTTACATAGTAAACAAGCTTACAAAGGTGCAGAGAAATGCCTGTGGTGGGATATCAAAATCATTTAGTTCCTGTCCAACGGATTCTTCCGATTGACCTCTTCATTAAATATCAGCTGTCCTGCAGTATCTCTCAAAGAAATAGGCTGCTGGGAAACCAAATCCTACAGGCACTGCAATAAAACAAGCCCGATAATATCAGACATCCTTTCTACAACCACAAAGATGTTTAGAACTAAATGGGAGTAAGGCGAGGTCTTCTCTTAAGATTTTAAATCCTATACACTTCCCGACTTTGCCAGTGTATTCCAAGCAGAATTGTAAGCGATGAAGGAAGCTTGTATTCTCCTTTAAAATATACCTAAACTAACAAATAGTCAGGCAGCTATTAACTTTGTAACCTGCAAGGAGCACTGGCCTATACGGGAGCATGTGGCAAAATTGGGTATACCATATTACACTTTCTGCCGTAGCTGTGAGGAGCAGGATGAAAAAGAAACAGTTCCACACTTTCTCTGCTATTGTCCGGACTTGGCTAGGAAAAGAGCACTCCACTTAGGTAGAGAGTCCTTCAATGGTTTTGAAAAACTCTCAGATTTCAAAATCAAAGACATGATGTCATACCTCAATACTACAAAATGGCTTTTACGGTTGCACTATCTTCTCAAGAAAGATGTTAAGGAAATCGCATGACAGTGCATCACCTTGTCTGAATCTTTTTTTGACATCGAAAGATTCCGTTAACTCGTTGCCAACCTTGATGTTGCAGCGTGAGTTCTCCATCGTAATTTTGCACAAGCGAACGACTTTGGCATGGATGCCAAAACTAGATCTATCAGGGAAGGATCTGGACATCTCTTGCTGGACAAGTGCCTTCCGTCGATTGCAATGCAATCAATCTGGTCGACAAGAGATCTCTATATAACGATGGAGTGTTTGACATCAAATTTTGAGTGAACGTTCGGGTAGAAGATAGGTTTTAAGTATTTTGTACAAAAGCGACAAAGCCATTCATGAAATGACAATGGGGAAGTGGTTAGCAGGATAAGGGAATAGCGGGTAGTAGTGAAGTTTGTAGCAGGATACCCGGTAGCGTGCAGCGTGCAGTGGGGTGATGGGCAGCAGGTTACGGGGTAGCGGCTAGCGGTTAGAAGTACCAGAGCGAGGCAACGGGTAGCAAGTAGTCAGGTGACGGATAGTTTGATTGAGGCAGTACGAAGTCTGTCAGATCAGCTAGTTGAATTTAACTTACTTCCATTATTACTTTGTCACAGTTGTTCACCTTTCTGCTTCAGGAACTAAAGAAGTTCTAAATGCAGAAGAATATGGTATAATCAAGATGAACATGTTGTTAGTCTTTGCTATAATCTTGACTTCTCCATTTTCCTATAATCTTGATTTATCAAGATGTATTTACCTTACCTAACTCACATAAATTTCTGACTAGATGTTTTTTTCCTGTAGGCCAATGATGTTTATATGAATACACCTTCTTATATTCTTAGCTAAAATCCAATAAAAAATACAAGCAACGGCGAACATTTATCTTGGTATCAGCAAAAATGATCTTTGCTTAGCTCCGTATATTTTCATTAATACTTCAGTAAGCATTCGATATTTTTCTTAACATTCTTATAACAACATTTTTATTCCCACAGAAATATGCAAATCTCCTTAAAATGAAAATATCATTTTCCTGTGAGTCTAAAAATAAAAACACTAGTTGAACAAGAAAAGAAAACAAACCTATTTTCTTTTCCCTAGTCATAGAAAGAAAAGCTCTATGAAAATGATTTTCCTTCTATTTTTGTGCAGGAATAGAAAACATTCTTCCCATTTTGCTAAAGCTGTTCAAACACGTCTATGCAAATACTATGCAAACAATATGTCAATTCTTGAAGATTTTATTTTTAAAATGCGTATGTAGACAACTTAACTTCGTGCCACTGCACAAACAATGACCACACAATCTCTTATCTGCTTCGAATTAGATTGCCTCATCATGGCCATTAATGTGAGCAGTAAATACAAGAAGCTAGCTAATTGATGTTTTATTGAACATTGAAAATAATTAAAAACATCGAAGTCATCATAAATCAACTAAAGGCAAAGCTGTTTGTTCAAATACTGAAGAAGGAATCTGACGAGGCCGTAGCCAGAAAATGTTTACTTAATGGGAATGAGGGGACTATCAACTGAACTCCAGTTGCAAAAAATAATAGAAGTACCGTTTTTAGCTAAATATAAAGTCTTGTCTGGTCTTCTTGATCGGATATTCAGCTTGCTCGGTTTATTGATTGACTATTTTCGGCGGTCTTTAACACTACCCAGTTTTTCGTTCTGGCAAATACAAGGTCTCTAGTGCCACTCAACAGGTTTAAGACTCCCCAACATCATAGAAAACCCCTTAAAAAGATAGTATCTCAACAAAAAAAAAAATCGAAGTTCAACTAACGAAGCCCCTCACCCGAAACGGTCCATAACCCAGCCAAGTGTCGACGTCCACAGTGTCAAATAATTTTCGTCCTTGATTCTTTTAAGCACTGTCACATCATATTAATCAAAGATTAACTACGTGACACAAATAGCAATTAAAACACACAAAACATCCACTTAATCGTAAACTGGGTGATTAATTCTCGTCCTGCTGCGATAACAATAATCCACAATCTAATCCACATCGACCGACGATCGAGACAACTGGACCCGAAATAGCAAACAAAAATCCTTTTTATGACATGAACTTGAAGCTTGTCGGAAAATCGACGAAAACAGTTCTAAAGTGCTTTGACTTCATATGATATCAATTCGAGTCAAGTACGCACTCTGGTGGCCATTGCAGAAGAAATCCGAAAATAGCGTGATGAATGCTTTATACTCCCGCAAGAATTCATGAGTGTCATTGGGGTCAGTTTTAGAAAATATCATCACGCTGAGTCAATTCTATTCACGTAGTCTTGCGTTTGATATGCTTTTGCGAAATTCGCTTTATGAATGAAAGTTCATTGAGAAGAGACTTCTCGAGTTTGTTTGGCTATGAAACTTTTAACGATTGATTGCCCATTGCAAAGGGAAAAGTTTCAATTGGAAATATCTGCAGTGGAGTTACAATGTTTCTTTCCTTTTA
Source organism: Sphaerophoria rueppellii (assembly GCA_920937365.1). Lineage (NCBI taxonomy): Eukaryota > Metazoa > Arthropoda > Insecta > Diptera > Syrphidae > Sphaerophoria > Sphaerophoria rueppellii. The sequence continues at coordinate 56,672,311 of CAKKXW010000003.1, forward strand.
TTTTCGTACTTTTTTTGGGTATTTTTAAAAACTTTTCCTTAGGGTCTTGTTACAATAACTCGCAATGTAGTAGAAAATAAAATACAAAAGGTTCAGTTTTAAACTTCACTGGGAATGGATTCAAGTGGTTTTGGTTGTTCTTAAAATTCAAAACATTTGCGTAACTCAAAAAAGGATTCATTAAAATTACAAGCACGAATTGGCCCTCCGATTCAAGCTGTCTTAACATTGGAGGAAGCAAAAACACTGTCCGAAGATTTTTATTTACGAAAATATGTCTAAAAACAAAATTTTGAAAGAGATATAAGCCATAATTTTCATTCATAATACTTGAATTCAAATCAAATCAATAATCTAGAGTAAAGATTTCAACGGGAATACAAAATTGGCTTAGCGGATAAAATGTCTTCAAGTATTGTGGCAACATATTGTTCCTTTTTGTTTTGAAACAACATTTTTGAAAATTTATCAGTGTCACAAACACTTTAATTTTTTTTTAATTCAAAGGCAAGTCCTTACGACTTCAAAGTGCATTTTATACACCCTGCATTTTTTGGTGTGAATACCACAAAAAAAAACTTTTTCAAAGAAGAAAAAAAACCGACCAAATAAGGTGAAATCAAATAATAGTTTTGTTGCAATAACTTTTGAATAAGTGTTTGTTTGAAAGAAAAAGTTTGTCTTAACTTGATTTAAACTCCAGGGTTCGTTATTATTTGCTGACATTCAATAAAGATTTCTAACTTTATTTTGATGTTCTAAGAGGATGTCCTTATGTTTGAGTATTTTCTATGCCTGCAAGCATTTTATAGGATGATTGAAAGTTATCAATTTGTTTTGAAGATGAAAAATTGACACAAGAGGAATTTATTTTTAGATCCAAAGGCGCACAATGTGTTGTATACATACATGTATGATTTTTGTTGGATTTATTATATAAGATAAAACAATGATATGACTTTATTTTATATCCTGGATGTGACATTCCAAGAAATTTTCTTTGAGAATGTATTGTGTTTCGAGAACCACACGTTTGAGCTAAATTTTTAAATTAAATTAAATTTTTAAAATGAAACATTATTAAATATTGAATTCGTCATTTGTTTGCCCCTCGCTTTGTTATCCGACTATGCTTTCTGAACATTTATTTATTGTTTTTTTTTTTACAGTTTCATAAAAGATTACTCATGCAATTAATTAAGCTTGTTAAAGCAAAGGTATTAGTTTAAGTTCATAAATAAATCCCTAAAAAGATGAAACTTAACTTATTTCTTTCAATGGACACTGTGGCGTATGTATACTTTTTTCATATATACTTAGGTATTTACAGAATTTGCAGTGTATGTAGCTTAGTGGTTAGGTGCGTTGGCTGCTAAGCAGAACGTCGTGGGTTCGAGTCCTACTCATGCCCATAGTTTATATTTCATCTTTCACGGGCATTGCCTCTTACGAAGAACTGACAAAACTTTCAAGAGTATAATTTGTCATGAAAAATTGCTTCTCAACTTTGCCGTTCGGAATCGGCGATAAATTGTAGGTCACCTCAATTCTTCACACGCACCTATAGAATTGTTGATGAGAGTAAGCCACTTAGGCCTTGGCTCTTCAAGAGCTGATTTATACTAATAGGCAATGTTTGTTCATAGATAGGTAAACTCCTTAACTACCTCGAAATTGCTAATTCAAACATTGAAATTTTATGCTAGGTGGTGGAAAGATGTTCTTTGTTTTGTCCTCATTCACTTCAAGACCAACAAGCTTCTCCTGTTTTCCTATCACTGTGAATGCCCCAAGCACAGCTCTCTAGGAGCGACCGCTGATGTCTATATCATCCGCATAGCCTAGGAGCTGGGTGCATATGTTGGAGGAAGTGTTTTCCGTGCTCAAACCTGCCTTTCGCACTTGGTGATATAGAACTTTGTTGAAGAAATTACATGACAGCGCATCCCCCTGTCTATACATATTTGATACAACTTGGATGAGCTGTTAGCCATTTGCACACTGCACTGCGTAGTATTATTTAGCGTCATGTGGCACAGCTGGATCAGTTTATTCGGGATCCCGGGTCTTCATTGACTCGTCTTGCTTTTCTTTCGTCATTTGCACGCTCGACATTATGACCATTCAGTAGCTGTTGGAACGAAACCATCTACAATTCTCTGTGTTTGGGTGACTATGACAAGGTTACCTTCACTGTTTCGAAGGGCTGTGTTCCGGTTCTGAAACCAGAAAGCTAATTGCCGGGTGTTGTTCTTGGCCCGAGAAACTGCGGATGCTCTTTTCTACCTTCGCAGGGTCTTTTTCTCATTTGTTCTTTTTGTTCGGTACTCTTCTCTTCCTGCTTTTGGTGCCCGTTGAAGCAACTGCAAACGTGCATTTTCCGGCTCTCTTTTCATTAACATTTATTATTATTTCGCGATATTGATTCCTCAAGGTGTTGACATCTGTGGTATTTGGAAGGACTGCGGAGAGTCGCTCACTCAGGCGCTCACTGTAGTCTCTGTTGAACTTCTTTCTTTGGTATTATTTTTTTTTATGATCAGCCACTACCAGAAAGTGGTCAGAGTCAACTTTGTACCCGGTGGTTACTAAAAATTCTGAAATTATGGAATTCAGTTAAAATAATAAAACGATTTTCTCGCAGGGCTTCTTTTTTCGAACGGAATTATAGTGGCTCAAAGCTGATACTTTCCTATATTTGTTTTATTTAGTTTAAAAGGCAAAAACTTGTTATTTGAGTAAATTTTTCAAAGAATTTTGTTGTAAGGAAATAAAACTCTAGTTAAATAGCGCTTTAAATAATTCCAATTTAAAAACTTAGGAACTTCCTTATATAAAAAACCATCAAAGCTTTTTAAATATTCTTCAATTGTTTCAAAAAGTCTTATTTCTTGACATCCTCTAGATTGCATGCACGTTGCATCCGAGCCAGGGGATTATGTTTTCAAAAAGATCCCACACCTCACTCCTCACAAAGAAGTAGACATTCTCGATATCGGCGATTCGATGTCGGTTTGTGGCTTGTACGTAATTGGAGAACCCGATACAATTATTGAAATAACGATGAAGTACTATGATGTCAATTGTGAAACCGGAGGTCTAATGGCGGTAAGCTCATAACCAAATTTGCAAATTTCAATTTCAAAATTGAAGAAAAATCTTTCAAAAGTTTGTTGACGGCTGGGAACTCAACGGAGAATACTTCCCTGGAGTAAAGGATCACCATAAATCTCGAGATGACCGCATTGTCGAATTTTGCAACAATTATAGTCAATGGTAAGCAGTGGTTTGAACGCTTGATAACATTGATCGATAGAACTTGTTCTCTTCAAAAATAGGCCACCAATAAGCAATAAGAAATTCTTCCGATCCAATCAAAATGCGGCTCTTCTGCAGTACAGGATTCCAACGAGGGGATCGTTTATAGCCAACGTCCGTTTCCACAAAATCAGCCAACGTACGAGTTTCTTTGTCGATTTGGAATGGAAATTTGTAAATTTTTTTATTTTTAGCTTGCAACATTCTTGTTCACGATACCGCTGCCATCTACCAATTGAGTAATTTTGGTCATCAAAGGAATTGTACACTATCAGCCCTCTTTCCAGCTGTCGTCGCCTTGGGCAGCTTGAAAATCGGTGGCAAAAGCTTGTTGAAGGAAAAAGTTAACTATGAGGTTAGAACAATTTGCCATTTATAGTTTTTATTTCGACAAAATATTTTTGTTTTAAATTCAGTGCAACATGGATGACAGGCTTCAAATTGGTGGAACTTCTGGTCTGGATTCAAATGGACTTGAATTGGCAAGTGAAGTTTGTGGCTACTCAGATGAACGTGGGCCCGAACAGGCCATTTTCTGTGGAATAACCACCGTTCGTTTATTGTCAACTGGAAAATACCAAAATGTAGCTGTCGTTGCACTGCGGAAGGCCGATGAAAACGATTTGGAAATAGCAACGCTCGTTTGTCCATTATAATTGAATTAAACCCCTTAAACTTATGAACAACCATCGACAATTTATAATTTAAATAGCTTAAACCATTAATTATTATTTGAATACTTATAACTTTCGTTATTGTAATTTATTACCGAATTTGGAAAAAGTAACAATACTGAAGAAGGTATCAAAACCACGTCCCCTAAAAAGAAGTAGTGATGGACTCAATATCTCATTCAAATACAAGCAACTGTCCAAAATTATGAAATAAAAAAAAAAAATACTATCAAATGTGTAAATAGAAAAATAAATCCATTCTTCAAACATAAAAATAAAATATTGAAAACAAATCATTATTTGATGTTAAAATACTTTTCAAGTATATAAATGTTAAAAACAAAACAAAAAATAATCAAAATAATTTATTGAATAAAATAAAAATTAGACATCTGAAGGAAGTGTGATTAGTTGAGCTTGAATACGAAGATACCAGCTTGTTTGAGCTTATTTCTTTAAGAAATAAACACGAACTTGCTCCAACAAAGAAATAATATCCACCTACACATGTATGTATGTTGGTACTCACAGTGCAGGTACGCGTAGTGTACAGAGTATGATTCAAAGATGGATATTATCTCATGTTATCGAGGTGACCGCTGATAAACTGTCGATTTTTGTCTTATATTGACTCTCCAGTACATAACAGTTGGGAACGTCGTCGATGTCTTGAGTTTCAGAACACCGAAAGGTATTTGTGGTAGAATTTGTCTTGTAATAGTTCGGGGCACCATTGACAGGTGAGTGTATGTCATTCGGCTTTCGGAAAAAATTGGGTTCAAACATCTCCCCAGGCAATCTTCACCACTCGCACTGTGTCAACTGATTTCAAATCTGGAAATACAGTGTCGCTGTACAGCCCGTACAGTTAGTGGTTAATTTATGTCTTATCTTAAAGAAGACTATTCTGTTGGACCAGATGGAAAACCACCCGTAGTGTAGGTTAGTTCAGTTGAAGGAAACGCCTTGAAATCATTTTCAATGTTCTTCATTTAAATTTTGTTTGTTTGAATTCAAATACAACAGCCAATGCAAACTGTTATACTGAGATTCTATTAAAAGCTTAGCACAAGCAGGAACCAATATGATCATACACATTAGTTCAAATTCAAATATTTTTTGTTGATGATTTGGATGTGTTGGTGTGGCTTAAATTGATCTGAGATGCGATGGATGATGACGTGCGTAAGATAAAGAAAGAAATGGTGAATATAGCGATTTTGTGGTGAGTTAGCTCTCAAATGGCTAAATGAAGAGAGTAAGTACTTGTGAGCCACAAGTGTTTTTAAGCTTGTTTTCGAATGATGGAAAAAAATGATAGCCACCGACGCAAACTAATGCAATTTTTATTTTACGCAGGAGGTTTTTCTTGGTCGTTTCTGAATGAAAAAATATTCTTTTGTCACGCCTATTTTTAAAATTGTTTAAAATGATTTTTAGTGTCAAAAGTGGAATTTTCCAGTTTAAATTATGGCTATTAGAGGGACTACGAGAAACGCTTTCCATTCCTTCTAGAAGGTTTTCGTTCGAAAACTTTCGAACAAAAGGAGCGTCACTGACGCTCGCTTCTTTTATGAAATAAAAGTTAATAGAATGCGAAAAAAGATTTTTGGTTGCATACTTGTATTTGCTTTTTTTTAAAGAAATAAATAAAAATTGTATACAAGAATTTAAAAAAACATGATTTTTTTTTTAATTTGTAAGCAAAAGGGCTGTATATAATTACAAAAAATTGGATAGCAAATAACATTCATTCAATTAAATCTTACTAAGATATCTATAAGTTTATTCAAAACATCTTCGGATTCTGAGTCTTCGACTTCTGGTACCTGTAAAAATCGCAAAATTGCAGGAGGATACGCTGTTCGTTTTTTCGGAAAATTTTTCCTTATATCACTGATATATGGGTCCGAAGAAACCAAGAGGTTGTGAAAGACATTTTCCATTCTTTTCTGCCTCGAAAATTTTCTAGAAAAACTTTCTCGAAAACACTTTATATCTTTTGTTTCGTTCATCCTGTGCTTCCTCCCCAATCTGTCATATGGGAAGAATCGCTTCCGAAACAATTTCAGGACCGTGAGTTAGGATCTTGTGCATACTGTTGTGGGCATATTGTACCACGGGTACAGTTGGACAAACATGTTGGCTGTGTCAATGCAATATTCTTTGAATTCGTTATATTTATAGAGAAACCGCTCGATATTGTAAGTAGAACAACTCGATAGCGATTGATTAAATCTGAATCTATATTGTTTATTTGTGAAGCAGTCAGAAAATCATCAAAAAACCTGCGGGCTGTGTTCCCATCGTTAGAGCTACCATAACCTGGTTTTGGTCTATCGACTAACAGTCCTTTTTGACATCTAAAAGCTTCTTGAATCTTATTTTTGTTCTCTTCTACTTTTTTTTATTTTCTTCTCCACTAGCTTGCCATTGGCAAATAACCATTTTATATGAAACGTGGATCAAACATTCGAAAAATCGAATCCATGCATGCAATGGCGATAGACCGAACCTTTATTTGAACCTTTTTGAAATTTTTTAGCGGTTGTTGTCGTTGAAAAGACTAAATCTTTAATGACACTCGAAGATTCAACTTTCCCTTGTTGTCGAAGTTGCATTTGTGCCGCATAGCTTAACTCTTCCGGCCCAAATTCAGAACTTAATCCTTCCGTTTTGCGTCTTTTTGCCCTTTCACTAAGGTCGAAAAAGCTAATTTGTGGACGTCCGACTACTCCATGGGACTTGCATGGAAATTGAATTTCGAAATCCAACTAGGTTTTAAACTTGTTTTGAAAAGCTACAATATTTCTTGATGAAGCTAACCATCCATCTTTATATTTATGTACAAGTTTATCTACTATATTTTTCGTTTTATCAGAAGTGCCAATTCTAATCAAATTTTCGACTTTTTTCTGACAAAAAGTCAACTTTTTCTTTGAGATTAAGCGAAGGACATGTTCTTAAGATCTCACTTAACTGATTTCTTAACAAAAGAATTAGATTTGGCTGTGAACCTATATTAAAAAACAAGAAAAGCGAAAACTGTTTACTATGGTGTATCATCGACAATATCTCTGGACATCGCAAAATATCGAAACTTGTTTTGTTAACAACTCATAGAAGACATAACAAGGTAAATTTAGAGCTACATTTCATCACCGGAATCCACAGGAAACATAAACTTTTCACTTACTCAACACAAATCAACACTTTTTTCTTGTTCACAAAAAAGGGGTCCACATATTAAAAACAAACATACAACATGTAATTATATAACTTTTTTTATTCATCTTATTAAACGTACCACTAGCAATAGAATCCATAATGTTTAAAAAAAAAAGTAAAAATAAACACAGCAAAAAAATACTCAGAATAAGCAACCTTCTCAAACCAAAAAAAATCTTCGAATGAGGCTTAGTTAAAAGTTCTCCTTTCAATTGCACCACATGGTTTTGTTATTGCAAAACAATAATGGGAGTGATCGGAACATGTACTATCTTTATTTGTTAGCAAGCTTCATAAAAAAAAAAAAAAAAAAAAAACAATAAAACTGATTTTGATTTTTTATAGTTTTGGCCACGTTTTTGGCATTTTCCGTCAATGTGCGACAATAGCTGTCTTTCAGTGTGGAAAATTTGTGCGCGTTGCTTCGACTCTTTGAAGGTTTTCGCTCGGAATAAAATTCAAATTCAACGTGGTTTAATTTTGTATAAGTAAAACTTAAAATTATAGTTAAAATAAAGTAAAATAAGAAAACGGCAGAGTCATACTGAATAAAACTTAAAATCTAGTGCTCTCGAATAAAGAAAAACAAAAATCGAGAAATATCCCATACAACTTAAAAATAGATATATGAAACTAAACACTAAATCGGTGTTAATTCAAGAAATATTCAGTATAAGAACTCATATAACCCTGTAAAACTAAAAACTGAAAAAAAAAAAACATAAAAAAGGAAAACCCAAGTGATCGTGATCTGTCTATAAGTCTCCGCATAAAATAAAATATAAAAAAAAAATATACGCAATCCCATTTTCACAAAATATATAAATCACCCACACCAACATTAAATAAAATGCACAATCAAAAGAACCAGTCACTTATAAGTACAGTCACCACACCGCCCCACAAATTAAAATCGCAGCTTCACCTGTACCAGCCTAACCCCCATCATCAACTTTATCACCAACACCCACTTCATAAAGTTTCAAGTTTTTTTATTCAGTCTTATAAGAAAAAAAAATCGTGTTATGTTTTCATGCATTAAGTACATATAAATTGATCAGTCATAATTTTTGCCATTTTCTAATAAAGTTATCTGCCAATTTGATCACCACAATCATTTTGTTTGTTAATTCTACGGTTTCAAATGAAAAGAAAAAAAAAACCGTAAAAAAGATAACAGGATTTGTGTGAGTATGTGTGCACATTATTTCACCATAATTAAGTGGTGAATTTATTTTTTTTCCCCATAATCAACAAATTAATGTCCACAGATTTAATAAGTACATAAGTGTACCTAAAGTACGAACGACCTATGACGTGGTGCACCACCTCACAGGAAAACATCGGGGTAAGTTCTTTCAATGACTTTGATTAGAGAAAAAAAATGTTTTTGTTTTCCCATATTGATTCAGTGGCGTAGATAGAGGGATATATCACCCCCCCCCCCCCATATAAGAAAACGTCGACCTTCAATCTAAAATTTGTTCTTAGAGTCGACTCCTACTTTAAAGTGGACTTAGAGTAGTGTTTAAATATTTTAAAATTTGCGCCAATTTCTTTAGGGACAGCATTTTTTGTTGATAATTAGAAATATGTACCTTCATGTTCTGATAAGCCGTAGTTTTTATTTCAATAAATATGGGCAATTGTTATGCTGTAAACTGTCAAACTGCATTTTCAAATGAAAAGATGATTAAAATAAAATTGAAAAAAAATAAAGAAAAAAACACCAATACGCACTTTGCTTTTTAACCAACCTGTTTTCACCTTTCTCACCTTCAGAGCCACGAGCTACTCTTATTTTATCAAATCACAAAATACAAATCACAATTCAATCTTTAATTTACTTCATACTGCAATTAATAAAAAGAATATTAAAATCAGTTTATATCTATATTAAAAAGATATAAGAATAAAACGCAATAGGAAAAAAAAATCGCATACAGATACAAAAGTAAACAAGACAAAACAGATACATTTGTATCTACTTACTCATTATAAATTATTATATTCTCATATGTCGGATCTCGGATCCTCGGAAAAGAATACGAAAAGATTTGAGAGAAAGAGGAAACAGAGAGAACATTTCAATTTTTCAATAAATCAAGAGAGCTTTAAAAGCTTTCGTAAGAACAGGCACACAGAGCTTTTCTATTAACAGGCAAAGAACTTTTTTGCCTGTTCATAGTCGATCGTCAATAAAAAAAATATGAGCCACTTTTTACTATGGGGATGAGACATCTGTATAATTACTTGTTGGGTTGATTAGAATAATTACCTTGACCTATGTTAACTTAACTAGTTGTTCATAATTTTTGTAGTACATTGAACTTAGTCGCTGTAGAAAATAATTAATGATAGAAAGCGAATCAAATGGGAAGTCGTCGGTTTGTTATTTTTGAAATTTTGTTGATAAATCCGTTCGGCATTTGAATGTTAAAATCCACATTTATTCTTAGATGATATTTTTTTTTGTTAGGTTAAGGTTAATATTTTTTTTAAATAAAATTTAATTGATGAACAAGATTAAAAGGAACCCATAACGGCTTTTTATTTTTACTGCGGATCAAATAAATGGTTAGAGAATTGTTTTGTTGAGTTGTTTTTATCTGTTTTTGAGAATTGATTTAAGAATGAACGTGTTTTAGATGACGTTTATGGTGGATGTGACGATGTGAACCAGAAGTTAAGAAGACTGCAACATTAGTATGTACGTTTTTTTATTTTGTTCTTTTCCTCAGCGTTAGGGGCTGTCATCAAAATTTATGACTCACTTGACCACATTTGCTTTATGTGCTCTGGGCCTGGTTTTTTTATAGCACTTCATCAGTTAGGGGCCAATTATAGCGATCATTAAAAACTATCATTAAAAAATTTCATTTGGATAATTGCATAAGTAGCACAAAATGGTATTAATTCTGTTGCACACTTCTTAATTCATTCTTATTTTGTTCTTAAATGGGTCTCACCGCTTCTTAACTTCTTAATTCGGTATTTTTACCTACTTAAATCGTCTATTTCTTTGAATTCTTAATTCGTTCTGCTTGTTCCTTCTTAAAGAATTCTTAAAATGTTCTTAGATCGGTATTTCTTATAAAGGTTTGTTTAGAGCTCTTTAAATCCTTCTTTAAGATTACTATTTCCAGTAGTCCATTTTCATTTCATTCTTAGAGTTCACAGAAAATTTTGGTAGAAGGCCTAGTTATTATGTAACCAAGCAAAAGTGAAGGCGAGGCGGCGCATTACAGAATTCGGAGGGACTTTGTTAATTGAGAAAAATACACCAACAACAAGCCAAACCGCTTGCAGAAGGAAAAAGGAATCAAAACAAATACTATTAAAATAGATTAGCATCAGCGAAACAAAAACAAGATGCAGAATTCACTACTAATTTCTTTTTTTGTCTGAGAATTTTGTAAGTGCGAAGAGAAGTGTTTAAGACGCTTAGAAGTATATAAGAAGGAAAATATTCCGTTTTAAAATCTCAATAAGAACCAAATTATCTTCTTAATTCATTCTATCGGAACGCCCACTTTCCCCTTTTATGTACTTAAAAGGTACTTAAAGAAGTCTTAAAGAATATAATACTTCTTAAAGCCTTCTATAAGTAATTTTGTGCTACTTGTGTGGTGTGCTGTACTTTGATTTTATATACCAATCTCATACCAATCGATGGCTAATCCATTGAAATAATTTTTTCTGGTGCAAAATTGTCCAACAAAGGAATATTTTTGATAAAAAATGCATTCATTTATTTTAATGATAAAAATACGTTTTAATGACAAGCAAATAAATTAAATTTCAAAAAATGAAACACTTTATTCCTGTGCTTTGTTTCCTTTTTTTTAATGTTCCATCTTTCATTAAAAAATTTAATGAAGCATTTTCCATCATTAAAAAAAATATTGTGTGTCAAAAATAAAAATAAATGCTTGAATGACATAAAAGTAATCACATTTTTTTAATGATCGCTATAATCACACGTAAGTAAAAAAAATCAAATTTTCATGTATTCCAACTTTTAATGATGGTTTTTAATGATCGCTGTAACTGGCCTCTTAGTGAGATCATCAGGAAAACTGTGATAGGAGTCCAAAGCCACATTAACGGCATAGTAAGTAAAGCAAATTCTATGTTAGATTTTATCAAGCGGTGGGCAAAAGAATTCCGGGATCCTAATGTAACCTGTGTTTTATACAACAGTTTGGTTTATCTCCATCTAGAGTATGCATCGCAGCTGTGGTCTCCTTTATATGATGTTCATATTGAAAGACTGGAATCTGTGCAACCCTAAATGTCCCTCCATATGAAACTCGTTTGTCAATCCTTAATATGCAAACACTAGAAACGACAAGAAATAATAATGATATTGTATTTTTTAATCAAATTATAACTGGAGTCACTGATGCTCCTGACATTTTCTGTTAAATTTCGAGAAGAGGTTATTATCTCCGTAGTCAGGATCTGATTATATATCTTATTATATATTTTTTTCTTTATGTTAATTATTTATTAATGAGTGCTATGTTATTTGTTTTAGTTTCGTTATGTGCTTACTAACAAAACTAACACCACACTAAGTGATGAGCCGGTGGTATAACAGTCCCTGTGTTGGCAAACCATTGGTCGTAATATGGTGCTTTCTGTAAGCCTATACAAAAAAACAATTGCTGCACCAATGTGGCAAGGCAGGTCAGAAAATAAAAATCAATTGTTCACTGGGGCGTATACGTACTTTTTACTTCAATGTATTTACTTTTTGCAAACTTTAAATTCGAGGTGAGTTTGAAGCTACAGGATCACCTAGGAAGGTGTAGCTTCGACGAATGCGCAAATAACAAGCTTGCACTTGGTCCCAATTTTCATATGTCATATTTTTTTAGTGATGATGTGATGAAGCTAAATATTGGTAGAATGGATACTTGATACCCGGGACGCGGGAATTTCTGGAATTACCCGGGTAGAAAATACTCGGATATTTGCATGGTGTTCGGGTACCTGGGTACCCGGGTATTCGAAATATAACGATCGTGTACTCCGTACTCTTATACAATGAAGCTGAAATTGTTTGAACAAACGGATGCTTTTATGAATTGAGTGCTTAATAACAATCGTCCATTTGAGTTGCGTTTTCACTGTCAAGTAATAACTTGAATTTTTATTGTGATCGGAAGGAATTGCAAGTTGGAGGGGGATTATTATGATGAAAAATGAATTATGGAAAAAAATTGCTAGTAGGAGGAACGTGAAGTGGACTCGAATTATCCTTATCGCTAAGGTGTCAGAAGAATTTGGTACGGAAGGCCATACAAATGTATGAACATCCAGAATGTTGGTTTCATGATTGGGAGGAGGTACCGGTTCGGAAATTCTGTCTGTACTACCACCACACTGAACCAAAAACGGTGGTCTAATTGGCAATTTTGTGCTTTAAATTGATTATTTTGTTTTCAATTTACAACCAATGACCGACGTAGTCAATATGATAATTTAAGATTTTCAATTTAACGGCGTCATCAAGAAATCGTTGATTCGAAAACCGGGGTTGTCACATTTTTTAATTTTAAATTCTAAGAATGCTGCTGCGGCTGCGAAACATATCACAGTGGTTCTACAACAATAAAACAATTATCATTTTCCCTTATATTTTCAATCCAAAGGATGTGCTCGCGTCCAGGAAACCATGAATGCACTCCTATACTTACTTCAACACAGTATATAAGTCATTCCTTTCATTCTGAAATATAATCTTTAAGAACTGTTTAAAACTAAATATTTGGAAAAATTTTATTTATGTTAGCAAATGTTAGATTTAAATTCATAACAAAAAGTTAAGTTAAGTTCCTAAATTATAATATAGTTTAATAAATGAACAAAAAGTAAAAAGTTGATTGCTTATAGGCCATTGTCAATTATCCAATTTAAAATATTTCTTTTCATCTCCGCCGGCCAATTTGCACATCTTTCAATAGCTGTTAATACCAATTCTTTGTCCTGTTAATGAGAATTAAGGGAAAAATGTAAACTTAAGGATAAAGAAGCAAAAACACAATATTAAGCTAAACGCTAAACGAATTCTCTATCTACATTGTTTGTATTATAATATGCTTATACTACATACCTTCAAATAACGGATAGAATTGTTTTTGACTCCAACTCCTTGCAAAGACTTTTATTTCATTAAGTATTCAACAAACCACTTTTGAGCCTTTTTATTTTATATATTAAAAGTTAAAGTTTTTTAATTTATTGATCAAAGTGTAGGAAATATAATATTTTCATCTATTTAACTTTCCTTGAATTATAATGTAATTTTTGTTTTATTTTGTTTTTGAGTTAATCTCACACAGAACTTGAAACTTCCGATTGAATTATCACGTTACTATCGACTGCTAACTCATGACATCATGTTTATTCGAAAATAACATTTGTTATTAAATTGACAACACTTTTGTTGTATTTGATTAGCAAAAAATTATCAATGCGATAATTTTAAATAAGCAATCATCGTATTGACAACCCAAATATTCTATTTGATTATTCGGGTTGTTAAAACGACAACTCTAATTTTCAAACTAGATACGAGAAATTGAAAATTTCAAATTGTCGCATTTACTATCAAGTTGTAAAATTTTGAGACGACTTCTGAACATTTACATCACATTGACAATTTTTTTCATCAATATGAGAATTTACGGTTAACAATCAGTGATTGTCAATATGACAACGGTTATTTTTTTCAGTGCACTTTCATTGCTTCTTAAAGATTTTTTTTGCAGCCAGACTTACGTTGGCTTAGGAAGAGTTGTTTTCCCTTCCTCTTTTTTTACTTTTTTAAGGGTTTGTAGACACAGATAGATTATTCGTTTTAAGATCATCCGTTGAGCAGGATTTGTCAGAAACCAGTACCGGAAAAGGGATTTCATTAGTAGCGAAGGCTAATTTAATGAAATTGGTACTTAAATCTTCAAACCCCTTGGAAATTTTACATTATTTAATAGAAAAATGAGCCAAGGAAATTTGTTTGATGAATTTATTTTATCCAAAAAGGAATTATTCGAACCACCACGCATTTGGACGGATCATAGCATTCAAAAAGCACGGCTGAGCCAGACCGATCAAGAAAGAAGAAGAAGAAGAAAAAAAAAACTTGCGCTGCTACCGGGAATTGAACCTGGGGCTGCAATTTTGAGGGATTGAACCACGGAGTTCTATGATAAAGTGGAACCTAGTTCCTAATATGAATGTTTATCTCATATATTGCGGAAAAAGACTCAAATTATTTAATTAATTAAATGCAAAAAAATAAATAAAATTTTCAATGATTGCTGTAACCGACCTATCAGAAAAATTCTGATGATGTGTTTCAATGATAAAAACCAATGATAGCTATAACTGTCCCCTTATACACTTACAACACAACATTGGCAATTTTGATAGCTTTGTCTCTGTTTCTTATCTTTTCCTTTCTGATCTGTCTCTGTGTACAATATACAAGTACAACGCAAGAAGATTTTTGTCATCTGAGTTGTTCAGAATGAACGTATTCAGTGTCTTGTGAAGATGTATGAAACTGGGTTACGCTTTAAGTGCAACATTTATAAATCGAACTCGTTGAATAAATGTTCTTTATTAGATTCAAAAACTTTTTTGCGGGCCATTTTCGAGCTTTCGGGGCCACCGGCAACGCTGAAAGGGACAATTAAGAGGAAGGCATACAAAAGTAATGCAGAGTTTCAACACATAGATAAACAAGTAAGTGGAATTAAAACTTACGTTCAAGCAATCACAATAAAATTTAGATCGAAAAAATAAATTTTAAGCTGGTTTTGATAATAAAATCTAATAGCATGAGTTGACATGCTTGTCAAATATAAAGTTAAATATTATACACACAATTTTACTTTTAAGCACCCAAGAAAACTTGACATTAAATAAAAAAAATGTGCACGACTGGGTCGTACGAACTTGCTCCTGCATGCTAAAACTAAATATTTATGATTACTTAAATTGCAAAAAGTAGTGTTAAAATAAGAGATATACTTTAAGCAATTCTGATTACACTCTTACTTACAGCTTACACTTAACTCAAAAAAAAAAACTCAATATATAAAAATAATTAGAATTCATTAAGAAAATTAAAATTTGAAAATGAACCTCGTAAAAACATTTCATTCCAAAAATTAAAATTCCAAACAAATTCAAACCTTATTCTTGATTTATTGAATTTTTTTTTTGAAAATCGTCGGAGCCGTTTTTTTTAAATTAATTTTTTATATATAAAATTTTTCAAAAATGTTTTAAAATTAATTTGGGTATGCAGCTTTTAAGACTATGTAAATATACATATTATACTCTAATTTGGATTTTTAAAATTGATCCGTTTTTGAGATACAGAATTTTGAAAAAAAAAGTTAAAATATTTCTTAAAAATCCAAAAAAAAATTTTAAATTTTTTTGAAAACAAAATATTATTTGAACAATATAAACGTACTTTTGAAAAAAAACTTACGCTGATCGGACTTTCAGTTTTCGAGAAAATCTAATAACAAAAAAACGGTTCTATGGGAGGTACCGTTTTGGAGCAATACAAAAATTTTTTTTTCACATAAGATACATGAATGTTTAAAAAAAATTAAACTCGAGAAAGTTTTAAAAAAATCGATCGGGCCGTTTTGGAGAAAAAAAATTGTTTTGGTTTTTGGCCAAAAAAATCGTATGGTGGCTACCCTAAATTTTGATCTTAAAACAAAAATAAAAAAAATTGGGATATGACTTTTTGCTCAAACCTCTAATTTTCAAATTTGAAGTCAATCAGACCAGTAGTTAAGGCTGTAGATGCCTGTAAACTTTCCGACATACAGACAGACGGAATCGCCGGACCCACTTTTTTCGACTTCTCTATCATCGTAATGTCATATCTCATCCTCATCTCAAATTTTTTTTTTTACGAATTCAATACTTGCCATATATTCTATATGTCGCAAGTAAAAATTGGGTTGGGGTCGAAATTCTGTATGGGCCAAAATTCGGATTCCAAATTTCTGTATTCCAAAATACTGTATTTTAAAATTCTGTAAATTCAAAATTCTGTATTCTGAAATTCTGTAAATACAAAATTCTGGATTTCAAAATTCTGTATTCCAAAATTCTGTACTCCTAAATTCTGTAAATAAGAAAAGAAAAATTGTTTTGATAATGAAAAAAAGTGCGTACTTTTCTTCATCATTAAAACAATTTTTCTTTTATCATTTACAGAATTTAGGAGTACAGATTTTTGATGTTTTCTATGCAGAACCTTGAAGCATAGACTATAATTCTAACGTAACGGATCTCTTTCCAACTAAATTGCATATGGTTTACATGAATGGCATACCTTGATAACACATTTTGCATTCGACAGCTTAAGTTAAGTGTTATAATTTAGTCGTGTTAAATTGAATTCAGAAAAAATGGCAAATATTAAATTATTAAAATCTAATAAAGGAAAGGATAAATTGTGTGTCAATGGTTTTATGTTCTACAACGAAAGAACAAAGAAAAAAAAACATTTAACTGGGCGTGCGCTAAGCAAATAAAAAATAAATGTTAAGCTCGTGTTGTAACAAAATTGATTGATAATGTGCACATTATAACTAAGCAATCGGGTTAAGATTCGCATGAGCCATGTGGAAACGAGTGTGATACTGTAATCGCAAACAATTCAATCAAGTCCTCAGTTCAAAATAGTGTTTTTAATTCAAGCCAGGTTATCCAAAAACCTGTATCTGAAACACCTCATTTTATTAAATTGTTCTACCGGCAATTAAAAAACCTGTTCATAACTGTGAGTTTTAATGTAGAAATTTACAGAATTTCTAAAAGATGAATAATGGATTTGCAGAATTTTGAAAAAAACAGAATTTTAGATTTACAGAATTTTGAATTACAGAATAATAGAAAAGCAGAATAATGGAATACAGAATTATGTTAATACAGAATTTTTTTTCAGATACAGA
This sequence comes from Sphaerophoria rueppellii, assembly GCA_920937365.1. Classification (NCBI taxonomy): domain Eukaryota; kingdom Metazoa; phylum Arthropoda; class Insecta; order Diptera; family Syrphidae; genus Sphaerophoria; species Sphaerophoria rueppellii. Next base: position 56,689,529 of record CAKKXW010000003.1, read on the forward strand.
ATTTTGTTCATACAGAATTTTGAAATACAGAATAACGACCCGTTCCCAAAAAAATTGCATAGAAAGACAAAAAAACACTTCTGCAAGTATAAGAACCAGTGCAGTGTTACCATCAATTGTTTATGTTCTCTTTTAAGGTAGGATTAATAACAAGTGTATTCTCTGATATCTTGTATTGCTTTGTTCTGCTAACAAAATTTTGCTACATCCAAGATGGCACCTATCACTTACTCTATAGGTTGTACAATTAGGACGGTTGTGATACTGATAAGTATGAAAATCTTCGGTTTAAAGTACAATAAAAGCCTAAATCGTCAATTTAAAGTGGACAACGTGATTTACAAGCATATTGACAAGCAGCACGGCGGAAACAAATTATTGACATTCTTAAATTTCAAACCACACTTCGTGTTGGATTTTCTGTTCTTTTTTTATATTATTTTTGTATCAAAGTATCAAACATATTAGGAGTGGGCCTCTTCTTTCAAAAAAAAAAAAAAGAAAAAGTTGGTCAAGTTAATCTATACTAATATATATAAAGTAAGACTTTTGTTTGTTTGTCGGTTGTATGTTTGTAGTCGATTAACAAACAAACAAAAATCTCACTTTATCAATGATGGACAATTGCTCTTCTATGCACTGATTGTGCAGTAGGAGGTTCTGAAAATAAAAGAAATAATGATAAATAACAATTCTTGGATAAGATTTTCTGTACAAAAGAAAATTTTAACATCGATATTAAAAAACAGCATAGATTTTAGTTTCCAATCTCTGTGCATGTACATTTCACATTATGAATCTTAGGTACCTCTACCTACATTTCGGTCTCGGTCAAAATTAGGGCCTCTGTAGTTCGCGATTGATTCGTTCATTTTCGTTCTCGGTCAAACCCAAAAGTAGAGTTAAGGACTCTTCACGAACAACTGGAAAATTTCAAAATGGTTTTTTGAATGGAAAATAGAAAGTTCTTGATGAGAAACTCGGATACTCATTGGTTTCCAAAGGGAAAATTGCATGTAATTGTAGGTGCAATGGTTTTCAAAAGAAAAACTGGAAAATTTCAGAATGGGTTTTCGAATAGAAAATAGAAAGATCTTGATAAGAACTCCGAAAACTCATTGGTTTTTAAAGGGAAAATTGCATGTACATAGTTGTAGGTTCATTGGTTTTCAAACAGAAAACTGTAAAATTTCAAAATGGGTTTTCGAATGGAAAATAGAAGTTCTTGATGAAAAACAAGGAAAACTCATTGGTTTTCAAATCGAAAATTGCATTTAATTGTAGGTGCATTGCATTTCAAATGGAAAACTGGAAACTCTCAAAATGATTTTTCGAATGCAAAATAGAAAGTTCTTGATGAAAAACTCGGAAACTTATTGGTTTTCAAAGGGAAAAGTGCATGTAATTGAAGATGCATTGGTTTTTAAATGGAAAACTGGAAAATTTCAAAATGGGTTTTCGAATAAAACTCGGAAAACTCATTGGTTTTCAAAGGGAAACTGGAACATTTTTGTGATGGGGAACTAGAAAGCAAGAAAAAGTAAAAATTTTGATTCGCAAACAAAATTGACTTAACAAATATCTCAAAATCTGAAAGAGTGATTTTGAGATTTTTGTTAAGTCAATGAAATGAATTAGTTTTGAAATGGTAAAATGGAAAACTCTTGAAGAGCAAGAAAAGCAAGAAAATAGAGAATTCGTGATGGGAAAATCTCCTTAAGAGATTAGACTGTAGAACTCGCGGCTTCAGGACTCCGTACGAATCCAAATTCGGTCGTACTGTCAAGTACAGAGATACGTTTATTAGCCTTACAACAAAAATATGAATCTGAATACCAGACTCTGTAGTGTCGAAATGGGGTAGCAGATATGGGTAGACATACTGGGTAGCACAAACGGGAAGCGTTTAAGAGGTAGTGGGTAGTGTGGTAGAGGGATATCGATTATCGATTGAGGCAGTACGAAGTCTGCAGGGTCAGCTAGTAAATAATATATTAAAATTTTAAAATTTGTAGGCTTATATACTCAGTTCGTCTTAAATCAGCAACGTTGTTAGTTGTAAAGAAGTTGTAATCTCGACATCCAGAAGCGTAAAAAAGAATAAAAAAAAGTTTAAAGTCTTAGCAAGAGTTATTTTATTTTTACAATTATCAGAAAAAGAATGGGCAGCTAGCAGCTTAATAAGTTTGAAATTAATTAGGAGAGCCTAGGTAGACAGAGTCCTTAACTACCTCAAAATCATATACGTCTATCGTGACGTTTTGTCCAAGACGTCGCTGTTGGGTGTCCATTTTTGATGGCAGCATATACATACTATCTTTTGACCTCATTGTTAGCTGGAACTCAAAGACAGTGCCTCTAGTGTTGTCCAGTATGATGTTAGAAGTTGCATGGCAGAGGTCGTCACCGACTCTGAGAGAGTAGCGTGAGTTCTACATTGTCATCCTGCTCAGACGAATAAGCTTGGTAGGGATGCTAAGGCTGGCTTTATACAGTTCTTAATATCGATGAAAAAATGGTATGTGTCATGGGTTTTTTCCAGGATCTGCCGTAGTGTAAAAATTTGGCAAACAATGCTGAGGTTCTATTCAATGATGAAAATGTAGAGTTTACTGAATAAACTGACAGTGGTAACTATTAATGATCATTAATGAATGAATCACAGTAATTATGTCAATATTCCTTCTTTTAGTAATAAGCATTACAAAAGGTTCTCTACAGTAGTGGCTCCTACATTGTTTAACAAATTACCTGATTCCATTCGACGTTTAAAGAAGTTACAATTATTCTCGATGAAATAAAATCTTGGCTTTTTAATTTCAACATTTATCAAATTGAAAATTTATATTGATAGTAAAGTAAGAAATTAAAGGATAAAATATAATAACTTAAAAGATAAACATCTAAAATTTGGTACTTAACCTCACACACTAGTTATAAAATTTTAGTTCTTTTTGTTTTATGTTCTGGTTCAATCGATACTAGCTGCAGCTTTATGCTCGCTATAGATTGTATCCATTTCATTCATTGTGTAGGTTTTGGTTTTACCGTGTCTTAAGTTTATGGTTTTTGAAGAGCACACTTTACAAGTTACTATCCATTAGATGTTATGTTTTTTCTATTAACTCTTCTATATAAGTTTTAAATGAGTATTTATTATAAACCTCTACCTATGTAAATGAATGAATAAATAAAAAATACAATAAAATACAAGAAAATTCCAGATAAGGCTCACACAATCTGGACAATTTTGTATTGTTGGAATCATTTGATTTTTTATAATTTATATTAATTTATAGCATCTGTTAATAGTTACAACATAGCGATAAGATATTCTTTCACATAGAACACGTAGGTACATGTTATCAAAAGAGAGAGTTCAAATGTGAACACGTTCATCCGGGAATCTCAAAATAATGTACAATTACAATCCTGCTTAATTTTGAATATAAAATTAGTACATAAGTTTACAGTGACAATTGAATGATTTGTCAAAGGGTGCGTTCACAATTTTTTTTTTTTGTGAATACTCTTTATTATTCATAATTAAGCATACATACAATGAATATCTGCGAAGGCATGGCCTTGTCTGCAGATGATTGAATTTCAAATTTATGAAATAATGAAATAATAATAATATTAAATTTATTTAAGAAAACAAGAGTCTTAAGAATGAAAAAATAAGAACTGACTTAAAATCTATGACAGAGCTCTTTTTATACAATTTTTACTGTCGAAAATAATCTAAATTTATGTGAAACACTTTTCACAAAGTAAAAACATTGAAAGTGTTTTTAATAAAAACGCCACACTACCCCCCACTAAGACATGTTCGTCCCGAACATGCGTTGCTCTTTCATTTCCGTAGGGCGCTAGTCTTTCGAGATGAACTACTTTCAATTTATTTCACCGATTACCGCATTTTTGTATTCTATACACCACATCGTTGATTCTTTTAATGACTTTGTAGGGACCTTCCCACTTTGTTTGCAATTTTGAAGAAAGACCCTTCTTTCGTTGTGGGTTATAAAGTATTACAGTGTTGCCTTCTTGAAAACCGTCTGAATTTGATCTGATATCATATCTGCAATTCATCTTATCACTAACTAGTTGTACCCGGTTCCGTACAGAATTATGAATGAAATCAAGTGTTCTTCTAGTTTTATCGGCATAGGTATCACTGTTGAGTTCTGATGTTGTACAAACTGCAAACTTACGATCAGCTGGAAGTCTTAAATCTGTACCAAATATCACTCTGACTGGGGATTTGGATGTCTTGTCATGAACTGCAGATCGATACGCAATTAAAAACATCGGTATATGTTCATCCCAGTCTTTTTGGTTTTGGCTTACGACTTTCCTTAAATGTTCTTCCAGTGTCCGGTTAAATCGTTCTACCATACCGTCTGCCTGCGGATGCAACGGGGTTGTTCTGGTTTTTCGGATTGCTTCACACAACTCTCTAAACACTGCAGATTCAAAATTTCGTCCTTGGTCTGAGTGCAACTCCATTGGAACTCCAAAACAAGAAACCAAATTTTGAACGAAGGCATCAGCAACAGTCTTCGCTTCTTGATTAGGAATAGGGTAAACTTCAGGCCATTTACTAAAGTAATCGATAACAACCGGCACATATTTATTTCCAGTATCACTTATAGGAAATGGTCCAGCAATATCCATTGCCATGCGTTCAAACGGAGCTCCAACGATGTATTGATGCATTTTGCCACGAGACTTTGACTTTGGTCCTTTTGAAGTTTTGCATTGACTGTTGACATCCAACCCAATAAAATCTTTGTTTCACTTTTGTCTAGTGTTTTGTGATCCCCAAATGTCCACCACTCGGTCCGCTATGGTATTCGGCAAGAATTGTTTTGATTTTAGTTTTTGGAACCACAATCAAATCTTCAAACTTTGCCATTGTACCCACAAGGCTTTCGATATGCGGCTTTCACCAGAAATTTCTTCCCAAGATGGTCTTACACCTCTCTCTTTGAATTCAATAATTTTTGACAAATCTGAATCGTTCTTTTGATCAATAAAAAATCTTCTTTGGCGTCCAGTCATCCTCAGGAAGAATAGTAAGTAGACGGATGTCAATTAGGTTTTCTTTGGTTTCCGCCTCAGAACAATGCTTGCATTCTAAACCACAAGGCCGTCTCCTTTCGATGATGTTTTGTAAAGTCGTAACTCTGCAATATTTCTATCCATCGAGCTAGTTGACCCTCTGGATTTTTGAATTGGAATAACCACTTTAATGCAGTATGATCTGTTCTTAGCTTCAACTGTTGGCCATACAAATATTTGTGGAAGTTCTTCACGGACTCTAAAACAACCAGTAGCTCTCTTCTCGTGACACAATAGTTTCGCTCAGTTTTCGCCAGAATCTTGCTGTAATAGGCAATAACTTATTCTTCCCCATGGATACCTTGCGAGAGGACCCCGCCAATACCTCGGTCGCTTGCATCAGTATCCAAGATGAACTGTTCTCTAATTACAGGATAAGACAGAATCGGCGCACTACAAAGCAGATCTTTAAGCTGTTGAAAGGATTCTTCTTGCAATTCGGTCCATAGAAAATTCTGATTTCCTTAGTCAGATCATACAAACTGCTGGCAACGTTGGCAAATCCTGGAACAAACCGTCTGTAGTAGGTACACAGTCCCAGGAATTTTCGTAGCTCATGAATGTTTTATGGTCTTGGCCATGTACTAACTGTGGAGATTTTGTCATCATCCGTGTGTACACTATTAGTCGATACTACATGACCTAAGTATTTAACTTCTTTCTTGAACAATGAACACTTCTTTGAGCTCAGTTTAAGACCAGCGCTTCGCAGTCTTTGAAACACTTCCTCTAGGTTGTTCAGGTGATCATCGAAATTTTTTCCCATCACTATGATCTCATCAAGGTAAACCAGACATGTTTTAGAGTGAAACCCTTTCAAAACCCATGCATCTATCTATCTTGCATTGCTCGATGAACTCACTCGATATGCCCAATTTGCTTCTGGTGGTCACTTCCATATTTCCTATGAAGTACGTTCATAATTGTTTGGCAATGGCATACTTCACCCTTTGGAATATTTTTAAGGACATCTGCTGCACTACCTTTAAGATCCACTATCAATGCACTAGATTATTCGTTCCAATTATTTTGAGATTTTGTTTGTTCCATCAAAAATAGCTGGTTTGATTTTTGTGGAACTGATGACTTGCTCTGAGGTCCCACTTAGTTGTAAAGCACAAAAACGATCTTCTAATTTGTTCATGTTGCAATTAAATTTATCCTCAATGTTCTTTATTTGCAGAACCATCTGTTTTTCTAAGACATCAACTTGATTCTGAAGCTAAGTTACCTTACCTTTGAAACTTTCAGCAATCTCTGTCAGTTTTTCTTCAGATTTATTTTGTTTTTCCACCATTAAAGTTGTCATTCGTTCAACAGCCGCATATAATTTGTCCATTCTGCTATCTTGAGCCAAACTTTCTTCGTCTTTTGAAAACTGTGCCGGAACATCGTATGTACTCCAAATCGTGGTTCATGATATCCACATCCTTGTCTTCTAAGGCTTTTCGAAGTCTTTGCTGTAGCTCGGCTTTTGAACCGCTTGTCGCAAGACTAAGAAGCGATAATTCCTTTTTGAGCTGCTCAACTTTTAACTGATCAAATTTAACCGTTTTTAAAATTTTCTTATTCACAATCCCACTTCTGACACCAATTGTTATGTTTAGCTGTTCGTATCTCTGTATTGTGATGGAAAATCAAACACGGCTTTAATGGTTAAAATTGAATCTATTATATTTATTTAAGGAAACAAGAGTCTTAAGAATGAAAAAATAAGAACTGACTTAAAATGACAGAGCTCTTTTTATACAATTTTTATTGTCGAAAATAATGTAAGTTTATGTGAAACACTGTTCACAAAGTAAAAACATTGAAAATGTTTTTCATAAAAACGCCACAATAATATAAATGTGAGTTTTGATCAATTCAATTGTTATAATTCAATTATTATAACACTTAAATTTGCGTTTCAATATTTTATACGCTTTTTTTAAAGAAAGGAAATTTACATATTTTCACTAGTTTCAGTACTCGAATTCAAAAGAAATTTTTTGTATTTGTTTTTTTCTTGTTTTGAAGTTTTGATTTACTAAATCTCGAGGTAATTTATTAATTATTGTCGGCACTGTGTACAGAAGTTTCCGTCTACCATAGGTGTTGTAGTTTCTGGATACTTGAAGCATTCCTTGGGCTCTTTGTCTGGTGTTAACTCCATGTTGAATTGGATGTATGAAGCGGTTGTCGGCGTAGTACTTGAGGATGGTAGTCATTTTGAAAAACCAGATATATAACAGGTTACATTGACAATAATGAAAATTTGATCATAATAAATTTATAACGCAAATTAATTGGTAGCACGGTGTTTAAATTATTAAATTGATGTAAAATAAATTAATTTTAGCACTGAGCAAGGCTAAGACTGCTACCCACTAAAGCCCCACCAGCTCCGTAAATTGCACTGCCAGCAGCGCAACCACTCCAGCCAAGAAGCGGAATGTAAGCGCCGCCCGCAAGCAAACACACAGCGAAGGCCGATGTCGCACCCGTCACTGCACCACCCACAGCAGATAGTATAGGCCTGCAATCGGAATTTGGCAAATTCGGTTCTGTCCCGCTAGGTTCAGCCACATTAATCGTAATTATATCGTCATTAAGATTAACTATATTTTCCTTTATCAATTCGCTGAGAACATTTAAACTATTGATGCAATAACGGTCATACACAGCGCCTTCGTCTCGAATAAGACACGGTTTTTTCTCTTGGGCGAATCGACGACTGCGTCTGTCGAAATCGGGCGGCAAGTATTGCATAAATGCGTATTCGCCGATAGGACAAAAGTCGATGTCTTGCACGTATGTGAAGTTAGGGTCGGCATCTATGGCTTCAGTAGCTATAGCGTATGGTCTTCTAAGAGATCTGTTTTGGCGCCAGTGGTGGTAGCTGAACGAGTATGGCTCTGGGTTTATTCTTAACAACTCGGCCATTTCGTTTAGCAGGTCTGTAGGATTTGTATTATGCCCTGAAAAGAAAAAAAATATTCATCTGTATAGAAATGTTCAGGTCTTAGTTTAATGTTTTTTTGTTCTTAGTTTCAAAGATACACACAGCTAATATATCAAGCAATGTATAGTGATAATGTGAATATTGAGCTGGCAAATGAGCTATATCTATTAATACCATATATGTTGTTTGTGTCACTAGTGGCCATAATTTAACTCACCTTCGGTGTAGGCGATCATATCTGCCTGCATACGACGTAGTTGATCGAGTCGAAGCTGCCCGATTATGACATGAGCGTTTTCTTCAAAGTTCTCACCTGGGTCATCATTTCTAGACTCAGGGTCCGGTCCGATGAAAATATTGAACGTCATCCACGTGTACAGTTCTCGCGCCAGATTAAATGGTCGATTTTTGCTCATGTTATTTTCGATATGATTACGTAACACTACCGACAGTTCATTTAAACGAGTATTTCTCAGACTATTCATTTGTTGATAATTTCGCAGATCGACACCTGCGTTGAACTCGGCAACTGTGAGAACGTTATCCATGAAATATTGGAAATGTTCTTCATTGGTTGCGAGTGTGTTGTAGAAGTCTCGCAATATGTTGTAGGGTATGATATGGTGGCGCGCCAGAGAAATGTGACGGTAGTTTTCCTTTTCCTCTTCGATGGGCAGGACACTTGTAGCCGATGGTCGATTTCTCGATCCAAACTTAAATTTATAAGACTCATAACAATTGGCGTGGGTACTATTCAAACTTAAGTAGCGCTGAGGAGGATCGAACATCAGAACACTTTGGACGAGTATTAGGAATACCGAAATCGTTAACTTCTTCATCTCGTCTTTTTTTCTTTTTGGAAAAGCCGATCGTGTTTATTCCATTCACTTTCAATGCGAATTTCTACTGATTAAAATAATAAGTAAGGCGTCCATTTATATTCAAAATTTGGCAGGATTGAAATTGTACATTTTGAGATTCCCGGATGAACATGTTCACATTTGAACTCTCTCTTTTGATAACATGTACCTACGTGTTCTATGTGAAAGAATATCTTATCGCTATGTTGTAACTATTAACAGATGCTATAAATTAATATAAATTATAAAAAATCAAATGATTCCAACAATACAAAATTGTCCAGATTGTGTGAGCCTTATCTGGAATTTTCTTGTATTTTATTGTATTTTTTATTTATTCATTCATTTACATAGGTAGAGGTTTATAATAAATAATCATTTAAAACTTATATAGAAGAGTTAATAGAAAAAATATAACATCTAATGGATAGTAACTTGTAAAGTGTGCTCTTCAAAAACCATAAACTTAAGACACGGTAAAACCAAAACCTACACAATGAATGAAATGGATACAATCTATAGCGAGCATAAAGCTGCAGCTAGTATCGATTGAACCAGAACATAAAACAAAAAGAACTAAAATTTTATAACTAGTGTGTGAGGTTAAGTACCAAATTTTAGATGTTTATCTTTTAAGTTATTATATTTTATCCTTTGATTTCTTACTTTTCTATCAATATAAATTTTCAATTTGATAAATGTTGAAATTAAAAAGCCAAGATTTTTTTCTTCGAGAAATACTTGTAACTTCCTTAAACGTCGAATGGAATCAGGTAATTTGTTAAATATTGTAGGAGCCACTACTGTAGAGAACCTTTTGAAATGCATTTTACTAAAAGAAGGAATATTGACATAATTTCTGTGATTCATTCATTAATGATCATTAATAGTTACCACTGTCAGTTTATTCAGTAAACTCTACATTTTCATCATTCAATAGAACCTCAGCATTGTTTGCCAAATTTTTACACTACGGCAGATCCTGGAAAAAACCCAAGACACATACCATCTTTTCATCGATATTAAGAACTGTATAAAGCCAGCTTTAGCGTCCCTACCAAGCTCATTCGTCTGAGCAGGATGACAATGTAGAACTCACGCTGCACTATCAGAGTCGGTGACGACCTCACCGACCGACACGCGACGCTTTCAATGTAAAAAGGCCTTAGACAAGGTGGTGCACTGTCATGCGACTTCTAACATCATACTGGAAAATACTAGAGGCCCTATCTTCGAGTTCCAGCTAACAATGAGGTCAAAAGATAGTATGTATATGCTGTCATAAAAAATGGATAACCAAGACCGACGTCTTGGACAAAACGTCATATAACTTTGAGGTAGTTAAGGACTGTCTACCTAGGCTCTCCTATTAACACGGACAACGCAATAATGAATTTTCAAACTTATTAGCTGCTAGCTGCCCATTCTTCTTCTTCTGATAATTTAAAAAAAAATAACTCTTACTAAAACCTTAAACTTTTTTTTTATTCACGTTTATTTTTTAACAACGTTGCTGATTTAAGACGAACTGAGTATATAAGCCTACAAATTTTGAAATTTTAATACATTATTTATTAATTTGACCAACTTTTCTATCTTTCAATATTAATTTGAATAACCACCAAAGTTGTAACGGTCGGTCGTCTGAATTAAAATCCAAAACTTAAAATTGAGCTACAAATGCTACTGATGAAAAATAATATGATGGTGCATGTCTTTGCTGAACTGTTTAGTTCTTGTATTGGCTGAGTTATGTGTTTTTTTGAAAGAAGAGGCTCAAATTTCGTGGCAAGCACATATTAGTTGTTTGATACTTTGATACAAAAACAATAAAAAAAAAAGAACAGAAAATCCAACCCGAAGTGTGGATTGAAATTTAAGAATGTCAATAAGTTGTTTCCGCCGTGCGTCAATGCTTGTAAATCACGTTTTCCACTTTAAATTGACGATTTAGGCTTTTATTTTCATACTTAGGAAGATTTTCATACTTGTCAGTATCACAATCGTCCTATTTGTACAACCTATAGAGTTAGGCCCTCCGCACACGAAGCAACTTTTCTGCAACTAGAGTCGCAAATCAGTTGCTCAAGCAACTGTTTTACAACTAGTTTGCGATCGATTTGCGACTTCTCTCCGCACACGAGTACGACTGATTTGTGACCAGTTTATAGTTGTTTGAGTAGGACGTGTGTTTTAATTTTGTTTTTTTCACAAATTTTTATACAACATGTCAAACAGTAGTACTGATGAAGAGATTTAATCGACTATTATCAGTACTGTAGACAAAGAAAACTTGTACGAAGAGACCACTGGACGCATCTGCAATAATTTAAAAAACGTTTCCCTAAGAACCATCTACAGACTAACACGAACAAAATTTTAAAAAAATTAGCCAAATCCGTCCAACCGTTTGTGAGTTATTCGGTCATACACGAACAGGATTTCATTTTTATATATATAGAAGATTAGCCGACCCCGCGAACCTCGTCTCGCGTTGAATCGCTTAAAGGTATCTATACTAGACATACAAACAAACCAAGCCCTTTTCATCCCAATTAAGCTTCTTGAATAATTAAAAACCACATATCTTTCCAATATCCTTTACCTTTACATAATAAAAATCCTAAATGTTATCAACCATCAAATCATTCACTCTTTTTTTTATTTTCCGAGTTTTCCACCACCAATTTGCCATTTTTCTATTTAAAAACAGTGCACCTAAAATTCGCGGTCTTATATCAACAATATTTCATTTGAAAACCAAAGCACCTACAACTCTTATGAGTTTTGCGGGTTTTCCATCAAGAACTTTCTATTTTTCTATTCGGTAAGCGATTCTGGAACAAAAAGAACATGCAAGAAACCAAATTCACGTCTATGTATCATATCATATTTCATATTTCCAGTTTTCCAACTCTTCCGTATGGTTTTTCCAATGCCAAAAAAATTCCAAAAATACAACATGCAAAATTCATAAATATCTGTTGGGCCGTTTAGAAGTCCATACCAGACATACAAACAAACAAACACATTTATTTTTATATTTAAAATCATAATTTTTAATTCCAAAAACAAAAAAAGTTGCTTAAGCAACTCAAATTCGCCCTACAAAATCAGTTGCGTGCGACTAGTTGGAAACCGATTGTTTCATTTCAGTTGAACGTCTCTCCTATAGAGCTTCATATACAAAGTTGCTTGAACGACTGATTTGCGATTCTAGTCGCAAAACAGTTGCAAGACAGTTGCTTCGTGTGCGGAGGGCCTTAGTGATAGGTGCCATTTTGGATGTAGCAAAATTTAGTTAGCAGAACAAAGCAAAACAAGATACATATTCCAGAATTCACTTGTTATTAATCCTACCTTAAAAGAAGACAATAAACAATTGGTGGTAGCACTGCACTGGTTCTTATACTCGCAGAAGTGTTTTTTTTCTTTCTATGCAATTTTGTTATTTAATTTCAAGTTTTCTTGTGTGTATAATAAATTTAACTTTATATTTGACAAGCATGTCAACTCATGCTATTAGATTTTATTATCAAAACCAGCTTAAAATTTATTTTTTCGATCTAAATTTTATTGTGATTGCTTGAACGTAAGTTTTAATTCCATTTACTTGTTTATCTATGTGTTGAAACTCTGCTTTACTTTTGTATGTCTCCCTCTTAACTGTCCCTTTCAGCGTTGCCGAAATTGCCCGATCTGGCCATTTTGGCCCTGTTTGTTTTTTTTTTTTTTTTAATCGCCCGGTGGCCCCGAAAGCTTTGTTTAACGTTTTAGCATTTATACTTAATTGTTTTGCTTTCGATATGGAAGTTTTAAAACGTCAGTGTGCCGCATTAAAAGGGCAAGTTACGAGAATTTCGGTTGCTTGTCAAACACCGTCATTATACAAGAGTGTCAAAAGCACGGGCTTTAAAAACTAAATTAGGCGGTTATATGATCGAGTTTGAGCGAATTCAAAACGAAATCGAATTGTTGATTGATGAGCAAGCAGATTTATCATCCGAAACCGAATATCGGGTCGAGTTCGAAAACGCGTATTATAATATAATAATGCTGCTATATTATCGGATATAATCGAGACACCAGGTGTTTCTAATCCCTTTGTCGGTACCATGTGTGATGAAATTAATCAAACGCTCAAGGTATTAACAGACAATCAGTGCGCGTTAACTGAAATGTTGAAAAGCCTAGGCCCATCAGTATAACAAAGGTGGACTCGAATACTCGACTTCCGCAAACTAAATTACCGGAGTTTCATGGCGGTTATGACGAGTGGATGCGGTTTCACGACTTGTTCGTCGTGATGGTACATTCAAGGAAAACATTTCTGGTACCGAAAAAATGGATTACCTGCTTTCGTGTCTAAAAGGTTACACGTCGTCGGTTATAAACATTTAGCTCAGACTAATGCTAATTTCGACGTGGCGTGGAACGATCGGGCCATTTTGGCCCTGTTTTTTTTTTTTTTTTTAATCGCCCGGTGGCCCCGAAAGCTCAAAAATGGCCCGCAAAAAAGTTTTTGAATCTAATAAAGAACATTTATTCATATACGAGTTCGATTTATAAATGTTGCACTTAAAGCTTAACCCAGTTTCATAAATCTTCACAAGACACTGAATACGTTCATTCTGAACAACTCAGATGACAAATATCTTTTTGCGTTGTACTTGTATATTGTACACAGAGACAGATCAGAAAGGAAAAGATAAGAAACAGAGACAAAGCTATCAAAATTGCCAATGTTGTGTTGTAAAGTGTATAAGGGGACAGTTATAGCTATCATTGGTTTTCATCATTGAAACACATCATTGGAATTTTTCTGATAGGTCGGTTACAGCAATCATTGAAAATTTCATTTTTTTGGCAAAAATCCATCAACAGTTCAAGAAAACGAATTTCCGTTCGGAAAATAGAAAAACACATTTTTAACGAAAAATAAGTTTGCGAACTTATTTTTTTTTCTCAAGAAAATTTCTTTAAGTTTTTTTCCGGTCGATTGGTATATAAATTGCATTAGTAATCAGAAGAAAACTTAGTTAAATATCCATTCAAACATTTTTCCTGATGGATTTCAATGATCGCTATAACTGGCCCCTAAGTGTTTTCACTAATCCTTTCTCAATATTCCGCTGTACGTACAAATGAAATTAAGAAGATATAGTAGTCCATTTCTTTCATTATTTCTGTTTGTGGCCCTTAAACGAAGAAAAATGTGCCGATTTTTTTTTCAAAAGTGGCCCGATATTAAAAAAAAGACGTCAACGTAGCGTGTCTCTCCTTGTTTTATCGCTACTTTTACGGAAATTGCTCTAGTGAAATAGCCAGTTGCATTCCTCCCCTCAAACAATTCGCCCGTAATACTCGCGCTTCTAGGAATGCCCATCAGTTTACCCTCGAGCCCAACTTCGGACGTACTCTCAAGTATAGGGAATCATTCTTTAGCCGTACTACGCGAATGTGGAACTCTCTTCCACACTCTGTCTTTCCCAGTCACTACAATGTTCAAGAATTTAAGACCAATGTACACCGACATCTCCTTTCCAACCCCTTCCCTTCTTCCTAATGCACTCACTGTGTCTCTGGCATAAAAAGGGTATACAAAATCCCTTAATTGGGTGCAAATTATAAAAAAAAAAACGCTGGTCCCTTTATAAATCAATCAAAAATAATTTGAGTTTTTTCCACAATATAATAAGATAAACATTCATATTAGGAACTAGATTCCACTTTTTCATAGAACTCCGTGGTTTAATCCCTCAAAATTGTAGCCCCAGGTTCAATTCCCAGTAGCAGCGCAAGTTTTTTTTCTTCTTCTTCTTCTTTCTTGATCGGTCTGACTCAGCCGTGCTTTTTGAATGCTATGATCCGTCCAAATGCGTGGTGGTTCGAATAATTCCTTTTTGGATAAAATAAATTCATCAAACAAATTTCCTTGGCTCATTTTTCTATTATATTATCTAATTTAAAAAACAAGCTTTGTAAAATTTCCAAGGGGTTTGAAGATTTAAGTACCAATTTCATAAAATTAGCCTCCGCTACTAATGAAATCCCTTTTCCGGTACTGGTTTCTGACAAATCCTGCTCAACCCTAAAAAAAAGTAAAAAAAGAGGAAGGGAAAACAACTCTTCCTCAGCCAACGTAAGTCTGGCTCCAAGAAAATCTTCAAGAAGCAATGAAAGCGGTGGTAGTACAGACAGAATTTCCGAACCGGTACCTCCTCCCAATCATGAAATCAACATTAAGGATGTTCATACAGTTGTATGGCCTTCCGTAGCAAATTCTTCTGACACCTTAGCGATAAGGATAATTCGAGTCCACTTCACGTTCCTCCCACTAGCAATTTTTTTTCCATAATTCATTTTTTTATTTAATTGAACTTATTACTAATTAATACTAGGCCAGGGCTCAAAACCCAACCCCGACTACTCGTTGTCAAGTGCTGACTGAAGCCACCAGTACTGGCTCTCTTGCTTCACCCTTTCGATTCGGTCCCGTTCGGACACAGCCGTACTGAACCGAAGGAGCTCTGCTCCGTCTTGTGCGAGGACGTCTCGATTGTAAAGGAACCGCCGATCGACGGTTCTTCTTCTGAAGTGTTAGATTAGCGGCACCGCCAATCTGTCTTGTATCAGACCGCATCTATCTAAATAGAGGAATGCCTCTGGTGGAATGAAGCCACTCAAGCGTGCACTATCAAAATATTCGCCCCAAAAATCAAATTATTCTTCGAAGTCATAGCTCTCGCAATGTGACCACGAATAAGTTTTATCACGAAATTGTCAATTCTGTTGATCCGAGCCCCGCTGTATAGAACTTCGTAAGAATATAATGTACATTAGAAGACACAGCCTCTCGAACACCCGAATCTTCTCCATTTGAGATGGTGCAACATTGAACCACATTGGACAGCCATAAACTATCATTGGCCATATGTGGGCCATGTATCAAATTACCTTCACTCTGGGGTCAAGCCGACTGCTGTAAAACAACCGTTTCATCAGAGCGAAGGCTCTTCTGGCTTTAGTCAGAGCAGCAACTATATGTGTGTCGAAATACAGATACTGGTCCAACCAAATACTGAGGTACTTCACTTCACTTTTGCTCGTTTATCGCTGTCCGTGAGGCCATCTTGCGCGTATCCCTCGTGGCCCCAACCAACGAGGTTCGGAACAGAATTGTTTCGCATTTTAGGACATTAATTTTCAGTTTCCAGTCATCGCAATATCGCTGAATCTTCTCGAAGTCACGTTGCAAGAGAATTCTAATGACTTCGACCTTTGGGGCAGTTCTGTACGCAAACGCAATCAGGTCGTCAGCATACGCAATAACCTGGATAAGGCTACCTATCAGATCGCTGGTGTAAATGCTGAAGAGGATCGGCGAACTAACCGCTCCCTGTAGAAGACCGTTTTTAATTTCAAAGGTGGTGGTAGAAGTTACATTGCCACTTTTGACAACAAACTTTCTACCGTTAAGCATATCATAAAGCACATAAAATAATGGTTTATTGATGCCTAATCTGGTGAGTTTAAAGTATAAACCTTCTAACCATACGGTGTCGAAGGCCTTCTCTAAATCCACCTGAACAGCACCCGTGTATTGTTTCTTGGACTTGTTGCATTGGACGTCAGAAACCAGCTTAGACGTTGCATGAATAGTGTCATTGTCATGTGCTGCCTTGAACCCAAACTTTTCCGGAATTATTGAGTTGTTCGCAGACCACTTAATCAGAGCTCTATTGATGATCTTTTCAAATACCTTACTAATACTCGGGAGAAGACTTATCGACCGAAGATTTGACGGATTGGAGTTGTCCTTTCCTTTTTTTGGGAAAGGATGAACCACACCTGTCTTCCAATGCACTGGATAATATGCATTATTCAGCGCGTTGTTGAACAGAGTGGTTTAGATATCTATTGCCTCAATCGGTAAGTGTCTTATTACAATGTTGGATATACCATCGACACCTGCTGACTTCTTATTCTTTATTGAATCGAAGATGAGCTGCAGTTCCACCTTCGTGATGAGCAAGGGACTTGGGCCCGTTCGATCGGCGATTATAGCGTTTGCTAAGAAGTCGTCATCAAACCGGGTAAAACCACGGTTCTCGGATCACCAGTGCGTAATATCATTCCTCAGGTAGAAGTGATGAAGTAAAGCTCTGTTTTCCAGGTCGTGGTTCAGGCGAGTGCAAGCATTCACCTTATACACTTACTGCAAAGCAGCACCAACTGTCTCCACTTTCTCCTGCGGATTTTTAAACACAAAGAAGTCATCATCCAAGACAGCTTCCTCAGGATCAATTTACGCTGTCAGAAGAGTGTCTCTGTTCTCTACTGTCCTCTGAAGCTTAAGACACGGAAGGTCGTTCTGGTTCTTGGACCTAAATATCTTATTAATTTGAGGAAATATACTCGGGTCGCTAGAACTACCGGCCCGAATTTTCTTGTCCCAGTACATATTAATATAGATAACCTGTAGTTTTCCTTGATCAGGGTGTTGACGATCTTAATCGATCGTTCGGGTCTGTAAATCGTCTGTACAAGTTTTCAAGTCTTGTCAGTAGTCCGCTATTCCGTCTATGCAGTGCGTCTATAGTTTGTCAAGTTTCTGTTGTTTGGTAAGGCTATGTCACTCGAAAAAAGTTCTCTCGCTAGGGCGTTGGTGAAACGAGGCCAGCGCATCTTACTGTTGGTGTAAGAATGCGTTGGAACGTATTCATCCAGCTCCACGCGCTCGTTTGGAATCTGGATTACAGCAGCTAAGCCACACGGTCACTGTCGTACTCGACTGTCTGTATGACAGTGACAGTAGTTTCGAGGCTGATTACCCACTTTGTCCGTTATTGTCTGTCTGGTATCGTACAGCAAAAGTTCCAGGAAGTAACCGCTCCTTGGGAACGATGGCCTTTCTGGCCTCTTGGATTATTTGTTTGATTTCCTCAATCTTCATGTCTTGCGTTCAAATCTCCGGCCATAACGAAGTAGTTTTCTTCCAAGCTCAATTTTAGTACCCTGAAAAGAATCTCGAGCTCTGAAATGAAGATGTTGCCTGCGGAGCTTCAGCCGCATAAGCCGCAATCATGTACACCCGATTCCCTTGAGTGAGAGAGATGAATATGACGCAGACTTCTAGCGTCTTGAGTTTTAGCAAATATATGTATATGATCTTATAATTAATGCCCTTACGTATGAAGATTGCAACACCGCCTTCTTAAGTAGAGCCGGGTAGATCCCTTCTTACGATATTGTAATTGTTATTAGTCAGTTTAAGCGTCTGGCTTAGCTTGGCTAAACGCTAGCCATGAACACATCGGGACTGTGGTTTAACAAGAGCTGGAACAAATTAGCCCGGCTACTAAGCAATTTTCCCCCAAATACCTCAGTACCTAGGCCTGCATCTATCTTTATTTCTCGTCTTTCACCCGAAACTGAGACTAAAGACGTTAAAGAACATTTGGTTGCCTCGAAAGTAACAAAAGATTCATCGAGTATCAAATATTCTAAAATAAGTGAACAAAACAGTTTTGTAGCGTCTTTTAAAATAATTGCTCCAAAATCCTTATTTGAACCCATTCTGAATAGTCCTTGGCCTGTTAACACATTAGTTAAAGATTTTTCTGCTCCTAAGAGAAGAAAATCAGGTCTCACTGTTCTGTCTGGTTCGAACTCAAAAAACTGTAAAGATTCTCCCTCTGCTATAAAAATGTAAGAGGACTTCGTAGCAAAACTACAACTATTTTTCAGAATTCCCAATCTTTGTCATATGATATTTTCGCTTTTACAGAGACTTGGCTTAATGCCACAATCTTAGACACAGAACTATTCGATAATGAGTTAGTAATGTTCCTTAAAGATCGTCATGGCGATGGCAATAATTCGGTTGGTGGGGGAGTAAGAAATAGTTTTTGTTCAACCAAAATAATTTTCCCAATGAATCTGTCTATAGAAGTTGTCTGTCTAAAAATATCTAAGCAATCCTTAGAAATATTTATGCATTAAATGTTTACATCCCACCAAAGAGCCCGATGTTTTCGTTCTCTGAACTCTCTCTGCCATTGATTTTGTTATCAACTTAACCAGCCTTGACAGTATATTATTGTTGGGAAATTTTAATCTTCCCAATATTGACTAGGTTCCTTCCGAAGACGATTCTTATTTTGAAGCTTCAACCAACTCATCCCAACTAGAGCTTCAATTGGTAGATAACATTATATCTTCGGATTTGCACCATGCTGGATCTAGTTTTTTTTTCATTTGACGCCGTTAATACTGAGTGGTAGAATCCTTCTCTGCTTTATGTAACATAGAAAACTATACCATCCACCTATTGACATTTTTCTTGACACGAAACGTCTAGTAAATGACCAGAAAATAGTAATCCTCATGACATGCATTTGTTTTCCGCAAAGCTGGTTTTCAAAAGCTCGTCGATTACTTAAATCAGAGCTCGAAAGTTGATGGTTACCACTTTCACTGTTCCTTTAATAACTCTTATTTGGTGTGATATTATGCTCTCTCATAACCAGTTTTTCTCTTTGAGATAAACATTCATTTTTGTTGTTTTTGGTTAATCAATGATATTTATTTTTGTGAAAAAAAAACATTTCTTTTTTAAAATGTTTTTGAAGTAGCTTTGGTTATTTTGGGTGTATAAGCAATAGTGAAGAGGGCGTGTTCGTAAAAAAATTGTGCTCATTGACCGCCTCCTGTAAAACGAGCACAAATGCGATGTTGCGTTTCATAAGACAGTGCAAGCAATTTTTCTTCCCGTTTGATCTGGCTATTATCTATAGAAGCATTACTCTTGTGCCATAGCCAATTGCATTTCTCCCCTTAAGCAATTCAACCGTAATACCCACGCATTCGTACCTTTAAGTATAGGGAATCTTTAGCCGTACTATGCGAATGTGGAACTCGCTTTAAACATCTTCGCAAAAAAGAAATAAGGCATGGAAGAAATACATAGAGCATATGACCGTGGAAAATCAAGTCAACAAAGAGATATTGTTTGAAGAGTTTAAGAAACTTTCTTACGAACTTTTATAATGAATAGCTAGAGTCGATGCCTCGATGGGGGCTTCTTTAAAATCAGACCCAAAGATCTTTTGGACATTTATTAACTCCAAGAAAAAGAGTGACGGTTATCCTAATAATTTCATTTATAATAATGTAACCTTGACCACTACTTCTGACATTTGTGACGATTTTGCAAATAATTTTAGTCTATCTTTCATTGATTCTCCAATCTTTGTGGACGAAACCTATTTCCATTATTTGCAAAACTGTTCCCAAGTGTCTCCTCCATTCAGACAGGACCATAGATCTTCCGTTGAACTTTTCCCTCGAACCGGCACAGGGTGCTCTCATCCTTTTATGACAGGGCCCATGCTTCTGCACCAATAAAGCAGGACGGGGATGATGAGGGTCCTTAGTTGCTTGGGAGAGGGATTTACTGCTCAATTGCTTTCTTAGCCCGAAGAAACAGCGATTAGCAAGAGTTATTTTGTTTTTGATCTCAGCGCTGATGTCATTGTCCGTGTTGAAAGCGGAGCCAAGATATACAAATTCCCTTACTACTTCGAAATTATATCGTCTATCGTGACGTTTTGTCCAAGACGTGCCGCGTCGGTGTAGGGTGGCCATTCTTGTTTTGCCATCATTGACAGCTAAACCCATTTTTTCAGCCTCTGTCTGTACACTCGCAAAAGCACTGTTGACATCACGCTGCGTTCTCCCAATGATATCAATATCATCAGCGTAGGCGAGTAATTGCACAGACTTCTGGATGATAGTGCCTATAGTGTTGACGTGGGAGTACTGCACTATTCGTTCCAGCTTGATATTAATGAAGTCGCATGACAGTGATGCACTTGTCTTAAGTGTTTTTTGACATCGAAGGCGTCGGTGAGGTCGTTACCGACTTTGAGTTCTCCATTGTCATCCTGCTGAACAAGATGATATCTTTCAACTGCCAATGGTCTGAAGTCCCTAGCTAAAAATTTCTATTTGAATTTTTAACTTTGAAGTAACGGAAACCAATTGTTTTTCATGTTTATTTACGTTTGTTGGAATCCACTTAATAAGCAAAATCCTAACATTTAATAACAGTTCTTGTTTATATTTTGAAATTCCATTAAGATCCTAAAATAAAACTGACGTCCTTCAACTTATTTTCGAATATGTTTGTATGTAACTGAATCAAATAATTTCATTTAGTTCTCCTAAGAAAAGCCAACACCGACACGATACATTCAATCATTATGAACATCACAGAAACAGTCAGATTTATTTTAAGAAATTCATCAAATAGGATAATTCATTTTGAAATAATTTTCTCTGACATTTTCAAGTTTATATAGAAACAGAAAAAAAACATTGCCAAATAGTAATCATGAGGTAATTATGAAATCTTTGATTTAGTTCCTCATGTTTCTCCCGAGAAAAGTTAAAAGATAATAATAAATTTAGTCTACACTTGAAATGTTCAGTTTCCTCGATTGAACGCTCTTAAGTTCAAAACGCCAATGAGCTTTAATTTCGTTGAAACATAATCCGAAAGTATTAAAATAACATAAAACGGGATTATTTTTTGACAGAGATTTGTTTTATAAAACGTGACCATATACCCTTTTAGTGAAGGTTTAATTAGATTTTATAATAGCCTTGCTTTCGCTTCAGAATTTCTTTGTTGGATTGCTTTATAAAGCATTTCCAATGAAACCACAAGAAAAAAAAAATAAAAAACAGCTCAAAAGAATGATGATAATTATGTTTAAAGTTTTGATTTATCGATTGAGGAAAAAAGGCCTTCAAGCATCGTTCAAGTTTATATAATGAATGAATGAAATGGACTAATTGAATTTATTAGCATCCTATCGTAGAAAAGCTCTATCCTTTCTCTTTTTGTTATGTTGATAGTAAAAGGAGGAATAGAAGCGTAACCAATAATAAACTTTGATTTTGATAAACGAAGGTATCAATTAGCGATGATAAGATGTAGGTTGAGTTTTCTTCCATGAAATACGAGGAATCATTTTTTAACATTCTTTGTTATTTCACTTTTTACTAAGGAAACTGAGTGGAAACTGAACTTGCTTTCTTAACAAATGAGTCAACAAAGGCAGTACATATATCGTTTCAATATGCTCTAATGATTTTGCCTTTGGTTCGGTCAATCATAATTTTTAAAATCTGAAATCTCCTAGATGAACGTTAATGGTCTCATTGACTCCGTGGTAAGAGAACTATTCAATATTTGACAACTATTTGGCGTAGAGATTATTCCACGGACATATGTCTTAAGACTCGTTGCTTAATAAATTTTAAACCAGAGTGGTACTATTAGCTTTCAAAGGAATACTCTTCTCATACCCATTCTTTTTCATACGAAAATATGCCTGAATCTATTTGGTCTAAAAAAAAATTAAGTGTGCAGTAATTGTTGTCAGTTGAATCACTTCATAGAACTCTTAGTCCAAATATTTACACTAATTCTTTGATTTTTATTAATGGTTTGTTTCGTTTTAGGTACGCTGGAAAATATTGATACATTACTTTGAAAATCATGGTAATGTTGTGTGCGGCAATTGCGTACGGATTTTGGAAGAAGAGAAGCACCGAGAGCTCCATATGTTCGTTATCTTGTGAAAAAAGTGAAAGAAACTGGCATCCTCATCGATAAAACAAAGCTTGAAAAGCCAAAAACAGTGCGTACACCCAAGAATATTGCTGCTGTGGCAGAAAGTGTGCGTGAAGCGCCATCGTTCTCAACAATTGAACATTTCAGAGACCTCATTGAGACGAATATTATATAAAGACCTTGGTATGAGGCTATAAAAAGTCCAATTGGTTCAGGAGGTGAAGCCAACTGACCGTCCAATGCGTTTTCGCTTCGCTAAGTGGGACTGCGATCGACTTAGAGAAGATGCCGATTTTGACAAAAAACCATCTTTTCAGATGAATCTCATTTGATCTTGGCAGGTATATAAACAAGCAAAATTATAGCATTTACGGCACAGGATACCCGCACGCATACATTGAAAACCCGATATACCCAAAACAAGTCACTCTATTTGGTGCGGATTTCGGTCCAGAGGCATAATTGGTCCATTTTTCTTCGAAAATGAGCTAGAAGAGCTAGAAGTGGCCGTTACAGTCAATGGCGATCGTTATCGGGCCATGTTGAACGAATTCTTGTTCACAAAAATTGAAATTGATGTGGAGAATATTGGCAACATTTGGCTTCAACAGGACGGCGGCGTGGCGCTACGTGCCACACTGCCGAAGCTACACTCGATGTTTTGCGCCCTGTTTTTGAAGATCGTATTATCAGGCGCAGAGCTGATGTCGTTTGGCCTCCTCGGAGCTGCGATTTGACACCGTTGGACTATATCATTTGTGGGGTGCCGACAAGTCAGCGATAATTGACGCTTGAATGGACAATATTCATCAAGCCATTGGTGAAATACAGCTGCACACAATCGATAATATCCTTAAAAATTGGACCGATCCTGTAGGCTACTGCATGGCCAGCCGAGGCAGCCATTTGATAATGAAATTATTTTTCCATTATTGACCGCAAGGATTGTGCTTTCAAATAAAAAAAGAAATTTGAGAAAATATTCAGTTAGTTTTTTTATAGCATTTTCAAAAAAAAAAGTTATTTAGCGGACCCTTCAGTTAAACAACAACATCGAGCAAGCTAATGTACCACCTTATAAATGAAGCTTGGGAAACAGAGACATTTCCTATAAATAATGGAAAAAGGCATGATTGTCAAGCTCCCAAACAAAGGATATCTTACGAAGTGGGAAAACTATGCAACGGAACCCAGGTTCCCTCTTTCAAACCTTTAGCTACCTTTACGACCTTAGCTCTACAGACAACTAAGGCAGCAGGACGTTGAGTTATACAAAAAAAGAAATACACAAAGGGATAAAGAGAATACTCAAACATTTTTGTTTCTTGATTCTTAATACAAAACAGCTTTTGGTTTGTATTTATAAGTTGCTTTTTTTTATATTTTATCAATTAATTTCAATATTCAATAAGTTCCTTTTAATTGTTTATTTTTGTTATTTTTTTTTTTATTAATTTTAAATTTATATAAATTGCACATTTTTTATTTTACAAATAACTATTAGTATTTTAATTAAAAGAGAGAAGATTAAATCTAAAATCTCTAATATTGATCTGATTTACCTATCATTTTCAATATCCCGTTTTCTGAAATTCCGAACAAAAATTGTTTAAAATCTCATTCCAAAGTAATGTTTTATTAAAATACCGTTTATAATATTCTTTTTAATCAAAATCCTGTAATTGAAAAGCCCGCTTTTTAAAACCCCGTTTAGTCTCGTTTATCCCGCAAATACCATTTCGATACATTGATAAATGCTCCTCAATATTGTTCACTTAAATTATCTAGTAGTTTGCCAATTTAAAAAAGCTGGTCCCTAGGTAGCTGTCTTCAGTTTCGCACGCCAAGTTGGTTCGATCCTCTACCACCTGTGTGCTCCACCTGAGTTGCGATCTTCCTCTTCTGCGACATCCTTCCGGGTTGGAATCGAATACTCTACGGAGATTTATTTTCCATTCGCTCTACCAATGACCCAATGTTGTTTGTCCTTTCTTGTTGACAGCGTTAAATTGGTCTTGCCCTCGTTAAGCGCTAGACATATCTTCCTGGCCTCCGTATCAAGACTCACAAAAGCTCCACTGACATTATCCTGTGTTCTTCCAATTATGTCAATGTCGTCTGCGTATCCTAGTAGCTTTGCCTCTGGTGTTGACGTTAGAGTTTTGATGTTGAAGAAATCGCATGACAACGCATCGCCTTGTCTAAAATCTTTTTTTTATAATCAACGCGCACTCAAGTGCGTTTTTCATTACCCTTTATATGCCAAGAGCACAATGCGAGTATTAGGGAAAAGATAGAGGATGTAAAAGGAGATATCGGTGAACATTGGTTTTGAATTCTTGAATATTGCAATGGCTGTGGGGAAGACAGAGTGTGGAAGCGAGTTCCACATTCGCGTTGTACGGCTAAAGAACGATTCTCTGTACATGACTGTACGTCCTAAGTTGGGCTCAAGGGTGAACTGATGGGCATTCCTGGAAGCACAGGTATATCTTAAGTGGAGGATTGCAACTAGCTATTTCACTAGAGCATATACCGTTGAAGTATCGGTAGAATAGGGTGAGGCATGTGACATTACGCCGATGTTCGAGCGATGTAAATGACTCGACCATGGTATGATCACCAATCATCTTGAATGCTCTTTTTTGGATACTGTCCAGAAGACTTAAGTATGT
The DNA here is from genome assembly GCA_920937365.1 of Sphaerophoria rueppellii. NCBI lineage: Eukaryota > Metazoa > Arthropoda > Insecta > Diptera > Syrphidae > Sphaerophoria > Sphaerophoria rueppellii. Next base: position 56,714,780 of record CAKKXW010000003.1, read on the forward strand.
CACTGGAGCACCAGCCCAGATATGACAGTTATACTCAAGCTTAGGACGTATGTACGTTTTGTAGATGATAACCAGATCAGAACTGGGAAAAAAATGTCTTGCATCGTCTTAAGAAACCTAAACATCTTGCGGCATTTTTGGCGACATTGCATATGTGTTCGTTCCATAAAAGATAGTCAGTAATGCACATACCGAGAATCTCGAGATGTTCGGTCTCATTGATGCAAGTGTGGCACTGGGGAGGGGTATCTCGCTTTAACGATACAAGACATCAAATGCGTCTGTTAGGTTTTTTCCGGCCATGATGGAACAGACGGACGAATTTTTCTGGGATGCCAAAACTAGACATTGCTCTATATAATTGGTCACTATAGACGCTGTCATACGCGGCCTTGAAAACGATGAAATGGTCGTAGGTATCGATATGAAATTCCTGGATCTTCTCCAAGATCTGCCGTGAATATTTGATCGATGATGGACTTTCCGGGTGTGAAGCCGCATTGATAAGGACCTAACAGTTCGGCCGCTAGCCCGTCTGCTCCAGTAGCTTTGTTCAACTTAAGTTTAGATATCGCTATCTTCACTTCGTCAATGTCGGGTGGTTGGAATTGTTGGCCCTCTGCACCCAAATTAAATGGTTCTGTATTGCTGGCAGAGTTTTGCTCCTTATCGCCATTGTACAGCTTGGAAAAGTGGTCTTTCCATATCCTCAGCACTGACTGTCGTTCCTCTACGATGTTCCCATGATGGTCTCTACAGGCCGGGTTGTATAAGCCTTGGTGGTTTGTTTTACCTTTTTGTAAAATTTTCGAACCTTGTTCCTTCTATCTCCTCGACCGAGTACTTCTCATGCTCTCTTTTTTCTTTCTGAGAAGTTTATACTCCTCTCTCCTTTTTTGCTCGTAGAGCTCACGAGCTGTGTCCTTCTTTGTAACGCCGCTTTGTTTACCTCTTGTTTAGCTGCAAGTGCTCGCCGGCACTCATCGTAAAACCAGGGATTTTGTCGGGTGGCCGTATAAACCCTAGCACTTGAGAGGCGACATCCCTGATGGCTGCTTGGCAGTGTTGCCTTTGGTTCTCTACATTTTGTGATGGCAGAAAAGGACTTCTGAGAAGATTTTCGGAGACACGATCGGAAAAAGACGTTTGACGTCGAATTTTCTCCTAGCATTTTCGCGTATTGGCCTTGATCGGGATATCCGCATTCGTACCTTGGCTACAAGAAGGTAGCGGTCCGAGTCAATGTTGGCACCTCGGAATGTGCGGACATCTTTAATGCTAGAGAAGTGTCGTGTGCAGCAAAGGCTGCATTCGGAATTCTGTCCAAAATATGGAGAAACAACTCCGTCAGCTTTTGAAGATCAAGCTCCAACTATTCTGCTCCAATGTTTAGTCGGTGTTGCTTTATGGTTGCAACAATTGGAAAGTCACAGACCCTGTCACAAGAGCGGTTTTAATGTTCTTAAACAGGTGTCTCAAAAACAGCTTGAGGATTTTCTAACCGAACCGTAACTCAAATGCTTAACCTCATGCGAAAACAGATTAGGAACCCAAATGCTCTATTACACAAAGTTCAAATTGGCGGTGGATTTGTTACACGCTTCGAAAAGATGATGGGTCCAAAGGAGTTAAGCTAGACCTAACCTTGAAGAACTTAGCGAAAAACAGTCGCACAGGAATCAGCATGACTGTGAAGAGTTGGCAATATTATTGTCAACGAGATTATTCATATCCTAAGAACTTTAAATCCAAGCTTTGGATTCGATTTCTGTTATTAATTTTTACAAAGAAAACAAAAAGAACTATCTCTCACTAGTTGTCTAAACCTTGGCTTATGAAAACGATCAGCTCTCAATTAATCTACACTTAATCCTTGAAGAAAATTTAAACTTTTTTTAAACGTTTTCACAAACTGTTTATTTATTCAGAGTTAAATATGAGGCGATGGAAATATGATGCAATCGTTATTAACATTTCTAACTTGTTGCTTCTCGTACTCTCCAGATTATTGGGGACCAATGTTACTTGTCGCTTCCCAACTGTCTATCTAGTTATTTAAAATATAAACTTTGTCCCTAAGTAAATGAAAAGTATGGTCGTTATTTTCATAGCAACAGCTAAGGCCGCACCATCGCCACCACCAACTTTACCGACACCACAGACACAATTGCCATCAACACCGTCAGCTTTTTCAGCATCAAGCTTGTAAGAGTTAGAAGAAATAAAGATTTATTAATTGATTTCGAAAATAATTCATCGGCCTATACCTTTTCTTGAAGTTTTGACTGAAGCATCTCACATCTCTTTGTATTCGTGTTGTCACTTCTGGACAAACGACAAATAAGACTCTTCAATGCTTCTACACTGCATCCTTGCTTCACCATTGGATCACTGTTAATCACAAAATAGCACCAGTACTGAAATAAAATTGTCAATTTGAAACAAGAACCGCAACAGAACTCAAAACTTGAATACCTTTCGAAGTAATGACGGTTCCTCAGAAAACTTTGTCAAAAGACCATCCAAAGACGATGGACTCATATCTGACATATTGAATGCTTCTGACATTTTATAGACACGCTCCCAACTTGGCCTTTCTTTCGGACTACGATTTGCTGTTGTCAAATTGAAGAACCAGGCTTCTTGGTCCACAACTTGCTACAATTACAACTCATTGATAGAAGACCATATTTTTTAGAATCAGTGACTGTTAGAACTTACGAATGACGCTGGCTCAACATGATATATTTTGTAATTGGGATTCTTGGTGTTATAAGTTGTCAAGCTTCCACCGTTCCACGCAACATTCAAGGGCAATGTTTTATTTCTCGAATAATACAAACTCCACTCATCGTAGTGCGAATGGCCGTTGAAAATTCCACTAATCGTCTCGCTAAATCGCTCTACAATTCTGCTGAATTCTCGCGACCACACACCCCAACAACTAGATATCCCTGACGGAACATGAGCCAATATATGAACATGTTCTTTGTTCTTTTCAGCTTCCAGGAGAGTATCATGTAGCCATTGAAGTTGTTCGGAGAGATAGGAACCATTATAAAGGATCCAGAAGTTCAAAGTGTAACAATCGTTGTTGTTGAGCGCAATGATTCTGAATCCTTTTTGGGGAATGACAGTGTAGTAGCCGCCTTTCTTGATTGTTTCCAGGGCAGATGCAGGCAGCCAGTTTGACCACAATTCGGCATGCAGATCATAAAGCCACTGAGCACTCAGTTCAGGATCAGTGATATTTGCTGGCGCAAAGCTTGGACAGTTGGGAAAAAGTAAGTTCACGTCATTTTAAAAATTGGTAAGGAGTATACTTACGAGTGCGCTGGATGACTATCATGATTACCGATTGTCGGATACACCGGAACATCGCCAAATGTTTCTTTAAGCTCTTGATGGACCTTCTTCAAGATTTCTATATTCTTTTCGCGTGATCCCAACCATGAAGCGTGATCCACCAAATCACCGGTCTGGTAAATAAAATCAGTCGTCTCGTGGTTTTTCCGTATTTGCTTGAATGAGTCAGAAACAGTATGCAAAGGAAGATCGCAATTTCTGTAGTCACCCCAGTAGCCAGCTGCCTTATCTGTGTTTTCCGAGATATTTTTGTGTTGCTGACAACACTGGACCTCATCACAATCAGCCAAAGCTCCAACTTGGTAGAGTGGATCGTAATGGATGTCGCTTACATGCACGATTTTCAGATAGTTGTTTCCTTTTGGAATATCCTTCTTGGGACCTTCGATTTCAGGTCGAGTAGTGTCAATTTTGAGTTTCCAATCGAAGTTCTCATCTTTCGTTTTGCAAATGCCTGCATGCAGAAAGGTTCCACAGAATGTACGGGAGTCGATTTTGCTTTGTTGAACCAAGAATTTGGCCATGGGCTTCAAAAGACGAAAATATGAGACCTGGGACCAGAGCTTATATTATTGATTCTTACAAAGTATATGTTTACGATGCCTTCACAGGTTTCATTGGTCTGGATTTCAAAGCGCTTGCAGAGATCAATCATTGTTTCCTTAAGAGCTGCGTCACCCAGAGAAGCCATTTCACCACCTTCACGGAACATACGAATTAAGACGTTGGTTGTGGCACGGCATGTTGTGCACAGAAATATCTAGAGGAGAATTGTAAAGCTGTTCACAACCTGCGTTACAAAATTCTTTTAAAAGCTTACCTGGTCCGAAAGAGATTGTTTTTCAATTTCGGTTTTGAAAATTTGTCGACTGTGTGATTTTGCAAAGTGCCTGAAAAGCTGGTGAAGCGCATCGGATTCAACTCCGGTTTTTTTGAATGAAATGTATTCATTTTCGAAAATGCTGGCCACATCATCATCTGCAAAAGTTTAAACAATTCGTAATTTTCTTAGAAATTAAGGAAAAATTAACGTTTTGGTACAGAAAATAGTATTTTTGTGAGAACGTCATCGATTTGAATGTGTTGCTCCGCTTCAAACCCGTGATTCTCGAAATTCGAAGCTTAGCCCTGAATGATATCGCTTTGAGGGTCAGAACAGCGTGACACTTTTGACGATATGCACGCTGTGTTATTGCAACAACTAAACGATTACATTTAATCAACAATGTTACTATGTATTTCAGCGCGTTTTATGGGCGTGAACCGACTCATGGTCAAAATTGAAATACAAAATGTGTTCGACGGCGCCAATCTGTCGATCGACCACATTTATATGGCACACACTATATATCCGCTTAAACTAATGTTCAATTGTTTATAGAAAATTATTGACAAACAATGTATTTTCTAAGGGTACTTGCACACGCACCGATTTTTGCCGACCATTCGACTGCTCTGAGCTTTGATTTTACCAGTCCTACTCTACGGCGGCGCGGCGCCGAGTGCTGGGCGATAAGTAAAAAAGGGGAATTGATACTAGGCACTTTCGAAAGAAAAATTCTTCGACGGATTTTCGGTCCCGTATGCGATGATAGCGAATGGAGAAGAAGGTTCAACCGAGAACTGTATGAGCTGTACCAAGATGTGGATGTATTCAAGAAGGACGACATAAGACGACTACATTGGCTCTGCCACACCGAGCGAATGGACGACAAAGGTTGCAGTATCTCAGGCTGAGATCCTTCATGGATTGTGAGCCTGATAAGAAGAAGAAGATTCGACTGCCCTTATTTCATTCAGTGTGTGGAATTGACTACGTTTATGCAAAAAATCCGGTGGGTGTGCTAGCACCCTGCTACCGGTAAAATGTTGGTTGATTATATACTGGCCGTTCAAAATCGGTGTGTGTGCAATCAGCCTGACATCGATAAATAAAACTTTTTGTCAAAATGCATGCTGAAATGATCATAATTTTCATGAATGAATAATGAATAATTTCAGATTTTGTTATGTTATATTTTTAGTTCTTTCATTCCTTTTGAGAAACAACTCAACCGATATCGGTGAAAACTTAAAAAGTTCTTAACAAAGTAATTCCGCGTCGAATGAGAGCAATTCAATGTCAATACTCTGAGTGGCTAGATAATCGAGCAGAAAAAACCTAACGAACATACGAACATACACACACACAGACGTCATTATAAAAAGGGTTGATTCGGATTCTAGTGACCTCGAAAAATGGAGAAATTCAAAAACTGGAGATTCACAAAATCAGCCCCATTACAATAACTTCGTATGGGAAGTTAAAAAAGACTCATCCGTCAATGTGCACTCAACAACTCATTAACTTGACCGCATTCTTTCTTTACCTTTATTCAATTTTTTTTTTCAAAAAGTCTCAGAGTAAAAGCTATACATATTACATACCAATCGAAAGGGCATTGCATTGCATGTCAGCTTAAATTGGCTGTAGATCTATGTGGCAGCACCTTCAATTGCTGTTTCGAGTAAATTAAACGATAAGCGTTTTTCTTTTCTTCAATGAGGGTAATCGGGCATTTGTTATCTTCTCACACGTGAATATTTTTACATCAATAAATAATGGACTCGTTGTCGCTATGGTGATGTCCGTTAACCAGTAACAAAAAGGGCATATGTTCGAATCCTTGTCATGCCAAAAATGTTTTCATTTCATTTTTCATGGTTTTTGCCTCTTCCAAAGAATGGACAAAGCTTATAAAGGTATAAGAAAAGTGATTTTCAAATGCCATTCAGAATTGGCATAAAACTTTAGATCCCCTAAATTCCATATACGCACTCAATGTTTTAGTGACGAGTGATTTTTTGGAAATGCCGTGCCGTGACGTTTTTAATTGTCAAACTAGATGCTTAAAAAAACCCATTCGGCTTTTCAAATCAGAAGAGAAAATCTTTTCATTTCACAATCACAACTGATATGAGGTATGTTCACGGAACTTTAGTCGGATATTTTTTGTCTTACAAACTCATAATATATTCTAGTATGAAACGATTCCAAGATGACCAAGGACAAGGCGTCAGTCGGGCGATATTTTGACTCATTAACTTGACTAACTTGTCTTCTACGTAGAAATTATCCAGTTGCTTTTATGGGGACTTAATGCCAAAATATTGACAGTATTGATTGACAAAAATGTTCACATTGTTGATTGGACAAAAACAAAAAATCTACTGCAGGGAGGTTCCATTCAATTTTTACGGCACATCCCTTCTTAATTTTGCAAAATGCTATCCAACGTACTGTGCGTCTTAAACCGTTCTGCAATACAATAATCGGCACATACCAGTGTGGCTTTAGGCCAGGCAGAACAACAATAGACCAAATATTCAAACTTAGGCAAATCCTAGAAACGAAAACCCACCATCTTTTCATCGACTTCAAAGGTGCTTATGATAGCATCCACCGTCAAGATCATAAGCTCTCGATGTCTGAATTCTCGATGTCTGAATTCAGGATCCCGAACAAACTGATATAACTGTGTCACATGACGCTAAATAATTAGAAGTGCACTGTGCAAATGGGTACAACAGATCATTCGAGTTGTGCAAACATGCGCAGGGTTGTGTTTTCTTCAACATAGTCATGAAGCAGATAGTGTGCAAGGCAGGTGTGAGCACGGAAAACACTATCTTCAACAAATCCACCCAGCTCCTAGGCTATGCGGACGACATTGAAAAAACCATCAATCCCACAAACGACACCTTAGTGGAGACCCGAAGAAAAATTACCCTAGCGAACTGCTGCTGCTTCGGTTTGGCAAAACAAATGGGTTCAAAACTCCTACTTGAAAGACAAAGTGTCTGCTCTACAAAACTTTGATTTTACCAGTCCTACTATACGGCGCCGAGTGCTGGACGATATGTAAAAAGGGGAATTGATACTGAGCACTCTCGAAAGAAAAATTCTTCGACGGAATTTCAGTCCCGTATGCGACGATGGCGAATGGAGATTTAATTTAATCTAACCAAAATTTTCCAAAAAGCCAACACTACTTGCGAAATCATTAAAAAAAAACACGTATACGCCCAAGTATACATTAACTGCGTTTTATTATCACAAAGATCCAGATCAGATCATTGATTTATATGTGTAACAACAACAAATTTAAATCCTGCTTTTCACTTGGATAAATGTTTGTGATCCAAAAATTAGTTCTTATTTTCAATAAAAAATAAAAACTGTGCTGCCACTTTCACACATTCACTTTTATGTATCTCTGGCAGTGATCTAACTAGTTGTGTTAGTAATATTAATGAAGATCTTTGTGAAATAAAAAAAGTGGTTAATAATGAATCGTCTCTTATTAAATATGGACAAGTCTAAATGTATGATATTTAATGTTCCAGTAATTCCATCAAATATTTCTGTGTGTGTTGAAAATCGTCCCCTCGAAATTGTGCCCCATATAAAATATCTAGGTGTTATGCTAGACAATAAACTATCTTTTAATGAACACATAAGCTATATTTGTAAAAAAGTGTCGAAAAAACTAGGGGTATTGCGAAAAACCAGATCAAGCCTTACAATGAGCAGTGCAATAAAAGTGTACAATGTTATCATTAAACCCCATTTTGAGTATTGCGCCACGATTCCTTACTTTTGCAATATATCGCAAAAATCGAGACTGCAAATATTGCAGAATAAAACTATGCGTATTCTACTGAGGCGAGATCATCATGCGAGTGTAGATACGTGAAATGCATGAATCGTTAAATATGCTCAACGTAAATCAACGTTTGTTCATGCTCACTATGACATTTATTTTCAAAATAAAAAACAATATGTGTCCCGGTTATCTATCAAATCAAGCAACAATGAATGTGAACCCTGTATACAGTTTGAGAAGCAGCGAAGATTTGGCAATTCAGCGAATGAGAACATCAAGAGCCCAACGAACAATCTTCTATAATGGATACCAAGCTTTTAACCAACTACCTCACGAGATAAAAACATCAATCAACACCAATGAATTTAAAAGACTTTTGTTGTGCTATGTTCAAGAGTATATTATCTAAAATTTATTAATTGCATTGGATTCTGTTGTTATTTTATCATTATATTACCAAAATATTTAAGTTTATATTGTGCACCATAACTACACATTTTAAATATATTTTTGTAAACAAAACTATGCAAATTAATGGCAAAATAAGGCCAAATAAACCATTACATTACATTACATTACATTACATTCATCTATCCGGTAAAGACATATTTTTCAATTACATAGCAAAAACTTTTCCCCTAAAAGAAACCACATAATAATCGTTCAAAAAAAATTATCGTAGGGCAACTCCGATCTAATCAGTCAGAATGAAAAAATTACAAACAGCTGCCAAACTTGAAGTAAAAAACAAATTGATGATAGAAGCTGTTTTATTTTCTTGAACTGATCCGGATCAGATCATCGTAATAATAAAACGCAGCTATTTTCATTGCATCTGTAAGAAAATACGAAGTACATAATAATAATAAATAGATATGCATATTTTCTCTAATTGTGTCCGCCGATTTCAAAACTCCAGTTGCCTTCCCCGGAAAAATTGTGGTATAAGCTTAGGCCTTGGCTCTTATACAGCTAACGTGCAAATCTATTTATTTTCTTAATTTTTTTTACTTTTGAGGCCCAGCTGGAATTCTTTCTTGCTTTATTGGTAGAACTCTAAATGGACAACTTCTATGTTCTTAAAAATAAATATTTGAACGTTTAAAAAGACTGGATACGTTATGCATTTCCAAAAGGGTATCAATATGGTGTGTACGAAGCTTTTAAGAAAATAAGTCGTTGGTAAAACGAGTAAAATCTCTGGTTATAAAACACACATCTCTTTAGATATAATTTAAATTTCTTAAAATTATATTAATATTTAACTCACCCTGCCGGTTTGAAAGTGATTCATTATATTCCGGAATATGCAAAGCTGCAACACTGGCAGCAAAAACTGTTACAAGTATTAATATGATACTTTCCATTTTGTGGTCAGTATTCGGTCAAATTTTATTCAAGCAAAACGATGTTACCCCAATAATTCTTTGCGACCTACTAAATTTTCTTTATTAAATATAATTACTGATTAACAATTCTGATTGAAACCACTTATTCGTGCACAAAGCCACCTGAGTTCAAAGAATGAAGATCGTTTAAGGCGATTGTACCCTACGACAAAATCGAAGCCTATCGCGATACTTCTCGATTAGATGAAATTGATAATTCAATTTCATATTTCCTTCCCACATGTACAATATTTGCGATTATTTTATCAACAACCAAGAATTATATCTTGTTGAATTGGCTACAAAAACACACCATTTGAATGGATTTGAGGAGTTTGAAAGAAAGAAAACAAGTGGAATTCCCACTTGTTATTATTTTCATCGTCTTATATGTTACTGTTTTTATTTGTTTGAAAGTAAAAAACAAAAACTAATTTTTATGATTTAACAATTATATTTTTATAACAAAGAATTATTTTGATTGTATCTCATACTTATTTGGCCTTATATGTTAGTATTGTTTGCTTATAATAATAATTTCAACAAAAAGTAGATTGAAATTATTGTTGTCATGTGAAATACGACCAGGGTCGAAGCACCGTCACCGCCCCCGTCACCTCCTCCTTCGCCACCCCCAGGGACTTCTTCAGGTTCCTTATCGAGCTTTAGAAAATACGAACAAAATAAAAACAATTAAAACAAGATACATTTACTAAAAGAATAAAAAAGAAAATATTTTTAAATTCAAATAAATAACTTAACGTTTATAAAAAAAAAAGAGCTAATTGAAGAATGATTCGAATTTTAGATTTTTGACGAAAAATATCGATAATGTTAGCACAGAGAAAAAAAATATTAAACCAAAAAAAAAATGGGTGGTTATATATTTTTAAACAAATATTCACAAAAAAATTATAATAATAGGATTACACGAGCTACTTGCAGAAGTTTGATGTTGAAGTGGTTTGCTTGCACTTATACGCCTATTCCGAACGACTTTGCTGAGGACCACAGGTCTTTTCTTATAGTCCCTAAAACTGCCGAAAACTTCGAAATTCTTTCACTTTTCTGTTCTCTTACTCCCGATTTTTGTAAGTTCTCTCACTTTTGAAGGAGACAAATATTTCCCCTATCTGCCGCTTTTAGCCACACAAATTTCTTGTGGCAGTTTTTGTCTTTATCTTTGGGGAGTATAGTCTCAAGATGGAAAACGCTGGTGGTGACATCTTGAAAATTTTTCACAGAAGCTGTTTTTTTTACATAAGTTTGTATTGTGTGTTCTCTACTTGATTTGACAGAAGATAGGATTGGCCCTTTAAAGCTATCATTGAATAATTGGTCTCTTGTAATAAGGGATCCATATCATGTGCTTATCGATCGGGAATCACTCAAAGATTTGTTTGTCAGTTGCACAATTAATATGTTTCTGCTTAAAATCAATTTCCCATTTTCCTGACGAAACCGTATTCACCCGAACAGCTGATTGCATACTATGTCAAAAAATAAATCGAATCATTCCAGATTTGCATTTCAATCTCTTGAATTCCAATGACAGATTTCTGTCAGGAAAACGTTTTCGGAGTCTATAGGCCAGTTCCACCTAACAACATCTCACTGAGATCTCAATGGCTACGTTCAATCATGTATCGGATAGGCTATCTGAGATACCCGTATCTGGGATATCTTTTTGGACGAGACAGATACCTGTATCCAGATTGCTGTCAATGAAAATAGAATAATAAATAATAGAAAATTGAAAGAAATATAAGCAGATGCTTATCGATCTGATTTTTAACTATACTTGTTTATAATTTGGATGACTCGGAAGAAGTTTCCCAACGGATTCACGGCCATAAACAATTTCCTGTTCTCAAGCGTTTGATATGCTGTTTTTTTTTTTTTTTTTCATAGACGTTTTGACAGCAATCTGAATACAGGTATCTGTCTCGTCCAAAAAGATACCCCAGATACGGGTATCTCAAATAGCATATATCCGATATACGTATGATATATGTATGATTGAACGTATGATTGAACGTAGCCAATGTCACTTAGACTGAGGCAAAATCATTTGGTGGAACATATTTCTCAGTATTCATTGAGATATAATGGTTACCCTACAAATTGTTGTTGCACATATTATGTCAGCTGAGTGAGAAATCGAATCCAAAATAATTTCATCTCAGAGATCTCAGAAAAAAATTTCAGTTCTCAGCTAAAATTTTCTGTTCCACTTAAAAAATCTCTGAGATCTCTGAGATTTCAGTGAGATATTGTTAGGTGGAACTGGCCTAATGAATATTTTCACTGACAGAAATGTTCAATGATTGTTTTAACCGTCATGTCATTAAACACTTTTCAGGCTACCTTCCGTGATCTATTATAATTTCTCTATGATGCTATCATATAGCTTCGACCTCACGTTTTATACATAATTTACGTATGACTACAAACGGAAGCTCTAGTTTAAATTTGCTGAACATTGACTTTGTCAGCAAGCTCAACAGCTGTATAAAAAAAAAAAACAACAAACAAATTTCATTTGTTTTTCGAGGCATGATAATGATGGAGTGAGAAATTCAAAACAAAGGCAATTAAGTTGGAGCGGATGCAACGTAACTCAGAAGAAGACGAAGCTAACGCGTGAAAATCCTTAAAAGAGAGTGGCGCCACAGCTCTTGAAGTGGCTTACTCTCATCAACAATTCTCTAGGTGCGTGTGAAGAATTGAGGGGACCTACAATTTTACGCCGATTCCGAACGGCAAAGTTGAGAAGCACTTTTTCATGATACTCTTGGAAGTTTTGTCAGTTCTTCGCAAGAGGCAGTGTCCGTGAAAGATGAAATAAAAACTTTGGGCCCGATTAGGATTCGAACCCACGACGACGTTCTGCTTAGCAGCCAACGCACCTAACCACTAAGCTACGGACACTACTGAAAATGCTTTTGGTCTTTAAAAACAAAACCGTAGTCTTAAGTAACAATTAATAATGTTCTTTATTGTTCTATTTATTTCAATCGAATGAGGATTCTAAAAACTTATTTCTAAAACAGAACAATATACAAAACGAAGTATAAAACATTAAAGTGAATATAGAATGTTTCTTCAACAAGGCGTGTTTGCGTTTCAGCCGTAGTTGAACTAGAGCATTCGTTTTGAGTCACGTTATGTAACACACAAACGCATTACAACAGGGCTGGTCTGCAGTTGAATAGTTAATCTCAGGGGCGCCAAGCGAAATTTGATTAAATCAAGATTTCATCGATTTTGCTTCAATTTTTTTTTTAATCTCAATTCTTTTTTTGGAAGCATGGTGTTTTAACACTAAAGATGCACTGCACGGTTTTTAATGTTTAATTTTTTTATTTTCCAGTACATTTTCTTGATTTTTCATCCGTAATTCATCACGTTTATTACGCCTATTGTAATACAACCAACAAATAAAAACGTTTCGAAACACGATGGAAGAACTATTCAAAACAACCGTGCACACTACGGAAACTCAACGAATTGCAGCGCCTTACCATCACGAACAGAAATAATACACCCCTGAACTCGACTGACAACACAGTCAAAGTTTGACAGCACATACCCTAAAAATGGACATCATCAGACATTTTTGTTGCTTCACTCACGTACACTGTATATGTAGCTAACACCGCTTCCTGTACTTCTTATTCAATGATTAAACCTATAATTGAATTCGTAAACGTCAGGCGAAGCCGAAGCTAAAACGTGTTTGTGTTTCAGCCTTAACTTCCTCCTTTTTGCAATGGATGATCAACATTTTAATGTTTTCATTTCAATTTTTTTTCACACGCAAACATATGAAACTGTCAAAGTATACAAAGTATTCTATGGGACAGTTCCATCAGGCAAATACGTTGACATAATGTATACGTTGACGCTGATGGATTGACGGATTCTGTAGGTCGCCACCTTATAAAGTTCATGCTAGTTTTTCTTATTTAAAAATATTAAATCTGATTAATTTAGAAATAATAATAATTATAAATCTACAGTTATTTACTTTATCGCTCAGTACACCTCGATCTGTTCTATTCACTGTTGTGAACCGTATTCCAATAGTAGCAAACATATCCCATTTTTGAAGAAAAAATAAGCACAGAAAGCCGAATAATAATTGTAAGACTAATACCCGACATCACAGCTGAAGAAGTTAGTGGCGCGGGAAAAGCTATTGAGCTAGGCGACACATAGCGTCAGGCTTCAGAAAAAAGACGGGATAAATCGGGTTCAGATAACTCATGATTCTTGCTCTCCTCTTCCCAATCAATCAATCTCAATCAATTTATAAATACAAGGGTGATAAGCGAAGCTACGATAAATTCCCCTCGATTAGCCCTTTGTCTCACACCATAAAAATCGCATGGCTAATCTTGAGCAGCCGAATGTTATATATGAATTAGCCGATGACTTGTGATAAGTCAAGCACAGAAACCATCAAAAGTATAACTAAAGCGAAAGAGAAAAAACTTCGAGATTAGTTGGTCAATTTGCATATTTTCATTTTGAATCACGTTAAAAATAAAACATGACCGTTTTTGAGGTCGAGAAGTTGATATCAAATTCTTAATTCTACATTCTACAAAACAGAGATGTAACATTAACAAGAAATTTCTTTATACACCAGTCAACTTACTTCTTCTTGTAGCTTAGCCGTTAGAGCTTCGCATCTCTCAGTGTGAGTGTTGTCCCCTGTCGACAGGACACACATTATCTCCTTTAAACAGGAGTGATCACATTTTTTGTTGACCAAAGGATCACTTTGAACCAAATAGATTTTTCGAAACTGTGAAAAATATAAATACAGACAAATTTTGTAAGGTCTTACAGCAAATCATTTACCTTTCTGAATAAAGTAGGACTTTCAGCGAACCTCGTCAAAAGTCCATCTACTGACGACGGGCTAAGGTCCTTCAAGCTAAACTCTTCGGTCATCTTGTATTCTAATTTCCATTTGGGGCTCTGATCTGGCCTCAAATTAGCTTCAGTAAGGTTAAAATACCATGCTTCTTGTTCGACCACTTGCTATAGAATGCAAAATATGTTTGAATAATCTCAAGCAAACGTAAAACGATCGAAACTCACATAAGAAGTCTGTTCGACTTGAAACAATTTGTAATTTGGATTCTTGTTGGTGTAAGTTGTCAAACTGCCACCATTCCAGGCGACATTAATCGGAATAGTGCCATTTGCATAGTACAAGCTCAGTTCGTCCATATGAGTGTGACCATTGAAAATGGCACTAATTGTCTTATGGAAACGCTCAACAATTCTACCAAATTCACGTGACCAAACATTCCAACAGATTGAGATTCCAGTCGGGATGTGTGCCAAAATGTGCACATGTTCCTTGTCTTTTTCGGCTTGCAATAGGACATCATGCAGCCATTGCAGTTGCTCCGATAAATAATTACCGTCATACAAAATCCACCAGTTGTAGTTCGCACAGTCGTTGTTATTGAGAGCGATGATTCTGAAGCCCGCTTTGGGATTAACGGTGTAGTAACCACCCTTTTTAATGGTTTCCTTGGTTGAATCTGGCAGCCAAACTGACCACAAATCAGCGAGAAGATCATAGAGCCATTGGGAAGTTAGCTCGGTGTCAGTTATATTTGGAGGAGCAAAGCTGTCGAATAGAAAAAATAGAAATGGCTTCGATTTTCATCGGAATTATGCTTACAGATTCAGGGGATGACTTTCATGATTGCCAACCAATGGAAACACTGGAATATCGCCAAATGTATCCTTCATCAGTTGATTGACTTTTTTCAGGGATTCTGTATTCTTCTCCCGAGACGTCATCCAGACTGTATGATCAATTATATCACCCGTGCTATAGATGTAATCAATTTTCGGATGATTTTTCTTCATTTGATTCAGTGAATCGACAAGTGTGTGCCAAGGAGTATCACAATTCCGGTAATCACCCCAATATCCTGCAGCACTGGGGGTACCCTCCGTGGTGCTCTTGTTTCGTTGGCAACATTGTGGCTCATCACATCCAGCTTTTGATCCAACAACATACAAGGGGTCATAGTGCACATCGGTTACTTGAAGTATATTCAGGTCCGTTGATGTTTTTGGGGGAATTTCCAGCTTTGGTCCTTCGACCGCTGGACCATTAGTGTCAATGCTAAGTGTCCAATTGTAGTTAAGATCATGGACTTGACAAAAAGTCGACCGCATGAATGTTCCGCAGAAAGTTCGTGAGTCGATTTTGGTATTTTGGACAATAAATTTGACAATAGGCTGCAACAAAATTGAATTTGAAGGTTATGGTCGGTGATATTAAAATCTTTAGATCCTTACGAAATTAAGATTAATCACTCCTTCGCATATCTCCAAGGGATATATATCTAAACGAAGGCAGATGTCAAGCAAAGTTTTCTTTACTTTCTCGTCTGATCCTGGGCTGGAGAGTTCTCCGTCTTCGCGGAACATCCGAAAAATAACGTTAACCGTGGCCCGGCACGATGTACAGGCAAAAATCTGTTAGATATAACCTTCATGATTTAGGCTTAACTCATTTGACATTTTGTTTTGAATTACCTTGTTTTGCTTGGAGAGGTTTTCAACTTGGACAGTGCGAATTTCATTTGTATGAGATTCTGCCAATTGTCGAGTGATATCATTGAGTTGTGGAGTCTCAATGCCTGTAGTCATGTATTTGTAATATTCATTTTCGAAAACTTCAGCAGCATCATCTAGGAATTTTCGGAAGGAAAAAATATTCAATAATCATTATTTGAATAAGGAGACATTGGGATTTCTTAATCAAGTTAAGCAGTGATTCCGAGGGACCAATATTATCTTTTCTGTCCAAGGAAGCCAGTACTCAGAATAAAAATAACATAACATGAAAAGAAAATATTTACTCTACGGCAGATCTTGGATAAGACCAAAGAACTTCAAATCGATACCTACTACCCTTTCATCGATTTCAAGTCCGCGTATTACAGCGGCTATATAGAGACCAGCTATACAAAGCAATGTCTAGTTTTGGTATCCCAGAAAAGCTGGTCTGTCTGTATAAGATGACAATGGAAAACTCACGCTGTTCCATGGTCGGAAAAAACCTAACGGACGCTTTTGATGTCAAAAAAGGTTTTAGACAAGCCGATGCGTTGTCATTCGATTTCTTCACAATCATTCATGAAAAGATTGTGCAAAGCTCCAACGTCAAGACCATAGAGGCACAATTTTTCACAAGTCCGTCCAGCTACTAGGATACGCAGACGACATTGACATAATTAATAGAAACACAGCGTGATGTCAGTGGAGCGTTCGTGAAGATGGAGGCTAGGAAGATGGGTAACAATCTTAATAACTGAAATCCCTACCGCTATGAATAAATTAATGATAACTCGTTGATGATTTTTAGCTATTGCACCCGAACAAATATTGTTTTCTGAATCGTCAATACACTTCTGGACGTCAAGTTTAAGCGAAGTGCGATGGTTGGTATCGGACAAATACAATGAGCCACCGATACGTAACACTGTCCTGCTCTACTCTGTCCATGCTCCTGAAAGCGCTCGAGAAGCTAAAGTTGGACTTGTTCTAACAAAAATAGCAACCAGGAGCCTTATTTTATGGGAACCCTTTGGAGAATGTGTCATAAAATGCAGATCTCAGAGTAGACTATACTCGCCTGCCACCATTATACAGTGATACGCTCCAACGAAGCTCGTATCTGATAAAGAGAAAGACGGACGATGCATGGGTTATGACATGTGACTGACTGGTTACCACAGCTCAAAACAACGCAAAGCCTGTTAAGAGAAGTAGACCGTACTTTGCTAAAACCGGAGAATGAGCAAATCAGAAGGTGGAATGATCGCTTTTCCTTGGTTGTTGTTTCAAAACAACGTTCAGCCGATGCCTTCTTTAAGCAATTAAGAACAAAAAATACCGAGTACATCTATATAATAATCTCATGTTCTCCAAAAAGTTGCAAGGATTTAAGGATGTTATTCATCAATTGGTAAGAAATAGAGCTCATCTTTTTTACTTTACAAAAATATGTTCCTCTTTCATCTGACATTCTGATTGGCATCTTATTACCTTGAGGGCATTTTTTTAAGCATTCGCAATATATTGCTTCATTATATGCTTTTGTATAGGTATAGTTCAGTTAATATTATATTAGCCTCCAGTTATTAAACGATAACAATGTTGAAAAATTTCTTAATCATTATTCAAAAAATTGACTTCATTACGAAGTTACTTATTTTCTAATCAGGAAACACCTATTTAAAAATTCAAATGATATAGCATCTCTGAAAGGAGCATACTCGAAGCTGTCAAAAGCCAAAGAGCTTCATTTGTTATCAAAACGATTTCCATTTTATCAACCTTATCAATTGTATTCAAATCTTATCATCTTAGCCTTGAATTAAACATAACAAAACGTGGTTTTGAGTGAAACTACGGCAAGCTATTTCTGCCTGCTTTGGGCAGTTACAAATTAATAACCTACTAAAATTATTCACGAGAACGATTACAACCGATCGTAGTAATTCTCTGTAATTGGTTAATCAAAGCCTTTATTAACTATTACATCATGGATAAATGGACTATAAGCCAGCTTAAGATTTTTCATGGCAAATCGTCATGGCTTAACAGTGGTTTCCTTAAGAATGTGACAGCTGTCAAATAGTAACCATGTGAACCGTAAATTGTGCCAGAATTTGAAATTATATTTTTTTTTGCTAATTTAAAACGCAATAAATTTCAACTTTTTCACAAATAACCGTTTTTAATATCGTCCTACACTTAAACACTTCCGTCCGAAAAATATTAGTTACCCTCTACTATGGGTTCGAAAATGGAATATTCAGTTACAATTTTGAGGTCACTTCAAAACTCACCACACATAGCCGAAAGGGCCGCGTTGCTTTCCCCTCCCGAGATTTTGAGAATTTTTTGAACAGGAACATTGAAGGCAAGGCAGCCAGCAACAAGTACAAAGAAAACCGTAATCCGAATCATGTTAGTTTTCGTCCACGCGAAGTTAGAACTATACGAGTTATTAAATGCCCCCCGACAAACTAATTCGATTTATTTGAATCTTTCTGTTTTATAGCTTCAATTGGTTAATTGTTTCTAGCGCTTTAATCGCCTTGGATAATCTTAATGGCTCTGGCAAATTTAACTGAATATGAGGCATATTAACAATGTTAACAACAAAGATATAAAAGACAGAGAGGAAGAGAAACTAGAAAGAGAAAGTGATGAAAATAACGTAAGTGATGAGATTAAATTTATGAAAAATTGCCATTGAAAATACAACTACTGATTGGTAATAATCCAAAAGAATTTAACAACTTTTAGATAAGAGCTCAAATCTAACAGGGTGTCTGAAACGATTGTTTTTATTTCTTTTTTTTTACTTACTGGGTCATATTGTAAAGGATGAGCAAGAGCTCAGAGTTTGAGTTGACGAGCTTGAACTCCACCTATGAAATCACCGAGAAGATAGAACTCAGACTCATTTTTGTATGTAAGAAAACGAGTTCAAGCTCAACAGCTGTTACTCGTTGAAATTTAGATCACTCTAGAGGCTGTTGATTAATGAACTCCAACGTCTTCACCTACTCCAATTTGGAACCCGGAGTCTCCTATGTATCGCAGAAAGATTCCTATTTTGTCTTGGTTTGTGGGAGCACCATCACGAGTTTCTGAGCTCGCCCCCTTAAATTCTTCCTCCAACAATCGCACAACTTCTTCACTAAACCAATACAATGACGAAAATCTTCACAAATTGGACATAATTAACAATGAAGTTTACCATCCTTACGGTTTTATGTGAACTGAGTCTGAAAAATGCCATGCTTAACAATTTGTGAGATCGATCTCATGTAACCAAGTGTTTTCTCATCTTTTTGCATATGAAAACGAGCTCAATCTCATGGCGAGCTTTCATTGTGAGATCGATCTCATCGTTCTGAGATTGAACTCACAAATTGAGATCTAACTCGGAGTAATTTTTTTTTGCATACCACCTTAAGAAAGTTCTCAAAAAAGTGAGTAAAGAGTTTGATCTCATCTTTTTGCATACGACCCAATGTAATGGTCATTTTGGATCTAAAAATATTTTTCCGAGATTGTTAGATGTACTCTGATCAAAATGACTGAATGTTGAATTACTTTCAACAACCAGAATATTCACTTTTCGTGAAACTATTTCAGCATGTTCAGGTGCTGCTGAGGTGATTTGTCGTCTTGATAAATTTGTTTCATTATTTTACAGGAGAATGATAATAATTGGTCTTTTCGATTTGAAATATTATAAAAAAAAATTCTTTTCAAAGGGCGCATGGTGTTTTAACACTAAAGGTGCACATGCACCGTTTTAAATGTTTAATTTTTTTATTTTCCAATACATTTTCTTCATTTTTCATCCGTAATTCATCACGTTTATTAAGTCTATTTTGATCGTTTTTAAAATCAAATTCTATGAACAACTTGAACAAGCGTTTAATATCATGGTCAGACATATGGCATTGCGGAAATAAATAACCTTCTTTTTTTTCTTGCACCATCAAGTATAAAATCAGTTTCATGAAAGTGTTTTGAACAAACAACGGACTTAGAGTTTATTCCATCCAATTTAAGAATTTCTATCCACTTTTCTCTTTTCCATTCAGCTTTCGGAAATCTTCAAAATTGTCAAGGTATGTATTTTAGAGTATTCAAATTCTTGAAGATATAATTCACAATAGACAGGGACTCATATATTGACAAGGGGAAAATATAGAAGTATTTTCTAGTTGATTGTAATACAATCAACAAATAAAAACGTTTCGAAACACGATGGAAGGACTATTCAAAACAACCGTTCACACCACGGGAACTCAACAGGCCCCTAAAATTGACAGCACAGGTCCCAAAAATTGACATCATCAGACATTTTTGTTGCTTCACTCACGTACACTGTACATGTAGCTAACACCGCTTCCTGTACTTCTTATTCAATGATCCGAATAGACTATCAAATTGGAAGACCAGAATTTACGTTAATACTATCACATAAAAGTACAAAGTAATAGCTTTGGTTGAGGCTGTAATTATCTTCTGTTTGGGGTTTTACCTCGAAATCTGAATTGTTTTTTCACTTCATGGATACTTGCCTTACCAGATTATTATTTTTTTTTTTTTTTTTGAGATTATAGAAAAATTTTAATCGTTGAAAAACGCAGGACAAGCTGGCTTGCGAAGAGTTATCGTGTACACCCGTCTTTAATCATAACTTGTTCCTTTTTGAGCAATGATCATGTCTTTCCATCGAAAATTGCCGGAAAAAAATACTCTTAAAATATAATCTCCTACTGGACAATCTTAAATAATAATATCTACTTCTATATTCATACCAATCTGAGTTGAAGCCACTACCAATTCAACTAACACAAACACTATTAAAATAGAAAATAAATTATAAAATTTGTCCATTGTCCCAAGGCAGTTCTATTTGAAAGCTTGAAAAACACTTCACTAACGTTTTGATTCTTCATGTCTACAGATCAATCTTTTGTTTTTCTAGTTATAGATCATTTCATGAATATAATATTTGCTTGCATTTACATTCACATATATCTGTTTACCTTTTAATTGAGGTAAGCTATCACAATCTTCTGGCGAACATCAAATTGTCTACCCAACAATATCTTCTTTGCTATCTTAAGCTTACCTCATATTTAACAAGTAAAATAGGGCAATGATATAAGAGATAATTGCAAATCGCACTTATTCTAGTTTCTCATTACAAAATGTAGTATTTATTCCAGCAGAGTAATTGAAAACTCTGTAAAAAAAACATACACCAAACTACCAACAGACAAACGGATGGACTAGCGCATAACAAACAAAAAACATTTCTTTGGAACCTCAGCTTTTAGTTGAATAACATATTGCAGTACGAGTCGCAGTCACCAAAGCGAAAACCCTGGTGCGACGAAAAATGTAGGCAGGCGCATGCAGCCAAGCTGAAGGCATACAATGTGGCGCTGCATAGAAGGACAAGAGCTGCTCGTGAACTCTGCAAGCAAAAGAGGAGATAGGAACGCCGGCTTCTCAGAAGAAAAAAGAGGGAGTATGAGAAGCGCCAGATCGAGGATGTTGAGAGAGCCAACGGCAGGAATGAGGTTCGGAGGTTCTACCGGAAGGTAAAACAGCTGGCTCAAGGTCATCGAGCAACAACCGATGCCTGCAGAATAGAATCGCATTCAATGCTGAGGATTTGGAAAGACCTCTTCTGTAGACTGTATATGGTGACTACGGACAGAAATCCACCGTCAGGCAGGATCTTTTTATAGCCAGCAATTCCGTGTATCCGATCTGGAAGACATGAAAACGCCAATATCACGGCTGAAATCCAACAAAGGCGCTGGAGCAGATGGTCTTGCTGCCGAGCTGTTCAAAGCAGCAGGCCACGATCTAGATAGGAGAAGGGAGATCCTCTAAACTACGCCAACTACAGAGGGATCAGCCTGCTTTACATCGCCTACAAGATCCTCTCTGCCGTAATATGTGAACGTCTGAAGCCTTTCGTCAACAATCAGGGGTGGAATCGTGTAAGGTAATTTGTGACTATCACCTTGTGACTATCAAATGTGATCACATTTATTTTCCTTCTGTGTAAGGTGATCACTAAAAATTATTCGCAACTTGGCACTACTTCCAAAAATAAACATTTGACGTTTCATTTTTGACCTAAGAACAGACACGTTCACTTTCTACGAAAATTTTAGAAAAAACCACAATAATTTAAAAGCGCGAACGATTTTATATGAATGTGATAACAAAATAGCTGTCACAAGAAAAAGTATCAATTTGGTGATTGTCACATGTGACTATCACCTTACGCAGACAAAATTTGTGATTTGTGACTATCACCGATCACAAATCACCTTACACGATTCCACCCCAGGAAAGTCAAAGATCGACATTTTAAGTTTGCGGCAGATCCTGGAAAAAACTTTTAAACTCTAAATCGATACCCACCACTTTTTCATTGATTTTAAGACTGCGTATGACAGCATCTACAGAGACGAACTGTATAAAGCTATGTCTAGAGATCTAAGACCTATTAGCCTATCATCATTCATTCTCCAAACGCTGGAACGATTGATTTATATCCATATACGTAATAGCATTGATAAGAGACTATCGATGTCTCAGCATGCTTACTGCAAAGGGAAATCGGTAGAAACAGTCTTGCATACTCTGGTAAGAACTATTGAATACTCCCTAGAGCGAAAGGAATATACTATGGTTGCCTTCCTGGATATTGAAGATGCTTTCAACAACGTTGACACATCTACTATCACTTCTGCTATGACGACCCTAAACGTCGAATACTCACTCTGTGAGTTGATTAATCGAATGCTAAAAAGCATCAGGGTCATCAACTCTAAGATGGGGGATTTTTATACGAAAAGGTCTGTCAGTAGAGGCACTCCGCAAGGTGGTGTTCTGTCCCCTCTCCTGTGGAACATAATAGTCAACGAACTGCTAATATCCCTCAAGAGGGAAGACTACAGAGTGATTGCGTATGCCGATGATGTTGCTATCGCTGTCACAGGAAAACATCCTAATAAACTAAGAGACCTCCTCCAAAACGCACTTAATATGCTCACTAGATGGCTGATCACTGTGGACTTAATATTGATCCTCAAAAAACAGACCTCGCCCTTTTTACACGGAAATACAAGATCCCAATAATTGTACCTCCTTCAATAAAAGGTGTACCACTAATTTTTACAAATGAAGCCAAATATCTTGGTCTAATATTGGACAAAAAATTGAGTTGGAAACTTAATATTCAGGAAAGAGTTAAGAAAGCTCTTTTCTCTTGCAAGAAAGCCATAGGAAGCAAATGGGATTTTCCACCTCGCTTAACCTATTGGCTATACACATCGGTCATCCAACCAATACTCATGTACGGGGTTGCAGTATGGTGGACTGCACTGGAGAAAATCACTTTTGGCGTTTTTAATTGGCAATCTGGAAGTAAAAAAAAGCATTCTGGAAGCGTTCAATTGGGCAAAAGTGACAGTTCTGATTCTGAAAAGAAGAGAATTTCCCTTCTGATTTCAAAAACAGAATGCTTTTTTTTCGATTCCAGATTGCCAATTAAAAACGCCATTACTGCGACAAACTCAGCAGAGTCCAACGCACTGCATGTCTCTGCAAAAGCTGGGCATTGAGAACCACACCCTTAGCAGCGTTAGACACTTTCCTCCATCTGACACCTCTCGACATTTTTAGCAAACAAGTGGCAGCGAGTACAGCTATAAGACTCAACGCCTCATCTCAATGGACCAACAATAATGTGGGACATTCCATCATTTTGAACTTCTTCGGTTCTATACCAAAGTGACTACACCATTCCAAAACCCCAATTTGGTATAAACTTCCAAATATCCATTCCATCCACAGATGAATAGGAAGACAAAAACTTCTGGATGACAAAAGCATTCATTTCTATACAGATGGATCCAAGACAAGTGATTTAATTGGTAGTGGTGTGTACTCAGAAAAGCTTAATCTAAGCATCTCATTCCGCCTCCCTAATCATTGTAGCGTCTTTCAAGCGGAAATTTTAGCGATCAAAGAGGTTCTCTCCTGGCTAAGAGAAAACGCATCCGCATCTTCTCTGACAATCAGGCTGCTATTAAATCTCTTGACGGTGTCTCAACCAAATACCAAACGCCCTCGATTGTCGATCGTCTCTTATGGAGATGGCGCAGCAATTTAACATTCACCTCTGTTGGGTGCCGGGCCACAGAGAAATCACTGGAAATTGTAGAGCCGATGAACTCGCTAAAAATGGAACCGTCATAATTGGCCCTCAGAGAATTAGAATCATACAACATTTTACATTTTAAGGGTAAACTCATGCATTTTTGTATTTGTTGAGGAAGACGCTTTGCAGATAGGTTTAATTTTCCGCTACACGTTTGCATTAGCATCTGATAACAATTCTTGTATAAATGTCACTAAACGTCGATTTTTAACCAAACGTCAAGTTTTAACACACGTTTAAATTTAAACGCAATTCGCACACTGCCTTACTTCTTCTCTTTCTACATCAAATCTGTGAGATGAAATTATTTGCTTTGCAGAATATATTCCCATGCAAATTTTGAGAGTTCTTCGGAGATAAAATTATCTGGTTTCTGAGGTTTATCCGACTTTTCCGTCGTTGCATGAATATAGTCCTGCCCTTGACTCATCGAAGGCACAAACCTCTTTTTTTAACACTCACCCTTAAATGAATTGTCAACGCCAAGTCACATAACATAACGTAACATATGCAGAATGAAACGTCAAAATTCAAAACACTCAACCAAACCAAATACGAAAAAAGCCATAGCCATAGTACTCTTCGCCCCTGTGGGTTTAATTGTTTTTTAAGCTGCTAGCTGTGATTTTTTCCGTTCTTTTTCCTTGTCTTTATCATACAAATCAAAGGAAAAAAGGCGAGCGACGCCATTGTACATCGTTATTCGTAATATCCTAAAATTAAATTCAACTTAATTAAAACTCATTCGTTTCCAAAACATCAAACAATGAGTTTAATCAATTTTCTAAATGCAAAGCTCAAACCTTCGGTCGAAAGTGATGCTATTTGCGAAGATGCCTATTCCATAAATAACTTGATTGCAGACGATTTGCAGCAACTCAATCGAGGATTTATGGCATTCAATGTTACCAAACCACCGGTAGACATTTTCTTCGAATTTCCCAAGGCCATTGATTTGAAAATTATCAAAATCTGGAACACAGTTGGATCGATGAGGTCAACAGCATTCGAAATTTATGGTAAGATTGATGGAACCTACGAGCGTGTTGGTAATGTACGAGATTTGCGTGGCGATTCAGTGACTTTCTGCTATCAAAGTGATTATTCATCACGCAATAGCAATCAGCAATGTGAGAAGGCATTCTTTTTTAAGACAGCTCACAAAATTCTTGCCAATTGCACTAGTATCAAGGTCGTCATCAAAGCAACACAACGTTGTCCACCAGTTATTCAGAAAATCCAAATTTGGGGTTTGCCCTCGAAGAGTCTTGACAAAGCTGATCGCGAACTTGTCAAAACCATCTGGAATGAGGTCATCAATCCACCAGGCACTCGAGAACGGGAAAAAGGCCAACGTTCGCCCTCGAGGAATTTCCCAGAACTTAATGAATCATCGCAATTAACAATTCCAGAAGAATTCCTTGACGCCATCACATGGGAATTGATGGTTTTTCCGACAGTCCTGCCATCGGGCAAAATCGTTGACCAATCGACAATCGACAGACACTCCGAAGTCGAGGCTAAATGGGGTCGTTTGCCTTCAGATCCCTTTACTGGACTTGAATTCGCCTCGCACCGCAAAGCAATCCTCGACCTGGCCCTCAAAGCACGCATCGAAAAATTCCTCATGGAGAATTCAGAACACTTCAAGACTGTTCCTCGAACATTGGGCAGCAGTCGAGTGCGTCGAAGCAAAAATCGTCACGCCTCATCGTTCGCCAGCGACAGAGATCCCTCAATCATGCCTTGCAAGCGACAAAAACTCGACGACTCGCTCTACAGACCGTCAATGCCTCCACATTCAACAACTCTCACCTCCAATGTCGAAACAGCCATCAATATGGCTCTACAAAAAATCACCCGGTTCACCACAAAACCAGCCGAAATCAAACGCACCACCTGCATCGGCTGCAAATCCGAAGACTATTCCTATGAGATTCAGACGTGCAAACATCTCGTGTGTCGCGTCTGCCTTGTGCACCTTACACGTGAACAAATGTGCACATGCAAGACCAGTTTCAAATCGACAGATGTAGAACGGCATCATAAGTAAGCACTCACAACGCTCACCCACACGTCGTAGTACGGAGTTCAAAGCGTGCCTGTGGCGTTCTAGGAAATACTTTTTTTTTGTTTTAAGTTTTCTCATTTATGTTTGTTTTTAAGTTTGTCATCTCTTTGAGTAGACCATGAGCTCTCGT
Source organism: Sphaerophoria rueppellii (assembly GCA_920937365.1). Taxonomy (NCBI): domain Eukaryota; kingdom Metazoa; phylum Arthropoda; class Insecta; order Diptera; family Syrphidae; genus Sphaerophoria; species Sphaerophoria rueppellii. The sequence goes on from CAKKXW010000003.1 coordinate 56,741,214, forward strand.
TTATTATATAGTATTTATCCCCTTCTTATGAACTCATGTGTACGTTGACGTTCGAACCGTTACAACTTACAGCCAACCAGGTATTCTTACACACACACTACTAGTAATGTTAAGCGATCATTTATTAACCAAGAAGTTAGTCAATAGATTATAACATAGATTCGTAAAGACAAAAACTATGTATACATGAATAAATATGAAAAAGTATATTGGGAATTAATGTTGGAATACATTTAACCTTAAAATAAATTAATAAAGAAAGAATCTGCTTTTGCGAAGGAGTTTGTGCTTTTCAATTATTGTACTCAGCTCTTGGTGTACCTACAAAACCTTGCTTTGTGAGTGAGAAGGGCAGTCATTTTTATAATGGAATGGATTTCGTTTGCTTATAGGTTGGGTTCGAACTAATAGCGTTTTTTTTTTTGGTAATCCGGAATTGGTACACAGAACTATCCGATTCCGGATACCAAACGAACATGCAAACACATTTTTTTGCTTCTAATGGTTGAATGTCTATGTATTTGTAAGACATCATATGCAGAATTGCAGATGACATGACACTGGTTTTATTTTCTTTATTTGTAAACATGGCGACGAGTACGTATGTGCAAATGTGTGCATGTATGCGTGATTCTGTTTTTGATTCCGACTTCAAATTCGGAATCGTTTTTCTGTTCTATCCAGAACAAGAACTGTCATCTTGTGCCAAGTGAACGATTTCAGAATCGTTCGGAACAGTTCCGGACGACCAAAAAAAAAACGCTATAAGCGGAAGTGCTTAACCATGATTGATTATGTAAATTTGGTTTGAATCGATCTCAAATGTCAGTTCCAAATGTCAATGCGAGGCAAGTTGAGTAATAAGTTCAAAATAATTATTCAGTCATTTTTATAATGGATTTCGTTTTCTTATCAGTTGGCATCAATACAAAGGTTACTGAAATGCATGTGTCCAAGAAATTTCGCAACAATAAGCATCCGACGTTCTGGTTTGTGCCATCAATCAGGTGCAAAATTGGCTTAACGTGCTGTCTCCTAAAATTTCACGACAAAGGAATTTTATACAATTTCCTAACACTTCCTACGAGCTAGGTACCTGGCCCACTGGAGTAAACATCATTACATCCTGGTTTCGTGATAAATTTTGTATAGCTCATGATTACATAGTCTCCGGAATCATCGAAATCAAATGCAGCTGAGAATTAAGAGTCCTTTAAGCTAAGCAACCAAGTCTGGAATCCGTAAGTGATAATGATAACTGCCAAAACTGTAGTTAGCAGCAGTTTCGATTGTTACGAATTTTGGATTCTGCTGGATTTGAGCAGCCATATGCTCTTCTATTTTGCTATTGGCTCTTACTGCTCACCCAAGGTAATTGAACGATCGCACTACGAACTTGTACCTGGTTTGTACAGCATGCCGTTTTCCTCCAAAGATGTCGAATGTAGGGTACCGGAAATATATGCACTTGTAGATGTGTTGACAAATCTGGAATTCAGTTTCAGTGTTTATTTGTTTCAAGTCTATGCTATCGTGAGCGACTTTAATGTCAATAAGCAGATGTTTTCCTGGGATTTTGAATTTTAGACGTTTTTTATCACCTGCGTAAGTGGTGGATAGCTGATCAATTTCAGATTTCTTGGGCGCTTAACCACATTAATATTTCCTAAATATGGTCTCCGCTTATGGAGCTATCCGACATTGTTTACTGTTAACGAAACAATTTACTGTTAACCGTTAATACTATAAAAAAAAAACACTGCGAGACAGAAAGTTAGATCCCATTTTTAACTTCCCATACGAATTTATTGCAATGAGGCCGATTTTGTGAATCTCCAGTTTTTGCATATCTCCATCTTTTGAGGTCATTTGAATCCAAATCAACCCTTTTTATCATGTCTGTGTGTATGTACATATGTTCGTATGAGTGTAACATTTTTTCTACTCGATTATCTCGCGAACCATATATCGTATTGCCATGAAATTCATATCATTCGACGAGGAAATCCTTGTTAAGAACTGAATAGGTGTTCAGCGATAACGGTTAAACGGTTTTTGAAAGTAGTCAAAATTCTTCATTTCTCATTTATCCATGAAAATATACTATTATCTCGCGAACCACTCATGGTATTGACATGACGCGCGATTGTTTGATTGAGATCTGATTAATTTTTTAGCCAAATTGGTCCAGCGGTTTTTAAAAGGAAAACCAATCTATCAAAACCTGAAAGTATTCATCATTTATTCATGAAAATTATGATGATTTCAGCATACATTGTCAATAATTTGTTATAAACAATTGAAAATGAGTTTAAGTGGATATGCAGGGTGCGCCATCTACATGTGGTCCATGGAAATATTGAAATACTTTTATAGATTTCAGCCGAAAGGCATCGACGAACACACTTTGGAAAAGTTATTGCATTCCAATTTTAACCATGAATCGGTTCACGCCCATATAACGTGTGAAATTAGTCATAAGGTTCATTATATGTAATCGTTCATTTGTTGCAAAACAGCGTGTGTATCGTCAAAAGTATCGCGGTCGTTCTGAGCCAAAAAGTGGCATTATTCATCTCTTAGCTTCGAATTTCGAGACGGTCGGTAGCGGATCATCCAAATTGATCAAATCCTTAAGTTACCAGGACGCACCGTATTAAAATGGGGGATTATTGGCCGGATTTACCGACACACTTTTTATTGTGTTTTTGAAAAGCAAAGTTTATTCTAACAAACCAAAATCTTTAGAAGAGCTTAAGGACAATATTCGAGATGCTGGAAAATATCATGGAAAATGCCAAAAAAAAGCTAAATCCTGCATCCACAATGAAGGATCGACGTTGTTCTTCATTTTTATTATTTTTATGATTTGGGAAGTTAATAGTGTAAACCACAAGGTTGCGCTCATATTTTTTCTATAGTAATTCAATGACGTGCTATTTTGATTAATGGACGTTGAATTAGAAAAAAATTACGTTTAGGTTTAGAGGAGGTTTACCATCGAGAGCAATTTGTGTGCATTATATGCTGCCTCTACTGTTCAATGAATACATCCACAGAGACAAAAACTACGACCCACAACAGCTGACTAAAATGTCATTCAGCTGCAGCTGTTGTGTTATAAAATTTGAAAAATAGTTAGTTTCCCTTTTCCCAAAATCGCAATGGACAACAATAATCCTGAAACACAGACTCCAAAAAATAAGTTCCGAAGCTTAGGACTCCGACGAAGCACACAGAAATCAAACATTGCCAAGACTCCCCAAAGTGATGTAAAAATTAATTATAAATACCTCCAGACTGAAACATCATCACCTGCTACCCCAAAAATAACGAAAACCCTCGCATCAACTTCTTCATCCACAAACTGTTTGAAATATCGTTTGTCTCTGGGTCGCACGGCACGTGAAAAATATAAAAAGAAAAAACTTGAGTTTTCCACTGTTCAAAAAACATTGAACCTGGAAGACCCTACAGACCTACAGAAAGAGGTAGATGACAAGGAAAAACAGCTCGAGCGACATCACAAACATGAGCAGAAGGTACAGGAGTTGAAGAATGTAATTGCCATCTGGGCCGAAGCTTTTAAAGCTTCTCTGGAAGAATTAGCATCAAAGATCGAACCGAAAATGGAAACAGAAGAATTGATAGCACGTCTAGGTATCCCACCGGACATGATTGAATACACATGAATTAACCAACGCTACGTTTCATCTGTTATTAAATATACTATTTATTTTGTTTAAGATTTTTTAGTATTTATGGGGTCTGACTGGTCTCTCGGGGTCGAAAAGTTTCGGGTCCTTTACGAAGTCGATGTCCTTGTGGTAGTAGGGCATCATAGCACAGTTCTGTGCTTGAATAATTGCTTTTTCAACTTGTTCCTGCTTTGCATTGCACAACCCAGTTATGTGTCTGCCGTAAATTCGCCCGGTGTAAGGACTTTGAAATTGAGACAGAAGTTTAACATTCTTATAAGTGGGAACTATACTGTGCTGGCAGAGGATGCATTTTTGTTTTTCTTTTTCAAATGGATTTGGTATATCAATAGGATCGTCAGAATTTGTGGCAACTTCTGTTGAAAAAAGATGTTTTGTGGTTACGTAGAGCGGTCTTGAAACAGTTGATAGCTTAAGACTGCCAGTTGCTGCAATTACATAAAACAAATTAATTAAGTTTGTTAGAAAAGTATTCAACGTACATTTATGTGCAATTATTAATCCAAAGCGCAGCATTTTTATTATTTACTTGCAGGTTTATTGGGTGAGAGTGAACAGAAATCTAGAATTACAAGAAATGTCTTATGACAGTTCAAATCTGTCAACTGTCATAAGAAATGAAATCATTCAGATTCATTAGATAGGCTGAATTCAAAATCGAATCCATCCAGCACGCGAAAACTCTATAATATAATAAAACTCCACCGAGCGATAGATTTTATAATTCCAAAAAATATTAATAAAACAATGTGGTGTGAAGATGGTCTTATGTTACATTTGTTTCGTTGCTTAATTGCTTTTCGTCTAAACATTTGTATGATCAAATTCTGTATGATTTCTTCTTTTTAAAACTCTTTTGAATACGGGATATAGGATTCATGGCTGGAATCACGTAACGCGATAATCAAAATCAGGATTTATCAAATTGATAGTCAGTTATTTGCGATAATTTCATTTGATACCTATTATGCTCAAAACAGATGTGCAGAACTTCTGCACGCAGCGCTGCATGCAGCGCTCCAAGCAAAACACACGTGCAGAAACTCTGCCAAGTTTTGTTGTTTTTTCTACGTATATATTTTCTAAACTGAATTTGAATTGAATTGAATTCTTTATTGAGACTTTGATTTCGTTTACAAATGCTTATTACTTATTGCTATTTTAGTCTTACTGCGGCTATAATGTGTTGCCTGCTTTATCAGTTGCTTTTTTTGTGAAGCCTCGTGGCTGAATTATAATATAGTTTAACTTCTCTTGCTCATGAGAGTGTATACATTGCTTTTGCTTTGACTATAATGTCAGATAAAAATAAAATATACATTTATACATATATACATATATACAGAAATACTAATACTAACTTAAAATACAAACGCCAGTGAAATACATTTTGATTTTTCTTGTTGTGTATCTTTTTACAAGAGCGAGAACGCTCTATTATTGATTTCATTGTTCATAGTATTTATGAAGCATGACATGTATTTTTCTTTTCTTTTTTTTTTTTTTTTTTTTTATTAAAGAGCGAGACCACCCTTTTTATATTTGATCTCATTGTAGATAACATTTAGATGAGTATAATGAAGTGAGATGAATATAACATTTAAAAGAGTTTTGAGTTTAATTATATTTTTTTACTTTTCTTTCATTCGAATAGTCAAGAATTTATACATATAAGAAAGATTGACAATGTTATACGAAGCGAAACGTACATTATGAGTAGGACGGATATAAATATACTTTATACTACAATTATCAGTCATAATAATGAAATATGTAATTTTGACTTTGGATTATTGGGAATTACAGGTTTTGTACCATTGTATTATCACAGTTTAGTTACAATCATTTGTTAAGGCGTAAAGATAATACTAGGCATATGAATTTAAAATTTACTTAAATATATACGAGTCGGGCAAGTACTGCCCACCAATAGTATGAAAATTGAACGTTGACATTTTGATGTTGAATTCGGGAATTTGTTACGATTTATTTACAATCAGGTGAACAGAGAAGTGTTTTTCTTTTAATTCATAACATGTTACTTATTTATTTCTATGTGAACATAGGATTAGCCACGATTTTGGCCAGTAATGGCCTCAGTATAGAACATAGGAGGAGATATTGCTGAGGAATCCAGAGAGAGCAAGCGAATTCCCAAGGGCGACAAGTAGTTTGTGTCATCCCAAGAGACCCCAGCCTGAGAGTCAATGACATGTTTTATCAATTCATTTTCCGAGAGTTCGAGACTTGAGATAGTTTTTTCCATATGGTATAAGTTATATCTCAATAGCGGAATGACATTTTTCCTAAACTGACTGACATCCTGATATGATGAAATAAAAATCAATTATCAACAGTGTCAACAATCTTTCAATTTAAGTAGTGCCAAATAGCAATTATTTGGAAAATTTATAGGATTTTACATTGGGCCAAGAAATTGATTCTTCACGGATCTGTGGCAATTTTTTTCCCCTTAAATGAATTACATTGGAAAAAGTATTGAATTTTTTACTTGAAGAATTGATTTCTCTAAAATCTCTTTTTGGAGACAGATTTACACATATTCTCACACGTATTTTAACACATACAACGAGATATTTTTTAATATTCAAAACGAATGGAGTTTGTTGCAAGATTTGTATAAAAAATTATTTTGACGAATATAAATTTACGAATTGTGTTTAAATTCAATTTATTAAACATTTTAAATTGAAGAATATTCAATCATAAATCTGTTTTGATACCTTTCACCCACACATTCAAAAAAGAGATTGCTACTTTTGGCTTAACAAATTACATTGAACCCAAAAAACATTGAATTTTAGTAGCGATTCGTGGTGGTTGAATGTAAAATCCCATAATATTCTCATTTAATTTTGTTCATTTTGATACATTTGGCAAAACCTGTCAAATTACTTGCCCGTTTTACTTGCTCGTTTTACTGGCTTGAAAATTCGCAAGCCAGTTGCCTGGCCAGTACTAAAGCCAGTACTAAAAGTTTGAATGTGTGAGTAAAACATTTGATTGTATGCCAACTTACTATGCAGAACTTGCTCGTGTGGCCGCCGGGTAAAACTCATGAAAACTCCCGAAAACGCTTAAATTCTCACACTTTTATGTTCTTTTACCCAAGAATTTTGTTAGTACTGTCACTTTTGAAGGAGAAAAATATTTCCCGTATCTCTTCAAATTTTTATATAACTAATTTTTGACGTTCTTCAATTCTTATTCAAAATTTTTGAATTTTGTTTTATTTAAATTCGTCTTGCTTGGAGTTCACGAGTATACTTTTCTAGTTGACAAAGTGGGAAAGAATGTTTTTCATTTCATTTAAAGGAAAATTAAATTATAGAGCATGCCAAATTTGAATCGTGACTCAAGAGTCATGGTGTAATAGTGTTCGACTCAAAGGATTGAAATTTAAAACAGAATCCGAAAAAGAGTGAATGGTGTAAGATTTCAAATCCAGTCTGTATCATTGAATAAGAAGTACAGCAAGGGGAAACAGAAGAATTGATAGCACGTCTGGGTATCCCACCATGAGTGAATGGTGTAAGATTTCAATTCCAGTCTGTATCATTGAATAAGAAGTACAGGAAGGGGTCTTATGAACAAGAATTGAAGCATTTTTCTAAGTAGTGTGAGTTTCACAAACACAAACGCATTACAACAGGGCTGGTCTGCAGTTGAAGAGTTAATCTCAGGGGCGCCAAGCGAAATTTGATTAAATCAAGATTTCATCGATTTTGCTTCACCTTTTTTTTCAATCTCAATTCTTTTTTAGGAAGCATGGTGTTTTAACACTAAAGATGCACTGCACGGTTGTTAATGTTTAATTTTTTTATTTTCCAGTACATTTTCTTGATTTTTCATCCGTAATTCATCACGTTTATTGCGCCTATTGTAATACAACCAACAAATAAAAACGTTTCGAAACACGATGGAAAAACTATTCAAAACAACCGTGCACACTACGGGAACTCAACGAATTGCAGCACCTTACCATAACGAACAGAAATAATACACCCCTGAACTCGACTGACAACACAGTCAAAGTTTGACAGCACATACCCTAAAAATTGACATCACATACCCTAAAAATGGACATCATCAGACATTTTTGTTGCTTCACTCACGTACACTGTACATGTAGCTGACATCGCTTCCCGTACTTCTTATTCAATCGTCTGTATCGGGGTTAATGTCGTTTTCCATTGGTCGTCCAGAAGCATTCAGAAGAGTCCAGAAGTCTTCTGAAACCGTTCCATTGGACTGACTTTGACAGACGGAATGCTTCTGAGAAGAGCAGATCTCTTCTGTTTTGAAAACAGAAGCGTCCGAAGAATGACACATACACCATAACCCGTTCCATTGGAGGTAGAAGAAGAAACGTCAAAAAAAAGACCAATGGAAAACGACATAATACAAATTTCAAATGTCAGTACAGAACAAAATAGTTTCGTCAAAGTCAGTGATGCCAAAAAATCAAAGGTTTTTTGATCAGCTTAAGTGCGTTTTTGCGCTGAAGATAGTTGACTATAGTTTTTATGTCAAAAGGAAAATGGTTGATGTGTCATAGTTGAAATAGTTATGTCGTTTTCCATTGGCAGTCCAGAAGCATTCGGAAGAGTCCAGAAGCCTTCTGAAACCATTCCATTGGACTGACTTTGACAGACGGAATGCTTCTGAGAAGAGCAGAACTCTTCCTTTTTGAAAACAGAAGCGTCCGAAGAATGACACTTTTATCATAACCCGTTCCATTGGAGGTAGAAAAAGAAACGTCAAAAAAAGACCAATGGAAAACGACATTAGAAATAGTTGAAATCATCCAAAAACGCTTTTTAGTTAGGTTTGGTTGATCTGTCAAACAAGAATAAAAAATAAACAAATCTTTTGAGGTTACATTTTTCTTTTCTTTTGATCATAACAATTTTTGTTGCTCTAAATGTATTTCAAAAATTCAAGAATGATCTTGATATAGTAAGATTTTAAAGCCAATTGAGATGAGAAAATATTTATTTATTTTTGAACAACCCACAGCAAGAAAAGAAAAGAGAAAGAGACTGAAGACCACCCTCCATAAAGAAATCTTCAAGCTGTTTCAAGTAAGCCAGTTCCTGATATTCTCCTAATTGCGGCTCCCAGATTCAGTGAAAAACTCTCAATACCAATATCTAGTTCGTGATTTTATATAAATAAAAGAAAAAAGTCTTTATTCTCCGAAACTAAATTAACATTTTTTATTGCTGACAGACAAACATAAAAACAATGAATTCAAATATGTATGCTGATTTCGTCCTTTAATCATTGATTTGGGTTTCCTTATGCTTGACTTCTGCGGGAGCGTCATTGAGCTTCCTCTCCAAATTGTCCTTTTCTCCTGTGATCTTCGTAATTTTCTCCTCAGTCAGCTCCATTCACCGCTGCGGCAATTTCTTCTCATGCAGAGTAACTTCCATTTGCCGTTCCTGCGGACTGACGTTCGACAATCATTATGCTCATGGGCAGTGGCCAACTTATCCTCCAAAACCATGTCCATGTCCTCGAGTTTTTCGATGACTTTTTGTAAACTAACCGAACGTAGACGCTGACTGTTTTGGCCATCTTTGGCAGCCTGCAAGTCGCCACGCAGTTGCAGTTGAAATAGGAGTGTTTGCGGATTGCAGTATAGCCAATTCGATTGGAAGGGTTTGTGACCGGTAAGAGAATGATTCTTGAAATTGGTGCTGAATTTTAAGCCACTTGGAAATGCGATCATTTCCTTGGTGTGTATGTCCTCATAGTGACTGAGGATTTTCAGTTTGACTCGTGAAGCTTTAAAATTTGTAAGGGGAATCTTATTTTCTTTATATTTTTGAAATTAAATATTTTTAATTGAAGACGAACAGAAATCTTTTGATTGAATTAAATTTGCGGCGGCACGGATACGGACAACTACGACGGTAAAAAATGCACGAACAGAATGTTTTTTTTTTTGAGTCATTAAAAACACCATTAAACAGAAAAAAAAAGACTTTGACACATCAACCATTTTCAACTCACCTCCTGAGTAGAGTTGGGAATAGTTAGAAATATTTACAATTTGACACGTTAACACTGACCGCAAAAACGACAATTGTGGTTACGAAACGTAACTATTGGCGTGCAAAAACGAGAAATAGTCAACTATAGTCAACTATAGTCAGCGCAAAAACGCACTTCTTACATAGACCAAAGTAAAGTTGATAATCAAAAACGATAAACAAATGTTGATAATCAACTATCGCGTTACATGATTCCGGCCCAGCTCGAACGATTTGAATAGGTTTTGGTTGGTTAATCGTTAGTAAGTGTGGTAAATAAACTGATTTCGATTTATTCCACGATTTAAATTGTCATTATATGGCAATATTATTCTAACAGTTATTAATCATTTTGAAGTGTTCAAACAGAAATTGAATTTTATATGTATGTAATATAAATTAATGACTGGCACTTTCGTTATTCTTCTCCTTCAACGTCTTCAAAAAATTAAGGGCCAACGCCTAGTCCACTCTTAATCCACAGTCTAACTGATCCATAGACTAGGCGTTAGTCCATGGCCTAAAATTTCTCCCCTTTGGGAATTTTTGTTTCTCTTGATTCCACACTGTTTCCTTTATGCGTGAAACAGATTAAACCAGCAACTGCACCAGGGCCGTCAACACAAACAGCACGCTGGCCAGCAAATATTTTCCAAACACATTACCACCAGCGACGACTAAGAATAATAACCAATCAATGACAGTCATTTCTGATTTTCGTACATGGAAACATGGAAAGTTAACCCTACTGCTAGGAAGTTCGCTGCCAAAGAGTATCATAACTCCCTCAGTTCTTGGGCGCGTCAATGATTCCAAAGGATAAATCTTCTTTCGTACTCGTTCTGTAGCGAGAGTCTTAAAAGATCTCAACAAACTCCGCTGATTCCGATGGTATCCCTGCAATTTTTCTGAAGAGGTGTTCTTCTACGATGGCAAGGACCCTTGCGTAAGCTTTACATCTATTCTCTTCTTCTGGGCTCGTTCCGAGCAGTTGGAAAACAGAATTTCTCCTTCCAGCCAAATCCAAGAAAAGCGAATCTTCTTTTAATCCAATTATCGTCTGATCGTACTTACGTCTTTGAAAGCCGATAACTTCTTAGTGACCGATAGTACGGCTTTCGCAGCAACACTGGTGATGGCTTATCTCCCCGAACAGTGGAACTAGTCTTAACTTCGTTTTGGAGTAAGTAAGATCGGTGCACTTGATATTTCAAAGGCATTTGATAAAGTCGGGCATCTTGCTCTTTTATCGAAAATGCGTGCTCTCATTTCGATGAATCCGTCCTTCTTGGTCCAGGGCTCACTTCTCACCCTCTTTCTCATTTTTATTAATGATTTCTTATATGTTACTTCTAATCCAATAAAGTGTTTGTGACGTTATAGTTTTGTATATGGAAGTTATATAGTTGCAGACTCGTGAATCGACGACAGCGATGTCCGGAACGCGATACAGAACTAAAATCTTGTATATAGAAAAACTGACAGCGCCAAGACGGGACGACTGTCCAACCAAAAATTCTCGAGGGCGAAAATACTATAAATTCCATATACAAAGGTTATAGTAACCTTAGCTTTTCTTATCCGTTTCCAGACTCACATCCCTTCTCTTCGGATGTGGAACTGCAACGGCAAAATATGATATAAGCTCATTAAACTCTGACTAAAGCAACATTGTACAGTGGTTAGTAAAAAAAAAGCTTCGAAAACTCAATGCTGTCTTGTATCATTAAGGCAAGATATGTATATAAACCTTGTCACTGTCCATGAGTGGCACTTGCGTCAATGAGACCGAACATCTGGAGAATGTTATGTGCGTCACTAACCCCACCGCACCAAAATTGTAGCAAGATGTTCGGGTTTCTTAAGACGGTGCAAGAAATTTTTCTCCCCGTCTGATCTGGCCATTATCTATTAGACTTATATTCGTCCAAGGCTTGAGTATAATTTCCATCTCTAGGCTGGTACTACGCGGATGTGCTGGTACTACGCGGATGTGGAACTCTCTTCCACATTCTCTCTTTTCCAATCATTGTAATGTTCAGGAATTTAATACCAATGTACACCCACACCTCGTTTCCAAACTAAAACATATTTTATTCAATTTTCAAATCGACCCGCCCTTTATGAATAACCCTTTATGAATATTTCATATCACAGTACACAGAATATTCTGTGTACTGTGATTTCATATAATCTACTTTTGCCTCTCTGTGAAATTTGCCCAGTAGTCAGGAGTTGTAATAATTAACCCAGTTACATTTTTTGTCCGATCTGGTAAATTCTCTCCCGGTGCAAGGATAATATTAAAGTTTTGGCAAAGAGCAGAAAGCAGCAAAAATAGCATATTTCTAGCAAACGTTTCACCAGCACAAAGTCGTTTTCCTTTGATATGAAAAGAAAAAGAAACATTGTATAGGACTTGAAAAGAGCATATCAATACATAAAGGAATACTAAAATACCTGCACCAAATGGAAACGCAACATCTTTTCTGAGACACAGTTTTCCATCCTCGTCGAGAAATCTTTCAGGTCTAAAATTTTCAGGATCACCCCAAACAGTCTTATCACTGTGGTATGCAAACAAACTAGGAATCATTATTGTACCCTAAAGTGAAAAAATTATTCTTAGTTTTTATGGGAAAATCAATTTTCAAATACAATTCTACCTTTTCGACATGATACCCGAAGAACTCAGTATCCTGCAAGGCAAGATGGGGGACATCTGATGGTACCAAACTATCCATTCGTAGTCCCTCTCTTACGGTTGCTTCGGTATAATGAAGATTTTTTCGATCGTCTAAACATGGCAGCCTTCCGGATCCAACGCAATCATCAATTTCCTTTTGAATTCTCTTCAATACATCCGGTTTCATTAATAGCCATTGAAAGATGAGTGACATTTGCGTTCCGATTGCAGTGAATGCAGGGAACGAGAAATCAACCAGGCTGAGAACAAATTGATCATCTGAAATTCATCATTTTTTAAAACCAATCAAATTCTAGATCTCCTTATTACAGACATACAAGAATAACTAGTGAAATCACTATTTTCCTTTTGCTCCTTTCGCATTTCCTTGATGTATAAATCCACGAAATTGCGTTCATGATTCTCATCGTAAGTCTTCGCGTACTTTTCAATCATGCTTTCGAAAAAACCATATAAAAACTTATTTGACTCCAGCATAGGGCGGTATGCACTTCTTTCGGGGAAAAAATATCGAATCCAGGGAATAATACCAACCAACTTGCCATAATGGTCAGCTTTGCGTTGCAATTCCATGCCATAAAATCCAAGATTCAAGAGGTCGCTTTGTTTTTCTCTTGGAATTCTTTCATTGAACATAACATACAGAATTGAATTCGCAGTCAAACAACTAAATGCCAACGGGCATATCAGTTGTCCCTTGCGAGCAATCTCTTTTTCATGATCGAATTTCGGTCCATTCCTGATCATATCGATCAAATCAAGAATTTCTTCACGAATGACGGATTCTAATACTTCAAAACGTCGACCAAATCCGAAGTCACGCATGTAACGTAGAATAAAACGACGTTGTTCTTTCCAAATTGGTCCATCTTGGAAGAAAATACCTGAGATCATGTTTATGTTAGTTCAATGAATCCAATACTCTGTAAGCTTATTACCTTTTCTGTTATGATTTGGATCTCTCATGCGCGCTATGAACAGATCAGGCCTTCCATCGAAGATCTTATTGTGAAGGATCTCCTTAACTCCTTCTGCATTGTGAACAACATAGGCCAAATTATTTCCAAGATAAATGCTAATAATATCTGATTTGTACAGCTTGCTAAACCACTGAGCTCCCCTGTGTAGCCATTTACCGCCAGCCAACATTATAAACAGATAGCTTCCAAATATTGGAAGGCGGGGTGGACCTATGTATTTAAAACAACATCATTTTTGTGTATGTTGGAAAGAAAAGCATCGTTCAAAAACCGTACCTGGAGGGCATCCTTTAGGTCGTTGAATTCCAAAACAATAGGAAATATACAGAAATAAAGTTCCAAGCGCGATCAATAGTATTGAAGTAATCATTACGAGTGATTCAGAATAACTGCAATTCTTTTTGCTTTAATGATACCATTATCTCTCAGAAAATGACCATTGGAAGAGGTGAAAACAACAAAAACGAACGTAATCTTCAATTACTTTGTTCTATGGTCCAGCAAAGAGTCGCATGCAAGATTGTCTGATTTTTGTCTTGAGCCAATATTTATGTGAAGATTGTAATGTTCACAGAGTAAAATTGATTAAGAAAGAAAGCATAATAGCGGGACAGTCACTGTAAAGTAAATGTTGATGTTGATACCAAATTTGGAATGGTTGAATACTTGCAATCAAAATTGAGAAAAAAGTTCAAATAATCTCCCCGGTTGTTGATATGCAATAAATTGATGCTATACAATATAAAACAGATATTAAATGAAATGTGTACAAGACAGGTTCCTCTTCGCTTATAAGATGCCATCCAACCAGAGTGTACCAAGATTACTGATCTGTTGGCTTATCTCACCAAACAGTGGAACAAAAATCTTTACATCGTTTTGGAGAAAGTAAGATGGTTGCACTTGATATTTCAAAGGCATTTGATTAAGTCTGGCATCTTGCTCTTTTATCGAAAATGCGTGCCTTCGGTATCGAAGAATCCATTCTTCGTGGATTAGAAACTTTCTTTTAAACCGTTCAATACCTACTAGTTGTATTGGACGGATTCAAGTCTGAAACCCACAATATATATGCTGGTGTGCCCCAGGGCTTTGTTTTGTCTCCGACCATCTTCCTCATTTTCATTAATGATCTCTTGTCTGTAACTTCTAATCCAATAAATTCTTTCGCTGACTATAGTACCCTTGCCTTCTCAAACTCGTTCCCATACTCACATTAAACTCTTAAATAGCATTGTACATTGGGGAATTAAAAACAGTGTAGAGTTTAATGCTTCGAAAACTCAATGCTATCTTTTATCTTTGAAGCGAGATATACCCCCCTTGCCACTGTCCATGAGTGGCACTTGCATCATTGGGACCGAACATCTCGAGATTCTCGGTATGTGCATCACCGACCACCTCTTGTGGACCGAGCACATACTCGATGTCGCCAAAAATGCCGCAAGATGTTTGGGTTTCTTAAGACGGTGCAAGAAATTGTCCTCCCTGTCTGGATTAGACTTATATCCGTCCAAAGCCTGAGTACAATTCCCATCTTTGGGCTGGTGCTCAAGTAACATACTTAAGCCTCTTGGATGATATACAAAGAAGAGCCGTGAGAATGATTGGTGATAGAGACATCACTGGTTCAATCACTCCCTTAGACCACTGTCGTAACGTTTCGTGTCTCTCTCTGTTTTATCGTTACTTCTACGGTACTACGGTACGGGAACTACAATTTAATGCCGATTCCGAACGGAAAAGTTGAGAAGCACTTTTTCATGACAGATAATATCTTGGAAGTTTTGTCAGTTCTTCCCTCTTCTAGGAAAGGAGGTGTCGGTGTACATTGGTCTTGAATTCTTGAACATTGTAATGACTGGGAAAAACAGAGGGTGGAAGAGAGTTCCACATTTGCGTAATACGGCTAAAAAATGATTCTCTATACTTGAGAGTACGTCCAAAGTTGGGCTCGAGGGTAAACTGATGGGCATTCCTGGAAGCGCGGGTATAACCGTTAAATTGTATAAGTAGAAATGCAACTGTCTATTTGTCTAAAGTATTTTCCGTAGAAGTAGTGTCCGTAGCTTAGTGGTTAGGTGCGTTGGTTGCTTAGCAGAACGTTGAGTTCGAGTCCTAGTCGTGCTCATAGTTTTTATTTCATCTTTCACGGGCACTGCCTCTTGCGAAGAGTATCATCTGTCATGAAAAAGTGCTTCTCAACTTTGCCGTTTGGAATCGACATTAAGTTGTAGGTCCCCTCAATTCTTCACACGAACCCAGAGAATTGTTAATAAGAGAAAGCCACTTAGGCCTTGGATCTTCAAGAGGGTGCCGTGCAATAACGCCGAGCGAAATAACGCCGAATTTTGAAATTCGGCCTTATTTCACTTTGCTAAAGTGAAATAACGCCGAATTTTAGCGTTCGGCCTTATTTCACTTTGGCAAATTGAAATAACGCCGAATGCCAATTGAGAAATAAGGCCGAATGATAGAAAACAAAGAAGCCGGTTCAATTTAACTTTTGCAAAGAGCAAATTAGCTGTGCTTAACGACAAAAGTCCCGAATGTAAAAAACGTGTTTTAACTTTAATGAGAATCACTTAAATTATTTGTACTTGTCAATATTATGTACAAATAATAAATTTCCATATTACATAAAAAAGAAAAGAAATTCTTTAAATTCCTGTATACACATTCGACAAAATGTAGGTAAAAAGCATTTTATTTTTCAAAACTGTTGTCGTTTCCTTTAATTTGAAAAAGCAACCACTGCACATCTTGTAAATCATTAAGGGGTTTCAGAAGCAGAAGCTGCACTTCAATGATTCATTTTGATCATCTTTTTCACTCTCGGCTAAGGATGATACCGATTCGAAACATTCAAGATCAATTCGGTTTGCTAGCGAGCGAAGCGAGCGGAAAAAATTTAGCCCAAAAGAGAATCAATTTGGGGTGTGAAAATAAAAAAATTCGCGCGAATTGATTCTCTTTTGGGCTAAATTTTTTTTCCGCTCGCTTCGCTCGCTACCATGTGTACCTATTATATATTTTCTTATTTCTGTTTGATCAAATTCTCAAAAGAGCCTTGTAGTTCTATACTATTAAATTTCAATCAATACTGAAACTTTTACTTCACGTGACTTCCTTTAACTGAGCGTTGTCTTGCAAGAACCAAGGAATATAAACGGAAACGGAAATACATTTCTATACATGATATTGTCAACTTAAAAAAAAAAATGTAATATAAATGTGAGCAGGTAAATTATTGTGTTAACAATGTGCATTTCATTGTTTTGGCAGAATTTTTTTTTTTTTAAATATTCGGCATATGTCTTACAGTGACAGTTAATCTATTTCTCAGACATATTTTCATGAAACAAATTTTTTGTTTCACCACTTATTTTATTGTCACAAGGAGCTGTATACTAGGCTTAAAGTATAAAAAGTGTCAGTGACACCTGAAAAAATCTGGATCTCTCAAATCTCAAGTTTTTTGCTCTTTTCTAGTAAAAATGATAGCAAAATCACATAATAATTAGATTCGAGACTGAGATACATTACCCATTTCGCAAAAGACCCAAAGTGCCGAATCGGCATTATTTCACTTTCCCATAGTGAAATAAGGCCGAATTTCAGAATTCGTCGTTATTTCGCTCGGCGTTATTGCACGGCACCCTTCAAGAGCTGTTGCGCCATTCTATTTAGTTTTATTTTTTCAATCATTAATCTATTTGAAATAAAATATAGGAATTAGATGAACGCTCAAAGAGCTAAAGTTTTATTATTTCTTTAGTCAGACCCTGGAAGCATCTGAGTTCTACCTCAGCCCTTGATAAAAAATAACCCGTCTTACTAGATGGTATCTAAAAATTCGAGTTATTTCTCCATCGCCTGTCTAAGAATAGTAGTATAGTAGAAAAGGTGGCCATGAGCAGTCTAGCTCGGTGACCCGATTAGTGCTGAAGTGCGACGTTTTGATGCCATAAAAACTCGTTTGACCTGTGAAATTAAAAGAGATTATAAAAAGTTCTGAACTTCTGTATTTTTAGGTTCGTTAGCTAGCGATCTCAGGTTCGAAGAGGAACTATAAAAAGAAATTCGTTTGAAATACGTCTCAAATCCACTTTGTTGCGCTTAGAAAAGAGATCAAATCTTTGACCTTCAATTCGGAAATTTCACTAAGGTTATTGAAAAATAGCTTTCCAAATGATTTGCCTCTCATATTGGTCAGCGCAGGACATTTACATAGGAACTTGAGGACAGTTTTTTTTTCTTGCTGGCCCCCCTCTCCACAACAACAACAGAAAGTATTGTGGGGAATACTCGGCTTATGTGCGTGTTCTCCAATAGTCCAATATCCGGTCATGTTGCAACGACCCTGGCTAACTGGTTATGTCTTGCTTGGGTTTGGGTCTGCAAATGAGGAAATTAGTTGAGGATGTATTGTAGGTGGGTCATATATTTCTTGTTATAGTACAGTTTGTTAGGATACCTCACCTGTGGTGTGTGGTGGGCTTCATAGCAAGAGGTACTTTTGTTTTGGTAGTAAAGAGGATCAGTTCAAAACAAAAGTCAGCGAAGAGGAGACAGAACACCATTTGGGGTGTTCCCCTACTTACGCGCCTAAGTAAGGTTAGTGTTATCTAAGGTAGCCTGAATCCTTCTGTCACTGAACGTTGATACAATCCAAAGAATGAAGTCCTTCCTCTACACTCCGGTCGACAAGTGATTCTTGAATGGATTACTTTTACGTCTAACAAGGTAGATATATAGTAAATTCAACTGGTAGCACTATAGGTACTTCATGGAGGGCTGTCTCCGTAGACTTTCTCTTAAGGTAGCGTGCTGGGAACTTTCGAGAAGACATCCGTTAAGGATGTGTCTGATATGGTAGTCAAGAATACGCTCAATAGTCTTAAGCACGAATAAAAAAAATTGCAGTCGGACCAAATTATGAAACTTGAAAAAAGCTACTTCTTTTCACTTCAACAAAAACGCGTTTTGTTTGGATAACTTTATTTTCAAAAGTCGTTTTTCATTGTTCATTTTTTATTCAATTTTACTTATTATTATTAATTAATACTTGACAAAAGAATTCAAAATTAGCTTACTATCTAAAATCTTATATTTAACTTCCTGGCCCCAATCGCTCTAAGAAATTCATCTTGAACTTAATATCAATGCCTTTCGGCCTGAAATCAATCGTTGTATACCTACATGAAAATCAACAGTCTCAAAAGAGAGATCCGTATCGATTCTTTTTCTTTTGGTAGAATTTTTTTAAGAAAAAAAAATGTGCACGACTGGGTCGCACGAACTTGCTCCAGTATTCCAAAACTTAACTCACAAAAAACGCTTTCGTGCAAAATGGCCACGTGTCATAAGGCCATATGACCACATTCGAACATTTGACCGTTTGTCAATTTTCTAAAGTGTCATTTGGCCATTATTTATTTGCGACTTTTTGCCATATGTTCAAATGACACTTAAAAGCGTAAAATTGACATATGAAGGCAATAGAGACATTGCTTACATCATGAGGCCATATTTACTTGCACTTTATGGAATAAAAATGGTCAATATTATAGAAAAAAATTATGATTTTGCAATTCAAATTAAGAGAAAAATAATCATCATTCGCGCCAAGTGTAGCGAGCGAGCGGAAAGAAATGTTTTGCCCCAGAGAGGATAAAATTGGGAAATTGAAAATAAAAAATTCGAGAGAGCGAAAAATATTTTCACAGGCAAAATTGACTTTCTCTTGGGCAAACACTGTTTTCCGCTCGCTACGTTTTGCGCAAATGACGATAATTTGTTCTTAATTTTAATTTTTAAAATTAAATTAAAAATCTGTTCTATGTAAATTCATAATGTTTTCTATGCCAGGAGATTTCTCAAAAAATTAAAAAAAAAAAAACGTTGTAACCTTTTTTTAAATTAATTTTTTTTGTTTACAAAATTTTTCAAAAATGTCCTAAATTTATTTGTACACGAAGCTTAAATTCCAACCCGAATTTATAGGTCAACATACTTGTAGAAGATAAAACACAAATAATAATAATATTTTGGTTTATCTTATCTAATAATAGCCAACACATAATTTTTATTTTTGACAATTATTTTTAAAGTCAAACCGCTCAATAATTGTTAAACTTGATTATAACTTCATTATCTACGTTCTTGCTGATAAACTGGTCCTTTCGGTACCACTTCTGCTTTCTGTAGAAAAACGAATCAGTTAATTTAAGATTGTTGAAACGCTATGATTACTTTAACAACATTCCTAGTGACCGTTTTGGTGTCAATATTTTTATACATTTCATACAACTATGTCATAAAGCGACCTAAAAAGTGTGCTCCTGGTATGAATCCAGGAATTCTTAGTTCATGGAAATCGCTTGTGTTTCAATTTCGGAATTTTATTTTTAAGGTCCTCCTCGTTTACCGGTTTTCGGGAGTTATTTGTTCTTGATGTTGGCTGGCGGGAAGTGGCTTCACAAAGGAGCACTTTGGCTGAGTAAAATATATAAATCAGATATTATCAGCTTGTATATTGGCAACACTATGACTTATGTTGTACATAGCCCGGAAGGTGTTAAAGAGATACTTAACAACAGTGCGTTTGATGGACGAGCGGATTTGTTTGTTGTCCGAATGAGAGACCCGAATCATAACATAAAAGGTGATAAAAAAAAAAAGCTACAACAATTTTATCTTCCCATGTAAAGAAACTAAGTTGTTTCGACTGTAGCAGACCTACAGACGTTTGTTGATGGAAATTAAAGTCTTTCAGAACAAAAGTTAAAATAGAAACGTTATGTATGTAAAATTTTAAGTTAGGTTTTTTCGGAACTTACCGCGTTGATTATAAGAAATATTTTCTAATTTCCTTACCCGACGTTTCGAAAAAATTACATACTTCGTCGTCACGGGATGAGACTGACATTTTATCGATGTTGTTTAAGTTTTTGTTTTGTTTTTTTAGGTCTCGTTCTTAAATTGTACCGGTGAGTAGATGTTGTTGCACTTGGGTTGTTAGTGGGTGGTGTATTTGTTTTTGGCTGTTGAATACAAGCAAAGCTCACGACATCGGCTACGGATTTGTTGGTTTTACGTTTTTTTATTTTGTTTATGAGAGGATCCCATGTCGGCGATATTTTGTAGCAAGAGCCTCTATTGAAATTTTTATTTTTTTTTAATTTCAAATGCTTCTCTAACGATCCTAGAAACATAAGACTTTTCATTTGAGATCGATCTGGCTTGATAAAACCGGATAAAGTGATTTTCGTTGTAGGCCAAATTTTCACAAATTGCTGATTTTGTGACAGCTTTGTTTTATATCACTTTTAAATGCTCGTTAAGGCGTGTTTTAATACTCCTTTTTGTTTCTTCAATAAAGGAAGACCCACAGCTACAGGAAAGAGCGTAAACACCAGGACTCTGGAATGGAGTTTTGTCTTTTGGGGACCATAAACGATGACGAATTTTGGTTGATGGTTTGAATATGGTTTTTATATCATATTTCCGTATTATTCGTCCAATTCCATCCGTTACAACTTTAATATAGGAGAGAAAGGACCTTTTTTCTTATTCTGAAGGTAGAGAATTGTTTTGTGAGCTAGGTTTAGGTTTCCACGTTCTTTGTCTGGAGCTATACCCATTCTTTTCGAGTGCGTTATCTACATGCTTCAATTCTTCTTCAAGGTGTTCAGAATCACAAATTTTGTGAGTACGGTTCACAAGAGCCGATACCAAAGATTTCAAATTTTCTGGGTAATGATGAGATGTTGCGGGTAAATATCTGTCTGTATGAGTGTCTTTTCGGAACACGGTGTAACCAACCGAACCATCTTGTTTTCGTATTATTTTTACGTCAAGTAAGGTTTTGTTCTCTTTATATTGTGAATTTAACTTTTTCATGGATGAAATTAAGATGAATCAGAAAACTTTCAACTTGATCCTCTTTTTGAACTCAATTTGTGTCATCCACATCTTGCAAATTTTTGGTTTTGTTGATGAATGATGATCTTTCCAATGCCAATTTTTCAAAATGTTGCATCCATATGTCTGCAATAATTGGTGCATTGCTGATTGCAACGCCATCAATATGTAAATAAAATTTACTATTGAACAGGAAATATCCTGATTTAAGGCATATCTCAACCAATTCCAATAGTTTACAACTGTTTTTGGTATTTGACCATTTTGATTTAATTACATTGAGGGTTTCTTCAATTGAGACATTAATGAATAAGAAAGTTACATCAAAACTAACCATTATTTCGTCTTCTCTGATGTGGAGATCTTGGAGTATGGACACGAAGTGTTCTGAGTTTTTGATGTCGTGAGCTATGCTTCCATTCAACAGCCAAACACAAATACACCACCCACTAGCAACCAAGGAACAACAACATCTACTCACAATTTAAGAGCGAGACCTAAAAAACAAAACTAAAACTGAAACAACATCGATCAAATGTCAGTCTCATCCCGTGACGACGAAGTATGTAATTTTTTCGAAACGTCGGGTAAGGAAATTAGAAAATATTTCTTATAATTAACGCAGTTAAGTTCCGAAAAAACCTAACTTATAATTATGAATATCGTTCGCAAAAATAAAAGCTTAAAATCTCATGTTATGTAAAGGGTTTTTCAATAGGGACGCTACAAAAGTTTTCTTAAATAAAACAAAAACGGTTTTCGATATCAATGAAATTCCTGTGGAACTACATTTGATGCCATTATGCCATTATGTATGGACTTTGAAAAGTCTACTTAGTATTGTAAGTTAGTCATTAAGAGTAGGTACATTTTTTTTGAAGCCATATAAATGAATAATTTTTTTCTGTACGTTTACTAACCAGCCAAACCGGTTGACCGATTTTCTTAATTTTTTTTTAACTAAAGAGGAAAAATTTAGAAGGTTAAGGAAATTTGCGCGAATTTTTTTATTTTCACACCCCCAATTGTTTCTCTGTTTGGCAAAAAAATCTTTCTAAATGATAGAAAAAACTCCTGGTTTTACCATTATTTCTTTTGCATGGCCACCACGGGCACGCTTGCAGAAGTCCAGACGCTGAACCCAATTTTCGACGGTTTTCAAGCATAAATCGGCCGATACTGCTGCAATTTCACGCTCGATATTCGTACGAAGTTCATCAACCGTCGCTGGCTTGTTGGCATAAACCATAGATTTGACGTAGCCCCACAGGAAATAGTCTAACGGCGTTAAATCGCATGAACGAGGCGGCCAATTCACAGGTCCATTTCTGGAGATAATGCGCTCATCGAACTTCGTTCTCAGTAATTCGATTGTTTGGCCCGCTGTGTGACATGTGTCACCGTCCTGTTGAAACCACATATCGTCCAAGTCCATATCATCCAATTCATTCCAAAAATAATCGGTTAGCATTGAGCGGTAGCGATTCCCATTTACAGTAACGTGCCGGTCTTGATCATCACGGAAGAAGTACGGCCCAATGACACCACCAGCATGTAAACCGCACCAAACCGTGATTTTTTCGGAATGTAATGGTGCCTCGTGAAGCACATGTGGATTGCTGCCTGACCAATAACGCATATTTTGCTTATTGACAAAGCCATCCAGGCAGAAATGAGCCTCATCGCTGAAGATGATTTTTCGATGAAAATCCGAATCATTTTCAAGTTGTTGATCAGCCCTTCAATCGGCTTCAATTCTAGCGTCAATTTGATCCTGTAAAGATGTAGGCCAAGATCTTTTCGCGAAATTCGCCACAATGACGTCACAGAGATGCCCAACGCTTGAGAACGACGTGTGAGTGACTGATTTGGGTCTTCCGAAATTGATGCGCTAGCGGCAGCAATATTCTCGACACTACGGGCACTTCTTTGTCTCACTCATATTTTTCTTCATTCCTCTGGTTATTTCTCTTAAAATCTTTGAAAAACGGGTGGTACGTAACTTCAAACAAATTTCTGATGAAGTAGTTTCCCATCATGGTTGGGATATAACTTCACCATACAAAAGTGAAGATATGTATTTCCCACTTGAAGTGAAGTTAATTCCCATGTGAAGGCAGTTCCCAGTGAAGTTAGTTCCCTGCACCTTCAATTTTTATTACAGTTGCAAACAATCATTTCGGCTATTTACTTATACGTAATTAATTAGTGCATCAAAAACTGCATTACTCTAGCGCTATTTTTGATTATTTTCAAAGTCGTGAAAAATGAATTTCCGGAAGACTAAGTTTCTTAAAATTTTGGAACATGCTTCATTCGGAAATTCAGTTTTCAGGACTCTGAAAATAGTCAAAAAAGTCACGCGATTTGAAAACTGAGTTGTGGAATGACTTAAGAAGTGAGAAATAACTTCACCTAAATTTTAGGTGAAATTATTGCTCACCTTAGGTGGGAAACAATTTCAACCGAAAAAAGTAAAATTATAACCCTCTAGAAGTGAAATTGTGACTCATGTGAAGTTACGACCCGTGAAATTCTGCACCCGCACCGATTCTCTCTCTGTAAACATAATAACCTTTAAACTACTTTAAAAATTGAGCGTTGTCAGATTTTGAATTTTAAATAATGTTCAATTTTCCTTGCTAGAGGAAAATTTTGACTGTGAGGTAATTTTTTTATTTTCAAAAAATGCGTAATGAACGTACATTTTTCTTATTTTTTCGTGATTAAAAAAGAGATATTAAACAAACCTCATTAATAAGTGCATCCAAAACACAATACATACGTGCAATACTTCGGAAAATCTAAAGCAGAACAAATAATCAAAATGTTGGTATTTTACCTATTTTTATTGCAGTAGTTGGCAATTTTTCAAGAATTATTAGTTTTAAGGTAATCGTGCAACGATGAAGAGGGTTAAGATACCCTATACTTGCTCTCAAAACTCATATTACCTTATCTCCTCTCAGGGAAAGATAACTTTGGGCTATGAATGGGTAAAATAAATTTAGGTATAAACAAATTGAAAAACAAATTCATTCATCTTATTATCAAGCCAAGTCATGAGTCATTTGAGCCATTTATAGCAAATATACCGACCCCAAAAACCTGTGAAAGAAAGAAAACACGCAAATATAATAAACTTTATTTTTATAAAGTTCATATACTTGCCCTACTTTTATTAATTGATTAAATCGCTTCCCTCAATGAACACGAGATCATTAATTTATTAAATTTCATAATCAATAGCAAAATACATTATCAACTTTTTTTCTGAGTTTAAAGTGCAGTATAGATTACCAAATGTATTTAATCAAACATCTTTTGAGAGGACATTCAAAGAACTTAACTTTAGATAAGCCAATGTTTTCACTTTTTCAATATGACATAGAATATAAGAAGAATGGTAGAGACCATAAAGTAAAACACCTGGCTACGTTTTCGAGTGTAGGAATAGGGTGCAGGCACGTAGCAAGGGTCTTGAGAGGCTGAAGTCGGAAATAACGATTTTTTTCGTGTGTCGTAAATATTTTCCTCAAGTCAAATTCGTCATAGTGTCCGTGGCTTAGTGTTAAGGCGCGTTGGCTGCTAAGCACGTGCGTCGTGGGTTCGAGTCCTACTCATGCTTATAAAGTTTTTCTTTCATCTTTCACGGGTACTTCCTCTTGCGAAAAAGTGACATAACATCCAAGAGTATCAATCTGTCATGAAAAAAGTGCTTCTCAACTTTGCCGTTCGGCGTTAAATTGTAGGTCACTCAACTCTTCATACGCACTCAGAGAATTGTTGATGAAAGTAATCCACTTTTAGGCCCTCAATATCATTGAAGAAAGGCAGAAAGTGTTATATGGTATACCCAACTTTGCCACAAATTAAGCCAGTGCCCTGTGCAGGTTACAACTATCCTGGCATGTCATGCCTTGGTCTGGAAATTAAATTGGTCGATTTGGGTTTTGTTATATGTGGGCCAGATTTTCCTAGATGTAACGCAACTTGTTAAGATATTCCAACTATAGTTAACTTTAGATGTGTATATTGTCAGGATATTGCCCTTCACAATTGAAAGAGGAATATATACTCTCACCGCCAATGAGTTGTGAAGGCCGCCTTGCATAGCTAGCTCATCTGCCTTCTCATTACCCACTTAGCCCCTATGACTTGGTATCCAGATTAGAGTAACGCTCAGGGTCAGTTGCTTGAGGGTCTCTCTGCATCGCAGGACCAATTTAAAGGTTGGTAAAGCTGAATCAGTGGCTTAAATATCTGCTTGACTATTAGTTAGTTAGTGTTAGCATAGCTACATTTTGGTTCTGTTGGATATTTTTAAGGGCAAAATAAGCTTCCATTCTATCATCGCTAACAATTCTGCTTGGAATACACTGGCAAAGCCGGGAAGTCTATAGGGTTTTGAAATCTTAAGAGATTTACAGAAGATACCTGCACCAAACACCGCATTCCATCTTCGAACCATCCGTGAAGATAGTCGTGTTGAAGTCTTTCTCCACAACGCGTTCCAACCAGTCTGTTCTTGACCGGAACAAGACTCTACACTTTTTTAGGTGGATGCAGTAATCGGTGGTTGTAGAAAGAATGCCTCATAGTATCAGGCTTGTTTGATTGCAGTACCAGAAGGATTTGATTTTCCAGCAGCCTATTACCTTGAGTCTTTGCAAACTTGCGTACTATTTAAGATTTGCTGAGAGCGGGCCACCAAACAATAGATTCGGAAAACAAGTATCGGTCTTACAACCACCATGAACGTTCACTTGATCATTTTTGATCGTAGGTTCACCTTTTTCCGAAAGTTTTGATGCAGACGTAGAAGGCAACGCACGCCTTTCTCAATCATTCTGAGGTGCAGAGTAATCGAACTTAATTTTATTGAAATCGAAATTATTTAAAAGTAAAGTTTTAAGGATCAGTGACTATTTTTTCTGATTATAAAAAAGTTATATAAATCAATAAATTAGAGTATACATAAGGGGGTTTCCATTAAAGCAGTTACATGAATAAGGTTTTATTTGAGGACCGTTCAAATTGACACCGCGGCTCCGCTGTCCGGCG
This sequence comes from Sphaerophoria rueppellii, assembly GCA_920937365.1. Classification (NCBI taxonomy): domain Eukaryota; kingdom Metazoa; phylum Arthropoda; class Insecta; order Diptera; family Syrphidae; genus Sphaerophoria; species Sphaerophoria rueppellii. The sequence goes on from CAKKXW010000003.1 coordinate 56,767,672, forward strand.
CGCATTCAAAAGGTCCAGTTTTCGATGAATTTGATACATAAATCAGACCAAATTTGACCGATGGCATCGATTATATTGTCTTTTAAGACCACGATAGTTGGTGGCTTATTCGCATAAAAGCGACTTAGAAGTGTCCAAAAAGAGAAAGTCTAATATTCACCTCGCCTCGGCGCGTGATAACCATACCATGAAAATGCTCGCGCAGAATATTGATTGTGTCTTGCGCTGATTGGCACGTAGCACCTATCCTGTTGAAGCCCTTAGTTTTGGGGCGGGGGCCATATCATGCACCTGAATTCAGGGCATAAGAAGTTGATGACCTAAAGTGAGCGCCGGGCCGCGTCGTTGACGGTGATGTCCTCTCAGCATGATTTTCATTGAAGTACGGACCGATGACACCTCTAGCCCGAAATCCACACCAAAAAGAAACTTTATTTGGATGTATTGGCACCTCATGAATATCGTGTTGATTTGTTTCGCCCAAAACCGTCAATTTTGCTTACTCACGTTCCCATTCATCCAAAAATTGGTCTCGTCACTAAAGATTCGATTATTCGACAGGGATCAACTTCAAACTTCTCCAAAACACACGACGACGTTATGAATGGTCGTTTGGTTTCAGCTCCTGAATCAGTTGGATTTTCTATGGTGGCAGGCTCAAATCACGACGCAAAATGTGCTATGTTGTGGTCTGCTGAATTGACTAAGTACAGAAACACTCTTTCTTGGCATGCAGCTTTACATTACACTCTCAAAGACTATACCCTCAAAATCTTAGAATCCTGTGTTAATACCAGGAAACTGTGGCCAATATAAAATTGGAAAGACATCTGATAGGATCTTACTTCCTTAACCACCCTTGCAATACCTTATTAGTATAAAAACTTGACAGTAACATGAAATATCAGCTCAATACTGATTTTTAAGCAACTACATACTTCCTCAATGAAAAAGAACAATCTGCACTTTAATGCACCATCCGTTTCGACGACTTATTATACTTTCTCTGTTCTCTGATGTAGATACCTGTCCTATGGAACATTCAGCGGTACTTTTCAAATTAAAATTAAAAGCAAGGATATACTACGAGTTTCTTAAAACCCATTATTCATAACTGTACCTATTTTAGTTAAGAATGTCAGAAGTAACAGTTGACTTAAAAATACGTACATGGCACAACCTCTCATATCAAACAAACCATTTTCTAAAAAAAAAATATCATACATTGGTTCACTAGGGCGTATACGTACTATTTAATTAGAACAGTTTAGAATTGTAGTGTTCGTGACGTAGTGGTTATTTGCGTTGTGGGTTCGAATCCTTCTCGTAATCATAAGGTTTCTATTTCATCTTACACTCGGTACTGCCTCTTGCGAAGAAAAAAGTGCTTCTCAACATGCCGTTCGGAATCGGAGTTAATTTCCAGGCCACCTCAATTCTTCACACGCACTCAGGGAATTGTTAATGAGTAAAAGCCTTGGCTCTTCAAGAACTTTCGCTCCACTTTATTTATTTTTACTTTTATTAATCTTTAGATTTTGTGTGTTGTGTTCTAAATATAACGCTTACAAAAAAATTGAAACAATTTTTGCAGGCATATTTTTCCAAAAAGGACCCGTGTGGAAGGAGCAACGTCGTTTTATTCTTCGTTACTTGCGTGATTTCGGATTTGGTCGACGTTTTCAAGACCTGGAACAAGTTATTAATGAAGAAATCAAAGATCTCATCGATTTAATTAAGAATGGCCCACAATTTGAACATGAAAAATCAGTTGCAAGAAGTGGACAAATCTTACTGCCTTTAATTTTTTCCGCTTGCACTGCCAACTGCATTCTGTATGTGATGTTTAATGATCGTGTTCCGCGTGCCGAGCATAAAACTCTTTTTGATCTCGGTCGCAACGGACTTGCATTCCAAAGAAATAATGATGATTATGGAAAAATGCTCAGTATCATACCTTGGATACGACATATTTTCCCTGAAATGAGTTCATATCGAGCGATTTGTGAATCCCACACATTCATCTATGGATTTTTCGAAGGTTGGATTCAGAAATATATGAAAACCTATACTGAAGACTCGGAGAGAAATTTTGTCGATTTATATGTTCAACAAATGCGCAAAGAACAAATGGAGGGAGACCACACAAACTATACATGTGGGTTTGAATTTTGTAAGCAATTTAGCTAAAAATTACCAATTTTTTTTTTTTTTTTGAAGATGATCAATTCGTACTCAGTTTAGTGGACTTTGCATTTCCTGCATTCACCGCAATTGGTGTGCAAATATCATTGATTTACCAATGGATGCTTTTGAGGCCTGATGTCCTGAAAAAAGTCCAACATGAAATTGATGAGTTTGTTGGAAGTGGTAGATTGCCTTGTCTTGATGACCGTAAGAATTTGCATTACACCGAGGCGACAATACGAGAAGGATTACGAATGGAAACCTTGGTGCCATCTGATGTTCCTCATGTTGCAATGGAAGATACCGAATTTTTTGGCTACGAAATAAATAAGGTACTTTGGTGCGCATATTATGTATTATTTATTTCTGATGTAATTACAATTAAGGGAACCATCATGATTCCGAGTCTTTATGCTTATCACTCAGATAAGAGGATTTGGAAGGATCCGGAAAACTTTAGACCCGAACGATTCTTAGACGAAAATGGTGAACTTTGTTTGAAATCAGACGTTTCATTGCCTTTTGGCGCAGGTAGAGAAGATTTATTCTGTTCTCATATTTATAATTTTATTTTCTTTTTAAAAATTAGGAAAACGCTTGTGTGCCGGTGAGACATTTGCCAGAAATATGCTGTTTCTTTTGTTTTCATCACTTTGCCAGAACTTTGACTTTGTCCTTGCACCAGGAGAGTCACCACCGGATCTCAGTAAAAACAATAGCGGCTTTATTATTACACCACCTGATTTTTGGCTCACTGTTAAAGAGAGATGATTTCATATTTATATTTTGATCAAAGTTATTCAATAAAGTTAATTGGCTGTGTAATGGACACATCTTTGTTGGTTTATTGACTTTAATGGTGGTCAGCTATCTGCTGAGTGCAATTAGCACCTTCTCTGTCTTTGACTGTGACAATAGCCCTCACGCTATAGCCGCTGTAAACGCGAGTTCGATGAATACAAGAAAAGATATGTGTGTAGAAACTCACCTCCCACTACGAATGCATTCAAATAATGAACCCGACAAAAAGCCTCTGAAACCAACGACGCACGTAAACGACGAAGACAACCATGGTAATGTGTTAATAAATTTGAGAATGCTCACTGACAAAATAGGCTTCAACGCAATAATTATAAGGCTATGAACACTTTAGGTGCCGGTTAAACGTAAGAACGCCAGTAGTTTTATCAGGAAGGAGATAGAAATATGATCATGTTACCATAGAGGACATATATGTTGATGTTCTTGGCTGCTTTCTTGCCTTCTGGTTTTTTTGCTTTTTTCGAAAGTGCCATCAGCTCTTCCATTGCATCGGAGTCTTCATCCGAGAGATCATCCATTGGATCACTTATATCCGTGATATATCCAGAAATGTTTATTGTTCCATTTCCTATAAAATAACGATTGGTTAAATTATATTTGATTTCTAAATGAATTAATGGGAATAGAAGATGTTGACAAGGGATTAAAGTGAAAGTGGTCGGAAGAATGCATGGCCGATCCTGAAGAAGGGAGATTTTCTAAACTGCGCCAACTCCAGAGGAATCAGCAATCAGGAACACACAGCGTAAACTCGAAAATCTTCAGGACTTTGGAATTTCGCTTATTGATTAAATTAACTTACCTCTGTTATGAGCGTTTCACCTTCTTCCAAATAAAATTCGTTACTTGATAAATTCAGAAATTCGACATTTGTTTTGATTCAAATAAACCAAAACAAATCATTTTTTTCACACGATTGCCTTCTGTCACTTTGGGCCAAGAAAAAAATTTACCCACGGCTGAGGTGAATTTTGTTTTTTTTTCTTTCTTAAAGTTACACGGACACGAAAAAAAGAGAGGATCGTAAGAGTTCACCTCAGAGGCGATTTGCGGGTGTTTTGGGAAAGGGACGAAGAAAGTCGGGACTCTAGGTAATATATGTCCTCTATGTTAAAAACTAAAACATTAGGTGTGTTTTTTTTGCACGCGTATATACGCTTAAGAAAATATTTGCATGCAAATGCAACAACAATAAATTTCTATATCCGCTTAGTTAGCGGCGATAATTATCCACGGTGTTGTTCTTGGCCCGAGACTCTTCTAGATCTTTGAGCTGAGAAACTGCGGATGGTCTTTTCTTCCTTTGCAGGGTCTTTTTCTGACTTCTCCTTTTTGTTCTGTGCTCTTGTTTTCCGTTGCAGCATCTGCAAACGTGCATTTTTCGTCTCTCATTTCAATAACGCGCACTGATCATCATCCACGGGTTCTTTTTTGGCGTGGCTGGTAACCTATGGTGGTCAAGTCTACATTTTTTATTATTTCGCCATTCAACTGACACAAGGTGTTGACATCTGCGGTATTTGGGACAACGGCGCGGCGGAGAGTCGCTCACGCAGGCGCTCACTGTAGTCTCTGGCATAATCCGGAATGCCAAGCCAACCGATGTTGAACTTCTTTCGTGGGGCTGCACGATTTTTTTGTCGTTTGAAAGTCGAGCTCTTAACTTAACCAGTCGCATTTTTTTCTCTTCATTGTCCCGGATCCTATTTATCGTATTCCTGGATAGCAGTAATGTCTGCCACTACCTTATACTGCGTGAGGACAGTTTCAAGTTTTTGAGTTGCACCTGGATTGTAGAGTGTTCTTACATTCTAGGTACAAACTCTCAATTCATAGTCCGTTGTCGTGCATGCCGGGGCTGATTACCATAAGAGGGGGGTCATTTTCCGAGGCTACTATCTCTTTCATAACTTTCAAAGCTGTGGAGGGGTTGCTAGCCCCTCGCACTAACCTCCAAATTTGTATGCCGCCAGATCGTCTTAGTTGTGTCGAATTTTTTGCTACAAAAAACAAAAAAAAAAATCTCCTAAAAATAACGGGGACAGCAATCGAAAGTATTCATTTCATTTAATCACTCGCAGTGCCGTATTATTCTAAAGGCAAAGTAAGCATGTGCTTAAGGGCGCGAGGCAACAAAGGGGCGCTTCGGTGCAATGATTTTTACAAGTGGCAAATAATGGAGTTCATACGTGGTTGTTAAAGTAGCAAACTTATGAATTCAAACCGCACTTGCCAATTTTGTTAAAATAAAAATCGGTCCTGAACAACTTACAGTACCTAAAGAGTATTTAACTTTCGGGTAATCGACTTAGCTTCCTTTAGTTTTTGTAACGCCTAATTTCTTGAAAAAGTTCTACCACTTAAAACTAGGTATTCTAGTTCTTCAGGAAGTACTCTCGCGTTAGAACTTCGATTTAGAACTTTGTTGTAGTTAGAACTTAGTTAAAATAAGACCCTCGAATTAGGGGGTCTGGTGACTGGAACTCAGTTTATTTTAAATTTCGTTTTTTCAACGAGTGAAATGAATTGAATTTGTAATCATTTTCGGAAAATAAAGTAAAAAAGAATAATGGGTGACGTTCATATATCGTCACCAATTATTCTCTTTGGATCTAATTTTTGATGATTTCGTATTTATGGACGATAAATTTGAATACGATGCGACCGTAATGGTGGAAGACACATGGGACGACACGGATGTTTTTCGGCGCATCCGTTTAACAATGGAAACATTTTCAGCAGTCCTTCAACTGGTGCAAGAAGTCATAAGGCCTTCAACATCTACAACCACGGCACAAATTTGAATGAATTTACTATGCACTTTTTTCTTTACAGTTTATGGGCACGAGTAGGATTTGAACCCAAGTTTTGCATAAGAGCCAAAGCACATAAACACCACGCCACGGGCATCACAGAAAACATAGGTACACTCATTTTTGTTTTTTTTATAACAAACACACACTCAAGGGGTTTTAATACCCTTATTATGCCATAGACATAGTGAGTGCTTTAGGAAAGAGGGTAGAGGGTAGAGGTAGGAGAGGAGGCGCCGGTGTACATTGGTCTTAAATTCCTTAACACTGCAATGATCGGGAAAGACAGAGTGTTGAAGAGAGTTCCACATTCGCGTAGTACGGCTAAAGAACGATTCTCTATACTTGAGCGTACGACCGAAGTTGGGCTCGAGGGTAAACTGGTGGGCATTCCTGGAAGCGTGAGTATTACAGTTGAATTTTTTAAGGAGAGGAATGAAACTGGCTATTTCACTAGAGCAATTACCGTAGAAGTAACGATAAAACAAGGAGAGACACGAAACGTTACGACGGTGTTCCAATGAAGTGAATGAGTTAGTGATCTCTCTATCAACAATCATTCTTACAGCTCTTTTTTGAATTCCATCCAAGAGGCTTAAGTAAGTAGCTGGGGCACCAGCCCAGAGATGTGAATTGTACTCAAGCTTTGGACGGATATAAGTTTTATAGATAATAGCCAGATCAGACGGGGAGAAAAATTTCTTGCACCGTCTTAAGAAACCCCTAACATCTTGCGGCATTTTTGGCGACATCGCGTATGTGCTCGGACCACAAGAAGTGGTCACTGATGCACATACCGAGAATCTCGAGATGTTCGGTCTCATTGATGCAAGTGCCACTCATGGACAGTGGCAGGGGTGGTATATCTCGCTTCAACGATACAAGACAGCATTGAGTTTTCGAAGCATTAAACTCCACACGGTTCTTATAATTCCCCATTGGACAATGCTGTTTAGGTAAGAGTTTAATAAGTCTATCATATTTTGCGGTTGCAGTTCCACATCCGAAGAGGAGGGATGTGATTCTGGGAACGAATATGAGAAGCTAAGGGTACTATCGTCAGCGAAACAATTTATTGGATTAGAAGTAACAGACAAGAGATCATTAATAAAAATGATAAAGAGGGTCAGAAACAAAACGTAGCCCTGGGCCACTCCAGCATTTATATTGTGGATTTCAGACTTGAATCCATCCAATACAACTTGTATTGAACGGTTCGAAAGAAAGTTTCTAATCCAAAGAAGAAGAGATTCATCGATACCGAAGGCACACATTTTCGATAAAAGAGCAAGATGCCATACTTTATCAAATGCCTTTGAAATATCAAGTGCAACGATCTTACTTTCGCCAAAACGATGTAAAGATTTGTTCCACTGTTCGGTGAGATAAACCATCAAATCACCAGTGGAACTGTTGTTGCGAAATAGTTTATCAGCGTTTCCATGACCTTAGGAAGAAGGGACGTAAGTGCAATCGGACGATAATTGGAGGGAGAGGAGGATTTGCATTTTTTTGGAATAGGCTGGACAAATGCTGTTTTCCAACTGCTCGGAAAGAGCCCAGAAAAATATGATAGATGGAAAAGCTTACGCGCAAGGGTTTTGCCAGCGTGGAAGAACACCTCTTCAGAATAATAGCAGGGATAGAATCCGGACCAGCGGATTTATGTATGTTGAGCTCCTTTAATACTCTCGCCACAGCACGAGTGAGGAAGAAGATTTGTCCCATGGAATCATTGACGCGCTCAAGAACTGGAGGAGTCATGACACTCTCTGGCAGCGAAGAGTTGGCGAACTGCCTAGCAAAAAGGTTCGCTTTCGCCAGCGAGCTAACAACTGGAGTGTCATTGTCAACGAGCGTAGAGACCGAGGAAGAAAAAGAATTCTTCATATTTTTTTACAAATGACCAAAAATTCTTACTGCCTTTGTTTGGTTATGTAAAAATTTGGTCCGTCGAATATGGGCACTGCAGGCACTGTCACTCGGTGACAAGCTGAGTTAGGTGGTTAAACTCAGCAAAGATCTCAGCACACATTCCTTCGGGTGTGTAAAGGTTCACAGATACAAACAAAAAATAATCACAGTCAAAAATTATTTGTATTTTGTTTCGAATTGAAGGAAATGTCTGTCAAAAAATACTTTCGGTGGACTCAAAAGTTTCAAAAACATTCAAGAACTAGGTTCTTAAAACGATGATTTTAGATTGAGTTCTAGAGAAGTGAAGAAATGCTCGAGTTCCAAATATTCTAAATTCTAAACCGAGATTAACTAGATCGAGTTATAAAGGGAATTTAGAACTGAGTGAAAAAATTAGGTTTTAGTGTTTTTGATTTATATTATTGTTAGGCCAAATCACCTAATGGTCGAAATTCATCAGCAAATGGTAAAGATTTGACCGAACCTCAGTTTTCTGCTTTCTAGATTTGGCTTACAAAATTTTGGGCACATCATAATTAAAATAATTCAAACCGAACTCGTACGTTCTTTTCGATTTCAACGCGTGATCAAACTAAAGAACCTATGAGATATTTTTTAATATAGGGGCGCCAATTAGATGCTTGCCTATGGCGCTCTCAACTCCTAATCCGTCACTGACCAATCGATATGTATAATTAATTTCATTTGATTCGTTTGTCTTTGATATAATGCATTCACCCCACTCTCTTTTCGGAATTTGAACATTTCTATTCTTAATGTTTGTAAAATACATCATTAGAATGCAAGAAAGCTTCTTGATAAACTTTTTCAGTCAATCGGAGGAAATATTTAAGTCTTTAGTAATTATTATGTTTATTAGCATTTCTGATTTAATTTGAATTCAGATAGGGCAAATACCTTGCATCACCTTATCGAAAAAAAAAACGTTACGAAAAAGATAACACTCGAAAGCGTTGACTTCATGGTTGATTCCAAACAAAATTCTTTCTGTTAATTAAATGCAATTGGACTAATAAGTATGACAACGGAAGAAGTGGGAACGCTCGATTTCACGCTCAAATTTTCACTCAAATTAACATAACTGCAAATTGTCCGTTACATTTCTGTTTCTAGACTTTTAAATACGATTGTTATCAAAATCTGTTAAGACTTCAAGGAGAACACTCATGTTTTAACCAAGTTGAAAGAAAGAAATTTTAAAATATTAATTTTTGTGAATTTTAAAAAATAAAACTCCGCAATGGAGAAGAGTGTTTTGTCGTTATTTTATTTTGTTGTAATTGTGTCGCAGTTATCGTATTTTATTTCCCCGTATACTATTTCTGGCTATCGATCAGTTGAGGGAATAGGTGGTGTCCAAGAAAGTGACAATGCAAATCACAAATCTTCACCAATGTTGGCTTCCGAATGTGATCCATGTCCGACTGGCATCGAATGTGTACCGCAAATCCAGTGCCCTGCTCATGTCCTCATGGAGAACCATGAAAAACCGCAAAGATGTGATCTGTCTGGTGGAAAATTTGGTTTTTGTTGCTTAACGGGACACAATCACACCATTCAAAGGACTGATATACCACGTTTTTTAAACATTCCAATTCTAACCGAGGAAATTCTGGAGAAGGCTCGTTCCAAATTCGCTAAACTAATGCAGACTGCAGTTGGAGCAGCTGTGCAAAGAGGTCATCCAGATTTTTTGCATAACATAATTTTCCACTCGAATCCGCAAGAGGATATCGAAGCCTTCCATATTTCGGTAATGGCCATGCAAGAAGTGATTGCGTCACAGGTCTTTCGTGAAATCGAACATGTGCCTGTGGAGGAATTCGAAACGAATAACATCAATGTGGATTTCGGTTCATCAGCGATGAGCCAGCACTGCAATGAACCACCTGTCTGCACCGATGTCAATGCAAAGTATAGGACATTCGATGGAACTTGCAACAACCCTATTCCACATCGATCTATGTGGGGTGCTGCTGGACAGCCAATGGAAAGACTCTTGCCCCCAGCTTATGAGGACGGCGTGTGGCTTCCACGAACTCGCGGAGCCGACGGGTCACCGTTGACCGGAACACGGGAAATTTCGAGAATCTTACTCGTGGACACGAACAGACCTCATCCAAAACACAATCTATTAGTTATGCAATTCGGTCAATTTCTTGCCCACGATGTGACCCAATCGGCTTCGATCCGTTTAGAAAACGGTGAAGCCATAGAATGTTGTGCTCCGGATGGATCTGGGCCACTTCCGGTGGACCAGCGACATTTTGCCTGCATGCCCATTCCAATTGAACCTCACGATGAATTCTACGCCCACTTCAATAAGCGTTGCATGAATTTCGTTCGACTTTCACTTGCCCCGAATTCAGAGTGTAAAATGAGCTATGCGAAGCAAAGGAGCAAGGTGACCCATTTCGTGGATGCTTCTCCGGTATATGGTTCGAGTTTGTCAACAGCAAAGGTTCTGAGGACTTTTAGAGGCGGAAAACTTCGTATGTTCGATGATTTCGGTAGGGACTTGCTGCCATTGACAAAAGACAAGGAGGAGTGTGGCAGCAATAATAACGGAGATGTTTGTTTCAAATCTGGTAAGATTTGATTGCATCGCAAGCTAAAGTTCCCTAACTTTATTTTATAATTTTCAGGTGATGGAAGAACGAATTTAATTATTTCTCTAGTAGCGGTGCACATCCTGTTCGCTAGAGAACACAACCGTATCGCGGACGCCTTGGCGCAACTCAATCCGAAACTCAACGATGAAGCAATCTACCAGGAGGCACGTCGTATCGTCATTGCCGAACTACAACACATCGTCTATAATGAGTATCTTCCTGTCGTTATTGGTCACAAACAGATGCAACGTTTTCGCATAACACCCAAACATCAGGGCTATGCCAACGACTATAGTCCAGATGTGAATCCGGCGATGACCAATGAATTCACAGGAGCTGCTTTCCGTTTTGGTCACTCCACCGTTGATGGCAAGTTCCATTTGCACTCGGACAATGACGTGGACGAGGTTATTGACATTCCCGATGTAATGTTCAATCCGGGACGCTTGCGCAAGCGATCGTTCTTGGATGGAATTATCAACACAATGTTGGATCAGCCAATGCAGAAAGTCGACGGCTCTATTTCACATGGCCTGAGTAGATTCCTGTTCCGCGGAGCCAATCCCTTTGGAATGGACTTGGCTGCCTTGAATATTCAACGTGGGCGGGATCATGCTCTGCGGACCTACAACAGTTATTTGCATGCGAGTGGCCAACGAACAATTCACAGCTTTAGTCAGTTCTCGTCGGACGTTGCTCGGAAGCTATCTCAGGTTTATCGTCATCCGGATGATATTGATTTGTGGGTTGGTGGTCTTTTGGAACCACACTCAAATGATGCTCTGGTTGGGGCCACATTCAGTGATATAATCGCAGATCAGTTTTCGAGATTGAAGCATGGCGATCGTTATTACTATGAATACGGTTTGAATATCAATCCGGGAGCATTTACATCAGCTCAATTGAGTGAAATTCGAAAATCATCTTTGGCACGGATTATATGTGATAATGCGGATCATATTGGAGTTGTTGCAGTGTCGCCGGCTGCGTTTGTGAGACCAGATTTTGCTGGAAATTCGAAAGTGCAATGCAATAGTGATGCGATTCCAAGTATGGACTTGAGAGCTTGGAGAATTTAAATTATCCTCCTTCTTTGTTGAGTGTAGATTTCTTCTTTGTCTTAAATAAAATTTTTAAAAAGCGAAAATCTGCCGTAATCGAGGGTAAACTGTCATTTTTGAGCTAAAATAAAATAAATGTGCTTAAGCATTTAGTAGACCAGTTTTTAAAATCGGAAAGCAAGTTGGTTGAGGTCTTCTACCAGTTTCACTTAACCCAATCCAAGTCTTGAGACCTTTCTATTTCGTTAATGTCGCAAGCGAATGCTAGTATATGGGTGGATTGTGGATCTGGTGCTGGTACAGAAACCGCCGGCCGCGCCACCACCATCAAGCAGACAATAGTAAGTACCTACACGCTATACCTAAACTTTGAGCGTTGAGACTCTTCATTCGGCTCTATTCTTAACCAAATTATCTACTCCTGCTTTGTACAGTTCGGCAGGTTAGCCGACTGATGAATTATTGTCAATATACTTCATCGCATCCATAGAAGTGGAGCGAAATAGATCTTGTTTGCATTTAGTGAATGTGCTCTAAGCTTTTCGAAAAGCTTTATATCGATTGATGTAAGATAAGACTATAAATTTATTATCTCTGCTATTACTATATTCTGTAATGTAATTTGGAAGTCAAGACTTTCTTTGTGACTCGCAACTACGTATCCACAATCTCTCTCAATAGACTAAATGTTTTGATTGACCATTGTACAGTCAACGCAATACAAAAGTTCTACTATTCGGCTACACTTAGGGCCAGTTCGTTCAGAGCGGGTTAAATCTTCAATCTGATAATCACAGATTCCCGTTAATTCAGAATTAAGAATCCGTGATTATCAAACAGTGTTTGTTCACTTTTTTCTCACCTTGATTAACAAATCAAGGTTTTTCTACAAATCGTTCCATTTTCCAGTCTATCAGTCAGTTTTGTTGTCAAAACTTTATCAAGGATTAAGTTTTTTATTTCATTTTGTTGTCAATTGTTGACTGTCGGGAATTTAAATTTGAAAAGCCGAGACTTCTTATACATATATCCAATAAAATTGTTATTTTGATATTCAAAAAAAGTCATTTTGTATGATAAATGATTGGATCTTCATGTCATAAAAAAAATAATAAAAAGGAATGTATGCCGTTAATGATGAAAAAGAACATCAGCCAAATTAAGGGCCACCACGACCAAGCTTACAGGACGATGTCATTTTCGTGAAGCTTTCCATAACATAATCGCAAATAGCCTCACGAGTGTCATCTTTGAGATCTTGAATCGTCACTCGGCTGTTGGCTGTGGCACCAAAGGAAGAAAGGACGACCAAAAAATGCTTTATTTTTGCAAACTGTGACTGTGACTGCTAAATTTTCACCATTTTTGTAGTGAATTTTATAAATTTCAATGCATTGTTGAAACGTTAAAGGTCCCATTTCTGGTAATGGCGTAATTTCTACTTATCAAATATAAAAAAATAACAGCTTCAAAAGTGATACCTACATAACAGCTAACATAGCATCTCTTATTGGAAAGCCCATATGCATATGTATGTATATGTATGAGTATGAAGTTCATTAATTTGTTCTTTAAGAGGTGTATTGTATTTATAAAATGAATTCTATATACCTTATGCACTGCCGTTAAGATTCTGTTCTTTTGTATCAGTGAAGTGTGTGGTACCAATGTCTTGAAGTGTCTATAGCTTGTTTACATGAGATAGTTAAACCTTCTGGAATATAGCTCCACCATCTAATGCTTACCTATGTCTTGTTTTGTTTATCTTTCAAGATTTCTCTACCCTTTGTTATGATTTGTGAATAATAGCTTATAAAAATGTGTTTCGAAGCTGGACATTCTTTTATCGGCTTTCATTTTCATAATGCTAATATTCATGTAAGACTTGATGGATATCCTCGATACCATGACACTTGATAAAAAGATAGGCAATATCATATCAGTGCGCAAATCAAGTATGAACAAACTGAATTATAGTAATTCCTTGATTAAATGGTCCTAATCGAGCAAAATTGGATGATTAACGAAATCTCAAATTAACTGCTCAAATCATGGATTACTTAACTACAATTTTTGTGAACAAACAAATTCTAAGATTATCAACTGGAATAATCCTTGATTAAAGATAATCAAACGTCAACGAACTGGCCCTTAGTCTATTAAGGAAGATGCAAATGCAGATCACATGCAGATCACATGGTTTCTTTAAATCATTTAATCGTGCAGTCATCCTGAAAGGCCAGATTTATAGTTAGGTACTTAAGATAGGTAGCTGGCGGAACCAGTTCTCATATGGCTTGGCTCTAATCTTATCTTATCTTAGTGTATAAGCTGTTCACTATTTCGTTCATCCTAACTGGAACTGTTGAAGCCAGAATTACTTCCATCTGGGTATTATTTGTTTAACTTAGTTGGTTGAGAGAGGGTTTTACCACTCAATTGCTTTCGTTGCCCAAAGAAACAACGATTAGTAAGAGTTATTCTTTTCTGATCTCGGCACTGGGCGTAAGCGAAAAGTTGAACAGACTTTTAGAAAATAGTGCCTTAGTTGTTGACGGTTTACTATTTTCTCAAGAATGATGTTAAAGAAATCGCATAACAGTGCATCCCTTTCTCTGAATTCTTTTTTGATATCGACTTTTCTTGATGTAGCAGCGAAAGTTCTCCATCGTCTTTTTGCACAAGCTAGTGAGCTTGGCAGGCTCGCCAAGGTGGTGGGTGTTGATTTGAAGTTCATAGGTTTTTCCCAGGATCTGCCGCAAAGTGTAAATTTGGTAACGGTTGGCTTTCCCCTTCTGAAGAACGCATTGATAAGGACCAATCAAATTGTTGACGAAAGGCTTCATCTGTTCACATATTACGGCATAGAGGATCTTATATTCTGCGTAAAACCTAGCACAACAGAGGCGGCATCTCAGACTGCTTTTGGCAATGTTGCCATTGGTTAACGATACTAGCTGTTGGCAGCATAGATCTGATCATCTCTTGCGATTGTAGCGGTCCAAAGTCTAATTGTTTCGCAGTATTTCCTTTCTGTGGTTGTTGTCGGGATGTTCTTGGCTACGACTAGGTAGTGGTCCGAGTCGATGTTGACTCCTGGGAAAGTTCGAACATCTAGAATCTGAATCGCAATGTGATCAATCTTGTTGACGTTGTTGATTGTAATAATTACCATAGTAAATGTCGCAGTTTTTCATCCTCCTTTTGCCCGGTCCATCCCATCGCATTTCCTGGAAAGCGTTAATGTCTGCTTTATAGCAGTTGAGGATCCCCGCTAATTGTTCGGCAAGAAGCGGTCTATTAAGGGACCTAACATTCCACGTGCATATCCGAAGTTCGTTGTCCTTATTACACTTGGCTTGGGTCGTCATCAGTATATCGATCCGTTTCCTGTTGTTGCTTCCCAACTAAATGTTTTTCTACGTAGCCGGAAAATCACCCCGACGTAAAACCCCCAACCTGGAGTACCAGGTACTTGATGTAACTGCACTTGCGAGAGCCGGAAAAATCGCTCATTTTTACGGCCTGGACTTCAAAGGTGTTCGCCAAGTAGTTCGGCCGGAATTCTTCCGCTATCGTCATTCGTTGGAAGTGACTTGGTGGGAACATTAGTACGTTGGGGGTAATTAATTACAACAGCCTACTCCGCTTCGATCTGTCCACCATGAGAGTGGGAGGCCCTCCTGCGATAACAAGTTTCGCTATCGCATAGCTCTAATCTTCATAATAGTAGTCACTGTAACCCCCTCCGCCACGTCAGGGCGGAGGGGGTTTTGAATGAGGTTTTGTTCAACAAGACTCCTTAAAAGAAGACCTCATTGTTATTTGTTTCGGCTTGGAACTGCATTGAGATGGCTAATTCGAAAAAAGGACTTTGGATAATATAACGATCATCTTCTGCTGATATACATAATTGGATCTGCTTCGTAAAAGCGTTTGAAGAAGAAAAAACAACGTTTACTCAATTCAAAACAGATCAAATAGCGTCGTGTTAGTTACTTCGATACACGCAAGCTGATGGCACTTAATTATTTAATTTCGCATGCAATGTACCTTCGAGCCTTTTACTACTTGAGCATATCGGAATAGGGATCCGATGTCGCATGTGGTTTGGTTTATTTGCTCTAATTTGTTCTACAAACTTCAATTGCAAAGACAAAACCTGGAAAATGTTTTGTTCTTCTTGTCAAAGAAATATTGCGAACTTACCAGTTTCGATGTCTGAGTGTCTTTAAAAGGTTAGTAATCTTGCTTCTTAATGCGTTGAATTGTTGATTGAATTTCAAATCAAATTTAGGAGTTGATCCCTTTCAACATTCAAGTCTCAATTTCAATGTCCAATAAATAAAACTTTCTTCGAGCTTTTTGTCTTGTTTGTTATTTTTTTAATTAAGAATAAAGTTAATCCAAAAATTGTTCGAAATCGGATCGACTTATACAAAACTGCAATTCGGTTTTGTTTCAATGTTTTCCTAAGAATTTTTTAAAACTAAAAAAAAAAAATGCATTAACCATAGTTGTTGCTTTTCTGTTCTTTTGTTTCCAAATGCTGATTTTATTTCCTTCAAGTGTTAGCAAGTCTGGAAAGGTTGTGACTCGTTTATTCTCGATGGAGGAGAACAAATATCGCCAGAATGGAAAGGATTGCCCACTAAAAACCGATAAAATAAGTAAATTCCAATCAAACTAGATATAACGACGGAAAAAATTACCTTAACTTTAGGATACTCGTTCATGAATATTGTTATAATACCAACATAGGGAAGAAAACCTCTTGCTCGACCGACTATGTCCTTTTTCGTTAGCCAGAGCTGTCCAGGTGCATACAGTCCTCTGTCGTCGACATTGTTATTGTCACCTTTAGTTAGGAATTTCACTGATCCATCGCTCCTAATAAATAACAAGTATATAATAGGAGATCTCTCTTGACAGTCTTCGAAGCAAGTATACTAACTTTTCGTGTAACTTTATGACTCGATGGACTATAGGAATATCTCTCCCCTCAACCTTGAAAACAACAATTTCACCAACACGCACTGGTTCCTCTTTGTAGTTTGTCAGGAAAAGTAAGTCGCCTCGATGAAATGCCGGTTCCATACTACCACTAAGTACGACAACGATTGGAGATTCACTGCCAGTCACGACCATCAAACCCTTCCAGATCATCAATGCCGATGATACAATCATTGCAAAGCTAAGGATCTGGTATAAACTCTGGAATTTCAAAATAAAAAATCATGCATTTGTGGACTTTTGCTTTTTGTTTACGTAGACAATTTGGCTTTTGCTTGATGAAGAGTGACACCAAAGCGGAATCGTGTACGGTAGATTGAACTCACCTGGCGTTTGTTCATTCTGTTGAAATCTTTCAACATATCATCGAATTTTATTATTTCTGGTAGACCCATTTTGTATGTTTTGCCTTTAATACTTAATATCCTAAACTACAGAATTATATATCAAGTTCTTTTGTATAATATTTTAACTTTAAAAAGGAAAGAAACGAGGAATAAAATTTGTGGTTTTCTTGAGGTGGCTTTTTTTCGGGTTCGTTGACAACTATTCAACTGTGTGCCGCTTCTACTACCACGTCAGTTGAATGAATGCGTTCAGAATTTGGAAGACGAGCGATGATCAGCGTTGGCTTGATGCAAATGGCTGTGTTCAGGTCCAATATATTTTCTAGACCGATGGCATGGTTATCTTGTAGGATTTTACATTGAGCCAAGAAATTGATTCTTCATGGATCTGTGGCAATTTTTTTCCCTTAAATGAATTGGAAAAAGTATTGACTTTTTTACTGGAAGAATTGATTTCTCTGAAATTTCTTTTTGGAGACGGATTTACACATATTCCTACACGAACTTTCACACATACAACGCGTTTAACATTTCATACAGATCGATATTTTTGTTAATATTCGAAACGTATGCCGTTTTTAATTGGCTAGCATTCTGGTTTTAAAATCAGAAGGGAATTCTCTTCTTTTCGGAATCAGAACTGTCACTTTTGCCCAATGATTTTTTTTACTTCCAGATTGCCAATTAAAAACGCCAGTAGTCTTTTTTTTAACCAAACGTCAAGTTTTAATACACACACGTACTATGCGTTTTTCTCTTTACCTCCGAGCCACTCCGAGCAGATTAGATCCAGATCACGGATATGTCAAAAAAAGCCTGTTTTCTTCTTTTCTTAAGTGCCCCATAAACACGTTCAACTCGATTGTAAACTGAGTTGTTCAACTAGGGTTGTGTTCGAGCACACCCCTCTGCACTAGACCTGTTTGGAAACGCCATTGCTTCTACTGAATAAATGAGAAAAAAAAACAGCAACAAAAATGAGTGGTAGGACCAGATTTACTGTGATAGAAATGGTATAAACACGCATACTAACGCAGTATAATCCATACGTTGTAGGCATTGTCATTTTTGAAAGCTTCGGTTCCCATCTCCATTTAAATTGATTCTGTTGTTTTTGACAGCAAAATCAATCAACTTTCCACATTGCAGTTCAATTCAGTTGAAAACATTTATAATCTGTTGTGTATTCTGGCAACGCTGAACGTTTTTGAATGTGAACAGAGACAGAACGGGGAGATATAAAGAAAGCGTCGCATTGAGTTTTGAGCAACCGACAGAAGCAGTCGACAAAATACTTTATCAGCTGTAACTAAATATTAAGATAAACTCTTTGAATAAATAAACTGTACTCATATTGTATATTATATGTTGTGTTCTGAATATCAATATCCAATATAAATTGGCGACGAGGAACGAGCGAACTACACGTGAAAGTAAAGTAATCGGAATTCGGCATTATCTACATCTGCTTGGAGACACCTGGTGTGTTAACTGTGTGTTCGTTTCATCTGCATCTACATTCTGCATTCTGCGTACGCTTGCGGCGTCTTGGTAAGAAATCTACGTTTTTGGAAATAAATTACATATATCTGCTACGATGATTGGAAATATTGGTCCATTCGATCCAAAAACATCTTGGGGAAACTACATTCAGAGGGTGGAATTTTTCTTTGAAGCCAACGAAATAGTCGACGAGGCTAAGAAACGAGCTATATTTCTGGTGAATTTGGGTGAGACGGCATATGAAGTTTTGGTTTCACTGATTACACCAAGAGATCCAAAAGATTTCACTTTTAGTCAGTTGTGTGCTAAGCTGTCGGAGTATTATAATCCGACTCCAAACGAAATTGTCGAGAGATTTAATTTCAATAGAAGGGTTCAGAAGAAAGGTGAGCCATTTGGAGAATTTATAAATGATCTGCGACAGTTGAGTAAGCATTGTAATTTCACGGAGCTTGACAATATGCTTCGAGATCGTATTGTGTGTGGGGTGTATGATGAGGGTGTCCAGAGGCGATTATTTTCTGAGACAGGACTTACACTCCAAAGAACAATCGAATTATGCGTGGCTGCTGAGACGGCTGGTTTTAATGTTGCTGAGGTGCGTAACTCTACGATGGTCAAGGAGGAATTGTTAGCTGTGAGAAGTAGTGTTGAATGTAAGGGGAAGTGTTTCCATTGTGGTGAAGCTCACCAAGGAAAGGATTGTCGGTTTCAGAAGGCGAAGTGTTTCTACTGCAATAAGACAGGTCATATTGCAAAAGCATGCATGAAGAAAAGCTCAGACAACCACAATCAGAAGAAAAAAAGGGCGACCCCTAGAAAACCATTTAAAGGTAAGGCTAATGCAATTGGCTCAGACGAATCACTGCATGCGTTGAAGAAAATTTCCATGATTGGTTCCACTTCAAAAGGGAAGATTATGGCTGAACTAAGGTTGAATGGTATATCTGTTTCTATGGAGGTAGATTCGGGGGCGACGTGTTCAATCATTAACGCTAGAACTTGGGCTAAAGTCAAGAAAGCTCAAGATAAACTTGAGCCATCGAAAATGATATTGACAACTTGGAACGCCGACCGGTTGGAGTTGTTGGGTGAAACTATGGTAGAGGTAAAGTTCAAAAACATTGCTGCTAGATTGCCTGTTGTTGTTGCTGCTGAGAGGGGGTCGAATCTGCTAGGTCGCAATTGGTTCAACGATTTGCACATTTCGGTTCAAGGGGTACAAAAAATTGCTGCGTGTGAAGATGTTGACCAGGTATTTAATTGTTATCCGGAGGTATTCAAGGAAGATCTTGGAACATACATAGGACCAGGAGTGAGCATTGAATTGAAAAATGATGCCAAGCCAAAGTTTTTAAAATATAGGCAGGTGCCTTTTGCAATCAAGCCAGCGGTTGAACTGGAAATTGAGCGAATGGTCAAAGAAAATATTTTAGAACCGGTAACGTACTCTGAATGGGGTACACCAGTGGTTCCTGTTCGCAAGAAGGATGGTAGTATTCGATTGTGCGGGGATTATCGAAGCACTGTTAATGAAGCTATAAAGAAAAATGCTTATCCCATTCCTTCTATAAAAGAGATGCTTACTTTGGTCGGACAAGGAAAAGTCTATAGTAAGATGGATCTTTCACATGCGTATCAACAGCTGTGTGTGAGTGACGAAACTGCAAATATTCTTACTTTGAATACGCACAAAGGTCTGTTTAGAGTCAGAAGAATGCCATTTGGAGTGGCTTGTGCACCTATTGTTTTCCAGTGTACAATGGACAAGATTTTGGCGGGTATCAACGGAGTTGCTGCGTACATCGATGACATCATCGTGGTTGGAAACAACGAGTCTGAACATCTGGAACGATTGCATGAAGTGTTGAAGAGGTTGAACAAGGCTGGACTTACTGTGAAGAAGAACAAATGTCAATTGGGCGTAACAGATATGGAATTTTTAGGCTTCAAGGTGACATCCGAGGGAATTAAACCTTCGAATGAACGTTATAAGGCCGTTCAAGAGGCACCAGTACCAAAAAACAAGACTGAATTACAATCGTTTTTGGGAATGTTGAATTTTTACAACATGTTTATAGAACAGAAAGCCACAGTAGCAGAGCCTCTGCATCGGTTACTAGATAACAATGCAAGATGGTCATGGGGTAGTGAACATGACACAGCTTTTAAGAAATTAAAAGAACTACTGCAGTCAGATAGACTTTTAGTACATTATGATGAGACAAAACCGCTCATGCTAAGTTGTGATGCATCCCCGTACGGCTTAGGGGCTGTGTTATCACAGCAGGTAGAAGGTGAGGAGCGTCCTGTGGCATATCATTCACGTACTTTGGGCAAGACAGAACGTAATTACGCTCAGATTGATCGGGAAGCTCTGTCTATTATCAATGGTGTGAAGCATTTTCATCAATATTTGGCGGGGCGAGAATTTGTAATTTTTACTGACCATAAGCCGTTGTTAGGTCTGTTGGGCAATAAAAAGCCAATTCCCACGATGATCTCTCCGAGAATGTTGCGTTGGTGTTTGAGATTAGGAGCTTACGACTACGAGTTGCAGTATAGAAAAGGTGCTAATCATGGGAATGCGGACGGACTCAGTCGATTACCGATTCCTGGTAATGTTGAAGAACTTTTTCCACCTGCCGATATTCTACTGCTAGAAGCTGAGAACTACTACATTACGGCTGAAGATCTACAAGAAATGACAAAGAGAGATGAAATATTGACAAAAGTAAAATACTGGGTACTGCATGGTTGGCCAGTTTCAAAGGTGGAGGAGAAGTTCAAGCCTTTCAAAGCACGTTGTACTGAGTTATCGTTGCATAAAGATTGTTTGCTCTGGGGCAACAGAGTAGTGATACCTGACGAAGGGCGGCAAATTATGTTGAATTTGTTGCATGCTAATCATCCTGGCATGGTGGCGATGAAGATGAATGCAAGAAGTTACTGTTGGTGGCCAAATCTGAACAAAGATATCGAGGCTTGTGTAAATAAGTGTGTATCATGTCAAGTACATCGAAATAACCCACCGAAAGCTGCTCTACAATCGGTTGAAAAACCATCAAATCCATGGTCGACGCTGCATTTAGATTTTGCTGGGCCATTCAAGGGTTATACATTTTTGATAGTTGTTGATGCGATGTCCAAGTGGTTGGAAGTAGTTGTCGTAAATAAGCAATCATCAGCAGAAATAATAAGGCATTTAAGAAATATGTTTGCTACACATGGTATACCAGATTTAATTATTTCTGATAATGGTGCTGCATTTGTATCAGAGGAGATACAAAAATTCTACAAAGACAACATGATCAAGAATAGAACGTCATCACCTTATCATCCAGCAAGCAATGGGCAAGCTGAACGAATGGTGCAGTATACCAAGAAGACATTATCCACGTTGACAGAGGGCGATATGCTGTTGAAGCTTCAGAGGTTTTTGTTTCGCCAACATACTACAGTGCATGCTGCAACAGGAAAAACCCCGGCCGAGTTGTTGATGAATAGGAAGCTGAGGTCATTATTAGACAAGATACATCCCTTCACTTTGGAAGACAATCGGAAAGACACCAAGATGAGAAGAAAGTGAAGCAAAGATGTTTTTCCGTAAATGATCCAGTATATGTACGAAACTATGGCAGGGGAGAGAAATGGTTGGAAGGAACAGTGGTTGAGGTCATCGCTCCAGTGACGTATCGAGTAGTAGTCGTTGATGGTAGAAGTGGGAAGCGGCATGTGAATCAGTTACGGAAGCGATATACAGATGACATATCGAAGCCGACGATGGTAACATCTGAAAATTGTAATCCTAACATTTTATATCATCCTCAGGTCTCGAGTGATACTTCTACTAAGCAACCGTTAATTGCTGTAGAGAGCGAACAATTTGGAAACCTTTCACCCGAGCCTGACGAAGTAGAGCGAATCACAGGAACACCAACAACATCTGGGTTTCCTACCGCTGAAATTGCTGTTAAGATGGAAACACCAGTTCGCAGGAGACCAGCACGGGCTAGACGAGTTCCTGTTCACCTTGAGGAGTATGAAGTCGATGTCTAGGTGGGGAGGAGTGTTGTGTATTGGTCTGGCAACGCTGGACGTTTTTGAATGTGACAGAGACAGAACGGGAGATATAAAGAAAGCGTCGCATTGAGTTTTGAGCAACCGACAGAAGCAGTCGACAAAATACTTTATCAGCTGTAACTAAATATTAAGATAAACTCTTTGAATAAATAAACTGTACTCATAGTGTATATTAGGATTTTGTTTCTTAATAAACTTCAAAATAACAAAATCTTTTGATTTTTCTTCAACCAACATTCACTGGTCAATCGATGAAATGACAAGGCCACACATACAGGTTGATTTACATTTGATTTGATTCAGTTGACGATTGAGTATCCTGTGTATGGTTCGCTGTTCGCTTGAGCTCTGATATATCGGAGTTTAAAATTTTCAGCTCTGATAAATTGACCGAGCAAATAGAGCAGATAGTTGAGCGAAGCCAACTCACTTGTTTTTTCGGCTTTTGCAGACAAAAACAAACACAAAACAAAATTAAAAATGGATTCCCAAGCCAGTCGCGTGTCTACTTCGGGTAAGCAAAAAATTATTAAATAATATTTGTGATTTTGTAATTTTTTGTCTTTATGCAGTTACGAGATGACAATATTTTTAATAAATGAACTTACAAAAGAAAACTACGCTTGCAGTGTGAAATAAAAAAAAAAAAAACATGTTCAGGTTTGTTTCTTTTATAAATCGGAAAGGAAAAAAAAAAAAAAACAATTTTTTGGAATATGACCTGCTCAGAGCCAAAGATAAATAAGTAACAAGATTGGAAACTGATTACGTTCACTCCCTATATCCCCTCAATTTTTCAATTTCTTTCATTTAATTTTCTTAATCCTCCTTGTACATGAATAATATAAAAGACAAAACAATTGGGGCTATTCTGCATTTCTGTTATTCTGTATGAATTTTCTGTTATGAATCATAAAAGATTTAGAAATAAAAGATCTTTTATAATTGGTATTCAGTACTTCGAACTTTTATAAAATTCTGTTATGAATTTTTCGAAAAAGAAATCTGTTATGAGACATCTGGTCATTTATCAGCTGTTACTACAAATTAAATTGTTTGTTATTTGTGAATCATTGCAAATTGTCAAATATATAAATGAAGAACATGGAAAACCACGACTGATGGTACGTTTAATTTCAATTCAATTGAGTTATAATTTATCTATTTTATATTTTATAGCTATCTTTACCAGAACCAGCCCCTGCATTTTCCGGTGCTGCTATTTTGAATTGGCCATTTTTCCTGAAATCGCCTTGGCGGAATACAAGGACAAGTATGTATGTTGTTCTTCTATTTATGGACTTCACCTTTATCTGCCCAAACTTAGATCATTGAATGCCGCAAGCATTGTGTAATGAATGATTTCATGTTCAACACCCGAAAATTGGCGAAGAAATCAATGAAATTGCAGAAAAGCAATCCCTTCACAGTCCTACCAATTGGCACAGAAGCGAGAATGGGAACACATAAAGGACGACTGGGCGACAGGAAAAATTGAAGTTGTTGAACGCCCTCATTGGAACCATCGCGAACTGGATAGACATTCAAACGATTCCAGAACAAACAATTCTCAATGGAACTTGCGGAAGTCGTTCCTGCTTGAATCACATTGTAAGTAGGTTTTGTATGAACTTTCACAAACAATAATTTTTTTGCTTTATTCGGAAATGGCATGGTGTGGGAGTACAATACCCTTGTTAACAAAGGAGCTATCTCATACAGAAAATTCACCAAGTCGTCTGAGTGTTCGAAGACCAGAAATGCAATAATATTTTTTGTAATCTAAATGCATGGACATAATATAAAAAATAATAAATACAGTATTAAATTGGTTCTTAAATTAAAAATAAATTCAATTAAAACTTATGGACATACCAAACATGAACAATCAACCGCTGTAAAAATATATCGATTCAGGTCCGAAAGCAGTCGATGGACATTCGACACTTAAACTTAACTCGATTCTAATTGGGGGATTCCCGATTGGTGACATTGCTGAAGTGGCTTTTTGCGGCTTGAACGCTGCTTACCCTTGCAAGTTAGCAACGACTGCTTTTCAATGCTAAAGAGCTCTACAACAACCTCGTTTCATATGGTCCTTACAGATAGGGGTTCTAGAAATTCTCAGCCAATCTCTGGTCCCTACACTCTTGTGCAGCATTTTGAAAAGAGAAAATCATTTCACTTTTTGATTAATAAAAAACAGGGTGGAGCCGACATCTCGTGAAAATATGTAATCCCTGCAGACGAAACATAAGGCATCGAGGCAGAGTTTTGAGCTGGACCCCGCATTTCACTGCGTATCTCCACTTACATGGTATAACGAGTTGCGCTATTATCCCGAATCGTTATCTGGTTGGTAAAATGTTCGTTAATAAGAAATGTCTTTGTAAGACGAAACAAGTTAATACCAAAACATGCACTCCGTTTAGTTCCCATTTATACTGGTTTTTTTACAACACTAGCAGAAGAATGGGAGGACATAAATCCTCCGTGAAACGTATCTAAAAAAAACCTATAAAAAAGCATTTTGTGAATATTCCATAAATTTAATTCAAGTCCTTCGCAATTGTCGATAACGTACAAATTTGTATGTATATTAAAATTCTTTTTAATACGCTGGCAGGTATACACTTTCACTTGTACCCAAAACCATTCATTAGGATTGAACATAAACTATAAACAATTTTGTGTACCGAATGAACGAGATTTATCAAATTTGAAGATTAAAAAAATGTATCAACTAAGCCGAAATGCAATACTTTAACTGAAAACGATTGAACTTTATCGACAATCTTATTATCAAAAAAGTGCCGAAAAGATTGCCTGTTATTCCTGTTATGCTTCTTAACCAGATTATCTTAAAAAAGAATTGGCTTGCCTGAATACCCAACTCATGTTATTCAAAAAGAATTTCAGTATGTTCGAATTTTTTGACGAGTTCATAAACCGATTTCTTAACAGATTGTATAACAATTTGGCTTGCCCGAATACCGAATCTGTTATTCATAACAGATTTTAATGACAACTTAAACTAGTATGTATGGGAAATTCATAACAGAATAACAGAATTAAAAGAAAAAAAGATGTTCGGCCGAATAGCCCAAATATTGTAAGAACTCATATTTTTACCTGTGTAAAAACACGCATACTTTTCACAATAAAACTATGGTCCCCAAGACGTGTGAAAGTTATTTGGTAAAACCACGCATACTTTCCACAGTAAACAATGGTCCGAAAGCTTGTAGGCAACAAGTCCACTTTGACAGCCTTGTTTCCCACAGTAAAACAGAATTATACGGGATTCGGGCGCGTTCAGTTTGGTTTTTTTTGGGGGATAGCCTAACGTAGATAGCCTATCCAACTCGTTTTACATGAACGAGTTACGATAGCTTAATTTAGATAGGTTGAAAACTCGTATACAAAAATCAGCTGTTTCAGAATTTCATATGCTTTTCTGTCGAGATAGCCACCTATCCAGAAAATGTTGGAATAGCTTTGTTTTGTTTTTTTGAATCCGCTATTTTTGTTTACGAGGAAAACAAAACAAAAAGCTATCCGAAAGCCTATTCCAAGTCAAAGTGAACGCGCCCATATATTGCGCATCTGTCAGAGACCAAGAATGACAGAAGTGAGGAAAGGCACAAAAAGAAATGCCGATAAGACAACAACATATTTTTGTTTTGTTCTGACATTTAGGAAGCTCTCTGAAATGTGACACTATGCATCGAAAGGCACAAAAAGAAATGTGCCGATAAGACAACAAACCATTTTTGTTTGTCTCTAACATTTAGTCTCTGAAATGTGACATATGCTGCGAACTTTGGGGAAGAAAATTGGGAATATAATACCTTGTATTCTGTGTGTACTGTGTGTTTCCCGTCTTGTTACTTATCTTAATCTTTGCTCAGAGCGTCGC
>CAKKXW010000003.1:56794469-57003794 GCA_920937365.1 Sphaerophoria rueppellii
AACAGTTGAAAAAATGCAGCAAATCATACATTTTCGCAGTAGATTTCTTATTTCACAAAAAAATTAAAATATAAACATAAATATGCATACAAAATATAATAAATTTATAGAATTTAATTTTTTTCACAAATTCCCCATTTGTAAAATTAAAATTTGGAAACGTTTGATATATCCAGGAGAATCTGATAGGTTCGAGCATTTGTCTGTAATATTTATCATAATATCCATGCAAAAAATGTTTATGTTTACAAGTGGAGTAAAATTCAATTTATTTTTTTTTGCTTTTATTTGGAGGGTCATTCCGGATCTCCATTGTCGTCAAACGATATCGTTTCGCTCGCTTCACGTTACTCTGAAAATCACTATCGTCTTGACGATGTTGTTTTTTGAGATCGAGATTTGCTTTCTGGAACTCGATTAGCGTCAAAACGATATCGTCAAAACTATGGAAATTGAACGATAGTTAAATAGGTATCATCTAGAATAAACATTTCAAAGCAATTTCTTTTTTAATTCAAAACACGGTTGAAACTTATGAAACATTTAATTTGTCAAGAACCGGGGAATCTCTCTTTGAGCGAATAATGGAATCATTCTTTTCAACCAGTTGGAAAGTTAGTTACAATAAAATCATATCTATGTGTAAGCAAAATCTCTGAGGTAATCAAAAAGTAAATATGTAAAAAGCCTAATTTCAACTGTCATCTTTGTTGATACATGGTATTTTTATTAAAGAGTACTACAATCGAATCAAAAAAGGGGTATAAGGTTCTCTCAATATCTTCCTTGCAAATGCGTCATACCGGTCAAGTACACAAACACAAAACATGAGCTGTCTACAGTTTGAAAGTATCTGTAGCTCTCAAATACATTTAAAAAAAAAAACTTAAACGAGACGAGGATGATCAATTTACGTGAAGCACATTTGAGACAATATCGGGTGCTTTCATAAATGCATGATTGCTTTGCTTACATGCGATCAATTGCAATCATATTAACGTCACAAAAAAATACTTGCGCATGCGTTTTATGCTGCATTTATGAACACTTTTTTATGATTTGCGTCATATGTCAAAACACTGTCAGAATTTGAAGTTTTATTTACTTTCTTATATAACTGCCTCTTTTATTGAGAAAGAAATTCAGTGTGCATGTGATTTTTATAGTTGCGCATTCGTCAGACTTTCGCAACCATGCATTTATGATACCACCCATCGTTGACGATGATTGTTTGGATGATTATCGTTTTGAATGTTACGGAACGACCCTCCTGGTAACTTGTGAGCATTTTCTCTCCGGAGCAGCACTACTATGCGGGAGTTAGCATAATTGATACCCACATTTTATAAGTAGTTTTGTACAGAGAGGACCAAACCAAAAGAACATACTATTATTCATAAACAAAAGAAGGAAACGTGCACGAAAACTATGATGAATCGTTGAATGATTTGGGAACGATTTAGTTGAAAGTTATTTCTGTGATCAGATTTTCAGGTGAGTGAAATCGTTCAAGCAATTTCACGAATGCCTGTTACAAATTAAGGCTGTGCTGAAGTTATATCTGATTTTCATTTCTGTCACAGAAGCAAATGAAATTATAATAACTAAAGAAGAAAAAGTGCAGTAGATTGGATTAAGTGGCAGTAGATTTGTTTTTTGGAAAAATCGCAGTAGATCTACTGCAATTGCAGTAAAGTGGTATCGCTGACCACAAGTTATTCGTAATATGCGTCGAGCGAATCCTGTTTTTTTAATATTCGTTGTAAAATATTAAATTAAGAATAAAATCAATCTTTAATTGCGAAAATGACGGTGGAAAACAAATTAGTCTTTGCCCGAGACCTTATTAAATCTTCCTCCGTTCCAGAGCTAACTATCGACCTGGACAACACTCCTCTTGATTTTGAAAGTTTTGAAGAATATCGGAAAGTGCTCAATATACAACTTCCTTTACTTTTTGATTTTATCCAACAAAACCAAGACCTAATCTATTCCACAGAGTACAATGAAGATGCTCTTGAGGTTTTGTCTTCTGTTCCTTTTGTCTTCAAATCTTTAAATTTCCAATTTTCTTATAGATCAAAGCCAGACTTCTAATTTTAGCCACCGAAGTGACGGCGGACAATACATTATATAGAATTCGCAACGAAGAGCATCTTCGATATTTAAACGAATTCATACAAAACAGCTTTAACAAAATCCTCGACTCGAAGGTGGATGAATTCGTACTAACACACTACGCTCAGCACTTAAAACCAGACATGTGGAAACGACAAATAGGTGCGGTTCATGGATTTGTCAAATTCCTTGAGGTAAAATTGCATTAATATATTCTTTCGAGGAAAGTTTATTACACTTCTTTTCAGTCAAAAGTGTCCAATGGGCGAAAACTACCGATAACATGGTCTAAATTATCACTGTCTGCGGGTCTACAGCTCCAGGATTGTCACCTACCACTCTACAAAGAAAAGAGCACCCAAGTTTTCCAAATAATACTAACCTCTTCCGTAAGCTTAAGTTCTGTCTTTCATAAACTAGGTTCTAATTTCTTTTATTCTCAAAGGATCCAAAAGAAATTGCGAAACTGAACATCCCAGATGTCGTTTTCGACGCTCTACTTAAGTCCCTACGAACTGTAGACTCTGTTAATGGAACGAAGGCCGTATGGATATGCCTTTGCGACTGCTTAGAATTCAAGAATGACCATGACTCGTACAATGTAGATTGATTCTTTCTTCCTTTTGTGTGTCTCAATTTTAGAGAGCCTCCATTTTCTTCTAGTGGGACCTTACCGACGAGTTGATGGAAAACTTGTTAAGCAACATAAAGCATAACACTAACACCGAAATCGTAATGTGTCACCTTTCGTTTATTCCGAAAATTCTTCTGCGGTTCTCCGAAAATCGCGCCAAAATCAAACAGATTCTTCTTGCTCGTGGGTATGATTCGTTGTCAGAGCAAGACTTTGAGCGAATTCGCATTGAATGTAGTAAAATCAATTCCCATGCCTCATATCGATGGGTCGTGTATGTTCTAAAACTATTTGAAGCCGAATCACACAAACTCCTCCAAAATCCAAAAATTTGCGAACAAATTCTTCAGGTGAGAATCTCTTTTTACTGAAATACTTGGAAAGGAACCAATTAAGGTTGATTTATTCCTCTTTATGTAGCTATTCCATATTTGGTACCTCACGTGTGCCTACATTATTAAGGTTGACATCATAAACATTGTTTTACTGAAGTTTTTCCAACAATATTGCGATATTATGATGGAAGCTGTTGCTACGCATAGAGAGACACCAAAAATTCGTGAGGTAAATTCTTTGATGTATGACATTGCCGATTGCATTGAATTCGAGATTTTCCCTCATTGCAGGTGGTTAAACAAATCTACCGAACATTTATTGATCACTTGGAAAAGTCTGATTTGAAAGGTGTTACTAAAGATTTTCTACCGTACTATAAAGCATTCAAAAATTTTGTTGAAAAACCATGATAGGGTTGCGGGTTAAGTGAAAATAAAAAGTTTACATTTGTTCTTTCTTTAAGCTATCGTTGTGTTCCTGGACCTTTCGCAGTACGATACCTGTTAGACAATTACGGACACTAGAAACTGCAAACTGCTTACAGTCGAGTACGACGATGAGAACGTTTTCTTACATTCAAAGTAAGATGCCCTGGACTCGTTTCAGAAACTCTCTAGTTAGTCCTAGTCCCACCAAACAATAGCTGTGCCGCATAACGCTAAGCAATACGCTGTGTAGTGTGAAAACGCGAAACAGTGCATCTGAGTTTTTTCAAACCTGTAATGTGACTTCTTCAACATAGGCCTGGAGCAGATAACGCGCAAGGCAAGTGTGACCAAACAAATCCTCCCAGTTACTAAGCTATGCGGACGTTCTAGACATAATCGATCGCTGCGAATAGCAGTGCTGGAAACCTTCACAGCGATTGAAGAACAGGCGAAGCTCGCTGGTTTTAAAAAGAAAGAAGACAAAATATGTATTTTGCTATCAATAAACAAAGGAAAGTCTGTCCATCGCAAAGGACAAAACGTCACTGTTGGTAGCAGCGATTTCGAGGTAGTTAAGGAGTTCACCTTCCTTGGAACAAATATCAATCCCACAAACGAAATCTTAGTGGCGATCCGAAGAATTACCCTTGCGAACCGCTGCTACTCTGGTTTGGCAAAACAACTGGGTTCAAAACTCCTCACTCCTTCTATGACTATGATTTTACAGTCCTTTTCTAAGGCGCCGAGTTAAAAAAAGGGGAAAGGATACTGGGAACTTTCGAAAGAAAAATTCTTAAAGCGATGGACAAAATAATTCGGGCTAGTGTGTGGAAAGGAAATGGCCTAGGCTGCCGGCTGATGTACCTTTAGGGTACTTCCACTCATCAATTACTGACAGAGGTCTCAGAAAATCTGCCTTGGTAACGAGTGTACCTAGACTCGTGTTATCGAGATTTGAAAATTTATCATCACCGTCATCAGCAGTTAGAGCGGTCTCTCCAGGTCATTGTGTGTCCCAGAAACTGGAGTGGAGCCGTAAAGTCCTAACAAAGGATGGAGCCATAGTGAACACAAAGGAATTGAGGGAAATGGTGAACTGAATGCTTATACCGAATAAACGATGGAGCCGAGATTCGGGAGACTTCGAAGACTAACCTTTCAACTTTATGGACGCTAGTCTTTACTGTCCCAGGAAGGAACTTTATTCAAAACATTCATGTTCGTTTCGAGTCTTCCAACTCGGATCCGAACGTCTAGAGGGCCAAGGAGAGGATTCAGTACCGAGCAGGTTGCAGTGTAACCGAGACAGCAGCTCATATCATCCAAGGCTACCACCGTACTCATGGCCGTCGAAGGACTGAAGGCTATAGGACAGCATATCCGTACAACTGAAGGTTTAAGGAAGAAGGACATTGTCGCAATCAAAGATAGTAGAGTCTATGTCATCGATTTTCAAGTTGTAAGAATTGCAACCTCGATAAATAGCGCACACGCAAGAAAAAAGAGCTATTACGCGAACAACATAGATTTGGTCAACCACCTTGCAACATCGTGGACGTCAAAATCAGTCGACTTCCTATTGCAACTGGGTTTGTCGAAGAAACTGTAAGCAGGAGTTACAACTTACAACCAGAGTGCTACAGGGAAGCTCGACGAATTGGAACAGGTAACCAGTGTTGTTAGAACAGGAGTAGGCTAGTTAAGCTACATCCTCTGAGGAATTCGCCCCCATAACATCTTAATCCGCAGCGAGAAAGAAGGCGGCACCCGACACTCCATCACGGGTGAATATGTGGTTTTTGTCTGATGAAAGTTCAAACTACTAGCTGAAATCGATTATATCAGAAGTGGACATTAGTTTCCCACATAACAAAAAAAAAAAAAAAAAAAAATCACTGAGCAGGGACCGATTCCTGCAAAGATGGGCAAAGAAACATCAAGGAGAATCGTAGTCGAACCTGAGGATTTGGAGCACTTCTGTAGACTATATAACGGCGACTGCGAACAAAATCATGCTGTCCGGCGGGGGGCATTCATTGGACACGATGATAGCCAACCATCCCGTGAGCCCGATGTAAAAAATAAAAAAAATAGAGTGGCGCGACAGCTCTTGAAGAGCCAAGGCCTAAATGGCTTACTCTCATCAACAATTCTCTAGGTGCGTGTGAAGAATTGAGAGGACCTTCAATTTAACGCCGAGTCCGAACGGCAAAGTTTAGAAGCATTTTTTCATGGTGGATGATACTCTTGAAGTTTTGTCAGTTCTTCGCAAGAGGCAGTGCCCGTGAAAGATGAAATAAAAACTATGGGCACGTGTAGGACTCGAACCCACGACATTCTGCTTAGCAGCCAACGCACCTTACCACTAAGAACCCGATGTAGACGAAGTAAAAACGTCAATATTACGGCTGAAATCCAACAAAACCGATGGTCTAGCTGCCGAGCTACAGATAGATGAGATCAACAAAAGGTTCGTTAAACTGACTGAACGAAGTCTTTATCTTTAGTATCAAACAGTTTTGTTTTGCGATGTGATAAAATCATTTATTTTAGGTTGAAAACAAACAGATTAAGCTTGATCATCGCATCTATTAGAATGTTTAGGGCTTTCCGCAGTTATCCCAAAGCAGTTTTTTGTTCGATGTGTCCTTAAAGAGAGAAAATAAAACATTTTCACTATCAGTCTAGCTGGTCAACGACAGTTACCTTTCAACCAAATGTACTTATGAGTTTATTTTTTATTTTTTTCCCCTTAAATTAAAAAATATCATATTTGGAACCGCTTTTGTAATAGTTAAAAGGCCAAACATACCAACGAAAAGCTCATCAAAAAGGTCTTCATTTATTTTCAGTCCTTGACTTGAAAAAAAAAATACCATTTTTCGCTCCATCCTTGATAGCAGATTGCACTTCAGACCGTTCAACCAAAATTTCATTTCGTAAACTTTCTAAATCGCTTTGCAATCGTTTCCGTCTCTCTTCCAGATCCAAAAGCCTCGTTTTTTCATTTTCCAACGCAGTACATGCGTCTTCGAACTTTTTCAATGCCAATTCCATCTCTGGCGAATGTTCACCGTCCTTGAAATCCATTTGAACAATAAATAATAAAAATATAATGTTAACAATTTCAAGCGTCCTGCCGAGAAGATTAGAAACAACTGAAAAGTTTTGATTAAATTTCCAAAGAAAATACGAAACGGAATTCTAGTTTTCTAACTCTAATTAAACTTGAACTATATTTGAACCTTGAAATGCATTATTCCCTTAACCTAATCATCTTGCATTGCTTTTAATTGCTCGATTTCAAGCTTTAGCTTGTGCGCTTGCATTATCATCAGCTTCCGCTGAATGTCCAGACAGGCCGTTTGCTTTTGAAAGTAATCGGCCTTTTTGTTGAAGTACCTAGTTTCGGCTTGCAGTTTTCGAGCTTGAAGATTATTCAAGTTGATTTTCTTGCCGCCATTCTGATTGTATGTGCCAAATTGATTTTCATCATCGTCGAATACGCCATCACGAGAATCTTCCATATTTATATTAAGCTCGTAAATCCTTTCATTGCGTCTGGTTTCACTGGAATTGTCGTCAACGGTTACACTTTCATGATCTTCGTCGGCTGGTTCAATGGTTACCAGTTGAATTCCTTCAGTTATACTTTCTGAACTCGGCAGTTTGACCTTTCGTTTCACATCCTGTTAGAAAACAATGAGAATGGCTCTTTGCTTTACGAAAAAAAAGGAAGGACTTACGAAGGGTATATAAGCCGATGATCGTCGAGAGTCATTTGCAGGACGAGACGAGGCGATTTCTTCAGCCTTTACCAATTCTTCGAAAATTTTGTAATATTCCCACTTGATTTGTTTTTTTGGATTGTTTCTCTTCTTTATCTGAAATAATATGTTTCATGCTTTAAGTTATTGGAAAAATCAATAAACACAGAAGCCTTTACCATGTGATAAGTTGACTTTAAATTACGAAACTTTTTGTCTAGCCATTCGGGTGCAACTTCAGAGCCTAGCTCCCGAAATTTATCAGAAATTTGAATCCATAAATCTTTTTTCCGGTTCCGTGGATCGCGAAATTCATCGACCATTTCTAAATAGCTGTTTATTAACAGCCAAGTTGCTGAATGGTTCCATTGAAATTCGCTGCTTTCTAGCCGCAAAAGCCAAACAAATAAAATAAAGTAGATGTAGAGTATGAATTAGAATTTTATTTGTTGGCAACTTTTAACTTACTGTATGGTGTTGTGGACTCAGCAAATTGAGTTGACATTATTTTGATTGGTTTTATTCAATTGTACAAAGTTTAACAAAATAAAGTAATAAATTTTTAAAGAAAAGGAACCATTCAGAAATTTTAGCGAATCAACTTTGTTTTTTAGCTGCTGTAAATTAGCTGTCGTCGCTTTTGCTTTATTTTGACAATCAATCTTTGACAGAAAGAGATGGTTCTATATACAAAATTTGCTTGTTCTCTTGTTCCTTCCTTCCAGATGGTTGGAAGGGAGTCTGTCATTGGAATACAGTACAGTGGTACAAAGAAGAAAAATAAAGGGTACAATTAACTTTCGAGTTTTTCTATATATATATGTATGTATGTACGTTGTCTTCAGAGTAAATTCTGACATTTATCATATAGGTTATTAAATACGTCCTTGCATTAGGTGCGTCCTAACCTTAAATTAAAATAAAACAAAGTGTATTACTCGCAAAATATTTAATAAGAATTATTGTTGATCGTTTTTTCCTATATGTTTGAAATCGTATATCAAGAACATTGCTTATTATAACAGCACTGCATTGTAGAGTCAACAAATGTGATAGCTATAGTTTCAATACCATTCTTTTAACAAAATTTGCAAAAATATAAAAAAAAATAAATTTTTATTTAAATAATAATTAATAGAAAAAAAAATAATTTTATTTTTATTGAAATCCATTTTTCTTTTGTGAAATGTGAAATGTCATAAATATAACGGGAAAATAAATCTTGCAAAAGAGAAGCTTAATTTCTATTGTCCAGTAAAAACACTTCGAGATTTATTTTCTTCTTCGCTAAATCTTGGATTTAGGGTAAGTGAAAACGTAGTAAGCTGGAGTTGTCGTGGTATCAATGTTCCGTCTGAAAAGCGCATTCCGAAACCTAGTGACTACGTGGTTGAACTCGTTCTTATTGGTAGATTAGTTTAGGTTGTTTTCCGAAAGCGCTTCAAGGATTAATCATCGTTGCCAAATGTCAGGTGCAGTGAGAAGTTAATACCTACACTTCGGTTCAACTGAATAAGCATATACTTTTTATAAGGTATGTTGTCCATTTATTCTTAACTTTGAGCGTTATGATGCTTGGCTTACTGTTAACTTATGATAAGAATAACTTAAAAGGTAGGTAGGTAGAAATGACTGTCCTACTTACGGGTTGGACACAATTAGCGCTGAATGCGCTCCGTTTTGATACCATAGCTCGTGAGATTTTAAATAGATTTAAAAATGGGTTATGGAGATGGTTGTTTCCGCATGTAACAATTCTTCATGTTGTATTATTCTCCTACCCTACGGCCTATTAACTCATGGGTGGGGGGGGGGTGGGTGGCGATTTAGTGAGGGTGTGATAAGGGGGGGGGGGGGGGGTCGGCCAATGTTTTACTGAGGTATGAGATCAAATATTTGATCTTGAATTCTGAGAGTTCCTCAATACCGTTGAAGAAATCTTTACCTTAGTAGAGTGCTCTTTTCCTAGCCAAGGCCGGACAGTTTCTTTTTCGTCTTGGTTCTCACAGCTACGGTAGAACGAGTTATGTGGTATACCCAATGTTGCCGCAAGCTCTCCTATAGGCCAATGCCCTGTGTAGGTAGCAACAATCCTAGCTATGTCATGCTTTGGTTTAGAAATTATATTGATTGACTTAGGTTTCTTATAGGCGGGCCAGATTTTCCTAGATATAACGCAACACGTTAGTGTACGTAGCTTAGTGGTTAGGTGCGTTGGCTGCTAAGCAGAACGTCGTGGGTTCGAGTCCTACTCGTGCCCAAAGTTTTTATTTCATCTTTCACGGACACTGCCTCTTGCGAAGAACTGACAAAACTTCCAAGAGTATCATCTGTCATGAAAAAGTGCTTCTCAACTTTGCCGTTCGGAATCGGCGTTAAATTCTTCACACGCACCTAGATAATTGTTGATGAGAGTAAGCCACTATTTTTATTTATATTAACGCAACACGTTACACTATTCCACCTATGATTTGCTTTTGATGTGTATTTGGTCAGGATATAGCCCTTCAAAACTCCAAGAGGAGCATATACTCTCACTGCCAGTGAGTTGTGAAGGGCTGATCCTTGCCTAGCTAGCTCATCTGCGTTCTCATTTCCCTCATAGCCCCTATGGCCCGGTATCCAGATTAGAGAGACGCTCATATCAAGTTCCTTGAGGGCCTCTCTGCATTGCTGGACCAGTTTAGAAGATAATAAAGCTGAATCTTACTTACTTACTTATACTTAAGGTGGCGCTCCAGCCCGTCGTGGACTTAGGCCTCAACCAACAGTCTCCGCCAGCCGGCTCGGTCCTTAGCTAGCTGTCTCCAGTTTTGCACTCCAAGTTGATTGAAGTCCTCTTCCACTTGAGTGCACTACATCAGTCGCGGTCTTCCTCTCCTCCTACGTCCCTCAGGAATAGTGTTGAAGGCTTTTCGGGCCGGAGCATTGGTATCCATCCGCTCTTAATGACCGAGCCATCTGAGTCTCTGGACCTTGACCTTGCTATAGCTAGGTCTATGTCGTTTCATTTGGAGTTCAACCCGTAAAGCTCGAAAGAAACCGTAAGCTCGTTGTCAACCTTTATGGAGCAGCGTGAGTTCTCCATCGTCAGGGATTTCAAAACTAGAGACAGCCTTATACAGTTCGTCTCTGTAGATGCTGTCATACGCTGACTTCCTGGCCTGAAGCCTCTATAGTTGGCGCAGTTTAAAGGTTCTCCTTTTTTCAGGATCGGGCAAAGAATGCTGAGGTTCCATTCATCGGGCATGCATTCTTCTGATCATATCTTACAGATGATTTGGTGCATGCTCTAACTCGTTGCCTGCTGCTTTGTTGTTTTCAGCCGTGATATTGCGGTTTTCACTTCTTCTAGGCCAGGTTCGCGGAATTGTTGGCTATCATCGTCACCGATGAAAGGCTCCTGTCTGACGACGGTGTTTTGTTCGTTGTCGCTGTTATTCTACAGAAGTGGTCTTTCCAATACTCTTTCTTTTTTCTCCTGAGAAGCCGGCGTTCCTCTCTCCTCTTTCGTTCGTAGAGCTCACGAGCAGCTCTCTATGCAGCGCCGCTTTGTATGCCTCCTGCTTGGCTGCATGGATCTGCCTGCATTTTTTCGTTAAACCAGGGGTTTCGATTTGGTGGCTGTGTGAAACCCAGCAGATTAGAGGTGGCATCTCTAACTGCTTTCTGGCAATGTTGCCGTGGTCTTCGATACTTGATGGTGGGTGGCGGCATAGGACTCCTTTAGAGGTTACTTGACACTCGATCAGAGAAGGATCTGGCGATCCCTTGCGATTGTAGCCGTCCGAAGTCGGATTTTTTTGTAGCATTTCCTTATATTGGCCGTTGTTGGGACTTTCGTAGCACTACCTTGGCAACGACGAGGTAGTGGTCCAAGTCGATGTTAGCTCCTCGGAAAGTTCGAACATCTAAAATGCTGGACAAGTGACTTCCGTCACTGATCAATCTGGTTGACGGTTGACTGATCAGGAGATCTCCATGTACCTTTATGGATGTTTAAATGAGGGAACCAGGTGCTGGCTGCCACAACATTTCGCCCCGCAGCAAAATCTATCAGCCTGAATCCGTAATCGGAAGTGGTGTCGTGCAGACTGTTTTTTCCGACCGTTCCACCAAAGATGTACCTCTTTTCCCAGCCTTGCGTTAAAATCGCTCTCCGACGACAATTTTAATGTCATAGCTAGGCCTAGGACATTGCTCGATAAAGCTGAATCAATGGCTTTAATAAGTGGTTGACTGTCTGTTAACATAAGCTACTTTTGGTTCTGCCGGATATCTTTAAGGGCTTTAAGGGCTTCCCTTATCGACAATTCTGCCTGGAATACACTGGCAAAATCAGGAAGTCTATAGGATTTTGAAACCTTAAGAGATTTGCAGAAGACATCTGCACCAACACCGTATTCAATCTTCGAACCATCCGTGAAGATAGTTGTGTCAAAGTCTTTCATTACATCGCCTTCCTCCCAGTCGATTCTTGACGGGAGCAAGACTACGTCGTACTACGCGAATGTATAACTCTCTTCCACACTCTGTCTTTCTCGATCATTGCAGTGTTCAGGAATTTAAGACCGATGTCCACCTCCTCGGCACCTCCCTTCCAACCCCTTCCCTCTTTCCTAAAGCACTCACACCCTTGAGTGTGTGCTTATTATGAAAAAAAACAAACCCCAAGTCAAATACCAAACTTGGAATATCATCTGTCAAGCACACTCAAAACCCTTTTGACTCTCTATGAAATTACGAAACTGGAGGCAAGTAAAGTCACAGACTGTCACGTCTAACGTTGGACATAAATTTGTCGTCCGCTGGCCGATGTTTACCAAGAGGTTTAATGAAGACAGTTTGAGTGTTTAAGT
Source organism: Sphaerophoria rueppellii (assembly GCA_920937365.1). NCBI lineage: Eukaryota > Metazoa > Arthropoda > Insecta > Diptera > Syrphidae > Sphaerophoria > Sphaerophoria rueppellii. The sequence continues at coordinate 56,806,612 of CAKKXW010000003.1, forward strand.
GAGTTTTTTTTTGTTGTTGAAAATTTAATGAAATCACATTAACATCAATCTGCGGCACACCGTAACATAGTTTTCTAACTTCTTTAAAAAATATTTTTTTCTTAAAGCATACAGGGGGTTGTCTTATATAAGGTTATCTTAGACTTGATGAATACATTTTAAGAATTTGTAAGGAACTATTTTCCGATTTTAGTACATTTAATCATGGGAGAAATGCTTTTGAAGCTCACATTATAAAAACAAAACAAAAAAAATGTCCAATTAGCCACACTATAGGAAACAACATCGTATGTGGTCTTACGGGTACCTAGACCTACGTGTCTCATGAGATTAATTACAGATATTATAAAATTTAGCCTTCAAGGAAATCCGTTCCCAGGAAATGGATCTCCTATTGCTTCTCAAGCAAAGTTTCCAACAGCAGGACATTGGAACGCAAGCAGACATAAGAAGCCACTAGAAATTTGTACTTAATTATGAAAGTATTTTTTATTTTAAGTGTAGCCTGAACTGGACAAAAGATGTTTAATTTTTCTGGAAGAAATATAAGGACGATGGTCTCCAATTCATACTTACACTGAAAACATAATCTCCACCCTATCTACCCATCTGTCATACAAAATATGAGTACTGTATAGACTATTCATGGTTTCCTGCATGGGAAGTAGCTATTAAGTTTTGTTTTAAAGTTAAATGGTTATAGTTGGGAACTATCCTGCTCTATAGCAGCAGGAAAGCTATGTTAAGAACTGAATAGAATGCATCATTATACAAAGTTTGTGTCTGTGGGGATGCATCAACAGTTATGACTGGTGTCTGAAAACATTTTGTTTTGCATGCAGGTTTAATTTTAAACTTTTGACACTTGAGGGATTCACAGTGAATTCTAAAATCATTGCATTGGTTTGCCTTGTAGGTATAGGACTTGAAAAGGCAGTTTAAGTAGTTTTCTTTGTAGTTTGAAAGTTTATGTTTAAATACTGTGAGGAGTTGCTTAGGCCTTGATGTGATGAATGAAGGCATATTATGAGAATATAATATATATAACTGTCAATCAAGAATAAATTGATCTCCACACGATGTTTAAAAGATAAATATTTGTCATTGAAACCAGTGAAAAGCTTAAAGAAAATCATTATCAAGAGAGCCGATTTTAATAATGAACAAAATTGTCCGAGTAAGTTTAATAGCATTGCCAACAACTGTGTGCATTGTTGAAGTACAGATATGACTCTCCTTTATTTTTTTTCGCCAAGAGGAATCAGCATAGTAAAGGCTGAATCACAAATACGCTTCAGCTTCGGTTTCGTCTGCGTTACGATGCACCCACTTCGAGTTTGCTTTGAATGACATTTCTTAAATGACAGTTCTGTCATAAGCAGCTGTTTTCTTCTGAAACGTAGATATGTTTTGATTTTTGGTGCAGTAAAAAATCGAAATCGAAGTCATCAAATATATCGCAGAAGAAGCATACCTGCATACACAGTTCATCGAGCAAGAAGAAACGCAAACTGAGAGACGTAGGTGGGTTCGGGAGCTCAATCTGTCGAGAGATGAGGAAGTATTCTAAACGTCGATCAAATCTTTGTATATATATTTGACAGGTATAACCTGCCTGGACTCGACTCGACTCTAGCGCCACCTAGTTAAAAGCACAGATAGCCATTTTTTTGTTTAAGGTTGAGCTAACATTTTTGATAAAACAGAGAAAGTTGAAAACGTCAATATTGATAATAGATACGAGTAGTAGAAATACAAAGTATCAAATGAAGGATAAAGACACGGAGCACTTTTCAAAATCACAATGATGTCTCTTATTGAACCACATTTGGAGAAGACGTGTTGGACAAAAACCTATCGAACCGAGTGCACGATTTTTCTTAACTCTGTTGTAGGTTATTCAAGTGAACATGTATATTTCCTTGCTTTCCACATTTTTCTTCATGTTGTTTCGTATGTGTTATTCAACAGTTGCCAACATCATTTACGAAACAACGGATATTCCTTGGACCTGATAATGCCCTTCACCTTATCAGTTTATCACCACAAACAGAAGTGATTGGAAGGGAACATTTCATGACTTTTAGACGTTTTGGAATTTGACTATTTGTGTTAGCACCATGGTACGCACGTCAATATTCAGTGCCCGCCAGGAGCTGGATCGGAATATTTCAATTATAAGGGACACCATTCGATTGTTCTTCTGGCCACTTGCGGTGCAAATTTTACTCAGATTCATCCTTTGGTAGAAAGGTTTTAATTGGTGCCATGAACTTTCCACCTCCAGGTCGACTTCTGAATTCGAACTATACCTGCAACCATTACTTGGTTGGTGATGCAGCTTTTTCCTTTCCCTTAAAACTATATTTGATGCAGCTGTACCCTGGAAAATTACTCACCGTTGAAAAATATTATTTAAAAAAAGACTCACCCGATCTCGGAGAGTTATTGAAAACGCCTTCGGCATATTGGTCGCCAAGTGGAGAATCTTAACTACAACACTAAATATGTTGCCTAAAAATGCAGACAAAATCGCAAGGGCCTGTGTAGTGTTGCATAACTTTGTCAAGCAAAACGATTCAGCATGTATAGCTCCAGACTTTTTCGACCATTGCGATCAAAACGATTTCCTTATCGAGGGTCTCTGGCGAAGGAAAGTAGGACCATGTTCTACATGCAGGTCAAAAAGATCACACAATCCATCTCAAGTTGCGTTTGCAATGGAAGATAAATTAAAGGCATACCTTAATAACAATAAAATCTAAAGACAATTATGTATTGAAAGGCTGAAAATCGATTTTAAGGCCACGTTTACAGCATCTACAGAGCCGAACTGTATAAGGCTATGTCTAGTTTTGACATCCCTGTCAAGGTTGACAACGAGGAATCTTTTGATGTCGCAAAAGGATTCAGACAAGGCGATGCACCGTCATGCAATTTCTTTAACATCGTTCCATCCAAAAGTCAATTCAACTACTCGCGACCGCCGATGATATTGATATAATGGTAAGAACATAATGAGATGTCAATGGCGCTTTTGTGAAAATTGAGACAGAAGCGGCAAAAATTTATTGAGGGGTAAATGAGAGCAAAATGAAATATGTATGTGTCTTCGAGGAAGGACACTAATCACCGACGCGACGGCTCGGACAGAACATCACAATAGACGCATATAACTTTGATAAGTGGAGGAGTTTGTCTACCTAATCTCCGCTGCAAGAAGCTGCCAATAACTCCAGTGGAGAGATCAGGCAAAGAATAACTCTTAATAATCGCTGTTTCTTTGGGTAAGAAAGCAATTGAGTGGAAAAGCTCCCTCTCGGCCAACTAAGGTAAAAATATATCACTGCACTCTCATCATCCCAGTCTGCTGTATGGTGCAAACGCATTGACACTGACAAAATCGGATGAAAATGCTGTTCTGAGAGGAAAGTTCTGCGGATCATATATGGCCCCGAGTCCGTGTGCATTGATGTGGAATGGAGAAGAAGATTCAACAGAGAACTTTACGGGTTGTACAACAAGATGGAACTAGCCAGAAGGGCCAAGGTCCAGAGACTCAGATGGCTCGATCATTTAGAAGCGGATCGACAATTATGCTCCGGCCCGGAAACTCTTCAGCACTATTCCCAAGGGACGTAGAAGCAGAGAAAGACCGCGACTCAGGTGGTAAACCCAAGTGGAAGAGGACTTCAATCAACTTCGAGTGCAAAACTGGAAAAAGCTACCTAGGGACCGAGCTGGCGATTTGACACAGGTTAGATTTTTTTTTTTTGGGGGGGGGGGCACGCAAAAGACCGTGTTGACGGGAATATTCTCCGCATTAAAACCGACTTTACTCAAGTTTCTGCCGAGATACCTCAATTTAGCATAAAAAGTGGTTAAAATTATCCTCAAAAGAAGGGAATGCTGCGAAAACTCCCGAGGCAGCTATTTGAATGATATTGTTTTTCACAGCTAATTTCGAATTCTAAAATGTATTATGGAATACAATTTTATTTGATATTGGTTCGTTGTGTGTGTTTTATTTAGCTTAACTTCTGTAACCGAAAAATGAATGACAGGTATACGCCCGAGTGACCAAATCTTAACATTGACTTGAATCTTTCAAACGATTAAGAAAGCTGATAATACAGATGAGAAATATTTACTTATCCTTAATGAACGTAAAGAATTACAAGAACGAATTCACAAGGAATTGCAGATGCCTTGTCTCCACTCAAAGGTACATCAATGTGTGCTTTAATAATGAACAAAGCATTTGTATCCAATCGCTGGAGTCAAGGAAGCATTATTTCGATAGTACTCTCATATACAAAATGCAAAAGTAGTGTTTCGATGAAAGACGCAAGTTGCATGAATTTCAACGTTCTGTTAGAACGTTTGCATAACATTCATGTTCAAGGACAGAAGGTTAATTTAATGCATGACTAGTTCCTTTTTCCTTGTGTGTTATACTGACGTTTGCGTTTACGTAAAGCGATGGAGTAATTATATTAATGAAAGAAAATTAAATCACAGAGATATACGCAAAAGGATCATAAACTTTTCATAACTTTCTCTCGGAAAACTTAAAAGTTCAACTCATAGAACATTTATTAAGTTTGTCTTTGTGCCAATTAAGATTCCAAACGTAAAATATAATTACAAAAAAAAAGGAAAGTCAAAAGTAAATGTGTACTCACCATTGCTTGACCCAGTTCCCTTGATCTTGCCAACAAGCGAAACGAAACGCCGCCATTCTTTTCGCTTACTTAAACTTTCCATTCCAAATAAAGTCCATTGTTTTCACGATGGGTGGTGCAAGAAAATTAAAAATCCATCCTCAACCGTAACGCCCACTGCTATATCCCTGTATACTCGCTTATAATATTGAATACGTAACTCTAACTATACCTAACGAACAATTGAAATATTAAGCTAAGAAAAGGGGGAAAAAGGAAAATTGCTTGCAGTTCCGCTTTTTAATTTGGAATGTAAACTATCCTTACCTCTATTTCATAGACTTAATGAAAAATTCATGCATGGATAAAGCCGGACTGGAATAGAATCGCCGAGAAACTGTTTCATTATTGTATTCGCCGGATATGGTTTAATGAAAAGACCTACTTCCATTACAATTTTGCTGTAAGTGATTAATCCAATTGTTCTATTTAAAAAATTAATAATTCTTATATGGAAATATTCGAGGAGAACGTAAGTTTCCTGAGTCCATTGCTCGTAAGAATACGATGACATCAGAAGAAATATTTGGTTTTTTAATCAACCGGAAGCAATACTATGTTAGTTAACGATGACAATTAATGGGCGAATCAAAACAGTGCTTTAATTCATTTTGTTTGTTTGAGGAACCGTGAAGGATCGATGTCATGGAAATAATCCGAGTGAGACGATTTTCTAGACGAAAGTTCGTATGGAACAAACGGCTTATTTCATCAACTTTAATGTTGTTGTTGTTGTGGTTGAGGTTGTTTGTTTCTCTAGCAATCTCTAACTATCTGTTTGAAAAATGAGCTTGTGGATGGCTCACTTAAGTCGAGGTCCTTTTCAAATGCGTTACCGACTGATCGCAGCGTTGACGGTGTTTTCAATGCTGCAAAGTTAAGTCTGACGTTTTGACGTTTTGTAAAAGAAGGGGTCGAGTTCCTCTCTTGTTGAGATATTATACTTGCCTTAACTTTAAGGTTTAAGCCTATCGCATTGTAACGAAGTCCCATGCTTTCCCTTCGGAAAATATCATAAGTAGACTAGTACTATCATACTTTAATCTAGTGCCGAATGGTACTATAGTATCAAGTTGGCTTTAAATAGTCCGACCACTTCATTGTCGAAATTTTCTCACATCAGCAGTAAGGGGTTTCGATCTTGAAGTCATTTCTTCCCTGGTGGTAGGGGCGACGTCGTTGATACCTACTGATCCACGGTTAGTGCTGCGGCCGTCCGTATTAATACCCAACTGCTGATTCGTGCAACCAAGGAAATTTTACCTGGTCTCTCGCGAAAGTTTCCACGCTGGCAAAACCCTTGCCTAAGCTTTTCTATTTATCCTATTCTTCAGGGCTTGTTCCGAGCAGTTGGAAAACAGCATTTGTCCAGTCAGTTCCAAAATAAGGTGAATCTTTTTCTCCTTCCTATTGCATCTTTCTAAAGTCATGGAAACACTGGTAAGCTATAAGCTTAAGAAATATCTTGAAGAGGGAAAACCGAACAGTGGAACAAATTTTTACCTCGAATTGTAGGATTGTTGCACTTGATATTTAAAGGCTTTCGATAAAGTCTGGCGACTTGCTCCTTAATGCTTTCGGTATCGATGAATCTCTCCTTCGTTGGATTAGAAACTTTATTTCGAACCATTCAATACAAGTGTTATTGTCCGGATTCAAGTCTGAAAATCATAATATAAATGCTGGTGTGGCCTAGGGCTCCGTTTTGTCTCCAATACTCTTTCTCATTTTCACTGATGAGCTCTTGTCTGTTACCTCTAATCCAATAAATTGTTTCACTGACGATAACACCCTTACCTTTTCGTATTCATTTCCAGACTTACATCTCTCCTCCTCGGAGGTGGAACTGAAACGGTAAAATATGAAAAGCTCATTAAACTCTGACCTAAAAGCATTGTACAATGGTGAACACAAAATCGTGTAGAGTTTAATACTTCTAAAACTCAATGCTGTCTTGTATCGTTAAAGCGAGATAAACCTCCCGCTCCCCTGCCACTGTCCATGCGTGATGCTTGCATCAAAGAGACCGAACATCTCGATATTCTCGGTGTGTGCATAACCTGTCCACCCCTTGGGGAACGAGTACATATATGAGATGTCGCCAAAAATGCTTGTGTTCTAAAAGCGGTCTGATATGCCTATTATCTATTATATCCTTACCTCATCCCTAGCGTGGTGCTCCAGCTACATACTTAAGCTTCTTGGGTGGTGTACAAAAAAGAGCCCTAAGAATGATTGGTGACAGAGACATAACCGACTCATTCATCTCGTTAGATACACCGGCTACGCTTTTTTTCCAACTCCTTTCCATCTTTCTAAAGCACTCACTGTATCTCTGGAATAATATGAGTATAAAAAGCCCACTGAGTGTGTGCTAATTAAAAAAAAAGGGGAATAGTACCCGCTGATCCGTGTTACCAGGGATGATTGCCACCAGGCGCATTGTACCTGCTGATTTAGAGCGTTTAGGGTATAATGCCCGATCACCATAGTGATTTTATCCAAAAACCTGTCACAACATACCGAAACAGAAGAGCAAGAAACGGCCTTCCTCTCAGGACGAACAAGACCTCGGCTGGAAACCTTTGACATCACGCTGTGTTCTTCCAAAAAAGTCAATGTCGTCAGACTATTCGAGTAAAAAGCCGCTTGCGAGAATGCTGCACCACTTTATGGTAAGGGCTTTGTTGACATCGAAGCATCTATAAGATTTTGTCCGATCATGATGGACAACTCCTGTTCAATGGAAGGTTTTGATCCATATAAAGGGTTTTCCAATAAGAGGTGTTGTTTTGAATAGCCCGCTATTTCAGGTAGCTGTCAGGTTTGAAGCTGTCATTTATTAACACTCGACAAACTACGCCATTAATAAAAATGGAATGATACACGCTTCAACAACGCATTGAAATTATTAAAATTCACTATAAAAATGGCGAAAATTTGGCAGAGACGGTTCGTAAACGGGAAAATTTTCCGGACCGTGTTATCTCTCGAAGAGGTGATCACAATTGGCCACCAAGATCTTGTGATTTAACACCTTGCGACTTCTTCTTTTGGGGCCACGTCTACGCCAATAGCCTAGCGTCGATTCAAGACCTCAAAGATGGAATTCGTCAGTCTATATGGAGGACATAGGGCAGCTACTTTGCGATTTGGTTATGGAAAATTTCATGAAAAGGATATTGTTCGGAATTCCACATCACCCATTTAAACACCAAGATGGCAACACCCTTTTATCACAGACAAGTAATCATACAGATGTCTCATCCCCATAGTAAAAAGTGGCTCATATTTTTTTCATTGACGATCGACTATGAACAGGCAAAAAAGCTCTCTTGATGTATTGAAATGTTCTTTCTGTTTCCTCTTTCTCTCAAATCCTTTCGTTTCCTTTTCTTTTCCTGAGGTCCGACCGATGAGAATATAATAATTTATAATGAGTAAAGTAGATACAAATACATATATCTGTTTTTTTGTTTACTTTTGCATATGTGAATAAGAGTAGCTCGTGGCTCTGAAGGTGAGAAAGGCAAGAGCAGGTTGGTTAATAAGCAAAGTGCTTTTTGGTGTTTTTTTTTAGGTTTTTTCAATGTTATTTTGATCACACAGCATCATAACAATTGCCCATATTATTTATTGAAATAAAAACTGTGGCTTATCAGAAAATGTAAGTAGGTACATATTTCAAATTATCAGCAAAAAATGCTGTCCTCAAAGAAATTTTTTCAGACAAAATTTATGTAAAATTTTTTAAATGATTTGTTTTAAATGCTTCAGAGCTCATTTTAAAGTTGTTATTTGAACTATCACTAGAATTCGAATATTCGTACGTGCGTATTGGCGTTCTTGATTTTGACATGAAATTGGTGTCATTTGACGCACAATAACTTTCTTAAGAACTGATTAAGACCTAAGCGAAATTGGTTTACCTACTGACTTTTAAGAGGAACAAACGAAAAAATTGACAGTTCTTCGCAACAGCCAGTGCCCGTGAAACATGAAATAAAAGCTATGGACTCGAACCAACGACATTCTGCAACCAACGCACTTAACCACTAAGATACGGTGTGTTTGGACTATTTCACAAAAATTAGAATTCCATACAGCTTATTCTCTTTATTTGCTGAATTTTCCGTTAGACTGTCCAAAAAATACATTGAGGATTGAGCGGATAAAGAGACCCTACCGGACATAATATAAAATTTACAAAATTTCCATTTTTCCATTTGAAAAACAATACACCTGAAATAATAAGAACATTCTATTTTCCATTCGAATTTTATTCCCGACCTTTGTTTGATTTTCCTAGTTTTCCCACTCTTCCATGAGATTTTTCCAATTTTTTTTTTTCACAAAAATCGTCACTGAATACAACAGTATTAAACATGAACATTTCAGATATAATCTGTTATCCTATCCCCAACATGAGGTGACGTGAAATAACGCCCAACGACATAAGGCCAAAATTCGAAAATTTGGTCTTATTTCGTTTTCGAAAACGAAATAGAACCTAACTTGAAATTTGTTTCTATTTCATTTGCTAAAACGAAACAAGGCCGTTTTGGTCTTATTTAAATTAATATAAACTTTGTTCACATATTTGTTAACACTTAAATTTTCTTGGTTACAAATACAAAAAAGAATACAAAATTTTAATTGAGAGAAAAATTATCGTCATTAGCGCAAAGCGTAGCGAGCGGAAAAAAATGTTTTGCCTCAGAGGGAATCAGTATGGGGTGTGAAAATAAAAATGTGCACGACTGGGTCGTACGAACTTCCTCCTGTATACCAAAGCTGAACTCACAAAAAATATTTAAAAATTAAAACATGTAGGTACATAGTTAAAAATTCATACATAAATATGTAAATTAATATACTTATGTAACTCAAAACCACATTTTATCTGAAAATAAACTGTATAGTTCTTCTTTTAACACTGACGTTAAGAAAAAAGGTTTTCCCTACACGTTTTAAATATTGCACCTTCAATTTTGTGGAAAGTTAACTGCCATGCAGCATGCACCAGCTTACCCTTAATTCACAAAAAATAAAAACTCAATATATAAAAATAATAAGAACTTATTAAAAAATTAAAATTTGAAAATGTACCTGGTTTTTTTAAATTAAATTTTTATATATACAATTTTTCAAAAATGTCTTAAAATTAATTTGTGTATGCGGTTTTTAAGACCATGTAAATATACATATTATACTTCAATTTGGAGTTTTAAAATTGATCGTTTTTGAGATCCAGAATTTTGAAAAAAAAAGAAATTTAAATATTTTTTAAAAATCCAAAAAAAAAATTTGAAATATTTTTGAATACAAAATATTATTTGAACAATATATACGTACTTTCAGAAAAAAACTTACTCTGATCGGACTTTCATTTTTCGAGAAAATCTAATAAAAAATGGTTTTATGGGAGGTACCGTTTTGGAGCAGTACAATTTTTTTTTTTACATAAGATGCATGAATGATTAAAAAAATAAATCGAGGAAGTTTACAAAATCGTAGGAGCAGTAGTTTAGGCTGTACATGCCTGCAAACTTCCAGACAGACGGAATCGCCGGACCCACTTTTTTCGACTTCTCTACCATCGTAATGTCATATCTCATCATCATCTTAATTTTTTTAACGAATTTAATACTTGCCATATATTCTATATGTCGGAAGTAAGAAATTCGCGCAGGGGAAAATTTGTTTTGCCCCAAAGAGAATCAATTTTGGGTGTGAAAATAAGAAAATTCGCGCGAATGACGATTTATTAATTTTAAATTATTTCGGGAGTTAAATTAAGAGAACTTAATTTAAATTTCGAATTAATTTAAAATTCGAAAGTAAATAAATTAATATCTATCCTTTGACATTCATAATTTTTTCAATAGATAAGTTCATGTAAAAATAACGATGACATTCTCTGCAAAATTTGCAAAGGAATAGTATAAAAATCAAAACTGTTTACAGTTGATATATGTGCATGTTAATATACATATATACCTTAATTAAGTTCATTACATGAATGCACGTTTAGTTAAATTTCTTTTTATTAATTATTGTCATTTTGTCGTTACTTAGACATTTTTTTTATTTAAACTTTGGAATTTTTAAAGTTTTTTTTTTCAGGAAAAAAAATATTTTGGAAGTGTCATTTGGCTATAATGGCCATATGCCGTATAAGAAGAGTAACATATGGCCATATGTTCAAATTAAAGAAGAAATTGAACTTACTTTTGCGTTTTTTTTTTTTACAAAAATTGCTATGCGGCATTGCAGTTTATTAAGACAATAATAGGGGTTATAACAAAAACTGCACTGTTATGCAAAGAAAATAAAAAAAAGCAATTGTTTGTACAAATTTTAAATTGAAATCAGCTTTTTTGTTGTCAAAGAATTATTCGGTTTTAATTCTTTTTTAAGATTGCAATATGGCCGAAAAACTTGTTTTGAAAATTTGGTATTATTTTCAAATTTTTTTGGCGCAATTTCTAATAGACCTTAAAGCCAAATTGGGGTAGTTTCCTTTTTGAAATAAGACCGAATTTCAAATTCGGTTCTATTTCGTTGGGTTGGGCTTTATTTAACGTCACCCCAACATGATTTTGTCAGACGTATTAACGTGCGAAAAAAATGTGTGGTAGGTTTGATTGATCGAAACAGAGAAACGGTTAATTGAATTGATGCGAAATTGTAATTAAAATCAAAGAAATCTTATGGGCTTTAATAAATTAAGCCTCAGATTAGTTAAGTCACTAAATGTCATAAGATAACGGCAGTTTTTATGAAAAAATTTAAAAATGCATACATATTTTGGACCTTTGCTTTAAATGGTAGAAAAGATTGAAAAAAAAAACAATATTTTTATTTTTCCAAAATATTTTTGTGTAGGAAATTTAAAAGATTTTTCAAATCTGTCTTTTTTTCTTTCTTGTAAGTCAATTTTTAGCAAAGATTTTAGGGCCCAAAGTCAAATTTGTGTTTTTACATGTAAGCCCATTTTTTGATTAGAAAAAAACTTGTAGCGATCTTAAAAAAACAGGGAATTAATGCCAACAAAATTCTCAAATAGGATCTTAAATCGGTTGGAATAAAAAAAAAAATTCCGCTCATTTTATGACAAACCAAACTTTATTTTTGTTTGTATTTTGGAACGCTCAAGCGAAAACGACTTGCGGTATTTTCTTAACTCAAAATAATTTAAAAAGAAAAAATTAAAACCTTGGATAAACTTTTTATTTTACTTCAATCCAAAAAACCACTAAATGTTTAAGCCTTTCCTTTAATTTTTATACTAGCGTAAATTTAACACATTTGTAAGTTTATCTTTTAAATTTTCAATAATGTATCTAAAGTGTTTTGAATTCAAAATATAATTATGTACATACAAATCTACATTTTCCAAAACAAAAAATCATAACAAAACAAAGAATCTGCAAACGAATATCAGAAAAAGTAAAATTGTTTTTACTCCACCAATTCTGTATTCGCTTCAAATAGTTTTTTTTTTCTATCTTACTTCTTACGTATGTATATGCAGGTAGAAGCATTTTTTCCTTGCCTGATCAAGTTGATCAACAGGAAGACATAATATTCACCAGAGTAAATGGTCTTCGTGTGCGGGAAATATAAGGGTTGAAAAAGAATAAAGAAAGAAAGAAAACGAAAAAAAGCAGATGTCTTTTGGTGTTCATAAACAAACAAAAGAAAAAGAAAGATTTTAATGCAAGCTTTGAAAAAAAGCTTTTTTTTTTAGCGAATTTAGATTTCATAGGACACTTTTTTCCATAAGGATGAGACATCTGTATAATTACTTGTCTGTGCTTTTATCTTACTCAACGAATGTCAACTGTGACAGTGACATCTAATTTCTGTGCACGTGGCAATATCTAATGTCATATGTACGATGATAATTTGTTTCTTTTTTAATAAATCCACCAACCAGCAAGGAAGTTCTCTGGTCTTTCTGTTATTGGTAACAGATATGGTCCTGTAAGCATGGTCGTAGCGGCCATTTGGCTGATGTTGTGCTCCATTATTAACGGCATACCTTCCTCTTTATAATGAAATAAACATCCGATCATTTATCTCAAAAAATGCCATTTTTCTTTGAATATCAAAATAAAACCTTATATTGGAATACCCTATATGTAAAGGGTTTTTCAATAGGGACGCTACAAAAGTAGACCGATAGGGACAGCAAACGACACCATATTTTTCCCGCTCTCTTGAGTCTTGACATTTCTCTTTAGTAAGGTTTGCCATCATCATCATAAAAAGGTATACCATCCAACAACGAGTCGAAATTATTAAAATTTACTACCGAAATTCGGAGTCAGTGGTCAACACTTTAAGAGCGCTACGTACAATTTATGGTCGTCATAATTGTCCTGCCAGATCAACAATTGAGCGTCTAATGGAAAAATTTGAATCCACAGGCTCAGTCCAAAATGTTCCCGTGCCAGTGAGACAAAGAAGTGCCCGTAGTGTCGAGAATATTGCTGCCGCTAGCGCATCAATTACGGAAGACCCAAATCAGTCTCTCGCACGTCGTTCTCAAGTCGTTCTCGTTGGGCATCTCTGTGACGTCGTTGTTGCGAATTTCACGAAAAGATCTTGGCCTACATCCTTACAAAATCAAATTGACGCAAGAACTGAAGCCGCTTGTTCACCAGAACCATCGTATGTTCGAATTGGATGATATGGACTTGGACGATATGTGGTTTCAACAGGACGGTGACACATGTCACACAGCGGGACAAACAATCGAATTATTGAGAACGAAGTTCGATGAGCGCATTATCTCTAGAAATGGACCTGTGAATTGGCCGCCTCGTTCATGCGATTTAACGCCGTTAGACTATTTCCTGTGGGGCTACGTCAAATCTATGGTTTATGCCAACAAGCCAGCGACGATTGATGAACTTCGTACGAATATCGAACGTGAAATTGCAGCAGTATCGACCGATTTATGCTTAAAAACCGTCGAAAATTGGGTTCAGCGTCTGGACTTCTGCAAGCGTGCCTGTGGTGGCCATGCAAAAGAAATCGAGTTTCATACATAATGGCATCAAATGCACTTCCACAGGAATACAAAATTTCATTGATATCCAAAACCATTTTTGTTTTATTTAAGAAAATGTCCCTATTGAAAAACTCTTAATAAAGCTTGAATCTAACGCTTTCTGTTGTCATGCACAAAACCGGTGAAGAGAGCTTAAGACAAACTCAACAATAACTTCACCAAATCCCTGTTCGTTCACAGGTGTGCGAATAATACTCATTAGCCAGCATAACTTGAAAGGTTAATTAAACTCTGTAATTAAAGTCTCACGTTGATTCCTGAAGTATTTCGCACCCGCTGATGCCACTGTTTGTACGGACATATCTTCCATTGTGATGCGCCATTCTATTGTGTCGTGCGTCTGTCGTCGGAAGGTCAGTGACGAACCGGACCATGCTAAAGCAATCCAATGCCATCACATTCCAATGCGTAAATTTTCACATGAATAACAAAACACATTCTCGCATAAAATAATTTCTGTTGATACTATGTCACTCTTAGCATTGCGCATCAAACTGCGCCATTATTATTAAACCAGGTAAGGGTCCTTTTCATGAATATTAAGCGCCCCCATTGTGCACCAAACACACAAAACATACTTTCTGCAGTTCTGCGTATTCCTGCTACCTTATTATTTATTCAAGCCGGTATGGACTTCCATGTAATTACAATGACGATGATGAACTAATTAATGTGTAATGTATTTTTTTTTGTATGTGCACGGGCTTTTTAAAATTTGTTAAAATTTTTGTTTCAGACGAGCGATGAAAATCTTGTCGCAAATACAAAAATACATAGACATTACTTCAAAAATTTCAATAGTCAAACATACAACCAAATTACATTTTCACTGAATTTAAATTCCAAAACTTTTAGGCAAAATACGCTCAGAAGTTTAATTATATTTATATCGTTTGGCTGTTCGCTCTGCTGGATGACCTATATTTTTATTTTATAATCGTTATGAATGAACGACATATTCCAGGCAAAGAATTACGGCAGTGCTTTGGCAAAAAGCATGTGGTATGTTTATTACTGCAAATTTTATATATTGCTTCTAATGATGAGTGAAAATAACCCAACAACGTTTGTATGTATGTGCATGTGTGGACATAAAAAGGAACCGCGTATTGTACCAGCTTTTACCTATGAAGCCTTGCAGTGGAATACCAAAGTTCAGGAACCACCAAAGTAAGTTTTTGTTCAGATTGTGCATTCAGATATTTATAAGCATACTACATGAGATAGAGGAATATTTGTTCTTGTCGAAAGTTATAATGCCCAGGAGGAGTTATTATGAGAGATTATATAAGTTTTGTTATTTTGAAACTAAGATATTTCGCATAAAGGAATATGTTGTGAAAGTACAAAGGAACTTGAATTTGCGCTTGTTTCAACATAGCAAACGGAGCTATAATACTTTGAAAGTCGAGTTGTTGTTTTGCATTCCTTTCATTTTGATTTGTAATACCGAGAACTCGCTGTGGGGGTGTATATATGCGAACTATCCAAAGTAAAATTATGGGTACTGCATTATCCTTTAAGTTTTGTTGTGGGTCTTCAATCACAGTAGAAGTATCGTTTTTGAAAAACGAGATGACATCATTGATAACATGTTTGAATTATTATTTAGAATAATGGGGAAATTTTGAAATTTTTCGAACAGTGCCTGTCATTCCTTCTCCAGTCCGCTCTGGTCGTAGTTATCTTGTCCTCGTTCCGGATCGGAGATTCGGTCTTCCGGCCGTCTCGAACTTGGGGGCTACGTGGAATAGATATTGTTGGTGTTGTCCATTTTTCAAGCCGATCGATGTCGTCATTTTTTGGTTTTCTAGACTACATCCACACCTTATAATACAGCCAAGCACTGTTCTCGGTTGAACCTTCATCTCCATTTCCCATCATGCGTCGCGTACATGACCGAATATCCAGCGAAGATTTTTTATTTCGAACGTGCCCAGGCTCATTCCCCCTGTCATACTTCTGTCGAGGAATCGGGGCAGAGCTGGTAAAATCAGAGACTTGTAAAATAAGCACTTTGTCTTTCAAGTGAGGAGTTTTGAACTCAATTGTTTGGTTAAACCGAAGTAGCAACAGCGGTTCGCTAGGGAACTTAATTGTTCATCGGATCTCCACTATTATGATGTCGTTTGTGGAAACTCTAAAAATACCTCGAAATCGCTGCAACCGCAACAATATTATGCCCTAGGCAGTGTACAGATTTTTGTTTGTGCTGATGTAGGCCGAGTTCGTAATTGCAGGCTTTGTTGCCCATGCCCTGCCTTTAATATGTTCAAAAATTTCTATGAACTCAATTACAACTGCATGTTTGCGGTCATAATACTTTATTTAAAATAAGTTCACAGAAGCAAGAGTTGACAGAATGAGATATTCTGGACTATAATCTGTCTGTGTGCTAAATTTCATCAAGATCCGTTTAGTACTTCTGGACTTATTGAGCAACAAACATCACATTTGCTCGCTGCCATTTTCCGGCAATCTCAGCAACAAAATAAAAAAAGCCGACTTGACCGCAATTATGACAGTCGTTTTACTTTTATGAACACAAGTGTTGTTCCCTCCATGGGGTAAGCCTTGACGTGGCGGAGCGGCTTACAGTAACTATACTACTATGAAGCTTAGAGCTATGCGATCGCGAAACTTGAATTCGCAGAAGGGCCTCCCATGGTCGACAGGTCGAAGCGGAGTAGGCTGTTACTACCAATTACCCCACAACGAAGAAGTGTTCCCACCAAGGCACTCCCACCGAGGGACGGCAGCGAATGAATTTCTTCTTTGGAATCAACGGTGGCGTCTCCAGTTCCAGGCCGAACTACTTGGTGAACCCCTTTGCGGGCTACTTCGACTTAATTGAAGCCCAGGTCGTAAAAGAAGCGGTTTTTCCGGGTCTTGCATTTGGAGTCACATCAAGTGCCTGGTACTTCAGTTTGGGGGTTATACGTCGGGTTGACTTTCCGACTACGTAGAAAAATATCTTATTGCGAAGCAAAAACAGGCCTCAGAAATGTACGGATGCAATGATGATGCGGATTCGTCGTATGAAGCGGACTCTGACAACGGTTCCCACATCTCAACATCCATAAAGGAACATGGAGATCTCCCGATTACTTGTCCAGCATTCTAGATGTTCGAATTTTTTAGGGAGCACACATCGACTCGGAACACTACCTTGTCGTAGCCGAGTAGGTTTTATCGGAAGGGAACATCATAGAAGAATCGCACAAAAAGCTGGGGATTTTGAAATAACACATCTGTTTATGTTGACTGTAAAACGGCGACGACGATGAACAAAATCCCGCGGTGATAGCCAACAATTCCGTGTACTCGACCGACCTAGACCTAGACCTAGACCGATGGAAAATGGCAATATCACGGCTGAAATCCAACAAAACAGCTGGAGCAAATGGTCTAGCTGCCAAGCTATTCAAAACGGCAGGCGAAGAGCTATAGATAGGAGCATTCACTAAATCATCTGTAAGATATGGTCGGAAGATTGCATCCTCGATGAATGGAACCTCAGTATTGTTTGCCCGATCCTTACGAAGAATATCCTCTAAACCACACTAACTACAGACGAACTGTACAAAGCTATGTCTAGTTTTGGCGTCCATGTCAAGCTCGTTCGCTTGTGCAAAATGACGATGGAGAACTCACGCTGCTCCATCAAGGTTGGCAACGAGCTTGCGGAATCCTTCGACGTAAAAAAAGGATTCAGACAAGGCGATGCACTCTCTTGCGACTTCTTTAACATCGTTCTTGAGAAGATAGTGCAGAACTCCACCGTCAACACCAGAGGAACTTTCCAAAAATCCGTTCAACTTCTCGCGTACCCCGATGATATTGAAATAATGGGAAGAACACAGCGTGATGTCAATGGCGCCTTTGTGAGAATTGAGACAGAAGCGGCAAAAATGGGTTTAACGGTAAATGAGGGATAAACGAAGTATATGCTGTCTTTGAGGAAGGACACCCAACACCGACGGCTCGGACAGAACGTCACAATAGTCGCATATAACTTCGAGGAAGTACAGGAGTTTGTCTACCTAGGTTCCGCTATAAACACGGGCAATAACACCAGCGCCGAGATCAGACGAAGAAAAACTCTTGCTTATCGCTGTTTCTTTGGGCTTAGAAAGCAATTGAGTGGAAAAGCCCTCTCTCGAGCAACTAAGGTAAAACTGTACAACACACTCATCATCCCAGTCCTGCTGTATGGTGCAGAGGCAAGGACCCTGACAAAATCGGATGAAAGTGCCTTAGGCTGTTTCGAGAAGAAAGTTCTTCGGGTCATCTTTGGCCCCGTGTGCATTGAAGGGGAATGGCGAAGAAGATATAACAGCGAACTATACGGGTTGTACAACGACATGGACCTAGCCAGAAGGGTCATGGTCCAGAGACTCAGATGGCTCGGTCATTTAGAGCGGGTGGACACCAATGCTCCGGCCCGGAAAGCCTTCGACACTATTCCCGAGGGACGTAGGAGGAGAGAAAGACCGCGATTGAGGTCGCGCACTCAAGAGGAAGAGGACCTCAGTCAACTTGGAGTGCAAAACTGGAGACGACTAGCTAAGGACCGAGCTAGCTGGCGGAGACTGTTGATTGAGGCCCAAGTCCACAACGGACTACTGTAGCTCTACATTAATGTCAGCAATATATGTGTGAAGTGGCTTGATTCAGCCTTCTCCATAGAGTCGCTTGTTGCTGTAGTACTTGCGCCTCTGATGCCTGTTTGCAGAAGTCCGGTTAGTAAAAAGCTTTTGCTTCTGGTTCGGTTCGGTCAGTAACTGCTCGGTGAATCGACGCAACGAGGCTGCTGTTTACTTGACTGAGATCGGTCGGCAACTGATGATTATTGTTTCGTCTATTTACACCACGAACAGGAGGCACATCATGTGACTTATATATTTTGTGAAGAATAAAAATAAGCGTAGGGCGGGAATTTGTTAGAGCCATTGCAAGGAGAGATGGTAATTAGGTCGTCCGTATAGCCTACACTACGAGTTAGGAGGATATAGTGTTTGTCCTATTGATAGTTCCTACAATTGCTATGCTGTGGTTGGCGGTGAATGTCCAATTCTAGAAATCTGATGAATTACCTATCCATCGACCTAAACATGAGTTAGTTGTACAAATCTATGCCTCACGTTGTAAAACATTCTTTCAAAACCACTTCATCAGCAATAAAGCGTATAGTACCTTCTAATTCAATTGCTAGATTAAATAAGTAATTAGTACGCTCAGTAATTATAAATAAAACAGAGGAAAATATTGACTTAAAAAGCTAATTAGAAATTGGAATTTTCAAGCATTCGTATTTCGTTCAGAGTATACCTTTCTATTCCATTTCTAAGCAACCTGCCACAACTATTCATATGTAATCCCCTTTTGATTTATTACAGCTTAGCTGCAAAGCTCACCACTTACGAAAACCTTAGTTAATGAGCTCCAAGCTCCTGGTTCCAACAATCACTTCTCTTTTATTCCATTTGATTTCAATGAAATTCCTTTGCTTTTGTATAGCTACGTAACTTCGATGACGCTTGACTTAAAACCCCTTGCAAGCCAAATAAAGTTCAATAACAACATTCCCAATTAAGTTGATTGGAATCGAGAAACCAAATCGTATCCCCAGCGCAAGCCAATATCCCCCGCACCAAACAACAGCCACTTAATATCCATATTTTTGTAGACACAATACAAGAACACATAATACAAGCCCGAATGGCCAATGTTAAGGGTGTCCGTAATAGACCCTACAACATACGAGTAACATGACAATGCCACTTCAGAATTTCTATAGCAAGAGCCTTAAATCCACAACTTATCCTTTGCAAATCTTTGTGTAATTTTTCTAATTAAAAGCAAAAGAGGAAAAACCACAACAATAATGGGGTACAATACCCTTATGACCGTTTGCTAGTAAATATATCCTATACCAGCTTCAAATACTATAGCACTTCTCTTATTTCTACAGGATTCAACTATTTACGCCCAGACCATGCACGCAGACATACTTTCGAACATACTTCATGAGGGGCGATATCCCAGTGAGCAGTATTGGATTGCCCATCAAGCTCAATAACCCCAAAAAACAATTTCCTATTAAGTGGGACTGCGATCCAGACAAATTGGACTACTGTTACTATTTGCCAATATTTGTTGATGGGTATTATCTATGTGTTTATGTTGTATATCCTTTTTGTAAGGATTTTCTTTTCTTATCCTGTCATTTGGCTTATTGATTGGTTGGTATTATTGATAAATGTTTTTGTTTCGTTTATAGATTGTGTGAAGACAATTCTCAACTGCGACATATTGCAATGTATGCTGCTATGGATATGATGTTGCGAGGACGTACCAAGGTATGTTGTTTGATTTCTGGGACATTATCATTAAACTTTTTCACACTGCAAGTAATTTAAAGCCTTTAAGATCTAGACCAGGGCTGCCGTTTCAAATTTTCACAGAGGAGTATTTTCAAGTTCTAGAGGGGAGTATTTTGCTATTGAAGGGAGTACACAAACAAACATTTTTTAACAGTGACACTTTTTGATTAGGTAGAAGAAAACAAAATCGAGTTTTGACAGCTTTGAATTTACCTCGTGAGACCGGGGGTAGAATCGTGTAAGCTGTGTAAGAATGGTGTAAGCACCATTCACATGAGCACGACCAACGAACGACGAATGAATGAAGAAAAGTGATTTTAGATACGTTTGGAGCCGTATTTCTTTACAAATTTTCAACAAAACGATAGAAGTGAAGTTAATGTTTGATTTGTGATGCATAAATTAAATTTTTAATGTCAAATGTTAATAAATTTGAGAAAACAAATTTATTCGTCGCGAAAAGAATTGTAGTTGATACGAACTGCCAAACTCTATTCGCGTTCCACATCATCCACACTCCCAACGAACAAAATGTTCGTGCGCGTCTAACCTCAAAAATTGTTCTTGCCTTGTGTTTTGCTTGTTCATTCGCGACGAATTAAAAACTCTCATGTGAAAGAAATGTCAGAATCGACGAATTTTCGTTCATTCGTTGGTCGTCGTTCGTGCTCATGTGAATAGTGCTTAAGGGGAGTATTTTCGAGTATAGCGGAGTATGGGAGTACACTGAACGCAAAGGGAGTACAAATACTCCCATGGTAGTAGTTAGGGCAGCGCTGATCTAGACAAGTGTTCCAACATAATAATGATAAGATTGTGTTTGATCGAGATTTTAATAAAAAATTGCGTGATCAGGAATCAAAAACAGTAGATTCGATTGTTCCATCCGTCTTCGTCTTCAGCTTAAACAACTCGGTCGATTAACTTAAGATCTAGAAACTAATGGTTTTAGAAAATTGACATGGGATAGCCCCCATAATATATTTCTTGGCCAAAAATCGAGTTTTTCAACAAAAAAGGTCATTTTCAAACATATTTTCGACATATTTTGATCATATAATTAGTTAAAATGCGCTTCGAAAACATAGCTTACAGCTACATAGCTACAAGCTCTTTAACAGCTCATTTCATACCAAAGGACATTCCAATAAACTGTAATGCAAATGAACTCGTCAAAAGTAAACCCATTCTCCCAAGATGGCTCAAGATGGCTATGGTTTACTGATCGCTACGTGTAAACATTTGCTGAAAAAAAGATGACAAGAGAACCAAGAGAGTGGAATAATATAACCACCTGTCACGCAACAAGAAACATTCGTCCTACCCTAGATGGAAACTTAGGTCTTTGGACCTTTTACATCCATAGTGTTTCCCTTAAGGGACAAACGGCTTTTACTACTCCTACTCGCCATTGTGTCATACTGATTTCAGTTCGACTCTCCTTTGCCAAGTATTTTAAAGTCAATCCTTCTTGTGTGCAACTATCGCCTTTTCGAAGCGTGTGGCCCATCTACTGCCATTTTTGTCTTCGTTAAGTAGAGACTATGGGTTCCTGATTTTTTCTCGCATGAAAATCAGAATTTCAGTTACGGTTTTGTCAGTTTTGAGTTGTTTCCTTTCTTTGATCCTTGCCCAAGTTTCTTCGAAAACCCAAGTACTATTCCCTTCTGCGTCCGACCGACTATGCTTTCAGCACCAGATATGAACACATTTTTCACACCTTTTGAAAGGTGTGGTCCCCTTGCTTTTGGCAGGATGTTTGGAATCAACGAACTGCAGCTGTACGTAATGTTACTATCTGGCCATTCCCATATCTGCACCTCTTCTGTAACGGACGTCCTGGAGACTGCTTAAAACGTCAACCGATCGTGAAGTGGTAAATTTGTTTGGAAGTTGTTTGTCTGTCAAAACGCATCCAACTGACTTTGTGACATGAATTATGTTCGAACATGGTCCCTTCAATAATAACAAGCCTGTTGGCATTCCTGAAATCGATAAATCGTTCATAATTTTCAATGTGGTTGCCAATACCACGCTTTTCCTTTACATTTCATTGCCAACCATGGCATTCAGGTCATCCATCCCCCTCGCCGTTTATAATAAACAGCACTTAATCTCATCGTCAGAAGATAGCAAAGTTGGGGGCATGATAGTGACATGCTAAATTTTACTCCGAAACCTGGCCTTCAGCTTCAGGTACTTGGAACCTTAGGTCTTCCAAGGAATTAAGCTTTTGAAAGCAGTTTCCGAAAGCAGATATTCAACGCCAGATTCCTGACGGCTTCCAGGAATATAGAATAGAACAGTACATATATCGGGTTGGTGACCTTATTTCAATTCACCCTGAGATACCGCATGAATTCCTTATCTGGTTGGAGCTTGGAGGGATTTAGATTCCTGAGGATCTTCTTTTCCGTCATCAAGAAGCGTCTTAACATTCCAGAAACCGATCTTTGTCTGGGTACATAAGTGTTTTTATTTAGATTGTGAAATAGCCAGGACAAAACAGGAATACCGATTTCATTTTTTAACGTGCGTGCGTTCCGTTGTTATGCATTAGCGGATAGTTGGAACCAATACAAGTTTCGAAAAGGATCAGTTGGTCTTGATAAACGTTTTGCACGTATGTATTGATAAGAGGAAGACTTTCTTGGCTGGAGCCTTTTCGTCCATTCGGTCGATGTAGCCGAGCCAATGTAGTCGCCTTTTCTTGGTTTTCTAAACTACATCCACCTCGTACAGTTTGCGGTTGAACTTTCTTCTCCATTCGACATCATCGCATACGGAGCCGATAAACCGTCGAAAATTTTTTCTTTCAAAAGCGCCCTTTTTTACTATCTAGAAATTCCAGCTAACAACAGTGATGTTTTGTCCTAGGTGGTGGACAGATATTGCTGTGTTTGTTGATAGCATGTACTTTGTTTTGTCCTCATTCACTTCAAGACCAACGAGTTTCGCACCAGCTCTCTTGGATCTATGTTGTCCGCATAGCCTAGGAGCTGATTTTATTTGTTGCAGATAGTGTTTTCGGTCCAGGACTATTTTGAAGGAATCACATGAAAACGCATTTCCTTGTCTAAACCTTGCGCATGTTTGAAACAACTCAGATGACCTGTAACGTAAGCCTATGTATGGTTTAGCGTCATGCAGTACAGCTGGATCAGTTTGTTCGGGATCCCGAATTCAGACATCGCCATCATAAGCCCTTGGCTTCGTTCGTTTCCAGAATTTGCCTAAGTGTGAATACTTGATCTTTCGTTGTTCTGCCTTGCCGAAAGCCACACTGGTACGTGCGGATTATTGTGTTGCAGAACGGTTTAAGACGCTCACGCAGTACGTTGGATAGAATTTTAACATTAAGCAAGGATATGTCTTGGTAGTTTTGCATGCCATAGGATAGCTTTTTTTTGGAGATGGAACAAAAAGAGCTTATCGACCAGTCAGTACACATGCATTCTTCCCCCAACACTTTATTGATCATCGGTAGGGGCGTGTGCACATAGTTCACCGATGTTTTGTAGTATTGCCTTGATGCGGATTAAAGCCAGGCGATCACAAATTGGCTTAATATCCATGATTTTCGATCTAAGTCGATTTCCGCATCCGCATCCAAATATATTATACTTTATACTGCGTGAGAAAAAAAAATTTAAGTTTTTGAATTGCACTTGGAGTGTTGTCCTTAGATTCCACGTAAAGACTCTTTATCTCAATGCGTAGTCCTTTGTCGTTCCGGGTCTGGTTACCATAAAAGGAGGGTCATTTTCCTCGGCTCTACCTATCTCCCTTATAACTTTCCCGTTTTGCACTCGCGCTTACAAGTTTCGCAAGTTATATCTAGTGATATAACCATGTACCCGGTGGTAACCGCTTGGAGGTAAAGTAAGCGCTTGGTCTGTACATCGAAAAAAAAACCTTGGTAAAATCAAATAATAATCTTGTTTGTTTTTGCGTCAAGCACGAATATGTTTAATTTGAACATGCTGGCATTGTTATTTTTTTTATTTAAATGATACAATGTTCATTGTTCAAAACAATAACGTCATTGTCAATTTCATTGTTAACCAATCACGTTTGTAGTAAAACAAACATGAAAATGGTGTTCACTTAAATATTATAAGCATACTTGACTGACAATCATTGTGCGCAAATAATCAATATCGTTGTTGATCAACAACGATTTAGTGTTTCTTTAACTATGAGATATTATAGTGTTACAATTTTTGTGCTTGAATTAATACGAATTTGATCCAGCTCGTTGTTGATCAAAAACGTTTATAGTTGATTGAATATTATTCTGCTTAAATTAAAAAGAGAAATAGGGTGATCTATGTTGAAAGATACCGTTTGTGATATTAGAAAACAATTAAGTCCTCAATGAAAGTGGTTAGAAAAACATTTTCTTTGTCGATATAAGAATACTTACAGTTTGTTTTCACCTGAGAAATCCAAGGAAATGGAAACCATCACAATCAATTTTTCTAAAACATATTTTATTGAAATAATATACCAAAAAACTTAAATAATATAACAAAATTTAACGCGTTTAATGTTTGTGTTTCGAATAGAAAATAGATATCTGTACTTATAAATTCATCAGTTTTATTAAATACTTTGAATAATATGTTTGGGAAATACATTAATTTGATGATGATATGCGATACTTTTTAAAGCGTAATATAATAATGAAATATTTAAAGGAAAAACTATTTTTTTACAAATAAGGAATGCAAGATTTACCAATGTTTTCCCGGCAGAGCGTTTAAAAAGCAGCCAATAAATTAACATCTTCCCTTCTTAGGTCATAGAAATGTTCTTCGTTCCGCGGTTCATTGCTAAGTTGAAGCCGTTATTTTCAGCAAGAGACCTTTGTTGACATAAACATAATGTTGATGAGCCGATAAGCAAAAAATAAAAAAACACGAAACTATAGTATAAGAAACCGCTTACCTTCAGATGTTTAAAACTCTTCATCCGGCTTGAAATTTTAAAAACGTCTTCTTCTTGTGAAAGATATCAATGCTTATTATTCTGCACCTTCTTTTAGAATTGAAGAACCTGCTACCTTCTGATGAATTCACTATGGATCCTCTTGGAGATGGAACAAATACTTTTCTGTTTAAGAAATATAGTTAAGAAATGTAGTAGATTCATAACCTTTGTTTTTTTATACTTTTCATATTCGGAACGATAGATGAGATGAGAATTAGCACGGACTCTGAGAACACCATAATTTAAGTCCTGTACGTAAAACATAATTATGTCGGACTAGATTATAGACTTGATTTATTTCATTTTATGAATTTTAACAAAATTGTTTCAGAGTTTCAGAGTGCGTGTTAATTTACAGTTTAATAATGCAAAAGAACAAAAACTTACCTTAGAAATTAAACTTCTGGTGCTGGTGTTATTTCGATTCTATTTGTCAAGCAATTAATAAACAAACTCTTATTCACTTTATACACACGTCTTGTTCACCAAAAAAACTAAACTAATGAACAACGAACGAATGCATTTAAACTCAAATATGCAAGATTATTGCAGGCCAACCAATACAAATATTCTATTGAACATAAACGTGATACTTCAAGTTCGAAAAGTATTCTAATTGAAAATGATTGCGACACTTTAACAAAGTTTGTGTTGCCTCAACAATTATCGTGATTGTTTAAATATGAACATTGTTGATCGAGCATATTCTTGTGGTTGGTTAAATACTTTCATTGTTGATCAAACATTATAAGTGATACTTCAATATGATACGTTGTTTATCATTGTCACTTTTCATAAATTTAAGTTGAATTGTTAATTTAACACGTTTGTTGTTGATCAAGTATAAATTCAACAATGATATTCTTGCTGTAGTATAAGAGAATATTCAAATCAACTAGTAACATGCTTAATTTGAACATTTTAATGTTACTCACCAAAATAAAAAATTAATCACGGCTGCATTGTTGGTTTAAACATGCGATCTTATTTGTTTCAATCACAAAGCTTGTTTAATTTCACAACTATCGTCAAATTGTTGATTAACAATGAAGTGTGTTTAAATCAACTAATGCTTTTTCTTTCGGTGATAGGAAAAAATACAGCATATACCCCCAGATCCAATTTATAAAAATATTTTAATGTCAGAGGTTGGACATTGTTCATAAAACTGGTTAGTGGGGTCTTTATTCCTCTCCTTGGTGAGGTCGTTAGCGCAGATTGAGAAATGTAAGCAATTACATTATTTAAATAAATTTTGCACATTCTTTTGATATTATGAGTTGAATTGAAGTCCAAAAGATGGAATGAACTGCATTGCAAAACTGTGGAAGTTATCGTATAACAAATGGTGATTTACCTACAGAGATACCTTGAAACCTTTATCCTTCTTTTTTTTGCTTAATTAATATTTCATTACTATATCCAAGGCCAGCCGTTCTTATTTTTGTTTTTATTTGGAATAAAATAATAAAAAGTTCATCTTTTCAACGAAACGAACCGCAATTAAATCTTACATTTTCGTTTTAACAGATCCTGCCCGTGCTGCCGAAGCTCATTCTACCCCTGAAGCGAGCATTCAACACAAGAGTGAAAAGAATCATCATTAGTGCACTCAAGGTCCTTCAAATGATGGTAATCGTAGGTAATTAACAAACTCACGTTCTTAGAATTTGCATAAAGTTTATACACATTTATACTGCCATCGAAATGGCAAACATTCAATGTCAAATAGGTCCTTGTGTTGGACAAGCACTTGTGCCCTACTTTCGTCAATTGCTGCCAGTGTGTAACATGTACAAGCAAATCAATGTGAACCTTGGCGATGGTGTTGATCCCGACCGGGATGTACGAATTGGTGACGTCATCGAGGACACTTTACAATCTCTCGAGAGATGTGGCGGTCCTGATGCTTTTATTAACATCAAATACATGATACCAACATACGAGAGTTGCTTGATGAACTGAACATGTATTGTTATAGCCACTTAGCAAAAACAGGTTAAATTCACGGACAATAACGAAAGCAATAAAATAAAATCTGGTTTAAAAGTGAAATTTGTGTGTGGGTCCTGTTATTTTTATGTTCAGCTGGTCTGATCTCAAAAGGCAAGTGGGAAATTAAAAACTAACTAAACTCACCATTTAGGTTTTTGGCTATAAATTTAAGGATTTATGCGGCAACCAGAAGATAATAATAGCAGAGGAATACCGAATATTAAATGACGTTGCTCTTTGTCGACGACGACGGCTATGTGCCCCTGTGAGAATGATAGGGGACCAGCGATCGTCCTGCATTCATGGTTCAAGTTGGTTGGGGTAAATGTGTGGAATTTATCTTCGACAAATAATTCCACTTTCGAGGGTCCAATAAATTATTTTGTTTGTCTTGCAAACATTGTGCACTCTGGGTTCGGATGGTTTGTCGCTCCTTGCCGTTTTTCGCTGTTCGACATTTTGAGGGCTCTCAATAAAACATGTTTAAATATCTACATGCACACTTCACTTCTCTGTTTTTCTTTTTTTCTTTGCATAGATGAAGGTTACTTTGTTCCATTTATCCAAAAAAAGCCAAGGGAGGACGACAACGAACTCGTGTGGCGTTGGTAATGGCTGGTAGATATTTTAGACTTTGTGGTGGTTCTGTTGGTCCTTAACACGTACTATCGGTGAGCAGCATTTATTTCAGAAGTGACTATACACACACAAATAAATTTGCATCCATTCGAAGGACAAGCCCAAACAAATATATGACAAGGGGTAGGCATAAAAGCTTTTTTTTTGGATAAGGCTTAAAAGCGAGAAGTATAATGGAAACACCTCTTTGCCTGAGAAATCGAACTTTATTTTTTGTCGTAGAACAAAGGACAAATTACGGTGACATTTAATTTATTGATGGCAAGCCAACATAAAGTTTCTATTTTAAGTGCTTTAAAATTATCCAAATGAATGGGTTTTGAGATTATAAAATACCTATCCTTCCCTTAGATGTATAACTTATGGTGGGCTAAGAATTTGGTTCTGTCTAGGGATTTGGTCCTTGCGACCTTACTGGATGAGTTGAGGACCAATTGCTGGCACGGTCCATTTTAAATGTGTGAAAATAAACACATTGCTGTAGAAAATAATTAGAGCTAAAACATTTGCATTGGGAACAGACATTTTCGTGCGTTCTGTGATGATTGCTTCTGCAATAATTTCTTTTTTACTTACCTAACTTCAATTTATTTCTGATTTCTCCCAAATTATATTAAATTAGGGTAATTTTGTTCATTATTTTGAATAGGTTATTAAGCCTAGAAAATGATAAAAAAATACCTAGTCAAGTCGGCAGAATAACGAAAGTACCTTTATGAAATTTGAGATTTTATTATCAGTGATTATCTTGAAGCAACACAGTCCCCTTTTAGTATACGTTAACTAGTTCCAATTTAAAAGAATTTTTCTGAACAGGTTTTGTACAATTAACCGACTTCTTCCACATGGACTTCTAAAAATTGACTGATTTAAAGTCGATTGTAAAAATGCTGACCCTTTAGAATTCAACTCTTTAAGTTTTGACAATGGTTTGGTGAAATTCAGAGAAATTCATTTTACATTGAACATAAAAAGGTAACGCCTTACAGTGAAGGCTACCCACACACCACACTCATTTTCTGTTCGTCCAATTCAAATCATAGTTAGCGTTAACAACGTTGCCAACTTCAAACCACGAAATGAATGAACCTGTATAACCTCTTTAGATCTTGTCTCAATGAAATAACGAGTCCAATGATCAATATTTTGACAATTTTGAAAACACTGTTATCCTTGAAATGGTCATTTTCAACAGTTGAATAGGACACTCCCACTCCCACCGTGGGGCGGCAGCGAATGAATTTCTTCTTTGGAATCAACGGTGGCGTCTCCAGTTCCATGTTAGGCCGAACTACTTGGTGAACACCTTAACGGGCTACTTCGACTTATTTGAAGCCCAAGCCGTAAAAAAAGCGGTTTTTCCGGCTCTTGCACTTGAAGACTTATCAAGTGCCTTGTACTCCAGGTTGGGGGTTGTGCGTCGGGGTGACTTCCCGACCACGTAGAAAATAACTTGGTTGCGAAGCAACAACAGGCCTCGGGGATTGCATGCCCGATGAATGGAACCTCAGCATTGTTTGCCCAATCCTGAAAAAGGGATATCCTCTAAACTGCGCCAACTAGAGAGGAATAAGTGCACTTAACATCGCCTGCAAGATTCTCTCTGCCGTAATATGTGAACGTCTGAAGCTTTTCGTCAACAATCTGATTGGTCCTTATCAATGTGGCTTCAGGCAAGGAAAGTCAACCATCGACCAAATTTTCACATTGCGGCAGATCCTGGAAAAGACCTATGAACTCCAAATCGATACCCACCACCTTTTCATCGATTTTAAGGCCGCGTATGTCAGCATCTACAGAGACGAACTGTACAATGCTATGTCTAGTTTTGGCGTCCCTGCCAAGCTCGTTCGCTTGTGCAAAGTGACGATGGAGAACTCACGCTGCTCCATCGAGGTTGGTAACGAGCTTACGGAATCTTTCGACGTAAAAAAAGGATTCAGACAAGGCTGTCATGCAATGAAAATTCGTTCTTGAGAAGATAGTGCAGAACTCTAACGTCAACACCAGAGGCACTTTCTTCCAAAAATTGATATAATGGGGAAAACAGCGTGATGATCAATTTGGCGCCTTTGTGAGAATTGAGACAGAAGCGGCAAAAATGGGCTTAGCGGTAAATGAGGGAAAAACGAAGTATATGGTGTGTTCGAGGAAGGACACCCAACACCGACGGCTCGGGCAGAACGTCACAATAGAGTCATATAATTTCGAGGTAGTAGAGGAGATTGTCTACCTAGGCTCCGGTATAAATATGGGCAATAACACTAGTCCCGAGATCAGACGAAGAATAACTATTGCTAATCGCTGTTTCTTTGGGCTAAGAAAGCAATTGAGTGAGAAAGCCCTCTCTCGAGCAACTAGGGTAAAATTGTACAACACACTCATCATTCCAGTCCTGCTGTATAGTGCAGAAGCATGGACCTTGACAAAATCGAATGAAAGTGCCTCAGGCTGTTTCGAGAGGAAAGTTGTTCGGGTCATCTTTGGCCCCGTGTGCATTGAAAGGGAATGGCGAAGAAGATATAACAGCGAACTTTACGGGTTGTACAACGACATTGACCTAGCCAGAAGGGTCAATGTCCAGAGACTCAGATGGCTCGGTCATTTAGAGCGGAGGGAGGAGCGAGGGACGTAGGAGGAGAGGAAGACAGCGACTCTGGTGCACTCAAGTGGAAGAGGACTTCAATCAACTTGGAGTGCAAAACTGGAGACGACTAGCTAAGGACCAAGCTAGCTGGCGGAGACTGTTGATTGAGGCCGAAGTTCACAACGGACTGTAGCGCCACCTTAAGTAATTAAGTAAGATTTGAAAAATAAAGTATCTGCATATATGTAGTTGGTTGAATTAACATACTCTTAGAACCTTAAGAAAATAAATTAGATAGCTGGCTCCTTTAACCGTACAATCCCAAACACTTTTATGATTTTCTGATATCCGAAAAATCAAATGTTTCCCTTTAACTTTTACTTAAAATTAAATTTATTCCTGTCTAAACCCCAACTTATACTATTGCGCAAAGAAAAATTGTTGCTTCGATTTGTATATCAGAATATTGTTGAAAGTGTTGTCACAGTACTTTGTTTTGTTATTATCAACGTTAATTGCACGTACTGGTGTGTATATTTTTTAACCAAACAGTTGGGGAAGATCTTATTCGTTTAAAAGTTTTCCAATTCTAAGTATATTTTTTGTAGTCATGGACGACAAAAGAGGACTGCGAACAAACAATATTTTTTTTTCAAGTTTTAGTGTGTTGTAATATGATTATAATGTTACCAAAGAGATATGTGATTTATTTGAGTTACCCCAATAAATAAACAGCAAAAAACCTCCTACTAATACGAATTAAAAACCGTTACCCAATATGCCACCGCTCCCAAGTGCTACAAAATAAATCCAATGTCACTTGGCTTTGAACTATTGAGGTGAATTTTCTACTTCTTTTTCTTCTTGTTTTTCACACCACATCCTAGAGCTAGAGTTAAGTTTCATTTTCATATTTTAACGAACCGCGTCTGCAGAATTAATCGTGAATAATAAATTATCATAAAAAAAACTTTTCTCACCCTTTTGCGCCATAAGAAAAATTGTTGCTCGCACATTTGTATCCATCAAGAATATTGTTGTACAGTGTTGTACCACAGTACTCTTGTTTCTGTCTATCTATACAACCGTACCTATGCACGTACTGGCTGTCGTATATTTTTTTCCAACCAAACAGTTCGGAGAAAGACTCTTAATCTCGTTAAAAGTTTATCCTCAACTTCCAAACGTTATTCATTATGTTGTCCATGGGAAGCACAAAACGCAGGAATGCGAAAAAAAATTTTTTTTTTCACTGTTGGATGTGTTGCTAATATGGTTTAATGTTACACAAACAGAGTTATGTGTTCCTTATCCTTGAGTTTAAAAACAATTTTTTGTTTTAAGAATTTCCAATAAGACAGCTAGTTGTCGTTGGTTTTTCAGTACCAATTTTGAATCAAGGAGCAATTGACTTCCTTTTTTTCTTAATTGGTTTAAGAAATGATTTTTAATAGACAGACACAGGTCCTGTTTGATCAAATTCTCGAGTTTTACATTAAAAAAGAAGTTCACATTAATGACTATCGAGCAGTTTTTTTTAAAGGATACACCCTGAAAGTGATTTTATCAGCTTTTCAAACGTCAATAATAGCAGATTTGACAAGGGTTGATTCCTGTCATCTTTTATGCTCTGTCACTATGTGCCAGGAAAAGCCAAAGAAATTAAACTCTTATATCGAGTCCTAAATTCACCACATAGTGCCAATGCCAGATGAATCAAAGTCTAAAATGATTGGTTTGATTTTAGAAAAATCACAGATTTTGTCAACTGTTAGAGTAAATGTCAATTTAGCCAGCATAACCTTCTTCAGAATCATGATGGAGAGAGTTTTCTAAGTGCAAATGGGTAGATTCAATGGATGGGATATGTAGTTGTCTTGTTGATAAATAAAGTAAAATAACTTTAATCTAAAAGCATGAAGTGAAGATACATTCTGTCGTCAATTTTGTCCAATGTATTCTTGGTTATTGAGGATGTTTAATTTACCAAAGTGCATCCATCTGGTTTAACTTGAAATTTTCTTTCAAAAAAAGATTAGATGAATTGAAGTATAATGTGTGTTAAGGTTTGCAGATGAATAAGAACCACTTTCTAAATGGTTTTTGGATGGATTATGTGTTAGTCAATTTTGAGAGTATTTATGGTTTTGCAGTTTGTAAATTGAATGGCAAGTAAGAAAGTTATATTTACTGCGAAAGGTCAAGAGGAACCACAGGATTGTGGAGTAGTATCCGCGGTTCCAGTACTTAGAGTATAGGGTAGAAAAGTTGAAATTGTAATGCAATCTACTTTGGTATTATTATGGGTGTCCTGAAGACGGGAGATCCTCTCAACTGCACTAACTACAGAGGAATCAGCCTATTTAACATTACCTAAAAGATCTTCTCAGCCGTAATATGTGAACGTCTGAAGCGTTTTGTGTTTATAAGTGTGGACCATGGAAAGTCAACTGTCGACCAAATGTTCACTTTGCAGACTGGAAAAAAACATATGAACTCCAAATCGACACAGAACACTTTTTATCGATTTTGGGGCCGCGTACGACAGCATCTACAGGGACGAACTGTATAAAGCTCTATGTCTAGCTTTAACATTCCTGCCAAGCTCGTTCGTACTTACTTACTTACTTATTATGGTGGCACTACAGTCTAGGTCGGACCAGGGTCTCATCCAACAAACATCTCCAGTCAGCTCGGTCCCTAGTTATAGCTGTCTCCAGTTTCGCACGGCAAGTTGGTTCAGGTCTTTTACCACCTGTGCGCTATACCTGAGTCGCAGTCTTTCTCTTCTGGGACGTCCTTCCGCGTTGGATTCGAAGACTCTACGGGCCAATTCGCTCTACATGACCCAACCATCTAATTCGTATGGACCTTAACTTTTCTGAACACCTTGTACAGTTCTTGATTAAATCTTCGTCTCCATTCTCCATTTAGGCAGAAAGGACCAAAAATAACCCGAAGAATTTTTCTCTCGAAGCAGCCCAAAACGTTTTCATCGGATGTTGTCATGCTCCATGTCTCTGCACCATACATTAGGACCGGGATGATGAGAGTTTTGAAATTTAGTTCCTCGAGAAAGGACTTTATTACTCAATTGTCTTCTAAGTCCAAAGAAGGCAAGAGTAATTCTTCGTTTGATTTCAGCGCTGGTGTTGTTGTCTGAGTTGATAGCGGATCATAGGTAGACGAAGTCCTTAACTACCTCGAATTTAAATCTGTCTATTTTCACGTTTTCTCCAAAACGTCGTTGTTGATTATCCTTTCTTGTTGACAGCATTAATTTGGTCTTGTCCTCGTTAACTACAACACCCATCTTCCTGGCCTCCGTTTCAAAGCTAACAAACGCTGCACTACCTTCACGCTGTATTATTTGAATTATGACAACGTCGTCTGCGTATCCTTGTAGCTGAACGGACATTTGAAAGATTGTGCCTCTGGTGTTAAAGTTGAAGAAATCGTATGACAACGCGTTGCCTTGTTTAAACCTTTTTTGACATCAAATGCGTGAGGTTTCCATTGTCATCTTACACAGACGGACTAGTTTTTCTGGGATGCCAAAACTAGACATAGCTCCATGTAGTCGGTCTCTATACACGCTGTCCTTGACACGCGGTCTTGAAAAAGGTATCTGATAATATCGATCTGAAGTTCCTAGTGTCTCCAAGAATTTCCACAGAGTGAATATTATATCGACTGTGGACTTTCCGGGTCTGAGAATAACAACTGACGAAAGGCGATGGTTAGGACATTTATGCATCCGTAGTTGGTGCAGTTCAGGGGATCTCTTTCCTGAGGATCGACCATACGATGCTGAGATTCGTGATCAATCTGGTCCCCTTGTGGATATCGAGATGTGCGTACTTGCTATACCATTGCGTCTCGACCCGCAGTGAAGTCGATTAGCCAATCTCGTTCGCTTGTGTAAAAAAACTATGGAGAACTCACACTGCTCATTCAAGGTTGGCAATGAGCTTACGGAATCAATCGATATCAAAAATAATTCAGGCAAGTCTATGCACTGTCATGCGGTTTCTCTAATATGTTGCTTCAGAAGATCATGCAAAACTCTACCATCAACGCCAGAGGCACTATCTTCGCAACAGTCCGTTGAATTTCTCGCGTACGTCGATGATATGGACAAAATGGGAAGAACACAGCGTTGTGTCAATGGTGCCTCCGTGAGAATTGAGACAGAAGCAGTGAAAATGGGTTTAACGCTAAATGAAGCAAAACACAGTCTTCGAACAAGGGAACCGGACACCGATTGCTCAGAAAGAGCGCATATAACTACCTACTACCGCTATTAACACGGACAGTAACACCAGGGCCCAGACATCAGACGAAGAATAACTCTTCGCTGTTCTTCGGGCTGTTAAATTGAATAAAGCCCACTCTTGAACAACTAAGGTAAAACTACACAACACTCTCATCATTTCAGTCCTGTTGTATGGTGCAGAAGCATGGAGCCTAGCGAACTAAACTGAAAAGTCAAGATCCAGCGACTCAGATGTTTTGATCATATATAGTGGATGGACACCAATCTTCCAGCGGGGAAAGCCTTCTACAATATTCCTGCGGGAGAAAGAAGTAGACTCGGGTTGCGCACTCAAGTGAAAAACGACCTCAATCAGCTTGGAGTGCAAAACTGGAGACAGCTAGCTAGGGACCAAGCAGGCTGGCGGAGACTGTTGGTTGAGGCACAAGTCCAGGAACACAACAGACAAACACAACTTTTGGATTAGCATAAGAATGCTCAAATCCTCCAGAACAAGTTTCATCTATAATTATAACATACAAATCCATATTCAAATTTATCCGCG
Organism: Sphaerophoria rueppellii; assembly: GCA_920937365.1. Lineage (NCBI taxonomy): Eukaryota > Metazoa > Arthropoda > Insecta > Diptera > Syrphidae > Sphaerophoria > Sphaerophoria rueppellii. The sequence goes on from CAKKXW010000003.1 coordinate 56,841,837, forward strand.
AAAATACCTTGCTTTAGTTAATTAATTTATGAACTCTTGTTGGTATCATACATACCAATTCCTCTGGAAAAGTTTAGAATCATAAATATCCTTCTTGTGAATACCCAATGCATGCAGTACTCTATGCTTAATCATGAATTCCCAATAGAAATACATGTTATAACGTAAAGACGCAAATGTTCGTTACGAGAAACTTAAACCAAACTTTTGAACGATATAATGACTAGACTTTCTAACTTTCTGATATGAGAAGTATAACAAACGTCAAATCACGATCACAGCAAGATTAATATTCTCCTGCAGCTTTGCCGTGTGCTTCGCAATAAATGATTTTACCACTGATGATGTATCATGAGGATTCGGAAACAATGCACTCACCAGATTCGCATTCCAACTTGATGGTGATTTTGTTGTGTATACCTACAGGTTCGCTTATGCATGTGTTGAAAGAAATATTAACATAAATCGGATAAGTACATTACAAAAGCAACAATCATTGTTGAGGATATAATGAAAGGATATGAATCTGACAGGATGTTTGTGTTGGCTGTGAATTGTTTTAAATAGTTTAAGTAAACAATACTAGTTATGATTTATTGTCCTATCGCTTTCAATTAGGCATCCTCAATTCTCATACAGAATGAAACATCCAATTTTGAGGTTTTGGGAGGGTGGTTCTCGTCGTCTGACCGGATGGAAATCAAATTTTCGAAATGCATTTCATCAAAAACACAATACATTATTTAAGCTTCAGAATCAAAGGTATTGTAATGATGATGAGACAAACAATAGGAATAAGAGTGATGAAAAATATTGTTTATCTTTGGAGTAATGAACAAATTGAAATGCATCTGAATTTGAATTGAATCCATCAGGGGGCATATTGGTTAATTTTTGTTGATCTAGGCAAACCTGTGTTGTGTGATGTGTATAGATGGTCTATTGGTAAAGTGTAACAGTTGGTAATTAATTTTAATTTATATTTTTAAAGCATAATTGAATTTGAACAATGGTCAGAAAACAGATATTATAAACTAACAATTTTGTAAAATGTTGCTTATTGTTTGAACAGACATTAATTGCAACGAAATAACATTTTAAGTTGGTTGTGTTTTTAAGTCTCGTGGGGTCAATCATTTGGATCATTATCTGTCCGCCATATTTATTTTGCTCTTAAAATCATTAGGTTTAATTGCAAATGTGAGCTTTTGTTAGCTTTTGGATGTTTTTTTTTTTTTTTTTTTACATAAAATGGAGTTAGCCTGTTAACCGTTTTTGGTTATACACTCTTAATTAAATTACTAACGGTTCATTTCGCAAAACTGTGTTTCGTAGAGAAACCTCAAACCTTTTTACTTGCGACATATAGAATATATGGCAAGTATTGAATTCGTAAAAAAAAAAAATTTGAGATGAGGATGAGATATGATATTACGATGATAGAGAAGTCGAAAAAAGTGGGTCCGGCGATTCCGTCTGTCTGTCTGTCGGAAAGTTTACAGGCATCTACAGCCTTAACAACTGGTTCGGTTGACTTCAAATTTGGAAATTAGAGGTTTGAGCAAAAAGTCATGTCCCAATTTTTTTTATTTTTGTTTTAAGATCAAAATTTAGGGTAGCCACCATACGATTTTTTTGGCCAAAAACCAAAACATTTTTTTTTTCACAAAAACGGCCCGAACGATTTTTTTTAAACTTCCTCGAGTTTAATTTTTTTAAACATTCATGTGTTTTATGTAAGAAAAAAAATTTTGTATTGCTCCAAAACGGTACCTCCCATAGAACCGTTTTTTTGTTATTAGATTTTCTCGAAAACTGAAAGTCCGATCAGTGTAAGTTTTTTTTCGAAAGTACGTATATATTGTTCAAATAATATTTTATTTTCAAAAAAATAATAAAAATTTTTTTTGGATTTTTAAAAAATATTTTTAACTTTTTTTTTTCAAAATTCTGTATCTCAAAAACGGATAAATTTTAAAAATTCAAATTAGAGTATAATATGTATATTTACATGGTCTTAAAAACTGCATATCCAAATTAATTTTAAGATACTTTTGAAAAATTGTATATATAAAAAATTAATTTAAAAAAAAAAACGGCTCCGACGATTTTCAAAAAAAAAAATCAAGAATAAGGTTTGAATTTGTTTGGCATTTAAATTTTTGGAATGAAATGTATATACGAGGTACATTTCCAAATTTTATTTTTTTTTTTAATAAATTCTAATTATTTTTATATTTTTTTTGTTTTTTTTTTTTTGAGTTAAGTGTAAGCTGTAAGTAAGAGTGTAATCAGAATTGCTTAAACTATATCTCTTATTTTAACACTTTTTTTTGCAATTTCAGTAATCATAAATATTTAGTTTTAGCATGCAGGAGCAAGTTCGTACGACCCAGTCGTGCACATTTTTTAATAACAAATTAATGCAATTTAAGCGCAACTGAGAAAGATATGGTCGGAAGAATGCATGCCCGATGAATGGAACCTCAGCATTGTTTGCCCGATCTTGAAAAAGGGAGATCCTCTACAGAGGAATCACTGACTCAGCCTGCTTAACATCGCCTACAAGATCTTCATCCATAAAGAAAAAAACCTATGAACTCCAAATCGATACCCACCACCTTTTTATCGATTATGAGGCCGCGTACGACAGAATTTATAGAGACGAACAACTGTATATAGCTACATCCAGTTTTGGCCTACCTGCCAAGCTCGTTCGCTTCGATTCAGACAAGGCGGATGCACTGTCATGCGATTTCTTTAACATTGTTCTGGAGAAGGCAGTGCAAAACTCCAGCGTCAACACCAGATTCACTATCTTCCAAAAGTCTGTTCAACTTCTCGTGTACGCCGATGATATTGATATAATGGGAAGAACACAACGTGATGTCAATGGCGCCTTTGTGAGAATTGAGGCAGAAGCGGCAAAAATGGATTAAGCGGTAAATGAGGGAAAAACGAAGTATATGCTATCTTCGAGGAAAGACACCAAACACCGACGCGACGCCGACGTCTCAAACAGAACGTCACAATGGACGCATATTACTCTGAGGTAATAGAGGAGGAGGACGAAAACTCAAGTCCATTGAAAAGAATATAAGGTAGTTCGTTCTTCTCCAAGCAAAACGTTGGGCCTACTTTTGAACGCTGGTGACTGTTGAGTTTTGCTGGTCGTTGGCCGGTATAGAGTTGGCCGGGTCGGGGTTTGTCGTTGCTGGAGGTTGGAGGTGGCCATTTTTGTCTACTCGTTTAACGGTGGCGCTTGTTGATGGCGCGCTCACCCGTTTCAAAGATGACAGTCACTCGAATCCGGGGCTAGAGTTGGCCGGGTCGGGGTTTGTCGTTGCTGAGGTTGTAGGTGGCCATTTTGTTCTACTCGTTTAACGGTGGCGCTTGTTGATGGCGCGCTCACCCGTTTCAAAGATGACAGTCATGACAGAATCCGGGGCTCGGCGTTCATATTAGGACAACTTCTCTGCTAGACGGTCGGTGGAAGAATGACTTCTATGACGGTGACGGAAAACTCACTCCCATTTGTCTTTATTCTCGGCGGCTGGCGGTAACTGGGTGTGAATTTTTTGTTTCGCAAATTTATTTTGGTCTGTTTTCCGGAAACTGTTATTCGGTTCTGCCTTCTGGTAGGTTTGTGGTTCTTGCTTTCTTCGTCGGTCGTTCTTCAGGTTTGGATTTGTAATCTTTGAATCGCGAATGTAAGCCCGAAAAAATTTCAGTGGGTGCGATGTCGGACCTTTCTTGTATGGGGGCTCCTGGGCTATAAGAAATTGACCAACAAAAACTCATTAATCTTAAAACTAAGAAAACAGTTGATTTAAGAAGGAATCAAAGTGTTTGTTATTAGGTCCGTTCGCGTGCTTTCTGCACTAAAATTCGTAAAACAAGACATTTTAAGGAGTGGGGGTAAAATTCTCTCACAGAAAAACAAAACTACAAAAAAGTAAGCGAACGGGAAAACAACAAATTTTACCCACATTTTAACTGTCAAGTTTTTTTGTATGAAGAATTGAAACTTTGAATTTGAATTTATTTATTTATTTGCTATTTTCAAACAAATTTGACACTTTTCACAAATCAGCCCAAAGAAATTTCTTGGGCTGAAATTCGTAGGTTGGGGAAATTTTTTACTCTCTCGTGAGCGCTCTCTTTTACGAAAAATTACCAAATTTTTGAGTTCGCGAACAGCATTTGGTTAAATTTCGTAATTTTTCGTAAAATTGGACTGTTTTAGGAGGGTACGCGAACGGACCTATTATTTTGGAGTCTGCAAGTTTTCTACACTCTAAGAAATTTTTGTTGAAAATTACTCCAATTATTGTATGCAACTGGTCCGTTACAATAATTGTAGTAATTTTCAACACGAATTTTCGTTGTTTTTTATTCAACATTTGGTCGAAAAAAGCAATTGTTTAATTTTCAACAAACTAAAATGTAAGCATTTTCATAGATCGTATATCGTAGCTCGTAAATCCCAGATCGTCGGTTTTTAAGCAATATTTGCTAAATATTAAACATATTTATATAAAATTTACTCCGGATTTGTTGAAAAATCAACAAATAATGTCCAATTTTCTTCAAAATAAGAAAAAATCGTACTTTTTCAACAAATAAGTTTAAAAATAAGCTTTTATTTTTAATATTCAACTCGTTTTGCTGATATTTCAACAAAAAAATCTGACTCTTCAACAACTTTGCTTAATTTTCAACATTATTGTTCACCAAATGCAGGAAGTATTGTTTGCTTTTAAGCATACTTGTTTAATTTTAATTGAAGATTGCTGAAAACCAATTTTTAATTCATTAAAATTCAACATTATCTGTTGAATATTAAACAGAAATATTTAATACCAATCAAGAGTAAATCAGAAATTCAACATAAAATGATTAGAATTCAACATAATTGTTGAAAGATAAACATATTCTAAAATGTATTCCTAAAAGTTTGCTTAAATTTAATCAACCGTTGTTGATTTCTCAACAAATTAACCCTATTTTTCAGCACAAATGCTTAAAATTACAATAAAAAACTTGAATATTCAACATAAAAATCTGACTTTTCAACAACTTTACTTAATTTTCAACATTATTGCGCACCAAATGCAGGAAAAATTGTTGACTTTTAAGCATACTTGTTGAATTTTAATTGAAGTTTGCTGAAAACTAATTTTTAATTCATTAAAATTCAACATTTTCTGTTGAATATTAAACAGAAATGTTTAATACCAATCAAAATTAAATCAGAAATTCAACATAAAATGATTAGAATTCAACATAGTTGTTGAAAGATAAACATATTTTAAAATTTGTTCCTAAGAGTTTGCTTAAATTTAATCAACAGTAGTTGATTTTTCAACAAATTAACCCTATTTTTCAGCACAAATGCTTAAAATTAAAATAAAAAACCTGAATATTCAACATAAAAAGCTGCTTTTTCAGCAAAAAAAAATAAAAATTCAGGAAAATTAAACAAATTTATTCACTGCCACATTTAGTATTCAACATAAACGTTTAAAAAATGTGAAAAAAATTGAATTTCCGATTATTTGTGGTATTAAACAAAATTTATTGAAAAAAAACTGCATTTATTATAGTATTACTAAACTAAAATGCTGTTTTTTGAATAATATTTTATCAAAATCCAGCTAATTTTATTGGAAATTCACAATTTTCTTTACATATTTAAATGATTATTTTGAATAATAAATATGGCTATAAATTTGTTTTATTTTTCATAATTTCCAATATCTTTTTTTGTAAAAAAAAAACAAGCTTATTTAGTTGGAATATTCATGTTTTCATATTTTTTGAGCATTTATATTTGAAAATAGAATTAATATTGAATCTGTAGCTACAGTTAACTAAATATAAGCCTTTTTGGGAACATGTTCTAATAATTGCTAGTATCTTTCAAAATATATGTTGAGTTCTTACCATTTTATACGGGTTGAGTTCTCACCAAAATCAGATTGTTGTCATACAAATACTAGCAAACTTCTTGATCCTTAGGTATATTGAAAAGAAAAAAGAACAAGTTAAAGCAATTGAATAACTTCTCTCCGTTGAATTTGAATACAAACCATTAGAAATCCTGGAAAATTAAACTTCATTCTTCGAAACAATCTTCCCACAAAATTGAATTTCATTCTTAAAAACTATCATAAAAAAGAAAGATTAAATGTATTTTAAAAAAATATATTTTTATTTATTTTTTTTTTCAATAGTTTCTTAAAATCTAAAAATACATAAACACTATTTTATTAACAAAAAAAGGTAATTTAAGAAAAAAAAAAATGATGAGCTTCTGTCTGTAAATAAAAGAAAAAAAAAAGCATTGGTTTATGTCAATGAAACTTAAAATAAAATTTATATTAGGATAAGATACAAGGTTATTTAGTTAATGAAAACCTAAAGCCGATACTTATAAAAAAACAAACTTTGAGGAGGAGATCTAATACTTAACTAAATCCAAAGAAATATAAATGAGAGACCATGACCATCATCCAATGCCAATTTTCTCAATGTCACAAGAGAATGCATATATATATTTTAAATAGAAATGTCGATTATTGTAGAAAATTAAAAATAACTTATAAACAATTTATAAACAATTTAGTTGATAATTCAACATAAAATTATGATTTGTTTTCTAAAAAAGGTTGAATTTCCAACAGAAATGTTTAATTTCCAACAGAAATGTTTAATTTCCAACAGAAATGTTTAATTTCCAACAGAAATGTTTAATTTCCAACAGAAATGTTGAATTTCCAACAGAAATGTTGAATTTCTAACAGTAATGTTGAATTTCCAACAGAAATGTTTAATTTCCAACAGAAATGTTTAATTTCCAACAGTAATGTTGAATTTCCAACAGAAATGTTGAATGTCACATATTTCCACGATAAAAACCACAATGGCTTGGTTTAATTCCGTATTGTTATTGTATTTATTGCAAAAGAAATTCCATGTTAAATACAACAACAATACAGAATTAAACCAAGCGGTTGTTGCATTTATCGTGGAAAAAGTGACACCAAAAACTAAATAAGATTTCTAGTAATAGTAATAGTAATATAATAATATAATAATAATAATAATAATAATATAATAATAATAATAATAATAATAATAATAATATAATAATAATAATAATATAATAATAATATAATAATAATAATAATAATATAATCATAATAATAATAATAATAATAATAATAATAATAATAATAATAATAATAATAATAATAATAATAATAATATAATAATAATAATATAATAATAATAATAATAATATAATAATAATAATAATAATAATAATAATAATAATAATAATAATAATAATAATAATAATAATAATAATAATAATAATAATAATATAATAATAATAATAATAATAATAATAATAATAATAATAATAATAATAATAATAATAATAATAAAATAATATAATAATAATAATAATAATAATAATAATAATAATAATAATAATAATAATAATAATAATAATAATAATAATAATAATAATAATAATGATAATAATAATAATACAAATATTTCACTTACCTCACTATTTTCATTTATTGTTTTATTTTTTTTTTAATAATCACACAACTGCACTCTAAGAACACCAATTCACGACTGACAAATATTGTTTGTTGAAATGCACATTGAAAATTGAACATTATTACGAGATTATGAAAACGATCAAATTAAATTAAACCAAAACTGTTGAAAGAGAGAAAAACGATATCTGTAAAAATACGAACTGGGATGTTGAATTTTTCTATTCTCTTCTTTTTTCAGATATTTGATTAATATTGAACAAACTTTAACAATTTTTAAGCAAAAATGTTAAATTTTCAGAAAAATCTGTTGAACAAGAGAAAAAAATGATTTCGCGTTAGAAAATACGGTGTTGAAAATTCATCACCCCTCTTAATTTTAAGCAATCTATTGATTTTTCAACAAAAAGATATGAATTTTCTACAGCGATGCTTAATTTTCATCGAAAAATGTTTAAATATGTTGAAAATTAAGCAAAAATTCTAAATTTGATTAATTTTCAACAAAAAAATGCTTATTTTTCAGCAAATGTTGAAAATTACTACGATTTCATTTCGATGCTACAATAATTGTAGCAAAATTCAACCGGTGTTGAAAAACTTTAAACACTTATTGTAGTAAAATTACTATTTTTTCTTAGAGTGTACCCTAGCTACCGCTGCTTTTGGGAACAACCCTGGAGGCGCTGAGTCATACTTCAGCCTTTGGTTAAGGCAACGCAACAATTTGTAAAAAAATTTGTAGAATTCTTCTTCCTCAGTTCCTACGCTAGTTGACAATGACACTCCAGTTGTTAGCTCTCTCGTGAAAGCTAATCTTTTCGCTAGGCAATGCGCCCCCAATTCAACATTGTCAGGGATGGTCATTACACTCCTAGTTCTTGACCACGTCAATGATTCCATAGAACAAATGTTCTTTCGCACTCCTCTGTTCCGGATAATATCCCGGCTATTAGTTTTACTTGATCTTTCCCATCTATCCTATACTTCCGGGCTGAAAAAAAGGTGAATCCTATGCTGTTCCTCTAATTATCCAATTACACTTAAGTGAAGCTTCTTAATGACCGGCAGTACGACTTTCCAAGCAAAAGGTTAACTGGTGATCTGATGGAGGGAGTAAGATTATTGTGCTTTTCGTGCCCATAAAAGATTTTATTTCATCTTTTACGGGCACTGCCTCTTGCGAAGAACTGACGAAAATTCCAAGAGTATCATTCTGTCGTCAAAAAAGTGCTTCTCAACTTTGCTGTTCGGATTCGCCGTTAAATTGTAGGGGACCTACAATTCTTCACACGCACTCAGAGAATTGTTGATATGAGTAAGCCACCTTGGCCTTGGCTCTTCAAGAGCTGTCGCACCACTCTGTTTAGAGATTATTGCCCTTTATATTTCAAACGTATTTGATAGAGTCTAGCACCAGGCTCTCCTTTTAACGAAAATTCGTCCTTTTGGTATTGATGAATCCCTCCTTTGTTGAATTACAAACGCTCTTACGAACCGTTTATATAAGTTGTATTTTATGGCGTCAAGTCTGAAACTCACAACTTGAATGTGGTGTGCCTCAGCGCTCTGTTTTATCCCCCATTTTTCATATATAATCTCTTGTCTGTAAATTCTTATCCATCAATGAAACCGAACATCTTCAGATTCTCGGTATGATTATCACTGATTACCCCTTGTAGAACGACACATAAACGGTATCACCGAAAATGACACAAGAAGTTTTGGTTTCGTATGACGGTGCAAAAAATTCTATTCTTCTAATATGAACATATGAGTACAACGCTCATCTCTGTACTGCTGTTGTTACTCCAGTCACATACTTGAGCCTCTTGGATGGTATAGGTATAAAAAAGAGCCATAAGAATAATAATTGGCCATAAAGCCATCACTGAATTCGTTAGATCACTTTCGTAACCTTTCGTGTCCAAGTTGACAGCAAGAGCGGTTGCTATTAAATTGTGTACATTTTCATGAATGTTGAAATTGAACTGAAGACCCGAAATGCGTTGCCTTATTTTTCCTCTCAAAAGTTTCCTTTGACTTTTAAATCATTATTGAAGCCTCAGCCACCACTTAATTTTCGTATGAAACTTCCTTTTTTAATACAACAATATTTTTGTCTGTTGTATTTTTCATATCATAACTTTCCGCTTTTTTGAGGTTTCCCAAGGACCACCCATGCACCCGGCAATAAAACCATCAACCATGTAATGAAATTTGAATTACCTTTACTTTCAACATGCAAGCTTGTTCACTGGAGCTTCAGATCAAAAGCGTTTCATTTTTATGTCCACTCCTCTCCACCTTACAACCACCAATAAGCAATGCAGATGCAATTTTCAGGATATTAACAAACGCAAAGGACTAACTGACCGTGAAAAAGTTTGCGAATTCGTTGAAATTCAACTTCAAAACTCCATACCATCAAATAAAGTGCTACTGGCACTGGCCTGGCACTGGTGCTGCTGATGCTGAGGGTCTCACACAACACACCCAATATTCACACTGAAGTCGGAGTTCTAGACAACTTATTTATGTTTTATTTTGTTGGTTCCTTGGGTTTTTGTTTTGGCGCTTTTGCTGTGAATTAACTGAACCAGAATTTCGCACGCTTCCCGAGTTCATGTTCACATCCGAATCCAAGTCCATCCAATTTGCCCGAGATCTGGCAGGAATTTTATGTGCGACCGCGATTGCGATACAAAAGAAGGTTCTACATTCGCATTCATGCGGTGCACCGCCAGCCGCAGCAAAATCTCAATCCAGGCAGAATGAAGTTTTTTCTGTGTGTTTAAATTGAATTTGTACCTTTAACTTTATTAAGTTCTGTCAACTATAAATTCTTATTAGGAACGACATGCAACCAGAATTACCAGGATCTTGGTATGATGGCGCGCATTCTGTCCATGTTGTCGTCCTGCTGGATGGTTAATGTTTATGGTGTGTATTTTGCGCACAAAAATATCCTTCCATACGACTACTGCCGTTGGGGTTTATTTTGATGGCAGTAGGTACCATGGAAACGGAAAACTCGGGATTTAGTTCTTTGCAAAAGACTTGCTCATAAATTCTTGTTGCAGGGAATGGGCCGCAAGCTACATCTCCGTTCATTTCTAGGTAAAGTTTTGTGAGCCCTGAAACTGAAAGTCGTAACTGGATAAGAGAAAAGTAGCTTTGGCAATACCTTAGCCCTGCGCGCCACCCCTCTACTTTATATTGAAACAGATGCATCATGTTGTTGTGAGTAAAAAGTGAGGGCGAAACTTATGGGAATAGTTTAAGGTGTTAGTAGGAATAAGCGTGACTAATGGTCCTGCACCGTCAGGATCAGGTTCTTTGAAAATGGTTAAATGCAACTAGCGTTTTTCAAAGTGAAATATTTAAGTTTTGAAAAGTTTTAATATTGGTCTATAGAACTTTGGGAAACAACTGTGTCACCTTCGGATAAACAAAAGGGAGTAAAGCCAACCTGCGGGATTTCTACTAAGTTAAGTCGTAATTTATGTAAATAAATGTTCAACGTTCTTAATTTTTCTTAGTTTTACTATTTTAAGTTCTTTGGAAAAGAATAATTGAGGTTAACAGACCACCGAGGACTCTTATGCCTTTTAATTGATCGCAGTAAAGTTGAGAGTTTGCATAGTCTGTCATCTCTAAAAGCTTATCATGTTTATCAACTAATAATTATGACTAACTGCAGTCCGTGTCAGATCAGGACTTTAAAGATTTAGTTTTTGTATACTGTGACTGAATTTTTGTGTGGACTGCCTCGTGCTTCAGCTTATTATACTCTGTAGAATAAAACCATTTAAGTCGATAGACCTTCACCTCATAGATTCGGGATGCTTCCCGAATCCTAAGCGTTTAACGGGCACACTCCTACAACATTTGTATTCAGTGTTTTTCAAAAGAAGATTTTGTGCGAAATTTGTTTTGAATTATTTACAGATACTACCTTTAATGAAGTTAGTTAAAATCGATACTTGTATATCCTATAGCACCTGTACAGCAAATAAAACGAAAATTAAAAAAAAAACCCCATCAATTGTGGTGTCCTTGACCTTACCTGAGATAATTCACTGTTGATTCTACCTTTTTAATTTGTACTCTCTAATTAATATTTTTTTTGTCGAAGCTGTTGTTCATGACCAAAATATGTAAAGGGTCCGTTCTCGTATTTCTTTCGTATCACTTTCTGCCACAGCAGCAATATTCTCGGGTGTACGCACTGTTTTTTACTTTTCTCGATTTGGTTTATCCATGATGATGCCAGTTTCTTTTACTTTTTCACAAGATAACGAAGATACGGAGCTGACGTTGCTTCTCGCTTCTTCCAAAATCCGTACTCAATTTTCGTCCAAGGTCAGACTGGACTCAAAAACTTTACCACGAAAAAGCAATCGTGTTCATAAGCAACCTGGTAGATTTGGAATTTTTCTTAATTCATCGGTCATCTAGAATTTTCATTTTGCACTTGCTGTGGGCAAATTCATTGAAAAATACACTGTGAGTACCAATTTTTATTACATAATACAACATGGACTTTGTGTAATTGGCCAAAGAAGATCAAGGCTTTAACGAATAAGTTTGTGCTTTAAATAAAACGAAAAAAACGAGAATATAGTATCGATGAGTACGAGTCTCGTTTGGTGGTTAAGGGTTCCACACATCAAGAAACATTTGACTATTTAACAAATTTATTCGCCCTTTGCATAGTGCTAAGTAAGTAACTCTCTATATTGCTATCCGTTTCTTCTCATTTACATTAGATTTCATGTAAAGATCGCATCTTAGAAGGAATCAACGAAGCAGGTCAATTTGCAAGCTTGATAAAGTAATTTATGGTTTAAAGCAAGCATATCTCGCCTTACGATTCCAATAGTTTTCAAGGGATGTCAAAATGTACATACATTAATAAGCTCAATACAAATCTTATGTTTTTTTGTATGTTCCTGACATTGTAATTTTATTTTGAAAAAATATTAGAAATATTCTAGCTGTCAAATCAATGTTGTTCTCCAGAAACTCTAGTTAACTTCCTGGAGGAAGTCATTGGAATGTGGTCCATTTTGTGAGTCTCCAGTTTTTGCATATCTCCATGTTTCCAGGTCAATAGAATAAAATCACAATTATGATAATTTCAGCAATTATTTAATTTTTTTTTTATAATATGCACCTACTCAAGGGATTTTTATACCCTTTTTATGCCAGAGACACAGTGAGTGCATAAGAAAGAAGAGAAGGGGATGGAAAGGAGATTTCGGTGTACATTGGTCTTAAATTCTTAAACATTTTAATGATCGGGAAAGACAGAGTGTGGAAGAGAGTTCCACATTCGCGTAGTACGGCTAAAAATGATTCTCTATATTTGAGAGTACGTCCGAAGTTGGGCTCGAGGGTAAACTGACGGACATTCCTAGAAGCTTGAGTATTACGGGCAAATTGTTTGAGGGGAGGAATGCAACTGGCTATTTCACTAGAGTAATTATCGTAAAAGTAGCGATTGAACAAGGAGAGGCACGGGACGTTACGACACGGGGGCCAGTTATAGCGATCATTGGTTTTCATCAGGAAAAATTGGAACAGGAGGAATCTGAATTTTTTTCCTGATGAGCGTTTATAGCAAACAGGTCATTGAAAAAATGTTACTTGTCCACCGCCGAAATATTTCCTGATTGAAATGCAGTCGGAAAATTTTTCCTGACAGAAATCTGTCATTGGAATTATTTAAAAATGAAACACAAAACATTGGAAAGATTCGTTTCATTTTTTGACAGAAATCCATCAGCTGTTCAGGAAAACGAATTTCCGTACGGAAAATAGAAAAATAAATTTTTAACGAAAAATAAGTTTGCGAACTTATATTTTATTCTCAAAAAAAATTCTTTAAGAATTTTCCGGTAGATTGGTATATAAATTGCATTAGTAATCGAAAGAAAACTTAGTTAAATATCCATTCAAACATTTTTCCTGATGGATTTCAATGATTGCTATAACTGGCCCCTTACAGTTCTTTTTTGTATTCCAACCAAGAGGCTTAAGTAAGTAGCTGGAGCCCCAGCTCAAAGGGGGGAATTGTACCTAAGCTTTGGACGGATATAGGTTTTATTGGTAATAACCAGATCAATTGTAGTGTCCGTAGCTTAGCGGTTAGGTGCGTTGGCTGCTAAGCAGAACATCGTGAGTTCGAGTCCTACTTATGCCCAAAGTTTTTATTTCATCTTTCACGGGCACTGCCTCTTGCGAAGAACTGACAAAACTTCCAAGAGTATCATCTGTCATGAAAAAGTGCTTCCCAACGTTGCCGTTCGGAATCGGCGTTAAATTGTAGGTCCCCTCAATCCTTCACACGCACCCAGGGAATTGTTGATGAGAGTAAGTCACTAAGGCCTTGGCTCTTCAAGAGCTGTCGCGCCACTCTATTTATTTTTAACCAGATCAATTGGAGAGAAATATTTCTTGCACCGTCTTAAGAAACCCAAACATCTTGCGGCATTTTTGGCGACATCGCGTTTGTGCTCGGTCCACAAGAGGTGGTCAGTGATGCACATACCGAGAATCTCGAGATGTTCGGTCTCGTTGATGCAGGTACCACTCATGGACAGTTGCAAGGGGAGTATATCTCGCTTCAACGATACAAGACAGCATTCAATTCTACACGATTTTGTATTCCCCACTGTACAATGCTGTTCTAGTCAGAGTTTAATGAGCTTATCATATTTTGCCGTTGCATTTCCACATCCGAGGAGAAGAAACGAATATGAGAAGCTAAGGGTATTATCGTCAGCAAAACTATTTATTTGATTAGAAGTAACAGGCAAGAGATCATTAATAAAAATGAGAAAGAGGAGACAAAACGGAGCCCTGGGACACACCAGCATTTACATTGTGGGTTTTGGACTTGTATCCGTCCAATACAACTTGTATTGAACGGTTCGAAAGAAAGTTTATAGTCCAACGAAGAAAGGATTTATCGATACCGAGAGCACGCATCTTCGATAAAAGAGCAAGATGCCAGACTTTATCAAATGCCTTTGAAATATCAAGTGCAACAATCTTACTATATGCAAAAGGATGTAAGGATTGGTTCCACTGTTCGGTAAGATAAATCATCAAATCACCAGTGGACCTGTTACTGCGAAAGCCGTACTGCCGTTTATTAAGAAGCTTTCCGTCTTCGAGATATTCCTTGAGCTGATAGTTTATCAGCGTTTCCATGACCTAAGAAAGAAAGGACGTAAGTGCAGTCGGACGATAATTGGAAGGAGAAGACGATTCGCCTGTTTTTGGGATTGGCAGGACAAAATCTGTTTTCCACTAGCTCGGAACAAGCCCAGAAAAGTAGCATATATGGAAAAGCTTACGCAAGGGTTTTGCCAGCGTAACGCGAACGAGCTAACAACTAGACTGTCATTGTCGATGAACCTAGGGACTGGGGAAGAAGCAGTCTTCTTCTGTTTTTTTACAAATGACCAAATATTCTTACTGCCTTTGGTACATTTCATTAATTTTTGCCTTAATTTTTGGTCATGTTAAAATTTGGTCCGCCGAATATGGGCATTGCAGGCCTTCCTGGCTTGTTTAAACTTGTTCCGGTTTTCCTCAGTTGGTTTGCCTCTTAAACACCGGTACTTTACTTCTTTTTCCCTGATAACCTCTTTACAACTTGAATCAAACCATGACTTTTCCTTGGGTCTGATGCTTTTAACCCTATTCGGGATATAAGTTTTCATTCCCAAAATAATCGTATTAGTTAAAATTGCAACAATAGTTCAAAAAATCGTATTTACCAATGTAATAAAATAAATTATTCGTCAATTATTTGTTATAATCAATTGAAAATTAGTTTAAGCGGATTTATTTTCGTGGTTATAAGGAAAAACAGTTGTAAGAGTATGTTTATCTTGAGAAACCTGAAAACTTTTGCATTTTTTCACAGGCTTGGGTAAAATCACCGGTTCAAATTTGTCTTTTATAAATGTTAATTTTAATATAAATTTATTATACACATACCTCCTAATAATTATTTATATGCATTGATTACAATACAAGGGTCAATATATATGTACAAAAATATCTGGTTGCATTCTAGGTCTGACAATTTTAATTTAGTATAAACTGTTAACAATCTAAATGGACAGTATTTAACAATAGTGGTGTTTTTTTCACTACTCAGTAGCACAGCAAAATGTCCCTTGGTAAACAACAACAATTTGCATTGCTGTCGATAAAAAGGCCATTACAAAAATGAACTTTCAGTTATTGAATGAATGAATCTATTGATCAATGATCTCATTTCGAACCCCTTTCCACAGAACTGACTATGGTCATAACGAACCATTGACTAGAATGATGGCTAAAGCCAATAACTCACCTCACTTTGACCTTAATGTGTTCAAAATCATCCTGAAGAACCTATTAACAAATTAATCACCCAAATACTCTCCTGACCTTAAATTACATATTTTATTTTATTGTCCGCTATTTATAATATTGTTGTATTTTATTTTAGTTTATTTTTATTTTATTTATATTCTTGTATGGCTTGAATTGACAATTGGTAGCGGTTACCTCACTGAATTTTTAAGTCTTTGCAATAACGTGTATCGGAAGTTGGACCTATCGCACTAAAGATGATCGTCCTCCAATTCCAAAGAAGCCTATTAGGTAGCGCGATAGGGTGTTCAGTTCGCTATGCGCTGGTAGCCATGCTTGCATAATGCTCGGAATCTTACTCGCCGGTGGGGTGGGATCTTCCACAAGCGGCTGAACTACCGTACATGTAATACATGCCTGAATAATGTGAATTTAGTTTTTCAAATACACAAACAAAAAAAAATATGATAAACGAAGTAAAAGAAAAGGAACTCTTAAAAATCCCTAACCTTGAGAAACAGTGGTGTTAAAGTTTCACTGAGTGTTGGCTTCCCACTATATCCATGTTCAAAATGACAATAGATAAACCTATCGACTTTTGCTCCACTCAAATTCTTGCAAAAGCCCCTAATTGAAAGACATGAGCTCTTACAAACTCACCTCCTCTTTAACTCTACCCATCTTACCTTGCTAACTTCCCCACACTTACACAACGAGTCTTAAGTCATCATTATCTTCTAAATTTCCTTCATTTACTTAATAATGAAAATGTACTACTTGTTTCATTTCATTTAAATTTATTTATGCTTGAGTAATATTCTAGTTAATTATGTTTATCGAAAAATTCAGTCAGAAAATTAAAATCTAATAGGAGTTCAAATATTTAAATTCAAATTTCTTAACGTATATTTACTCTTGTGTTTATATAATAATTGCTAAGCAAACGATCATAAAAAAAAAACAACAATCAAGAAAAAAATGATTTAGTTTTCTCTTCAAGAGAATTACCTATTTCTTACTCTTTGTTAGATCGCTTAAACGCATTCAATTTCATAAAAAATGTAAGGAACAAAAAGATTGACTCACCAGAATGCAAGAATCTTAGCATTCATTATGCTAAGCCTTATATTTACTAAAATGCAACACTTACGCAGCAGCGGAGATATCGCCAAAATGTTGTGCACAACAGTTTGGATGATCGATGCTCCATATGTTATTGGAAAAAAGAGTGTAAAATAAATTGAGAGCAATCAAACGATCTTTACATTAACAGACTTGAATTTTGTTTACTTAGCTTTATGTTTTTTCTCTTTTATTTGCATGATTATGTATCTGCATTGATAAGAGATGGTAGGTAAGTATTCAATATGGGAATTGATGACACTTTTTTTTTTTTATTCGATGTTTGATTGATTTTGATGATTTTTGCTTTCTTGTTTTTGGATCTTGTTCACTTTTGGTTTTGTTATTGTCTTTCTTTTTTTCCTTTTTCTTTTTTTTTTTTTTTTTGCTTTATTTTTTTTGCATGTTGGTTGGGATGGTCTTTTTTATATGGATTTTGTTCACAGCAGAGTAGGCTTTTTTGTAAAGTGTTGAATGTGCAGGGTTTTCGAGTGCAGCTTAGGATGCTGGTCGTCGACTAAGAACGGTAGCGTGGGATTCTGATCGCTTACAAGGGACTGTGGCTTGGGTTTCTGATCATGCACGAGTCATGCGAGTTAAGATTTATGCAAACTCGTACAGTCTCGTGCAAGGTCAAAGCATTCTTACGTGGTGGTTTCTGATTAGGAAACGATATAAATCGATTTCGATTCTCTTCCTTTTTCCTTGATAAAGAAAGGAATATTGAAGGCCACTGAAAGGATTTTATAAGTCTATTCAGACACGAGGGTTTATTAATGAAAATGACTAAAAGATTTCCTGGGCTCACAATTTTCGTATGACAAATTTTGGATTGGTCTTTAAAAGAACTTTTAGTTTTCTTTAAACTGCTTACTTAGCACATGTCCTGACTTAAAAATCAACTTATGTTAAGATTTATTGAAGGATGGTTTTCATAAATTAAGATTAACTTCATTGACTATCACTGGCTACAGATCAGAATAAAAAGAACTATATTTTCTGACAGGTGAAAGTACAAAGTGCCTAGGCCGTTTCGATTCACTTTATTCCTCGAAAGCGGATATTGATCGATTTACGCTAAGATCATTTGACGTTTGTTAAGAGTGCTGTGAGTCTCGATCGTATATGGAATTCTTTGTGGGCGGTGTCCAGAAACCTTTGTTATATTTTTGCAAATGTTTTTTTTTTTTTGAAGGATAGAAATTGAAATGGAAATGGTCCACCACAAACGTTATTAGGTTTTCCGCCTCTTCTCTTATAACAGTTACTCAAATGGTAAGTAGGTACTCTTGTGTAGTATCCAAACTAACAATCAAGGTTCTAAGAATTCCAAAAGTTTTTATTTGCCCCCTACTTTGGCAATACCGAAAAGTATAAGTTTACATTTTTAATGATAATCATTGAAGATTTGAAAGTTAATTTTACTTGAAATATTTTGTACATTTATAAAATCGAACTGAAGAAGTATAATCGGCGTTTTAGTCTGAATTTTAAACCATCTGAATTTTTCAACTTCATTGATCTTCTTGGAACTCGTTACCACAATAGTCGGATGGGCTTAAACAGTAAGTGCTCTATAAGAGGATTTAAGCTTTCCCATTTCCGAGAATCATTGCTCATTTTTCTTTCCTTTCCATTCCTATCCGTCGATGGTCTTCCGGTTTTCTGCAAATTAAAACAGAAAATATTATTTGCGGCTTTGAGTTTGTTTATGTTAATTTCTGTTCTGTTTGAAGCTTTGTTATTCTGTACCCAAAGCTGTATATAATGTCATTTGTCGAAATTTTGATGTGTTAATGTTGAAATATCTCTCTCCCCGCTGATAATATTTCAACTTAAAAGTAGAACTCACATTCCCCGAACATGGAAACCATCAAAATTCCAACCACAATCGTTGTCATCCCATTCTTACTCATAAACCAGATTATTAAAAGACAAGACACATTCCATACAATTAGTTAAAGTTAAATAACTGCTCGTAACACTGAGCTCTCCAAATCCGTCCATTGCAACACAATCCTACAACAAGCGATCCAACTTTTACAAACATTCCAACTAATGCCCAAACTTCCAACATCACATTAGTGCAGAATGTTGAGTCCGCCCATAAATCTTAGTTTGTTGTATTACGAAGCAATGTGACATATTCCCTCATATCTCTGTGGCAACAAGGAAAAACGACATAAGTTAATTTTCGCTAGTTTTCAGGAGAGCAATTTGAATGTTTGGTTTGCTATTACAAATCAAGTGTATAACTAATGATCAAAGTTTTAACGCAGACGTAACGAAGATTATTGAAGTATTAAATTTTCATTTAATAAGAACCATTTTTTGTAAGTTAATAGTTGATTTTGACAAAAATACAACTTGTGTTGTTTTTGCTTTTGTAAACTTTCACTTAACTCTCGATTAGGTACACTTATGTCTTTTTTCCTAAATGGGTGTAATGACACTCTTTTGATTAAGTTCGGTTATGTTTTTTTTCCACATACAAATAAAAATAGAGCATTGGCTTAAATTGACTTATTTCTTCTTTCCAAAGCAAATTGTTGATGTTATTCAAAAATAAGTCAAAATCGTAGAAGATTTTCCATATTTTCAATGAAGACTAATTGAAACAGTCTACCTTCTTTTTCATCATAATAAATGAAAAGCAATAGTAAATCTTAAAACAATGTTTAATATAACAGTTAAGAAAAGAACCAACATTTTATTTTATAATAGAAATTCAGTTGTGTTTGTTCGTAAAACGGATAAAACTACGAAAACTGTATAAATTCGTATTCATAAGCATTGTCTTCATCACTGGATGAATATTTTCGCAATTAGTTATGGTATCAACCACCAAACTTCTATAAAAGGCATGAAATTGGGGATCTACAAAGTCCAGAAGAAAGAGAAGATCTTGTGCTTTCTCTTTGGAAATAGGTGGGACATGTTGAATCATTTTAATGTCAGATTTATTGATTGTATTTCCGCCACATTTTTTTAAATTAACTGTCTTGAATGGCTCATCCAGGTTTAAGGAGTTTTTGTAGAATAATGAATCAAATTCATTTTTTTTTATATCTTAACCATCTAAGATTTCGCCATGAATATTTCTCTCCATCAGTATTTACTTTTCGCCAAGTGAATTTGTCCGTGGAGGTGTCCGTTATTGCTAAATTTTTGTCCATTCTTTTGCATGCGTAAGCAAAATCAACTTTTTCTTGGTGACGTGCAAGCTCATCCTCTAACCTTAACTTTTCTTCAGGAATCTCCACAGCTGATATCTTATGATGCAACTTATCGCACATTACACCTGTATCAAGCTGAGGAGATTTTATTTTTAAATTCAGCTCATGAAATACTTTAGTATAACTCGATAAACTCTTTCGTTCTTCAGTTTCCAAACAATAAAGACTATACATCTTAAAAATTGTCAAACCAATATTTTTTTAATGTTTTAAATACTTTTTTGATGTATCTCTCCTCGTATAATGACTCTCATAAGCCGGAAATTTCTTAATGTGAGCTTTTATTTCGTCCTTTTGTGCCAAGGAGAGTGCATTTGGTGGTTTCAAACATCCTCTTTTATCAACTAAAGTAGTGGAAGGCGAATTCAATTTCTTACTTAGTACGGATCACACAAAGCCATTTGATTCACCAAAACAACCCATGAAGCATCTTTTACATACTAAGATACTTTTACCTGAAACTTCAATAGTGTATTTAGAAGTAAATTGTCGGTTCTTATGTTTGACTCTACACTTTTTGATTTTTGACAAGGACTTTTCTTTAATGCGAATCAGTGAGGAAATATAAAGGACTCTTTTATTATAACTTCCTAAAGCCCAATAATAATAATAATAATAACAACTCACTTTTGACATTAATCTCACAATTAAAACAGACAAAAAACCGGAACAAAACTGCAACACAACAACCTACCAGAACAGAACGTTTGTAATAAGAAAACAACATAAAACACAGCGTGGTATGGTTTTGTTCGCAGAAAAACGGCACATGTATACTTGTATTCAAATAAAATAAGTAACGTATTTTGGAATAACAGCATAAGTTATCTTGTGTTCAGTTTTTCACAAGAAAGGAATAAGGAAAAACTACACAAGTCATCATATATTTTTGTAACACATACTATTTTAATTAGGAAAAAGAACACAAGTAATCTTATGATAGCGAAATAAAATTTTACAGATGTGGAAAAAGTGCATAGATGAACTTATGTGTGTGTTCGATTCATTTGTTGCTATGGCATAAGAGCATAAGTAGAAAATAAAATCAGAGAATTGTACTTATGTTGTTTTTCTTTATGCAAGTAGTGTAGATATTGACTTATGTCATTTTTCTCATGTATATAGCTCATAAACCGTTAGAGGTAAAAATACGCAAAAAATATGAGGAATAGAATTGCGTATTGCGCATCAGATAGAGTAGTTACCTTAATTTTGACATAAGTTAAGTTATGTTGTTTTTCCTTGTTGCCACAGATCTAGTTGGTGGAGCTGTTTAAAATGTAAATTCAGCATCAACATACATCTCGGTTTCGGTTTGGGGTGAAATAAGCCCCGAAGTTCTCTCTCCCATAAACCCGGAAAGCACACACGATGTGAAAATAACGTTTTAAAATTTTCTGTTTCAAATAACTGAATCCAGAAAACATGACCTCAACATACACTCAGCTTCGACAGCAATTCCATTTCAAGTGTTCCGAAATGGAATTAACATTGTTAAGTAGCCACACCCAGTTTTTCTATCATCAGTCTATGGTTTTGCCATGTATAGCTATATGCACAGTATAAGGTGTATCAAGTTGTACATTTAAATTGAAGTCGAATAGACAAGAGAGAAATGTAGACTGTTTTGGGAACGCATTCGTGTACCTTCATCCTTCGGAAAATACATAAACAAGAGTATCTAACCAGGAACGCAGCTCATCCGACGCCATTTGGTAACACCTACTTAATTTATTTCACCCGAGGACATCATTTGCATAGATCACAGAACACGCTCGCTGCCTTGGTTTATCTAGTTCTGGTTAAGGTTCTGGCACTGGCTTTGCCTCCCACAAAATTTCACTGTCTGAATAGTCAGTCGGAGAGATTACAACATGTCCTCGGTATGGCACAGGGACTATGAACACGACTTTGCTAACTTCTGGCACAACAAGGTTCGTTCAGTCACAGTCAGTGCGAAGTCGAGTTGGAAGAGCTGTTTCTATTGTAGTCGTACAATTAAAATAACTTTTATCTAATTACTCTTGTTGTCTGATTGTTTCTTGTTTTGCCAAACCACAGTTCGATGTTTCCATTTGGTTATGTTGGAGTTGGGCAAATTGTTGAAGGTATAAAGAAATATTTTGTGGTTATGGTCGATTTATGTTGTAAGATTTTCATCAACGAAAAAAAAAAACACTTAACAGATTAGTATGGGACATTTTTTACTCAAAAAATAAATTGTTAATTAATTAATCTTGATGTAGACTAAACTTCAATGATGAATATCACTTTAAAAGATTTTTGAAACAAAAATTGAAACCAAATTCGTTACACGAGCTAAGTAGGTAAAGGGTTTTTAGGGACAGCAAACGACGCCATATTTTTTCCCGTTCTCTTGACATTTCTCTTCAGTAAGGTTTGCCATTCCATTATGGAAAGGTATACGATCCAACAACGAGTCAAAATTATTAAAATTTACTACCGAAATTCGGAGTCAGTGGTCAACACTTTAAGAGCGCTACGTCGTCATAATCGTCCTGCCAAATCAACAATTGAGCTTCTAGTGGAAAAATTTGAATCCACAGGCTCAGTATAAAATGTTCCCGTGCCAGTGAAACAAAGAAGTGCCCGTAGTGCCGAGAATATTGCTGCCGCTAGCGCATCAATTGCAAAAGACCCAAATCATCATCTCTGTGACGCGAAAAGATCGTGGCTTACATCCTTACAAGATCAAATTAACGCAAGAACTCAAGCCGTTTGATCACCAGAAGCGTCGTATGTTCGTGATTGGGCTGAGCAACAACTTGAAAATGATCCGGATTTTCATGGAAAAATCATCTTCAGCGATGAGGCTCATTTCTGGCTGGATGGCTTCGTCATTAAGCAAAATATGCGTTATGTAGCAGGCAGCAATCCACGAGGCACCATTACATCCTGAAAAAATCACTGTTTGGTGCGGTTTACATGCTGGTTGTGTCATTGGGCCGTGATGATCAAGACCGGCACGTTACTGTAAATGGGAATCGCTACCGCTCAATGCTAACCGATTATTTTTGGAATAAATTGGATGATATGGACTTGGACGATATGTGGTTTCAACAGGACGGTGCCACATGTCACACAAAGGGCCAAACAATCGAATTATTGAGAACGAAGTTCGATGAGCGCATTATCTCCAGAAATGGACCGCCTCGTTCATGCGATTTAACGCCGTTATACTATTTCCTGTGGGGCTACGTCAAATCTATGGTTTATGCCAACAAGCCAGCGAGGATTGATGAACTTCGTACGAATATCGAACGTGAAATTGCAGCAGTATCGACCGATTTATGCTTGAAAACCGTCGAAAATTGGGTTCAGCGTCTGGACGTCTGTAAGCGTGCCCGTGGTGGCCAAGCAAAACAAATCGAAATCCATACATAATGGCATCAAATGTACTTCTACAGGAATAAAAAATTTCATTGATATCCAAAACTGTTTTTGTTGTTTTGAAAACTTTTGTAGCGTCCCTATTGAAAAACCCTTTAGTATTAAAAAAAAGCTTGTTCAATGTTGTTGGATGCTATAATTCTTTCAAGTCAAGTGAAAGGGATATCAAAACGGAAATCATACAACGGATGGCGAAGGTCGTCAACACAAAACACGGAATTTTGAAGTATATCCTCAATTTTCTCTTAAAACCGTAGACTGGATAAAATAGACTCTATTTCAACGTTTACATCACCAGGTCTTGATGTAGATACTCGAATAGAAATTGAACCGCCTTAATCGAGCTGTAACGACTTTCGAAGACAAATCTTTACCTTACTGAATATGGAACATGCTGAATTGATATAAATCGACTCAAGCGGTCTTGGCTTATAGCGTTACAATTCGTAATGTTGATTTATCATTCCAAGAAAAGGAGTAGTATCTTAATTTGGAATTTCTTTTGAAAATCATCTTACGTCAATCAAGTTTCCTTAATAGTTTCTTAACAAGTCCATTACTGCCAGCATCGATTATATCGATTATAGATAGCTATTGGCAACATTGAAAAGTAGGTTTCATTGGCCTTTAAACTGGACCGAGGAGTTGCAACACAGCATTTTTCCAGTCAATTCCAAAACAGGCGAATTTTCTTCTCCTCCAATTATTGTCCGATGCACTTATGTCTTTTCTTTCTAAGGTCATTGGAATGTTGAAAAGCCATCAACTCCACAAATATCTAAAGATTGAAAGCTTCACTATGACCAGTAGCACGGCCTATTGGTGATCCAATAGTTTATCTCACCGAACAGTGGATCGTTTTAGAAAAATTAAAATTGTTGTGCTTGATACTTCAAAAGTTTGGCAGCTTGCTCTTTTATTGAAAATGCGTACTTTCGGAATCCCTGCTTCTTTGGATTAGAGACTTTTTTTCAAAAACAAACTATTTGTATTGGACGGATTCAATTTGAAACCCACAACATAAATCCTGGTATGCCCCAGAGCTCCGTTTTGTCTCCCATCCTCTTTCGCATTTTATAAATCTCATATCTGATGCAACTTCTAATCTAATAATTATTTCGCTAACGAAAGTCGTATAGTACCTTAATATGGTTTTCTTAATTTTTTTTTCTGACTCACGTCTCTGACTTAAATAATTTTTTACAATGAATGGGAATAAAAATCGGCGTAGAGTTCGATGATTCGAAAACCCACTTTCTTCTTGTGTTACGAGCACGATGTCGCCAAAAATTTTTCAAGATGTTTCGGTTTCTTAAGACGGTACAAGAAATTATCTGCTTTTGATTTGGCTACTCTATCTTTAAAATGTATATCCATCCAAAGCTTGATCCAGTCGTATGCTTGAGCCTCATATATATTGTACAAAGAATGGTACTAAGAATGATTGGTGATAGAGAAATTTCTGACTCATTCATTTCGTTACCTCTAAAACTCGCACTTACAAGAATGTTCGTACTACTTGAATGTGGAATTCTCTTCCACACTCTGTCTTCTTCAGTCATGCAATGTCAAAACCAATGTCCAATCAATTCTTGAAAAAAAAATTGACCAAAAATCCTCTTCCACACTAGAGACAGTTCTGTCTAGAGTTAAACAAACTGAGTTTTGAGCTGTAAAAAACTAATCATGTCAAACGATGTAGGCTTCCCGTCTTACAAAGCCAACCCAACTGAAGAATTCTGGTAGAATATACCAGGAATATTATTTTCTCCTGGTAAAAATGTACCAGAACTCTGGTAGAATATACCAGGAATGTTTTTTTTTCCTGGTAAAATAGTGTCTAGTATTCCTGTTAAAAATATACCAGAATTCTGGTAGAATACACCAGGAATATTTTTTTATCTTGGTAAAAATGCAACAGAATTCCAGTAGAATATACCAGGAATATTTTTTTCTCGTGGTAAAAATGTACCAGAATTCTGGTAGAATATACCAGGAATAATTTTTACCTACCAGGAAAAAAAACACCAGACAATAAAATTCCTGGTTTTATTAACCAGAAAAAAGATAATTTTTGATCTCCCAGTATTTATGATAATATGTAACAGAAGACTGGTTTTATCTACCAGAAAAAAATATACCAGAAAATAAATTTTCTGGTTCCATTTACCAGATTCCAGATAATCTTCATTTTACCAGGAAACAAAATACTTTCTACCAGGACGCTGGTATTATTAAACAGAACATTTTCTGTCAAAAAATTTACTAGAACACCAGATTTCTGGTAAATAAAACCAGATTTCTTTTTACCAGGAAATCTGGAGTTTTTTACCACCAAATCTGGAGTATTTTGCCACACTTTTTCCTGGTTTTTTTCTACCAGGAAATCTAGTTAAAAAAAATTTTCCTGGTTCTTTGTAGATTTTACCAGATTTCTGGTTTTTTGATTTTTACCATGAAATCTGGAGTTATTTACCACGAAATCTGAACAATGGTACCAGTTTTTTGGCTGGTATTTTCTACCAGATTTTGCCTACCAGGAAAATTTTTTGAGTGGCAATTATCGCAATTGCCAATCTTCTAAGAGTCCTTCTGCCACTTTCTATGAGTAGAACAAGCTATAGGGAATAAAATCAACTTGATCTTTTCGGCATGCCCCATGTAACCATGTAGGACAGTAGATTATTGGGCTTCCTTCGACATTGCAACTTTCTGATGTCTGGCACACATCTGAACAGGTGCTCCTAAAACGTAGTTGAATCTTTTGGACAGAACTATTGAGACGCCAGGTCGAAACATTTGATATCAATCTAAAATTCTATCGTTATTTCCATGGAAAACACTTTTGATGGATAGCACACCACCCACCTCCCTTAAAAAAATCAATATAATACATGTGCGTCGGGTAAGGCCCATCTTATATACGATCGATCCTTGAATTTTGGTGGAACAGTTAAGGAGAGATTTATTCTTTAGATTTTCCAGTCGAATGCGGAATATTTTACTACCTTTTATTTTCGCTTCACGTTACAATATTATGTAATATGTATCGGTTCTTACTCTTGCATCCTTTTTTTGCGCTGCTGTATCAAAACCCAAATCAAAGCGGTAGGTGGCAAGTTTGAAATCAATCAGGAATCACTCAAAAGTGTTCCTATTTAAACACTTTTTAAATGCTATCTCATGTCCTTATTACCAATTCTGAAAGGCAACACAAAAGACCACAACTCTCTTGGTTTGAATAGGTTCCACCAATTTGATGGTGATCAAAACGTCTGCAGACAATATCAAATTATTTCCAAAATTTTAAATAAAACAAGTTGATTTTGTTAAAAAATATACTTAAGACATTAATTTTATTTAAAATAATTGGCCTTTTTTTATTTTTACAATTTTTTTTTTTTCAGTGATAAAAAATAAATTAAAACGCCAAAAATTGTTTTTTTTTTTTTTTCTTACAAGCACAGCAGTAATTTTTTCTTTTAAATTAATAGTTATCAGTTTAAGATTTTAATTGTATATGTTTTTGATGTGTTAAGATTTCATAGATTCTTGTGTTTGTTTTAATTATTTAGGTATACCTAGAAAATTTACATTTAAAATCGTTATTTTAAGTTGTCTTTTTTTTTTTTTTTAAAGTTTTGAGTTATTATTCTTAAGTCCAAAAATAAATAGTATGTATATGTATTTGATTTTTCACAGGTTAGAAACTGAATTTAGTTTTAAAAGAAGTTTTTTTTTTTATTTCAAATTTGTTAAGTTAAATAGTTCTGAAGAATAAGAAATCATAATCATAACGAATCAAGTAACAAATAAATTGACACCCTGATTCGTCGAAGACAACACAAAACTGTCTTATGCGAAATAAATAGTTTTTTAAAGTTCATAATTGTCTTTTATACGGGTAGAATGAGAGAGAGCTGAAGAACTTATAGTTAGTGCAGGTTAGGTACTATCTATCGAGTATTCGTTGTATATTGATAAATTTCGATTTCAGATTAGATAAAAATAATGGCTTTCATTGATTGAGCAAGTATTAAATTGCGGTTTCAAAAGTATAAGGCTGGAATAATGGAATTCGACATCTATCAAACTAAGTTGGAAACCCATTTTTTTTTTAAATTGAAAGTCTGGCATATACGAAAATGGATCGCTTAACAATCGCACGACGGATAAAAATAGTTAAAACCTACTACAAAAATGGCGATTCTGCTACAGCCACATATCGTGATTTAAGAGGAGTTAAGGGTTAACTAATTCCAACTACGCAAGCAATCGGCAAAATTGTGAAGGAATTTGAAGAGACTATATTGTTTCACTCGTACCACTGAAAATATCGCTGCTGTAGATGAAAGTGTTGCCGAAAAACGGAATGTTTCGATTCTTCGTCGTTCTCAAGAACAAGCTCACACAACAACTGAAGCCAGCTGACCATTCTCAACGTCGTAGATAGGTTAGGTTAGTTTGGAGTGGCTGTCTAGATGTTAGGTACTGACTCATTTAGACCTTAAGGGTCCATTGTGATACCATTAAAGAAGTTACTCATGGGAAAGTAATGAACTTAAACAAACCATTTTGTACTTTTGATAAAGTTAGAGACACATTTTGTGTCGATTGTTTCCAGTTCACTGGTATTATCGAAGAAGGGATTACCGAGATAGTTATGCCTTCTATTTGAGAGCGCCGGTTATGTACACAGAAGGTGTACGACTGTTTCTTGTTCCTTCTCGTCCATGCAGCTTTAACAGAAGTCGTTTGCGTAGACCCCTAGCCTCAAAGCATGTCTACCTATGAGGCAGTGTCCTGTTATGACTCCAATTGTAGAGCTTATATTTTGTCTGCACAGGGAAATCAAGCCTTTTGACCGTTTCAGGTCTACGCTTGGCCGCATTTGTTTGGTTTCTAGGCAGGTGGTACCCTCTGACCGTCTAGCATTTGTTGATTTTAGAGCATATTTTTTGAGAAGATATTTGTATGTAGCACGTGGTCTTCCTATGTTATATCTTTGTCTAACGGTAGGCAGAAGTGTTCCGTTTTTGGCGCGCTCATCGGCCTTGCAACTTCCCGGGATGTCTCTGTGGCCGGCACCCAAATGAGGTGAATGTTAAACTGTTCCGTCATCTCATTCAAAAATGATGACAGAAATGACAGTCATGGACTATTTGAGAGTCGAACGTTGAAAAGTAGAATGGGTGCTTGAACAACAAGCGGGGGTGGACGTCGATATTTCTGAACAAAATTTTATTCAACGGCCAATTTCTGACTCGGTGGGAAAGTTAATTAACAAAATTGTCGTATTTGGGGTTCAGGAATTTCTTAAGTAATTGAAGAGAGGCTATAACATCCACAAACAATCACTGTTTGCTTCGCTTTTTGGTTGAGAAGTGTGAGTAGACCTTACTTTTTCAAAAACAATGATGGAAAGAATGTCACCGTCGATTCGGAGGGTTATGTTATGATCATATGATAACCGATGCTATTTTTTGGATGCTATTGAAGAATACGACTTGGAGAATATGTGGTATCAACAAGATGGTTCCACATGCAACACAACTCTAGCGAGTTGTTGTTTATGGGACTACGCGAAAGACCATTTTTATGCAAATAAACCTTTAACTCTTGAGCACCTTAAAACCAACTGCCTAAGTGTTTTAAGTGGTCGAAAATAACCTCAAAAGAATCGATGCTTGCAACAATTTGCATGGTGGTCATTTAAATGATGACATATATTGTCAGCGTTCAAACTTTATAATAAAAAAGAAATATCGTGAGGAGAAATAATTTATATGCGCTTTATTAACGTTTACTTTTGAAATCGTAAAATGGATAACCCGTATTTTTAACAGAACACATAAGATTCCTTCAAACTTTACACACTATTGGTGACACTACACGACAAAGATCGATCATTGATCAAGTTTTTTTTTAGATGAATTTAAATTTAATTTGTGAACGCACCCTTTTACTAATCATCGAACAGTCATTGTCAATTTATGCAGCAGAAATTTCCTTATGGTAAAGTACAAGAACGAGCAAAGTGCAATCTATACAAATTTCTATGGAATAACAAGTTTGTTGCAAAAATTTGAGTCAATAAACATAATATGTATTCGTTGGCTGACGTTCCAGGATCAGGGTCGAAGAGAAATGTCGCTGCCGTTCAGGCGTCCGTCAGGCTGCAGATCGTCACAATAGACGTCGAGGTAGTAAAGGACGCCGAAATCAGTCTAAGAATAACTCTTGCTCATTGCTTATTATTTGGGCAATTGAGTGGAAAAGCCCTCTCTCGATCAACTATGGTAAAACCATATAGCTATTTCATCATCCCAGTCCTGCTGCATGGCGCAGAAGCGTGGACCTTGACAAAAGCGGATGAATGAGCCTTAAGTTGTTTCGAGGAGAAAGTTCTTCAGGCCATCTATGGCCCCGCGTGCATTGGTGAGGAATGAAGAAGAAGATTCAGCAGCAGACTTTACGGGTTGTACAACTACACGGACCTAGCCAAAAGGGTCAAGGTCCATAAACTGAGATGGCTGGACCATTTAGAGCGAATATCAATGGTCCGGCCCGAAAAGACTTCTACACTGTTCCCGACGTACATAGTAGTAGAGGAAAACGGCGACTCAGGTGGCGCAACCAAGTTGAAGAGGAGCTCAATCAACTTGGAGTGCAAAACGGGAGAGACCTTTGTAGGGACCGAGTTGGCTGGCGAAGACTATTGGTTGAGGCCCAAGTTCACAGTGGGCTGTAGCGCTACCTTAAGTAAGTAAGTAAGTAAGTTCGGGCATCAATAGCCAACGTTCCTAATCAGTCAATTCCACGCTTCCTCGTTACCACCTCGTTCATGTGATTTAACGCCTCTAGAATATTTAATTTAGGGCTACGTCAAGTCATTGGCGTATGTAAACAAGTCGACGACTAGTCATTAGAAATTGGATCCAACGAATCAACCGCTATAATCGTCTCCGCGGAGGCCATTTAATTAATTATTGGTTTGATTGTACTTCAAGCCGATAACTAGGTTTTTGAAGCATGTCAAACAGTTTGGATCTTATACCTTATTGGAAAACCCTTTATGACGACAGCGATCAGTTGGACATTTTTTTCGCACTCAAAGACGGTTAAACCACATCCATTTAAAATTTCGCTTACTGTAGCACAAAAATGTACGAGAAGACTGTTAAGTATCGTATTGTCATTTTCAGAAACTTGGCTTGTCGTCGTATTTAAAATGAATGGGCCCTATCAGTAATGAAGCCCATTTTGGCTCAATATATTCATTGGTTATCAAAATTGCCGTATTTGGTTGGTGAGCAACCCGAAAAGTACCAAGATCTAAAATAACGGTATGGTATGGTTTATGGGTTGGCAAAATATTTGGTCAATATTTCTCCAAAACTGAGACAAATCAGACTCTTAACAATTAATGATTACAGTTATCGCGCATGCAAACAGACTATCTTCTTCCTGAAATTGAAGCCCGTGGTCTCGGGTTTTCAAAAGACGGAAAAATAATGGACTTGTTGAACATTACTTTGCTGACAACTAAATCTCATGTTTTAATACCTTTTTTTCTCTGGAGATATGCAAAGTCCCAGGAACGCTTTGGAAGCCAGAATTATTCATTATTGGTGTTGTTCTCGAGATACCAGTCGTTACAGTCGATTGAGTCGCCTAAATTGGAATATTATATTGTTCACTAGTAATTTTTGCAAAGTTCTTATCATGACAAAGACTAATAATATAAATCAAACAAACTCTCTCATTCTCCCTCTCTACAGAAGTGTGATCGAAATGTCTGAACACCGCCTAGGAAACTTACAGCACGATTTTGTGTATTATTCTTTTAAATAATAGAAAAGCCCATTCACCCACAACCACATTAATATATTTATGAACATCGACCAGTTGCAAAGCATATTTTTACTAAACCTATCCCTACGCATAGTTAAATTCCTAAACATTGCTTTATCAGTGCCTAAAAAGGATACATCATACGAATCCATTTAAAAATTGAAAAAAAAAAAACGAAAAATAAGGAAATAACCACATAACGGTACAAAAAATTATTACATCCTAACATTATTTAAGACCTTAAATAAGTTCTAACTAACCAAATTTTCTACATCTGAGACCATGACCTCTAGGTCTGAGGGCAGTTGTTGTTGCTGTTGCTGCTGAAGCTGATGTTGCAGCTGATTGTGCAGTCCTGGCGATGCACTATTGCGACTTGCTCTTTTGATTTTATCTTGATTGCTGCTGCTACTATGACTACTGGGGAGATTATTGCCGTTGCCGCCTCCTCCGCTGGCACTGCTGCAGCTTGACTGTGCTTGCGTCCAATCGAAGGGACGCGTCTTGTTGCTACTTTCATCACAGGTGGCAGTATGGGGGCTATTACTTAAACTATGATGATGACTGCTAAAACTACTACTAACATTGTTGCTACAACTAGGTTGAGATGATTGGCGTTGGAAATTCAAACTGGCTCGGGGAATGTTGCTAAAGCTGCCGCGGGCAATAGAGCCACGTTGAGGCGGTAGCAGTAAATGAGGCGGGGGTAGGGCTGCTACTGGCTGGGTTGCATTGTTGCTGAAGCTGCGCTTCAATTGCGGTGGAGGCGGTTGTTGCGGCGATGGTATTTCGGTGTCCTTAGTTGCGAAATTTTCTCGGCGCAGATTCAAATTCGAATTGCTGCGCTTCGTTGGGAATTGAAAGTGTCCCGCTGCTGCTGCTACAGCAGCTGACGAAGAAGTCTTGAGATTCAGACTGCTGCGTTTCTTTGATTTGTGGAGATTCGTCTGACTGCTGCTCGGATGAATCAGGTTTTGGGTACTGCCAAAATTGCGAGTCAAATGCACAGAGTTGTCACTGTACTTGCGACTTGCTGGGTATTTCGCAGCTGTCGACTGGTTCGATATGGAATTACTGCGGCTGTAGCTATGTGGCTGGGGCGGGACACCATTTAGAGTTGTATTGCTAGAGCTGCGACTCATGT
This sequence comes from Sphaerophoria rueppellii, assembly GCA_920937365.1. Classification (NCBI taxonomy): domain Eukaryota; kingdom Metazoa; phylum Arthropoda; class Insecta; order Diptera; family Syrphidae; genus Sphaerophoria; species Sphaerophoria rueppellii. The sequence goes on from CAKKXW010000003.1 coordinate 56,874,557, forward strand.
GGCCAGAGCTCATTCGGGCCCCAGAGGATGTCTTCGATGTACTGGGCTTGATTTCTCCAGTGGCTGTCAGAATATTTTCGTAGAGTGGAGAACTCTCCATCGGATTCAACGTCGGTGGATTCTTGGGGTTTAAGGTCTCATAGTTCGGTTCGCTGTTTGTTAAGACCTGATTCTCTTCTTCGATGTTTTGGCGAATGAGGAAAGCGGTACGCTTACCACGTTCACTGCCAAGTCTATCCGGACCAATTGCAGTTGCATTGACTCGCTTTTTATCACTAGAGCGAGTCTTTCGTTTGATTTTGTTCAGTCCGCTGCCGATCACATGAGTCTTGACCGCCGAGTTCTTCGACAATCTCAAGGAGAATTTAAACGGTGGTTTATAGACGACTTGAAGTTTGACCTTCTCATTGCTGAGATTGCCAACTGACTTGGTCTTCTGCGGTGACTTCTGTACAAGACGTTCGGGAGTTGATTGTGACTTCGACATGACTTTTCGTACCTTCGACGAATGCTCGATGTGCGATAGAGGCTGTGAGACAATCGGTGATTCCAGAAGCCATTTGTGAACCTTTCCAAAGGTATTGGTATGCCCGCTAGATGGCAATCGAGTTCCATTCGAATAGTCAATGATTTCCTTGTGTTTGTTCTTACCGCTGCTGGACTTTGTCTTCAATTTTGATTTTGACTCAACTATGGGTTTTGCTAGTGGGGCAGCAATATTCTCTTCATTGGTAGCAGCTAGAGGTGCTGGCGCCGTCATTGTTGGTAGTGGAGCGGCAACGCGATTCTTCTTCCGATTGGGTTTCTTGAGAATTGCATCACGCTGTTGTTTAGAGTTGAAAAGATTTTGTTGTTTCGAATTACTGCTTGTTGGTGGCGCGAGGGCAGTACTAGCAGTTTTGGTAATGAGTTTTGTCTTGACGGTTCGCTCGCCACGAACCTTTTTCTTGAAGGGCACTTTTGTACGGACGGCCGTGTGCACGATCACGCCGTTGTTGTCTTCGGGCAGACGCACTGTTTCGGTTGTTGCGCTGTGGATAATTGTTACCGATTTCAGTTTTAAGTTGGATCGCTTGGCTAGCAATTTCGTGCTGAGAATCTGATGAAAGAGAAAGAAATGAAATGATGTTGAGTTAGACTCTGATGATCTAAACAGAAAAAATAATTTGAAATGATTGGAATGAAGGTATGTTTAGGTCAACAAAAAATTATTATACTGCAATGGCAAGCAAAAGTACAGTGATGGAGATGGTTACAAATGGGTGGTTATCAAATAGCTTACACGTTTTTCTACGATTTAATTGGACTTAAGCCTTTGTTTGGAACCTACGCACAGTTAACTGAATGAATAGAATAGAATAGGGTGGCAGGACAGCTCATGAAGAGCCAAGACCTAAGTGGCTTATTCATATCAACATTTCTCTGGGTGCGTGTGAAAAATTGAGGGGACCTACAATTTAATGCCGATTCCGAACGGCAAAGTTGAGAAGCACTTTTTCATCGCAGATGATACTTTTGGAAGTTTTGTCATTTCGTCAGTGCCCGTGAAAGATGAAATTAAAACTATGGGCACGAGTAAGACTCGAACCCACGACGTTCTGCTTAGCAGCCCGCGCACCTAACCACTAAGCAACGGACACTACATCAACTGAATGAATACACAAATTTTTAAGTGATGATGATGATGTTGAAGTGAACAATTATTTTGAATGTTCTGAACTAAATTCTTCGGTTTCGAAAATAAAGCTTAATAAATCACACAATGACACATTTTAAATGAAAATACTACCATGAAGCTTATAAGAATGGCCTCTCATGGTCGACAGGTCGAAGCAGAGTAGGCTGTTGCTACTAATTACCTCCCGACGAAAGAGTGTTCCATGCAAGCCACTTCCAACGAATGAACGTAGGGGAATAAAATAAACGGTGGCGTCCTCAATTCCAGTTAGGCCGAACTACTTGGTGAACATCTTTACCTTTTCGACTTATTTGAAGCTCATTTGCAGGAGAGGTTTTTCCGGCTCTTGCAATAGAAGTCACTTCAAAATAACTGGAATTCAGGTTGAGGGTTGTACGTCGGGGAAACTTCCCGACTACGTAGAAAAGCATTTAGTTGCGAATCAACAACAGGCCCTAGAAACGGATGGATACACTGATGACGACCTAAGCAAATGTTTCAAGGAAGACGAATTTCGCATATGCAGGTTGAATTTTAGATCCTGCTGCTACAAAGGAGACTTTTTTGTTATCTAGGAATTGCGATGGGATGGACCGGGAAAAAGGAGGATGAAAAATAGCAACAAAAGCCGCTTTTTCGATACGGATTCATCGTGGGAAGCAGATTCCGACAGTGAGTTCAGGGGATCGATTTTGCTGCGGGGCGAAATGTTGTGGTAGCAAACACGTGGTTCCTACATCTCAACACATCCCAACATCTATAAGGGAACATGGAGATCTCTCGATCAATCGACCGTCAACAAGATTGTTAACATTGCGATCGACGAATGGCACTTGTCCAACATCGACTCGGACCACTACCTCGCAGTACCCTTTTATAATATGGGTATGGGTATTATTTTATGCAAGACACACTGTGAGTGCATTAGGAAGCAAGGAAGGGGTAGGAAAGGAGGTGTCGGTGTACATTGTTCTTGAGTTCTTGGACATTGTAATGATTGGGAAAGACAGAATGTGTAAGAGAGTTCCACATTCGGGAAGTACGGTTAAAGAATGATTCTCTATACTACGTGTACGTCCTAAGTTGGGCTCGAGGGTAAACTGATGAACATTCCTGGAAGCGCGGGTATTACGGTTGAATTGTTTAAGGGGAGGAATGCAAATAACTATTTCTCTAGGGCACTTGCTGTAAAAGAAACGATAGAATAGAGAGAGACATGAAGCATTACAACGGTGATCTAACGAATGGAACTACGCAGTGATGTCCCTATCACCAATCATTCATAGGGCTCTTTTTGAATACCATCCAAGAGGCTTAGGTATTTAGCTGGAGCACCAGCCCAAAGATGGGAATTGTACTCAACGGGGAGAAAAATTTCTTGCACCGTCTTTAGAAACCCAAACATCTTGCAGTGATGCAATTATCGAGAATCTCGAGATGTTCGGTATCATTGATGCAAGTGCCACTCTTGGACAGTGAGCTAGTGCTAGTGAGCTCTACGACCAAAAGAGGAGAGAGGAATGCCGGCTTCTCAGGAAAAAAAAGGGGAGTATGAGAAACGTCAGATCGAGGATGTTGAGATAGCCAACAGCAGGAATGAGGATCGGAGATTTTATCGGAAGGTAACACAGCTGGCTGAAGGTCATCGATCAAGAACCGATGCCTGCAGAGATAAACAAGTGGACATCATGGTAGAATCGCAATCAATGCTGGGGATTTGGAAAGACCACTTCTGTAGACTGTATAACTGCAACGACGAGCAAAACCACGCCGTCAGATAGGCGCGTTTCTTCGAACACGATGAGAGCACACAATTCCGTAAATCCGACCTAGGAGAAGCGAAACCGGCAATATCACGGCTGAAATCGAACAAAGTAGCTATAGCTGATGGTCAAGCTGCCGAGCTATTCAAAAAAGCAAGGGACGATCTAGATGGCACCAAGTCATTTGTAAGATATGGTCAGAGGAATGCATGCCCAATGAATAGAATCTCAGCATTGTTTACCCAATTCTGAAAAAGAGAAATCTTCTAAGCTGCGCCAACTACAGAGGAATCAGCAAACAACATCGCTTACAAGAACCTCTCTGCCGTAATATGTGAACGTCTGAAGCCTTTCGTCAACAATCTGACTGGTTCTTATCAACGTGGCTTCAGACCACGGAAGTCAACCATCGACCAAATTTTCACTTTGCGGCAGATCCTGGTAAAATCCTATAAACTCCAAATCGATACCCACCACCTTTTCATCGTTTTTAAGGCCGAGTATGACAGCACCCACAGAGACTAACTGTATAAAGCTATGTCTGGTCCTGGTATCTTTGCGAAGCTCTTTTGCTTGTGCGAAATGACGATGGAGAACTCACGCTGCAATATCTACTTTGGCAACGAGCTTACGGAATCTTTCGATGTCAAAAAAGGATTCAGGCAAGGGGATGCACTGTCATGCGATTTCTTTATCATCGTTCTTGAAAAGATGAGTGCAGAACTCCACCGTAACACCAGAGGCACTATTTTCCAAAAGTCTGTTTAAACTCTCGCGTACCCCAATGATATTTATATAATGAGAAGAACACAGTGTGGTGTCAATTATGATTTTGTGAGAATTGAGACAGAAGCTGCAAAAAAAGATTTAGCGGTAAATGAGGGCAAAACAAAGTATATGCTGTCTTCGAGGAAGGACACCCAACACTTACGCGACAAACAGCTCGAACAGAACGTCAGAATTGACGCATATAACTTCGAAGTATAGTGGAGGAGTTTGTCTTCCGAAACACGCGCCGAGGATCAGACGAAAAATAACCCTTGCCAAGTGCTATTTTTTTTTGTTCTAAGAAAGCAATTAAGTAAAAAAGCCCTCTCTCAATCAATTAAGGTAAAACTATATAAGACCCTCATCATTCCAATCTTACTGTATTGTGCAGAAGCATGGAACGTGACAAAAGCGGATGAATGAGCCTTAGGCTGTTTCGAGAGGAAAGTTCTTCGGGTCATCTATGGTCCCGTTTGCATTGGTGAGGAATTTAAAAGAAGATTCAACAGCAAACTTTACAGGATGTGCAACGGCACGGACCTCGCCAGAAGCGTTAAGGTCCAGAGACTCAGATGACTCGGGTATTTACAGCGGATGCACACCAATGCTCCGGCCCAGAAATCCTTCGACACTATTCCCAAGGGAAGTAGAAGTAGAGGAAGACCGCACCTCAGGTGGCACACCCAAGTGGAAGAGTACCTCAATCAGCTTGGAGTGCAAAACTGGAGACAGCTTACTAGGACAACGGACTGTCGCCACCTTAAGAAAGTAAAAAATTTCAATTTTAATTTCAATTATTATTTAGGATCATATTTTGAAGCTTTTTTCCATCATCAAAGGATAAGGAAACCAATGCTGAAATCACTCTTGCTATCAACAATTTTTTTGGAGTCCGATTTGACTTGAAATCTTTCAGCATGTACGAAATGACTTTGAAGAGAAGATACCAGGAATACAATAAATCAATGACTGACCCAAAACGGTCCAGTTGCCTCAAAAAAAAACAAGCAAACTCTTGATCCTTTTATTAAAACATTGCAAGAGTCTTTTCGGCAAAGTTTAACTACACTTAAAGCTTCTTTTGCCCTGAGAACCGTTCATAACTGTAGAAGTTTTGAAACTCTGCACAGGATGGTTTTTATTTTCGTTTACGAATTGCAGAATGTACCTACTTTTCTACAATCCAATTAACTGTCATTGAACTCCACAAACAAGGACACCACTTGACCAGTAAGCAATCAATGCAACATTATTATCGTCACTACACCATCTCTACCCTTCAATATATATATCTGATTGCAGCTGATATGCTGGATGCAGCACATCCCTCCTCATAAACTAACATTATTTCAACGAATCGATCGCCTACACACAAACATCCTTCCTTACCATCACTTTTGAGATGCGGCACATTTATCTATTTGTAGCTACACACAATCTAGCGATACACAACACGTCACATGATGGACAGCCTTAAGCTAGTCCGGCACGAGAAGATATAATATTAACACAAAACTTACTCCTCCTCAGTTCTCTGGCAATCTCTCCGATACCGTAACCGTTAGCGTTACCATTACCATTACGAGGAACAGGACCAGCATCATCTGACTCCTCTGCCATTTGCCGAACAACATGTACAAACTGAGAACGAATGAACGAACGACCACCACCACACACCATCACCACCATCGCCATCATCAACAACAGAATAATAATAACAAAAAATGGGAAGAGAAAACAACAAAACAAGGACAACAAAGGATAAGAAAATTCAATCGGAAATGAAATAAATAATAAAAAAAAAATCCAACAACATAAAACTACAAATAAATGGGATAACCGGATTGCCATGTAAGGGAAGCGGAAATCCGACAACAAAATCTTATAAAAGGATATTTCCGTCATCGTTGTGCCGTTGCCGTTGCCATCTAACGGTTGCTTGGTTGGCTGCAAGCTGCAACTTTGTTAAACTAAGATCTAACGTTTACTTACCAAGAGAAGGAATACGCCGACAATGGCCAGGGCCACTGTGTACCAATTGGTCTGTATCCATTTCTTGAAGGATGCTATGCTTTCTTCAGACAACAGCAGCTTGCGGAGTGTGGCCAGCGGTCCGGAAGGATCTACTTCACGACACTTCTGGAAGACATCACAGTATCTGCAAGTGGATGAGTTACATTAATCATTATACAAGGCCTATTTTGATGGACGAGTGTCTACTTACCCATTGTAGTCGTTGCATGGCGTTCCGGGCTTAGCGAACATGTCTGGGACGTCAAATGGCGGCTCGTTCCACTGAAACGAGCTGCGACATGGCTGGCCTTCACCTGGCTGCTTGCAGCATAGCTCACACGACTTTGTCTTGGGGTCATTCGGGCCTGGTATACACTGACAGGACTCCAAACCATAAGCCAGGCATATACTGCCAGTACAATCACCCATATAGCAGACAAACTCCTTGTTACAGATGGTCTTGTTTGGTTTATTCACCGAAGCCGGACATTGCGGCATACGTCCGTCACAGAAACTTGGATCACGGCAGCCATTGTCATCGCGACACTTGTCACCGAACTTCAATTTGCAATCGGTTGTGCAGCAGGGTCCTTGCGATGGACTGCACATGGCACGGGGTGTTAGGGTGCAGGGTTTCTCGTCGAGTCTCGCGTGCCGAGACATCGGGAAGCAGCAGCTGTCCTTGCAGTCCTCCTCCCACCCGCAATCACATTGTTCGCCTGGTTCGACGACACCATTGCCACAAATGGACGTCTGCGGTTCGGTGAAGCAACCTTTGATACTGCGAGCTTTTGCATTGAGAACGGGTTCAATGGATTTCAGTGAGCAGGGGGAGAATTTGTTGTTGTTGCGCTTGTCACCGGAGGTGGCGCGAGCAAACATAATGTAGTTTCCATCCTCACCGCCAGGCGTGCATTGCTCCGGGTCATGCTGTTAGAAACAAATAAACAGAAAACGAAAATTAATGTCACCATTGCACTGAGGGTTGGGGCTGATGTTTGAGTAACGAACGAGTGGGTTAAGCTGAAATTGGTGGAGCGTACGAATTTGTGTTGTCTGTTGTGTGGAAAAGGTGTGGCAGTATGGCATGTTTTCAACGCCGGTTCGCGACGCCATTAGTTATTTGGAATGCAAAAAAACACACCACGTACACACGAGCGTTGTGTTGTATGCACATGGATGGCGAATTGAATTTGTCACTCTCGTGTCGTGTCAGTTTAAGTTAACGTGAAAATGAGGAATTGGGTTATCTAGTCGTTTGAAAAGAGGCGAGTCTTTGTGCGACACGTCGCATCTGCTCCTTTTGTCATTTCATCACCTGAGCAAGAACAAACTAACAATGATGGATTTATAATTGCAAGTGTGAGTGATTAGGGACAGGAGACTTAACTGTGTCCATTTTAATTGATCCAAGTATTTATTGAGGAAACACCTGCATAAATTCATGAGAGTTCCGTGACATTATAACTTTGGAAGTGAGACAAACAATTTATTTGGTAAGAGAGGCTCTGTGAATTGGCATTCTTATGACATGACTTATACATTAAATCTTTATACTCTTTGGCAGACAAACGCATTTATGAGTATGCAACCGCCCGCTCGGTGGACGAAAAAACTTCCAATAACAGGTTCATGCAGTCATACTAAGTAGTGCTGCAATGGAGGACGAGAACAACTTGGAAATTCTACTAGCAGAAGAGGAGAGAGTGGAACGAGAGCTTTAAGAGAAAGAGAGCATGTAAAGCGATCGAGGATGTTAAGCGACTTTAAGTTAGGAAGGAATTTTTACCAAAAGTTAAACAAACGACTCAACTGTCTCAACGAACTGAGGCCTGTAGGGACCAAGAGGGAAATATCGTAGTAGAGTCATAGTCAATGCTGAGGATATGGAAAGGCCACTTCTGTTGACTGTACAACGGCAATGACGAATCAAATTCCTTTGGCAGACAGAATGAACCATTCATGAAGATGACGCAAGCCAACATTTCTGTCTTCTCGACCTTGAAGAAGTGGAACCAACAAAACCAACAAGCGGGAAGCGGGAGCTGAAGGCATCACTGCAAAACTCTTCTATTTGTCTGAGGATGAGTTGGTGAGGGGCATGCACTCACTCATCTCCAGAAACTGGAATTTCGGCATATTTTACCCGATCCTGTAGAAAGGAGACCCTCCAAACCCTTTAGAGGTAACAGCCTCCTGCACATCGTCTAAGATCTTTTTTGCAGTACTATGTGAAGGCCGGAAGCCGTTTGTCAACAAATTGATAGGTCCATATCAGTGTGGCTTAGACCAGAAAAGTCTACCGTCGATCAAATATTCACATTATGGCAGATCCTGGAAAAAACTCAAGAACTCCAAAATGTCACCTAAACCATCTTTTCATCGATTTTAAGGTCGCGTATGACAGCATCTATAGAGTATAGAGTTGGGCATCCATACATAACTCATTCGTTTGAGCAGGATGACAATGGAGAACTCACGCTGCTCCATTAAAAACGGTAACGATGTCATTCGCTTTCTTTAACATCATACTGAAACGAAGAGTGCAGAACTCCCGCGTCAACACTACATGCACTATCTTCCAGAAGTCTGTGCAGTTACTCGCGTATGCTGATATCATAAGGAGAATGCAGCGTAATGTCAACAGTCCTTTTACGAGCATACAGACGGAGGCTAACAAAATGTGTTTAGCGGCAAATGAGTTCAAAACAAAGTATATGCTGTCATCAAGAAAGGACAGTCAACACCGACGTCTTCGACAAAACGTCACATATAACTTCGAGATAGTTGTGTACTTGGTCTACCTTGGCTTCGCTATCAACACATCCAAAAACATCAGCGCCGAGATCAGACGAAGAATAACTCTTGCTAATCGCTTTAACTTCGGGCTTAAAAGGCAATTGAGTAGTACAGCCCTTTCCGGAACAACTATAAGGTGACGATTTTTAAGTCTGTCATCGTCCTGTTCCTGATGCTAAATGGTGCAGAAACACGTACTTGTTAATAACAGATGAGAGCGCCTTAGGGTATTTATAGAGAGAAAAGTTCAACTGAAGATTTAAGGGCTAACTATAATGAGCGGAAGCAAATGGAAGCTTGTGTAGAACCGAACGAAACGCTCCCTTCCGAACTGCCATGTGAACACTTTACCCATAATGAACGGATGTGTACGGAAGTATTTTTCAAAATAAAATATATGTTTTTTATGCCCAATTATTTGTGAATTTCACTTGCCATGCAACAAACAAACAATTTAAAGAAATTAATTACCTGAAATCTAGAACAAATCTACCTCTTCAGAAAAATCAATAAAACCAGCCAGCTGTCAAATTTTCGTCTGTAAAAAGCGAATGGGAGCGCAGTTTACATCCGTAAGCAAAACTGAACTAAAGTTGACGAAACGGAGCAAACCGCTATTTAAGGCACAATAAACGAATTCCTTGTATTCGCTCAGTTATGGACGGCTCCGTCCGTTCCGTACCTCCCGGCATGTGATTATCGGTCGTAGATAGTTTTTACGATCGAACTCGTACGGCGATATTTGACTACGGACTACTCGACCTAAACAAATAGATAAAAAGTCCAACGAACTCAGAATGGCTTGCATCAAGTGGAGACAATGTATACGCAATGCTATCAGGTCGTAAAGCCTTCTAATATCTACCCCAGAGAAAGAGCATGATAGAAGAAGGCCTCATAACCCAGAGTCATGATTTTATTGGTTTCTTGATTCGAGCCCCATTTGTTTCATGCCATATTAATAATGACAAATGAAAACTTCTACAGCGTTAACTAACCATAGAATAACGAGTTCTAACATGTTCGAGAACATTTCGTTTTTTTTTCTGTTACTAATTGACAACTGATTGTTTACAGTGCAACAATTGCCCTGTGGAGAAGCAGTTTTTGTTAATTTATTTTATTCCTTTGCTAACCACCCTTCACGGTGGAGTAAGTAAACGTCAGTTAAGAGAAAAACATTATTTTCATTTAGTCTTCAGAATAAGCGGCTTGAATAAATCACATGTGGACGCGACAGCTACTTGAAGATATCCAAGGCCTAAGTCGGCGTTACTTCTACCTTCGATCAACGATTCTCTAGAACGTGTTTTATCGAAGAATCTGAAGTTATTCGTACACGCATGATTGGAAGTTTTACCATACTTCGGTTCGCAGAGGCAGTGACCACGAGAAAGATGAAAAGTAAAAACTCTTGGGTACGAGTGAGAGACTCGAACCGTCCGACGATGTTCTACTTAGAGAGCCAGAGCGCTTCTAACCATCTATTGAGGCTACTTTGGCACACTACACTGCTACACATTACTAAGGCTATTCTGTGTTCATTAATTTTATGTTTTCGCATACCATATTCTATGATCAAATTGTTCTCTTTTAAATTCATACAACTACTGTCAATGTCATTTACTTCCGCCTGTCAGTTGAATTTATTACAAAAATGTTTAAATATACAATTTTAGATCCAATTTCTACATGCATTCCAAAAAAAAAAAAAAAAAACAAAAACAAACTCAACAATCACCCCGCACAAAAATTCATACTCTAATTGAAAACTCAAATTGTTAGATTAGATTAAGGCACCTCTCCATCAACATATCCCAGCCAGATATTTTTCACTGTCACAAAACTTGAGACTGATCTCATTGCTTAAGCTAACAGAGACGAAAGGTACCGCTGTACTTTTTGTATACAACTGTCACTCTACAACGGTTCACCCAAAATGTCACTGTCAGAAAAAGTAAACCATTTTTGCTTCGTCGTGAATTTTTTTTTTTCGTAACGAATTTAAAAAAGTTTTAATTGCAAAAAATATCTCGGTTCCCTTTTCTATGTCACATACACCCGACCCACGTTTTCGTCTTTCACCTTTCCACTTACTTTTCAAAATCCATTTCATCCCTCGAACCCCATTAAAAATATAAATCCATGAATGTATAACCAATTCTAGATCCTTGTTTTTTTATTTTACTCCATTTTAGATTCTCGTTTATTTGAAACCAAGGAAGCACACGTGCGGGGCAGTTGTTGAGTGAGGCGGACGGATGGTGCAAGACTCAACCAAAAGGAGTCCTGTAATGTCTCTGAAAAATATCGTATTTCTCATTATGAAATTGCAGGTAGCAAGCACACGTTGCTTCTCGATTCTTTTACGTTATTTCGATTCTTGATTTTTATTTCTTCTCCGAAAAAGAAAAACCAAATAAATGGAAATATTTTATTAGAAAATCGATGTTGTAACTCTCAAATGAATTCTGAACTTAAAAATAGATCCGAAAATAAAAAAAAACACACACATACGAACTTAAGATGAAATAAAAGTTAGTAAAAAAGAAAACTCTAGCTTCCTCTCAAGATATAGCACCGAAATGCCACACATGCTTCCCTATCCTGCACGTAACATGTGACTTCTGGAGCTGGTATGTATGTATGGGTATGGGAATTGGAATTTTGTAGAGTTCGTTGAAATTCAAATTGCACATAGTCCTTAAGCCCAAAAGAATCATCCCACAGAATGTAGCACACTACTGCTGACTGCTACTGCAGTGACAGTGAGACAAGGACAAGGACATTTTCAGGCAATGGCATCAGAGAGAGAGTCACAGAGGCATATAGCAAAGTAGTACTTATGTCCAACTCATATCCGTCTATATGTAGATTATATGTATATGTATGAGAAGAGGTAACCTCAAATTTGAACATTCCAAACGAAAATTAGTTTTGTGCCTTGTTTTTATGGTCCTTAAGTACATAACAAATAAGATTCGGTTTGCAGAGCAGCGTATTAGCTTCGCATCGCAACGTCCCTTTGCTGCTATCCCGCTGTTGCGGTAGCGTGTATGGTTTGTCGTTCGGGAAACGAGCAACGCAGGCAGCGCCAGCCGCCCTGCTCCATCGCCTGCACAAAAAGAACTCTCTTGTTGGTCATACAGAAGATAAAGTTTCTTTTCTAACCCATTTTTGTCATCGTTGTGTGTTGGCCGATTCGGATGGAAGCATATTGCAATAGAAGAAAACTCATGGGATCCCGTAACGCCATCTGATTTTGGTTTTTCTTTGCTTCTCTTTGTCTTATACACTCGTTACTCGTACTTACAAACATATAGCTAAAGTTTCACTTCCCATGGACCCTACCACAAACTATTTAATTTATTTTTTTATCTGCGTTGTCAATGAGGGAGTGGGGGGTAGCAAACTGTGTAACACACGTTATCGTTTCGAAGATATGCCTAATGAGTTTGTAAATATAGAAAAAAAACATTTTCTTCCTGTTGGAAGTTTAACCACAGTTTGAGAGAGAAAAAATTAGGGAACATATGAGTCTAGTAATAAAAACGGTTCTTAATTAATTTGGTGTTCCCAGAAATGTAGCTTTTATTTTGCAAGAATGAAAAATATTCTGGAAAAGGGATATGTTGAGGACAAGCGTGAGTGGCGCATTTTAATATTTGATTTGGCAGTTTCTTTTGCAAGAAGCCTTAACTTTTTCTTTTTTGGGTTTTCCTTTCAGTGTTTTTGTGGAAAAGTTTCTACTGCTTATTTTAGTTTTAATTTAACGATTTTGAGTTTGTTTTTCTTATTTTCTGTGTGAGGATTTTAAATGCTGCTCCACGAACCACGACTTCTTTGAGTTTGACAAATAAAATGTAGTTGAAGGTTTCAAAAGAAGTATATTAAGGCAAAAGCATCGGCGTTTGAAATATTTTATTGAGGTTTACTGGGTAACTTTTTTCTCTTTGAACATCTTTTGTAAAAAATTTTGATAACCTAAGCGTGTAACGTTTCCTCGTTATTTTATTTGTCTTCACTAGTCCTGAAAACTAAGTATTGTTGGAGCACTTTTGTTAAAAGAACTCAATACCAGTCTTCAATTTAAAGCAGTGTTAGTATGTTATTTCGTTGTTAAGAAATGTTTTGCAAATGTACATGGCCCCGAAACTTGATTGTATTGAATTAAAGTTGTGAACAGAATATAATGGTCACTGGGGCGTATACGTAACCAAAATATTATGTGTCACTGCCAGCGCTGCCACCCTTGTAATGATTAAGCGCAGTATATTTTGTAAAAAGAACGCAGTAGATTTCATGAGAGCGCAGTAGATTTTATAAAAACAAAGTTTTATTTCAATAAACAACTATCATAAAAAAAATAACTAAAATAATTTCAATTCAATAAAAAATCATCAAACAAATAAATAACTGAAACAATTCAACAAAAAATCATTTTTTTATAAAATATTTAAAATAAATTAAAACCTAAAAATATCATTCATTTTAAATACAATTCATTCTTTAAAATGACTAATTAACACCATGAAAATTATTCATTTTTCTCTTAAAAGATCACAATTCATTTCAAATAATATTAAGGTTCAGTGTTCAGTCTCTGAAATTACAATTACGTTCTTACAAATTCTCCGTTCACAAATTTGAACTCTTTAAAAAAATAATTATTCCGGGAGAGTCTGAAGGGGACCAACAAACAATTTTTGGGTCTGAGAGTTCTTTGGCCAAAATTAAATTTTGTAGAGTTTTAGTGCTGAGGTTATTTCTGTGAAAAACTTTCGCTCGGCAGCGAAGAAGCATACATTTTGCCAGCTCTGCCAACACAGAAAGAGTATCTGCGTTTTTAAGATTGAAAGCTTTTGCCCAAAACTTGGTAATGTCCAATAGGTCATGGAATTTTTCAACCATTTCGCCATTTCCTATTAAAATTCTCCATTGTATATTAAATGGCGATTGACAACATTTTCCATCGAAAGCCAACGAGTGAAAGACAAAACTAAGATATTGGTATTTTTACATTAAAACATTCTTGAAACTCTTTATATGCTCCAATGCGCTTTGGGCTATGCGCGAAGTAATTATAAATTGCACTGATAGAATTTTCTATGTAATGAGGAAATCTTTCGGTGCAGCCGAAGCACAAAGATGTAACGAGTGACAGCATCCAAGAAAATAAATATTCTTATCTATCTGGCGAAACTTTTTACTTTGCTTTACTTTACCCCACCAAGGTAAGATTAGGTTATGAGGGGTGTGCACAGCGTTAACTGTTGCATACACGGGGGCCTACTGGTCCATTGTGATCCCCTATAAAAATAAAAGTTAGCATCGATGCTATTCAAAGTTGTCGATTAACGTAGACCGGCTCGTTAACGAACCAGCCTGTGCTATCTATAAATTTCCTCATGTTTACCATTGAGACCAGTTCCCCAACAAATCTGTTCCCAGGTGTTTAATGGTTTCTATTTCCTCTTCATCTTCACAAAAATGACCGGATGCATTGTCTGTTGCTAGTCCAATAATATTGGTGAGGGGAATATCTTTTTCTTCGAAAACGGCTTTTATTCCCGAGAATATTTCTGTTCTAATAAAGCAAAAAAAGGTCAGTGATTTTATTTGCCTCAAAATCAAAAAATCGAGTGACAATAACTAGACAATTAATTGAGGAAACATGCGTCGTCTCGTCAATAATAATTATGTAGGTACATATTACTGTATTTAAATGTCTATAGCATTTCTACGTGTAGAATTTTTATAGTTCTAGGTCTGATCCCTAGAGGTGCTGCTTGAGAAAAGCCACCGCAGAGGTGGAGTTATTAACCGAACGCACTTTTATAGTGGCGTTTCTCAAGCAACGCCTCTATGGATTAGATCTAAAACTACAAAAATTTTCCTCGTGGGACTTGTATGCAAAATTAAAAAGAATTTGTAATATTGTATTTCTGCTGAATGCATTCACAGTAGACGTCATTTTGAGTTTGAAACTCGAAATGGACGTGTTAAGAACTAACTTTGAACATTCATCTGAAAATCTGGAAAAACGAGCAGATTCGTTTTACTGCGCAGTAGATTTTCATTTGAGCCAAATCGCAGTAGATCTACTGCTAAAGGAGCAAAGTGGCAGCGTTGGTCACTGCGTGGTGTGGATTTTGTGCTGGAGGAATCATTGGATCTTTTTTTATGAAAATGAGTCAGGTCAAGCGCAAACATTCCATGGTGTTCGGTATCATGAAATGATAACCAATTTTTTCTTGACTAGAATTGAAGAAATTAGTGTGGAGTGGATGTGGTTTTAACAAGATGGCGCCATATCTCATGCAGCCAGAGAAACAATTCAACTGCTGCATCAGTCATTTCAATCTTGCGTAGTAGTTTAAGTTAACGTGAAAATGAGGAATTGGGTCGTTTGAAAAGGGGCGAGTCTTTGTGCGACACGTCGCATCTGCTCCTTTTGTCATTTCATCACCTGCTGCATCAGTCTATTTCAATCTTGCGTTCTTGTTGGGACACCCTTTAAAAATAACGACTACCTAATAATTTTTTGCTAAAACGAAATAAAATAAAAAGGGAAGAGAACAATAGAATAACGGAATATAAATAAAAAAGTAGAAAATAATCGGTTGCATGAATCCTTGCGAACACCCTTTGTTTATGCAGAATTCGAAGTGATTTTCGAAAAGAAAAACTCGAGCATGTGATTCTGGGATTTGCCAACTTTCAACCTAAAAATTTGCATTTGTTAAGTTTTTCAAACTCGGACACAAGGCCTTCAACATATATGAGAAATCCCTTACTTAAATTTCAGACAAATTTTCTCTCTTAGTCAGCATGGATTTCTCAAGGGAAGATCTACCTCTACAAATCTAGTTGCCCTTATCTCTTTTTCTCTCTGTGCCATCGCCACAGGCTTCACTAAAACTTTTGACAACAAATATATGGTATTATATTTGTTGTACATTTCTTAATTCATACTTTTCTTGTTCTAAAATGGGTCTCACCACTTCTCGATTTCTTAATTCAGTATTTTTGGTCTACTTACGTTGTCTATTTTTTGGTTAGTCTCAAGCTCATTAAATCCTTCTTTGAGAATACTATTTCCAGTGGTTACTTTTTTAGTCATTTTCATTTCATTCTTAAAGTTCATAGACTTTTTTTCGTAACTGTGCTTTGTAATGAAACATCACATTTCGCCCCACCGCCGCACAATTCATGCTATGACGAAGAACTTCCCATCGACCCTACCGCCGCATAATTCAATTGCAAACAAGCAATACTCCGCTGATGCCTACAACACCAGTTTGTACAACTGCCAAGCATCACCCGAAGTCAGCAACACTGATCAACTCTCGGTGACACACAAATGTAATTTACAATATGATTTCATTTGTATGCTTATAATTCACACTGGCTTATCGGCAAAATATTCTTAAAGTCACCGAATTTGGTTCAGTCCAGAGTGATTCCGCCGACCGTAGACCGAGTACCAATCTAGAGTACACCGACGAACCCTCATTTTTTTTTTGACAGAACTTAGATCCCAGAGTTGACGTGGGCTTCTAGGTTTTTAAAACAAGTGTTCACTGCTTTCTCAGTTGAGACTTAGTGTCCGCTGCTATCTCAGCCGATACTGTTCCAAGTGTCCACTGCTTCCTCAGTTGAGACTTAGTGTCCGCTGCTATTCAGTCGAGACTTCAAAGTGTCCGCTGCTTCCTCAGTTGAGACTTAGTATTCGCTGCTATCTCAGTCGAAACTTCAAAGTGTCCACTGCTTCCTCAGTTGTTGAGACTTAACAGATCCAGCTATCTCAGAGTCAATTTAGATTAAGATTATTCTTTTGGAATTATATAAAGTAGAAAACCTGAACTCCTATATTATTCTTTGGATATAAGTAGACTAACAAAACCAATGAAATTGTATAAATATTAAGATTGTATTCAAAACAGTATAAAGAATTTTTGAATGAAATAAAACAACCTTCAATAAACTAAAGTTTGTCCTTCTTTAGTAGACCCTGGATCCGATGAGCTTACCTCAGCATAACTAAAAAGCATCTCACAGCTTGTGTAAATACAAATTGATTTGATTGCTTAAAAGACATAACTGTAGCTGGTAGTATTTCTAGTAATTTAAGTAATCATACAAAAGTGTAGGCGGAGCAGGTTTATCGTCGTCACTCGTCCTTACGTTTTGAAGCAGTGCTGCGCCGATTCATTTTATTTGCATTACGTGGTAAGGTATGGGATGATCCCTTCGCAGTGACAAAAGCTCAAGCCCGAGGCAAAGTAGATGGGTTGAACCGGGTGCGAAAGTAGGATGTTGTAGGATGATGAATAGTTACTTACTTACTTCTAAAATAAGTTAATTTGAAAGAAGGTTTTTTTATAAATTGTTTTTTTTTTTTTTTTTGTATACAAAATTTAGTGCGTGTACAACTACAACGGGATGCATCGGCTGAATATTTTGCAAAACAACTAATGTTTTTACGTATTTTTCTACTCTGAGAAGTTAGTCGTGTGGACTCCATTAAATATTAAATAGAAAAAAACCAGATATGGACAGTAGTTACATTTTTTGAGTACAAAACTCTACAAAAAAAAAAAAACACAAACGTGACCGGTCGTGTTTTGATCAATAATAGATATTGTAGGAACAGTCAATTTGTAAATGATCAAGATTTCCATTGAGAGAATATAATATACCACGACAAAGATAAAAAAAAAATGAAAAAATATCATACCTAATAAAACCAGCCACCTTAGAACTCAATTTTCTTGACACTTCCCTCAGGGTCCTGTTTACCCAGTTATTGGTTACAGGCCCCACAAATATTGTGCCAGGGATTTCATCATATAATCTTAATACTTACTGCGATGATGAGTTTTTCCCTACCGATGTTACTGCTCTGCAAGAACGATATTTCGTTTGCATCAGGTGGAACAAAAAGGGGACGGACAACTTAAGTTATAATTTCTCATATTTATGTGGTGCAATAACCCTCCTTTTATCGTACGACGAAAAGGACGGTTGTGAAATTTGACTTTTTTCCAGCTATAAGTAATTTTGAAGCAATAAATAATTTGTTTGCATAAAAAACATTAATGTTCCGAAAAAAAAATTAATCACGATGTTTAAAAAAAATCGCAGGTGCCGTAGGTATTTGAGAAAATTGAAACTTTTGGGTTTTTACTGAAAAAAATGTCGGGGGCAACCCTTATTTTAATAATAACAAAAAAAAAAAAAAAAAACCCACGGTAATGCACCCAAACCTCTAATTTTCAAGTCTGAAATTCATCGGACCAGTTAGTGGCTAAGGCCAGTTTGTGGCTAAGGCGTTTCGTTTTCAGACAGAGAGGGGCCGACCCCACTTTTTTTCGACTTTTATATCATCGTGGTGTCATATTTGATCAAAATACTTGCCATATATTCTATATGTGTTGTAAGTAAAATTGACAGAAAACAATGCGTTTAACGGTGCTTTGCTGTTTTTTCGCTAATTTTTATATCAGCGTTCGAGAGCGAGTTGGAAGTTCAGAACCCAAAGTTCAGGTCAATAGTCCGCTCGTTGTCAAAAATCTTTATAAAAATTGAGTCTTTTTATGATTTAATTTGTTTGATTCTTGAGGAGAAAGAAGAACCACCACACCATCCGGCACAGTTAGCAATACTTAGGCAAACATATCAAGTCCGTTTCCAAATTTCCCATTAAAATACAGATTTGTAACAAAGCAACGGAATGTATAATAGGCTCCATTCTGTTTGAGAGTCAGAAGAACATGAAGATGGTGTTTCCCGTAAAGGTAGGATTTCTTGTATCATGCGTTAATTTTGCCTCAATTTCATGTTTGAAAAATATAGGGATAGAATTTGAAAATTGAAGCAGAAATGTCTTAAGGTCGTTACATTACTTTATGGTTTACAAAGTCATCTGTGAAGTTTGTACAAAATAATATGAATGTTTTTGCGGAATGAGATCTTTTGTTTCACATCCTTAAAGCACTTACCGGTGATCCGAAATTATGCCCAATTTCGTGAGCCAAAGTGACATGCGACACAGCTGGTGGTACGTGTTTGCCATAGTTAAGTAATGTCACAATGCCCGTGTTGAGTGACTTCAATGAACCTCGATAGTGCTGAAAGAAAAAGAAAATTGAAACATCAATCAAAATTGAAAAAGCCAATATTAAAACATCATCACTTCCTGTTTTTTTTTTCGTTTATACGAAAATGCAAACTCAAATAAAAACATCATCAATACTTTTTGCCAAAGTGACATTTTCTGAAAATGCTTCATCGCAACTAATTCAATTTTCATAAATTTTATGTCGATGATGTCAGCACAGACAGCAGAGGATAGACTCTAAAAACAACCTCGTTTGCTAAAGGCTAGGCTATATGGATGCGCGAGAACAGCGAACCATGACTTGCGGGCTTTGTTTTGATCGATTTTTAATTCAAAAAGTGTCGACATTTTCGTTAAAAGCATCACCGCGAGCCGTTGCTCTTGTTGGGGTGAAAAGCAATGTAAAAAAACAAAAAATCATAATTTTTGATTTTTTGCAAGGAAAAAAATCTCGTTGTTTTGCGATTTTAAGCACTTGTGATGTGAAATTAATTTCCGATGACGTTTCTCTCTGAATCATTCAAAAGGGTCATTTTCATTTTTGTTTTTTCTCCAAATCACTTTTAAAGAGTGTTGAAGTTTTTTTTTTACCCTCCAACATCCTTGTTTTTAGAAGTGTAATAAATATTTGAAAACAGAATTTTGTTTGTACCAAATGTGCATATTCAACTCTTAAGGTAAACACAAACAAAAATTTGATTTGAATAAATTTGTTCAAAATCCTATACAAGGAAAAAAAAGAAAAACAAACAAAAGGGAGGAAAAAAAAACGAAACGCAGGAGCATTGACTACCACTTGCAGAATCAAAAATTCACGAAAATTTATTCAAACTTAATCCGGAGGATAAAATGTAAAAGAAGAAAGTGATTCCAGGGAATTTATGTTTTTTTGTTTTTGTTCTCTGAGAATGGATTAGAATTCTTTAACTTTCATCGTTACTTTAGTTTTCAAAAGAATAGCTTTACATATATATTAAGGTGAAAGCTTGAAGTGAAGATGGTGCTTGAAGGATGCAAGTAAGTTGTTGCCGAAGAGAAAGTTTTTCGGTTCTCGATAAATTTGTGATTGGAAGACGAGTATTAAGGGATAAGAACTTAAGATTATATTAAACGTTTTGACTGAAAATGTCAACGGCAATATTGTGAAGAGAGTAGAATTCGTCATAAACAGAATTGACTAAGTGAAGATATAATATTTTGACATGCACAGACGCTAATCTGAATATGTATCACATGGGAAACCTTACTTTATTTGTTTATTTGTCGTTCAAATGTCTCTTTCGAACTGTCTGATTTTCCTGTAACTACATAATGAGCATTAAATTTGATATATTTTAATAACTCGTCAAAGGACATATAATGCTTTGAGTGTTAGGTTAAAACGTTTCGCGAAAATCCTGAGGTTATTTTAAAAAGGACATAGGCTTAAAAAGGGGTTTCCAATGGCATTCAAAATATCAGATGTGTTTTTTTGGCATATCTATCCGGAGTTAAGTAGAGTTTCCCAAAAAAACGCTTCCCATATACAGTTTTTTTGCTTTTTATTGTTTTTTCTCTTTCCATGTCCATGTGTTTGCAGCGCCATTGATCATTGAAACAACGAAATGCCATAAAATGCAATATTTTCAAAATCGAAGCTGTGAAAAATTAATATTTGTGGGATTTGAAGGGTAAACGTACACAAAAGAGCTTTCAATTATCTTAACAAAATATTCGACAGTCGAAATAAATAGATATTCTATTCTATTCTACTCAAAGTAGGATCCCACTTCTCCTTTTATTCAGAGTAAGAATTTGTTTTTGTAATATGTGTAAAATCTTACATTACTTGCATGGGATTGCCAAAAAAAAAAAAAAAAACACCAATCGTCTTCTTATTAGTCAGTTAAGACAATTACAGACTTAAACAGACAACAATGCAAATTTCGCGTTTTGATTCGGGCCAGTACCCACACAAAATCCATCTGACACTGGAGCTGAATTCAAACGCCCATACGTAGTCGTGTGTTCGTTATTTGGATTTTAGACCAGTTGTAAGTAGCTATGAGACTCTTTTTTGGATTACTGCGTAGTGAAATTGATTTGGGACGGCAATAATCCACTCGAGCATTAACTTATAATGGACGATGGATGATATGGAAACCGAAGGCATATCTTTTCAACAGGATGGCGTTGCTAGCCATACAGCTCAAGGCACAATCGATATCTTGCATGAGCGGTTTCATGGTATTTATGTTATCTTACGCTTAGATGACGTGGTATCGTGTTATTTGAGCCCTTTTGCATGTTTCTTGTGAAGACTTGTTAAGTTGCAGGTCGATGTAAATAAGCCGCAAGCTAACACGGCACTCTAACCCAACATAATCATACCATAGGTCAAATTCAGCCTGATTTATGTGCCAAAGTCATCGAAAAATGGACGGCCATTTGAACAATCTTATATATTTCTTTTTATGAATGATCACTTTAATTGTGTCATGTTACTTCCTGAAATTGCAGCCATGGTCGCTATGAGCTCTGGTTTCAACAAGAAGTTTCTACGAGCTAAACAGCCAGCGTGTGAAACAGTACTTACACGTTTTGGTATAGTGTAAATTGGGTACCTACATCAAGCAATATTCTTTTTTGATTTATTTCTCCTGGGATATGTAAGGACTCAGGTCATCAGACATAAGCCAGCTACTAGAGATGTCTTGAAAACAAACATTACTCATTTATGCTCTATCGAGTGGCCCTAATTGACCATCCGAATGAATCACCTCAAAAGTATGCTAGCAAACATTTACCTTTACATCATATCATATGTTCGGGCAGAATTCCACCATCTTGCAACGCGCTACCAGATGATATTCCGGTGAAAACAATGAAACAAATTACACAATGCTGCCCCAACTGCTCTTGAATATGTACAACAAGCTGCCTTAACGAAGGAATTTTCCCAAAGAACTGGAAAAAAGACAATATGGCTCCAGGAGTGGGGGCTTCACAATAGGAGCAATCAAATATGATCGATTGATCAAATATAATTGGAAGCTGGAGAAGCATAGGGATCTATCATTGGGTCAAAGCTTTAGAATATCTCCTACGATGACATCCTCTAATGGAAGATTAAGCAGGAATACTTCCTTACGGTGCGTTAAGCATTTCCCTGAAAGCAAAAAAAAAATAAATAAAACACCTCGTTCGTTTTACGGTCGCCATAATCATCTTCAAACAAAATTGTATATTTTGGAGAGGTCAGGGTAACAGAGTCCTTATCAAAGTAAAATAAATACGCTTGGCTACCAAAGCTGTTACTGATGATGGGCCTTATATACATTTACATCCTTCCTTATTAGCTCGTACATTCATTGTCTTGAAATAGCAGCATATTCTTTGTATGAAAATAAGAGTGGCACGATAGCTCTGTTTATGAAATTAAAAAAATTCAAAATTTTTTAACAAATTCCTAGTGGAAAGTTGTAAAACACAGAAAGTTGACAGAAAAAAAAATCTGAAATATTTTACACACAAAGAAAAGCTTTAACAGTTTTCATAATATACAAACCCCCCATGAACCATTATTGTTCATGCAAAAGTCTTTTTCGCTTAAGAATATTTAATATTAAAAAAGTGCATTTCTCTCAATCCCAACTCCCGCATGCTAAGGAAATAAATTTCTGAAGGACGTCCTGTCTATCAAAATCACCAGCAGTGCAATCCAAAACATACATTCTCACGAATTCCCATAAAAACATACACTATTCGAATTTAAAACATTCGTGAGTTCCTGTTTCCCCAACAATTTCCACACATATAAAAAAAATAAAGCAAGCGAGGAAAAACAGGACAACATCCGGTTAAAGGACATTTATTTAATCTCCGTTCTGCATATCCACCGTGCTTAAAAAGTTCCTCCTTAAGCTGGCTTGGGACAACGAGGACATGAGAAAAAAGAAAAACAAACATAAAAACGGTCATTCAGATGAACCAGAAAAAGAAATGACATTCGAATGAGGCCAACGTTGGCGATCAATGTAAAATGCATAAATATTTTGCGACATTTGTTTATAAATCACGTTTCACTTTCCGTTGCCGGTTTTGTGTCACTCCAAAAATCAGGAAAATACACTTCGACTCTGACTGACTGTTTGGGGTGTTGGTTGGATGCGGCAGGATGTGACAAAATCGTTTTTCTTCTCAAAAAAAAAAAAAAATCTTCGAATATGTGAGCTGGTAAAGTGCAGTTTCGATACTGTCGTTGTGTGCATATTTAACGTTCCACTTTTACTTTATGGATTTTATTCAAATATTTCAAGTGCCAAAAGGATACCGAATGAAATGTTGACTTTTGGAGTTCCTCACTAAATCAAATGTAAGAAAAAAAAAACATCCACACAACAATGGGAAGAATGTGCATTTCCATATTTCGAAGCAATGCAATTCGTTTTTGTGTGTTTGTGGGCAAGATTGTTGGGGTAAAGTCAAGTGGAATAGTAATGGGAAAAGAAATAAGACAGAAAAATGTCAAATGAGTTATCGCTTCGAATAAGGAAATAGAGGAACCGAGTTTTCTCACTAAAGGACCAAGAACAGAAAGTAATCTCTCGAATATGCAAAATTGTCGATGACTCAATTCGTTTTTCCTTTTTTCCTATGTTGTGAGAATGAAAAGAATGGGGTTTTCAGAGTTTCGCTTTGGGACAAATGGCTAATAGAAAAATAGAAAGTGGAAACTGTGGGTTAACAAGCTATTGATAAGGCTGATGGGTTGCGCCTTTTGTGCATTTGGAAGGAAATTGTTTTTAAATAATTGGCAATCGTTTTCCTGAGAATAAATTATCATGTCGTTGGTATCGAGAAAAAAGTATTATGGCTTAAGATTCAAAAGAAAGAAATGTCTCTTATTTTTTTAAAGGTTGTTAGAAATGCCACATTGAACATTTTAGAGCAATAGCGTTACCTTCTTACCTAGTAGCCCCTACAGACTTAAAAGTCCTTCCGCGTATAATTGGGCTACATGCTATTTTAGGCAGTTGCAAGAAATGTTTGCTTTACATTTATCGCTCGTATCGCTGACTATCTTGTCAGAGAGATACAGGCAAGAAGAAGAAAAGCAATGACATGCTTATCTATTGTTTTTTTTTTTTTTAAACAAACATGTCATCAACGATAAACGCCGACAAGAACTTTCTGTCTGTGAATATAAAATATAAACATTAGGGTGGTTCTCGTCTCCAAATAAATAAAAAAAATGTCTATTTTTTTCAGATTCTTATCTATACCCCTTGCTTGGCTCTGTATCGAAGTGAAATTCGAATACTTGGGACTTTGCGTCTGATTTTTGAATTATTTTCAAATATCTCCATTTCAGCTTCACCGATTCTGTTAAAATTTTGCACAATTATACTTCATATTATCCTATGATTATTCTTGAATAATAAAAAAATCGGAAAAGAAATCCACTTTTGTAGTAAATTTTGGGTTTATTACACTCTTTTCTAGATTTCCCTAAAACGGCTCAACCATTTTTTTTTTTTGTTTGGAAATTTTGTCAACACGTTTAAACGCAATTTCTTAATAATGTCGCATACCAAAAAATTGATTGCAAGAGACATTTCCTGGCCGCGTAATTTCTCGTCGTGGAGATATCAACTGGCCACCAAGATCATGCGATTTGACACCGTTGGACATTTTTGTGTGGGGCTTTATGGAGATAAACCTTTAGCTCTTGAGCACTTAAAACCCAAAATTCGTCAACATGTGTCGAAAACTGGTTGAAAATCACCTCAAAAGAATCGATGCTTGCAACAATTCGCTTGGTGGTCATTTAAATGTTGTAGTGTTTCCACATATTGTCAGCGTTCAAACTTTATAAGAAAAAAAAAAAATATCATGACAAGCAAAATTTTAAATGTGTTTTATTAACGTTTACTTTCGAAACCGCCTGATATTAAATTCTTCCCACATTCCATGTTTTTCTACCTCATATTTTGCCTGAGCCGACTCACGCGCGGTTTACCAACTAAAACTTTAAGTCTTTTATGCCAAGACTCAACTTTGTTTTAAGTTCTTGGTAAGCTTTCACTTGTTTGGTTTGCACAAGACCAAAATGTTGGAATGGATAATGGTTCAACTCGTGCGAGCAAATAGAACCATTATCTAAACATTTTTTTCTTTTTTCGAGATTTTGGCATTCGGGATTTTTGTATTTCGAATTTGATGTTTGAGAACTTTGGTTTTGAGATTTTTCGTTCGAGATTTTTGTTTTCGAGACTTTTACATTAGAGATTTCGTGGTAGACCGTAATATTGTGAGTCAGTCGTTCTCGGTAGTGAGCAGCAGCATGGCGCAGGTCATCCTTCGGAGGTAATTTTTTTGTAAATATTATCAGATCTTCCCCACCAGTGGAAAAGCTTTCAATGATAGTCTGTTCCATGGCAGGAGCCATTATAAATACTGCTGTCTCACGTGCCACCAGATGCAACAACCGTGCGGAAGTACCGGAGTTTGTTTTATGTTTGAAAAAAGTAATGTTTTCTTCTTAAAACCGAATAAATTGATATTCAATATACACAATTCACTTAAGAATCCAATCTTCAGAGATTTTTAAGCACTTATACTGTAATTAACAGAGTGCATCAAATAATGATTACTAAACAATCAGCACCAGGATAACACATTTCTTGTACACAAATTTAAAATTCTATCCAAACTCGGAATTGAGTAGATTGACTGCATACAGTATCCAAAGGACTTACCACATATATTTGTGGTTACTATCAGGATTTGTCTCAGTTTTGACTTTCGATTTGTT
This sequence comes from Sphaerophoria rueppellii, assembly GCA_920937365.1. NCBI lineage: Eukaryota > Metazoa > Arthropoda > Insecta > Diptera > Syrphidae > Sphaerophoria > Sphaerophoria rueppellii. The sequence goes on from CAKKXW010000003.1 coordinate 56,900,497, forward strand.
CTATCTTACCTGATTGTTGTTGAATTTTTAAAGGAAACTGTTGCTCTTAAGTTCCTAATGAAAATTGTGTTTGTTTTGCTTTTCATTTGTCTTATCTCCTGTTTACATTGTACATTGTTTCAGTTGAATGCTTGAAACGAAAAGCCTCCCATGAAATATTAAATTTTTCTAAAACAAATTTAAATTCATTTTTTTTTTAGGAGAACTTTTCATTTTTGATTTATAGTACGTTATTATAAACTTGATGAAAAATATTACCTTACAAATTAACACGTATATACTTAGCATACCATATGCAGAACAGTGGCTTGCTACTATACGAATTATTGGCAGGAGATACATTTTCTCGTTATTGCATTTTCCGGACTGCCACTAATTAAGAATCATTGAATACGGAGAAATAATAGCCTTGTATTTATTCGTGATTCTAGAATAGCACAAAAAAGGAAATAGAATCAAAATTCATCTTCTCTCATTTCTGTGGGGAAAATACAAACAAGAGAAAGAGTTAATTGAAAAACCATGATGAAGTGTACTTGAATGAATAGTACCTCAAACGCACATATACACATTTATCTTGAACTTTGAATCTAGAGATCCAGTTGTAGGATCCGAATCCTTGATAAAAACGAGGACCGTATCGTGTTAAAAAAAAATTGAATTTTCGTTTGTGTATCAGAACGATAAAAGATGATTTGCCTACCTACGTACATTACCCATTAATACATTATTTGTAAGCAATTTCAAAATCTAAACCATAGAGTGCTTCTGGTGGTTTTCATTTTTTCAAGTCTGTGTCGTGTTTCATGCTTGTTATCTTCGAAAAAGGGAAAAACAAAAAGGTATATTCTTTCATTTAGTCAGCCATCCTTATCCTCGTTCTTGTCATTATAGACGAGAGAAGAAGACAGTGTTCGTTCTTGTTTTAGCTCATGGCAGTGACAAAGAATGATTTTGTCTCGTTACGGAAGTGATGAATATGATGTTAAATATAATTATTTAATTTTGTTTTTTTTGGTAACGTCTTTGCCGGAACGGCGGTTTGATAAAAACATGGTTAACTCATTTCGTTGCGTCTCGTTTGGTTTTGTGGTGAAAAATTGTGTTATTTGTATTGGTGGTTGAAGGGTGTACTGCGGCGTATGCGGAATATTCTGCTTGTTTTTGTTTAAATTTTTTATAAATTTGTTAGTCAACCAAGGAATGTACTTTTGGTTTGTGATGAACGTAAAATTCATGATTTTGAAGTTGAAGGTAAAAAGAAACACCGTGGACTATGTAGGATAGAGCGATGTGAAATAAAACGTCGAGTCAATTTCAGCATATCGGTTAGACTCAGAGATTCAAGGCCAAGGTAGGCGCACGATGGCTCCTTTGAAACCCTATCCTTCAAACCTTACTCACACTCTGGCTTGATGTCATAAAAGTAAGTCCCACAGAGGGAGCTAGACAAATGGAGAAATGGAAAAAAAGCCATAAACAAATGAAAAAACTGCAGTGTTCTCTTAATAGAACAGAATAAGGGTGAAGTCTCATATACACAAAACAATAATAGGGCCTTTATTGTTATTTTCTGAAAAATGAAAAGCACCAATTAAGTTAATAATTTATTCATTTTCGTTTTCGGAATTTTAATCGAAAAAAAAAAATCACTCTCGATAAACAAAAATGTAAATTCAAAATTCTTCTTCATCGAAAATATTAAGTTATGTTTGTTTATTAATTTATCTCTGGCAGGATTGTTCATTTTCTTTCCATGCAAATTGAAGAGCACCCTATATTGAAATACAGTGTTTCACTGAGTTTTCTTACTTTTTCGATTTATTCAAATAATGAACTGATTCGTTCAGAAATCAAGTCTGACAAACATTGCAACAAAACAACAGCAGGCGGAATTTCGACATTCTCGCAAGTAGGTACTCAGGCACTACTGTTAAAATTTCCACTCTTAGGACAAAAAAGCAAAAATAATTTTTTGTCGAAACAATTTTTGCTACCTCAAACACTTGGAGAGCCATGTACAGAGCTAACTTGATTTATCCTAATCCGTAGCATGATGACAACACCACGAGTGTTGACCTTTTTGGTATCCTTTGCGCTATACACCCAAATAAAAGTCAAGGCGACATATTAAAAAAAAGAAAGAGGAAACACTGGTTTTGGGTGAAAAAATGTCCACACAAAATCAGTGCATAGCTGGACTGGAATAAATTCAAACAAATCAGTATAAATTGAATTTGACATGCATGTCGCTGGCTGGAAAAAATGCTTGTTTTGCTGTTTTCTTTTTCAGACCAGGATTCATTTATTCACATAGGGATCGAACTTGGCTGTTGACTAGGACTAGATGGTCAATGAATGCGTTACGTTTTTATGTTGAGATAAAAGAGGCTGAACGAGGAAACCTTTTTGCATAAATGACAATGTTTTTTACGAGAGGAATTTTTAAAATCAGCAAAGGCAAATAAATAGTAATATGTTTTTCGAACATGTTGTAAGGTTATAGCACAAAAATTTAAATTGGAATTTTGGCGTGTCAGTCAAAAAAGTTTATACTAACAAAATGTAAATTTTGTGGATTAAAAACAGGAAAATAAAAATGCAGTGATTTTCGAAGCATGCCATAACTCAATGGGAAGTTATGGCGCACGAATGATTTAAAAAAATATACCTACATATTCGTCCTTTTTTTGGGATTGTATACCATTTTCTAGTATAGACACATTAATTCAAGAGAAATAATATAGGATTAATCTAAAATGTAACTCTTGACTAGGTATATAATTTTATTGGAGGCTAAATCCCCTTAATACAACGTTAAAGTGATAAATATTGTATTGGGGCGAAATTTAAAGTTTGAGTTGTTAGTGCTGATGTAGAAAAAGAATGAGTTTCAATTGATTGATTGCAGCAGAAAAGGGGCTCGCATCTGGAGCGTTAGGCTACTCCAAACCCCAGGTGATACTCAAAAACTTGAATCTGCTCCACGCACGCAATATTCGTTTCTGGGAAATTCAACCGATGGAAACAACATTATAAATGATCAAAGCCCATTACAAAACAACAGTTTAACATGTGTACTGGGCATGGGCCCCTACCGATGGTGCTGAGGAGTCTCGTAAGAAGAATTTGTACGACCTCTTGGATAGAGCTTACGTAGCCTGTCCAGAGAACAATGTGCAAATTGTACTCAGTAACTTCAGTGCAGCATGAAAAGGAAAACGTATATGTTTTTAAATTACTCCTAATCAAGCGATTTTTATACCCCTTATTATGCCAGATACACAGTGAATTAGGAAGAAGGGAAGGGGTAGAAAAGGAGGTGTCGGTGTACATTGGCCTTGAATTCTTGAACATTGTAATGACTGGGAAAGACAGAGTATGGAAGAGAGTTCCACAATCGCGTAGTACCGCTAAAAATGATTCTCTGTACTGGAGAATACGTCCGAAGTTTGGCTCTAGGGTAAAATGATGAACATTCTTGGAAGCGCGAGTATTGCGGTTAAATTGTTTAAGGGGAAGAATGCAACTGGCTATTTTTTAGAGCACTTACCGTAGAAGAAATGTTATGACGCACGGTAGTCTAAAGGAGTGAATGTATCAGTGATGTCTCTATCGCCAATCATTCTTACGGCTCCTTTTTGTCTACCATTCAAGAGGCTTAAGTATAGAACTGGAGCACCAGCCCAGAGATGGGAATTATACTCAAGCTTTGGACTAATATAAGTGTTATAAATAAGATCAGATCGGACTTGAGAAAAATTTCAAGCACCATTTTAAGAAATCCAAACATCTTGCGAATATGAAAAGCTAGGGGCGGAACAATAATTTGACCAGACGTTACAGACAAGAGATCATTTATGAAAATGAGAAAGAGTGTCGGAGACAGAATGCAACCCTGGTGCACACCAGCATCTATATTGTGTTCAGACTTGAATCCGTGCAATAAAGCTTGTATTAAACGGTTCAAAAGAATGTTTCTTATCCAACGTTGATGGGATTCATCAATACCAAAATCACGCATTTTCGATAAAAGAGCAAGATGTCAGACTTTATTAAATGGCTTTGAAATATGAAGTGCAACATCTTACTTTCTCCAAAACGATGTAAGGAATTTTTCCGCTATTCGGTGAGAAAAACCATCAGATCACTAGTGAACCTAATGCTGCAAAAGCCGTACTGCCGGTCATTAAGTTCTTCGAGTTATTTAGTTTATCAGCGTTTTCATGACCTTATAAAAAGGGGATGCTAGTGCAATGGGACTATAATTGGAGGAAAAAGAAGATTCGCCTTTTTTTGGGATTGGCTGATTAGTAGGCGTACTATTAGGAAAACACAGTGTCCATTGAGTTGGAACATGTAACGGTCAACCATCCGTTAGACGGCGCACGACATGCATCCGAAATCTTAAACGTGGACACTTTCTATGTAGTGGCTGTGGCGTAGTGGTAATATGTATTGGCTGTTACTTTCATGTTAAATTGTAGGTCCCCTAAATTCTTCATACACACCCAGAGAATTTTGATAAGTTGTAAGCCACTTAGGCTTTAGCGCTTCAAGTCAGTGTGCAGTCGCACCACTCTATTTATTAACTTCCTAGAGGAAGTTATTATGGGGCCGATTTTGTGAATCTCAATTTTTTTTTCATATATCCATGTTTGGATGTCAAAAGACTCCGATTGAACCCTTTTTATAATGATGTCTGTACATACGTACGTACGTACTTTTGTGCGTAACGTTTATTTTTCGATTATCTCGCGAACCACTCATCCCATTGCCATGGAATTTGTCTTAATCGACGCTAAATTGCTTGATTGAGAACCGACTTAGCAAAATTGGCTTAGCGGTTTCTCAAAAAGGAAAAATTAAAAACAAAATCAATAAATTGAAAAAACAAAGAAAATCTTACTTATCGATGTTAATAATTTGTTATAAGTAATTGAATAACTTTGACAGATTTCAACCGGAAGGTAGGACATGTGGTATTTAAGAGAGCCCCAGTAGATTTCTGCTTCTCTCTACTTCTTTATGTTAACAAATTCTATACCAAAGGATATTTCCCGCGTTTTCATAAAGAGATTATTGTTTTCATACAAAAAAAAAAAACAATAATTGCGACAAAACAAATTCAACAAACTTCTACGCTAGCCTTTTAACGTGTCAAAATAGAAACTTAAAATGAGAATTGAAACTCCATTTCACCCTCATTTCGCTCAATTAGCTTCTAACAAAATCCTCACGATCGCATATATTTATTCATACCAGAAGCAAACAAAACAATAGCTCATAAAGTGCAACTGGCATAAAAGTTCCATCAACTTGTTCAATTCCCGCTACAAGAAAACATCTCGCTTTCACGCTTCATCAAAAAATGATTTAAAAAAAGTTATACCCGTACGTAGGTAGGTACATTCAAATACATACTATACTATGCACAGAATATGCAACATTCAGTAGCAGAACTCGCTGAAGGCATATAGAAGAAGCTCAAAAATGTCAAGTGAGCTCGTGCTCCAATAACTTTCACCCCATTTTGCATTTAACTTTTGCACACCCCCAATTTGCCACACATTTCATCCAGAACTAAGGCCAGTCGCGTTTTCAGCACCACCATACGGAGATGATGTAACTATCAAAACATAGCTATGAGGAATGTCAAAGTGTACCAGCACATAGATGTGTAGTTTTAGTACTGCACTAGGGGCATTTAGATACGCTTCGGATGCTGTCACAGCTACCACCACTAAAAGACATACCCAATGACCAAAAGAATGAACATTTGGATATGCGGAAGGAATATCGAGTGCACTTGTTTTCCGTTGCTATGCGTCACACTTTCAAAAGAACCTCGCAGCAAACAAGAGCTTTGAAAGTAAAACCACTGTGTTCGATGAGAGAGATGTTCCAAATTTTAAGGGAAAAGTCGTGTGAGTTTTGTGGCCAAATGAAAATGATGATGTTTGCAAAGTGCTGACCTTATAATTGACTTGGTTTTCGGGTGTCTTCTCTTTTAATCTTGTTCCAGTTTTATTGCTTAAACGAATATTGTGGTTCGTTTTCGTAAGGCATCTTTTTTAAAACCAGGTTCTCTACCACTTGTGCACCTGGGTTACGGTCTTTATCTTCTGCGACGTCCTTCCGAAGACTGTATGGGCCATAGCATTATTTTCCATTCGCTCTACATGACCCAAACATTTTAGTCAACGACCTTAACTTTTCTGGCTAGGTCAGTGTCACTGAACAGCTTGCACAGTTCTTGTTTAAATCTTCGTCTCCATTTTGCATTAAAGCAGACTGGACCAAAAAATAATAAAAGAATTTTTCTCTCAAAGCAGTCCAATGCGTTTTCATTCGATGTTGTCAAGGTACATGTCTCTGCACAACATACATGACGATCGGGATTATAAGGGCCTTATAGAATGACATTTAAGTTGCTGCAGAGCGGACTTTACTATTCAATCGCCTTCTAAGTCCAGATATATAAGAGTGATTCTGCATTTCAGCGCTGGTGTTGTTATCTGAGTTTACAGCGGATCCTAGGTAGACAAAGTCCTTAACTACCTCGAAGTTAAATCTGTCCAATCTGTCTGTTGGGTCCAAGACGTCGATGTTAAGTGTCCTTTCTTGTTGTCAGCATTAACTTTGTCTTCCCTTGTTAACCGCTAGACCCATCTGTAGTTAATTCCGTCCGTGTCCGAGGTTTGTTGGTGCTTCGAAACTATCTGTTCTTTATGTGGCTGGGCAGTCATCTCGAAGCACGACCCGCAACTTGGAGGGCCAGGTCTTTAGTTTAAATCTAAAACAAGGAGCCGGCCAGACCTCAACTTGTATGCCTGGGCTGCGAATATGTCTTAGTACCCCTATTAGGTGTTTACTTAGTAGTACATCTTGACTGGAACTGTAGACACCACCATTGATTCCATCTGGTGAGTTTTTCCACTGCCGCCTTTTGAAGAAAAGGTGGCATACTTCAGTGGACGCAATCCCCTCCGCACTCTCATTTTGCTTTCATCAACAACTTTCAACTGGGGTTGGAACCTGATCTTGGGTTGAGGTTCGATGTTCGCAGCAGGGGATGGAGAGTAGCTGTGGACCTCCTACTCTGTTGCTGTGGACGCTTGTGTCCTCTTGAATGTTCCATGTATACCCTTCGAACCAGAAGATAATTGCTTCGATCAACTTTAAAAACTTCCCTCCACAAACGATACCGTGGAATTCCAACTCCAAAGGCTTTGCAAAATATTTGTATGGCCAAAATAAATCCAAGAAGGCCCTCTTCAAAAAAGGGAAATATTAATTTCTTTTCTGAAAATATTACGACTTTTGAAAGTTCTATTCAACCACTTATAACTTTTCCATTACACACCAATAATTACATTTCCTCTAATAAGATTTCGTTTACCTAAAATCCAAGAATATAGGTTCCGTCTTTTAACTAATTTAACCACGTGCTCTAAGCAAATTAACCATAACACTCCAATCTAATTGAAATTATCTTGCCTCCATAGGCAAACATAAATTTCTACGAATTAATAATTTTCAACAAACAAGAACCAAAAGACTTTTCGGTTACTTTATCTTCTCAACAAGAAATTCTACAAGGCGATAAGAAACCATCGTTACCAATAGAAAAGCGTATCCTTCTCAACAAATAAACACAAAAGTAGAAAACAAACAAACAACAAAAAACAAATATTACAGCTTTACAAATAAATTGGACCTTCAACGACAATTAACAGACTTAACTTTCCTAATGAGCACAATTCTTGTGAACCATCAATTCTCATCCTTTTTTGCGAGTAGAACGTCTGCTCCAATTGGCAATCTTAACGGCTCTTTCTATAAATTAACATTTCTCAACTGAATTTCAACACCCCACTCCCACCACCAACTAGGTGGAAAAATACTAATAATACCAGAAAAAATTGGTCTCTCAGCGACGAAAAACGATTAATTGCCAAAACATTGTCCCTCGACTAGGGTCCAGTTAGAAGACCTACCGTTCCATGTTAAACGGTGACGATGGCACGTCCCGGTTTTTCTTATTGACAGATGACATCCTCATTAAATGACATTCAATACGAATTTATAATTAAGTTTGCTCGAACACTGAAAATTGCCAAGAAAGCGTTGAGACTCAATTAAAAATATACACAAGGATAATTTTAACAGTTTAATATTCTTGTCAGCAATCGGCTTGAGAAGGATAATTACAACACTGCCTCGGCTGGCCGTATAGTGATTAATTGCTGAACAATAGAGCTGATTTATCAACAAATTTATTTGAGGGTCGGATTTGATTTTAACATTTTATTGTTGAAATTTTAATAATTTATGCAAACAAGATGTTGGCGACATAATTACTCGAATAATTGCCCTTGATCGTGGGAATTACAAAACTTCATCGCAATTAATCAATTTTTGTGTCAATACTCCGGTAGACATGTGAATGTGTTAATTTTTCCAGTATCGCGAATTTTGCAGATATTTTAAAACAAATTTAAAGCGTTGTAATTGTTCGTCCTGAACGAGGTGTCACTTTCGACAGATGCATGCAAATCGATGTACTGATGAATGGGTGTTGACTTTAATTTGGCTCCAAACAGAGCAAATAAGTGACTAATTATCAACCAATTGTTACCGATAATTACTTATAATTGTATTCATTCTGAAGGGTATTAAAATTCATTACAATGCATATTGAGTAGTTCAATCGGATGTCCTTTCGCATTGACGTTGATGAATTGGCGACAAATTGTGAGGTAGAGAGTGTGTATACTGGTGTCTATTAGACAACAAAGTTGTTAAAAGTAGTTATCTATTGTTTAATGCTTTCTGAAAAATTGATTAATTCATTGTAAAGTTGTTACTTTAAATGCACGTCATGCTTAAAAAAAGTTGTGTGATAACGATAAGCCTTACTTTATGAAACCTTACCAAATAAATAGTTTGAAATATGTAGAAAATTCAAGAATGTTTTGGAAAAGAGAGAGAAAATGTAGATGAAGTCTGTTCTCCATGAGCCTGTCGCCATCGATGAAGAGTTGTCATTGGTGATCAAGCAGTCGAACGAACGTTTGTTGTCTTCCCAATATTCAATTGTGTTGAATTACTGAATTATGTGTTTATAATATATAATTATACACTATCAGATAAAGTCGAAGAGAGCTTAAAGCAAGCAACATCTAACGACCATTAGTCTTTAACCCAGAAAACTGTTTTAACAGACCGGCTCATCACTTAGTGCAGTGTTAGTTGTTAGTAGGCAATCTAAAACAAACGAACACTTACACAAGAAATGACAAAGTATAAAAATACAAACAAATAAAAAACAATACATTATTCGACAACAATTAAAACAATTAAGATTGTGCTACACTGGTTTTAAGCATAGTCTTTAATTTATTCTTATTAATATGAAAGTCTATAAGATCCGTATTATAATTCAAAAGCCTACTCATCCTTGTCAAGGGCTCATGCATTCCGTAATTGGTCCTATGTCTTGGGACTTTAATTAGATCGATACTGCGAAGGTGATAACCTCCTCCCCGATAATAAAAAAATATAGCACTAAGAAGGTCTGGTGCATCTGTGACGCTTGTTACGAGTTGATGAAGGAAAACTAAATCATTGTTAGTCCTTCTTTGAGACAACGTTTGCATTCGAAGAAGTGATAATCGACTCTTAAAAAAACTATTAATATTGTATTGTGTTCACTGAATAAAAGTAATACATAAATAATATATAAAAAATATATAATAAATAATATATAAAAAAACTGTCAATCTCCCTATTGGCAACTTTTTGTGTTTTTATTTTTTTTTATTTTTAAAACCATAAGATATTTTGTTTTTTTAAAATTTTAAAAAGCTTATTTTACGTGCCAAAAAAATCGAAGGCTGGTGAGAAAACCAGTCGCTTCCGAGCTCATTTGGACGCTTTGGCAGAATTCGTGTTATTTTCTGCGCTACCCCGGTGCATATATTGGCTCTTCTGGGGCTGACCTTTTCTTTCAGTACTTCAGTACCAACATTTGATTCTAAATATTTTTCAGGATTATCAAGACATGACGAGCTAAGGACCGTTCGCCGAATTTGAGGATGAACGTTTGGCCTCTAGTCTGAAGACAATAGGTATGGCAAGCTACACTCTCTGCAAGCACATAGAATACCAACTATAGTTTAACTGTCTCAACCGAACACCCCAAATCCTAACGCTCTTACCAGAACTACCAATACCAGCAATTCTGCTGAAAATCGTCTGGCGTTCGCGTCAAAAGTCAGTTCAATAAGGCTACCTTTATTCTTGGCAAGATTGCGGAAAATGAGAAGGCTGGAACTGTGCGTAGGAAACTGAAAAAAAACACCGCCAAGAGCCTTCTAATAAATCGAAATACAATGTAATTGTTTAAAAAAGAAGAGAAGGCATCCAAGTATCGGTTGTCGTTGAGCTCTCCAAAAATAGGAGAGGTCTGATGGTTTTGTGGAGCTCCATCTAGGCAAAACTTTAGCAGATGGTGTTATCTTACACGATCTCCAAACGAAGGTAATAATCCTTGTTTCGACTTAGGCAAAGTGGTAAGGGGACATAAGGTATAATTAAATGCGATGACGAGTTATCCATCAGGGATTTCTAAGATAAGCAATGATTGGGAAGGCTTGAGACTCAAGGTTATCCTAGCTAGCAACGTCCAAGGCAACCAAAGACCAACATTTATTGCTCCTCATGAACATTCAGCCAAGTGGACAGTAGTTGATCCGCGGTCTTCAGAGGTTTAACTCGATTGTTCCAATACGTGCCGCGCGCCGCGGTACCGTAGCCTGAAAGTTCAGAATAAAAACGTGCTGCGGTCCGTACAAATTGATCTGAAGCACTCGATATGTGCATAAGAGTAAAGCAGAGGTAGCAGGATCCTTCATTTTCTTTAGGTCAGTTATAGCTTAGCCATCGATATTAAAGCGGGATGTCCGGCTTAATTCCATAAACTGTTACTATCAGACACCCGTGATTTGGGCTCTTACCCAAAGGCACTTTTAACTGTTAACCGTGTTCGAGAGAAAGTCTTGTCTAGAATGCAACGGTCCGTTCAAATAATTGGATCTTCAAACTTCGAATAGTTTCTTAAGATTCACAGGGATTCACAAGCGCAAGTGTAGACTTCGTCCCTGCTAGATTACGAACATACTTACTTATCCGGCTCACTATCAATGAAGGAACTCAGCCTGAGATACTGCAGCCTTCCATCGTGAACGGTCACTCGCATGCACTCTCCAGTCACCGAAACCAAGTGCTCTGGCATCCGCAGTCACTTGGTCCTTGTACCGTAGGTATGGTCTTCCTTGTCGCCTTGAACCTGGGGGCTGGGATGAAAAGAATATCTTGGCTGGAGCGCTGTCGTCCATTCGCTCGATGGGGCCGAGCTAATGTAGTCGTCTTTTCTTGGCCTACTGGACTACATCCACATCTTGGTACAGCTTGTCCAGTTCTCGGTTGAACCTTCTTCTCCATTTGCCATCATCGCATACGGGAATGAAAATCCGTCGAAGGATTTTTCTCTCGAAAGTGACCAGAATCAATTCCCCTTTTTTACTTATCGTCCAGCACTCGGCGCGCGCCGTAGAGTAGGACTAGTAACATCAAAGTTTTGTAAAGCAGACACTTTGTCTTTCGAGTGAGAAGTTTTGAACCCAGTTGTTTGGCCAAACCGAAGCAGCAGCGGTTCGCTAGGGTAGTTCATCTTCGGATCTCCACTAGGGTGTCATTTGTGGGTTTGATGTTTGTTCCTAGGTAGGTTAATTCCTTAACTACCTCGAAGTTGCTGCTACCAAAAGTGACGTTTTGTCCTAGGCGGTGGACAGATGTTGCTTTGTTTGTTGATAGCATGTACTTTGTTTTGTCCTCATACACTTACGAGTATTGTCTGATCTTCAATCGCTGTTAAGGCCTCAAGCACAGCTCTCTGGGATCGACCGATGATGTCAATGTCGTCCGCATAGCCTAGGAGCTTGGGGGACTTGTTGAAGATAGTGTTTTCCGTGCTCACATCTGATGCCTTGCGCACTATCTGCTCCAGGACTATGTTGAAGAAGTCACATGACATCGCATCTCTTTGCCTAAACCCTGCGAATTTTTGAATAACTTGGATGAGCTGTTACCCATTGGCACACTGCACTGCGTATTGTTAAGCGTCATGTGGCCTAAAGTCACACTGGTTCGTGCCGATTATTGTGTTGCAGAAAGGTTTAAGACGCTTACACAGAACGTTGGATAGGGTTTTGTATGCAACATTAAGCAGGGATATGCCACTGTAATTTCTGCATGACATCGGATCGCCTTTTTTGTAGATGGGGCATATGGAGCTTATCGACCAGTCAGTGGGCATGCATTCTCCCTCCCACACTTTGTTGATGACCTGGTGCATGCGGTTCATAAAAACACGTCCTCAATATTTAAAGAGTTCCGCAGGTATGCCATCCGACCGGGCGGACTTGTTATTTTTTTAGCTTTTGGATGGTTCTTTCTACCTCTTCTGAACTGGGGGCTGGGAATGGGTCTTTATTGACTGATCTTGCTTCTCTTTCGTCATTAGCTCGCTCGACATTACGCGCATTCAGCAGTTGTGTGAAGTGCTGCTTGAAAACATCTACTATTCCCTGTGCTTGGTGACTTTAATGTGACTGTCAATAAAAATAAATCTAGAAACATGGTTATCTTCTTTCTTTGTTTAATCTAACAAAATAGTGTTCTGTCAAAGTCATAGGGGCCCCATTATCGTAATATGCCCAGAGCCTCCAATAAGTCAAAGACGGCTTTGGTGTCAGACTCACGACTTCAAAGCAAGTTAAGAAAAATAACAAAATTATGAACGTGACAACCGTCATTTATTCTTTAAAATACTAGATTACTGAAGAAGACGCAAACATAATAGAGGTATAAATTTTAAAATAACTGTTGTAGCTCTGCTTTAAGACTTAAGGACTTAAGTTAATTTCGGAATAATTAACAAAAGATAGGGGTTGGGACATTCAACAAAATGCTTGTACAAGAACACCAGCAAACTTTTCAACGTTTATAAATAAAATCTCAAAGTAATAGAATTCATGGGTTCCACAATTCAAGCAACATTTTTCATGGTGAAAAGACTGCAAAACCGATGTTCATGCTTCATAACCCGATTTCTAAATAAAATTGTGTACCTATGAAGGTTAAATTTTCCACCAAATATTTTCGATGCTTAACTCCTGCCAACGTCACCCAAAATGCATTCAAGACCCCAAATCATCCTTTTATCTTCGATTTTTTTTGTATTCCTATTTCAATCCAAAGGCATTGCAACGCGCCATCACGCCAAAATTGTTCATTTCTGTTATGAAAAATATGTGGAGGAACATCGAGGTGATAGCCATAAAATTGCCAAAGGACAACAATGGTTGCATCGGTAGTTGGATACAAAATGTTAGCTGCTGTTTCCGGCCATCCACTTTCTCCTAATAAAAAAAAAACAACTGATACACAATATAAAACTGCAATTTCGCATCATACATGTGTACAATGTGCATTCATATGAAACAGCGACAAACTATTCAGAGAGAGAAGGCACATTGTGCAGCGATGCGAGGAATTTTTGTATATTGATACCTTTTTTTCCTATTTGGTATGTTTAAATCGATAAACCGAATGAATGAGTTTTCCGCAAGAGGGCGTAGAATATACGAATTGATGGTAGTTTTTGCAAATAACATGATTGCACAGTGTACACGTTGGAAAATAAAACCGAATATGCAGTGTTTAGACCCAAGTACAATGAGAGCCACCGCTGCATAAACAATTCTCGTGCATAAGCTTTAAAAATATCATTTCACCAAATATAAGGACACAAAAATAAAAACAGTCAAAATTTAATATGAAATTAAAACAGAGATACAGCTGAATGCTTGAATTTTAATATTCAATACTCGCGCATATCTATAGTTACCTTTATCGTTACCACATTAAGCACGGGATAGACGGAAAGTCAAACTGGTTAGATAGAAAATATAATTATTGCATTGCCATGCAATTTCGCATTGAAACAGAGGATGCGTTCCAAAAATATATATATCGTTCGTTGTGGCATCTGTAATTTGAGGCAAAATTTCGCGGAAGGCAATTATAATAATAACAATTATTATTTTCACTACTTATCACATTTCAGTGGTATAATAATAGGTACGCCACCGTCGAATGGAAGGTATGGAGAAGTGTTGAATTTTGACTGTTTGGAAAATATCGTGCACAAAAACTTTCAAATAAAACTTTCAATTTCCATAATGGCAAGATGAGAAAACAGAGAGTGGGTCAAGGTTTCCACAAATACTTTTGAAGACTCAAAATCTTATGAAGAAGAATTCAAGTTGAACAAGTGTCATCCGAAAATAGAGTGAAGAAGTTTAAAAGTGGAAGAACTAATTACTTGACTGGTGAAACAAATTCTTTGAAGTTATAGGAATCGATTTTACTCAGATCCTTAGACATTTTCTCTCTCTTCTTGAGTGTTGAAGTAAATTACGTGACTTTTATATAAAGTTGTCTTTTAGAATATGAAGAACATTTTGAGTTGAGCAGTTTACGTGAGATTTTTGTGAGTTGATGTTAAGTTTCAGTAAGTATTAGTCAGTAGAAATCATAGGATTTAAGGTTATTTTTGGAAAAAATATTGTTTAGGATAAGGTTTTGCTGAAGTAAATCCAATGTAAAAGGTTATCCCAATTTGAATAGTGAATTGCTAGGGTTTAAACGGCCTTTGGTTACCCATGACGATGAATGCTGGCGAGCACATACAGTAACAAGAGTCATACAAAGTCATACAAAGTGACGCTATTAGCGACAGCTTCTGAAGAGCCAAGACCTAAGTGGCTTACTCTCATCAACAATTCTCTGGGTGCGTATGAAGAATTGAATGAGAACATCGTTGTAGAAATGATATGGAAAATGCACTTTTCTAAGCTTTATAACTGCGGCGAAACTCAGCAGAATTATTTAATTTTCTTGAAAAGATTGTGTTAAAACTCCTGCGCACTACCAGGGGCTGGGCACGTCCAGCTGTTAGGATACATTGCAGCAGTCTTCATTTAAATAATACAGCGTGATGTCAGTGGAGCATTATGGAGTCTTGAGACGGATGCCAAAAATATGGCTCAATGTAGTTAAGACCAAATTAATGCTACCAACAAGAGAAGACACCCAACATCGAAATCTTGGAGCCAACGACACTATTCGAGGGAGTTAAGGCTTTGTCTACTTTGGATCCGTTATAAACTCAGACAGCAACACAAGCGCTGAAAACAAACGAAGGGTCACTCTTGCCAATCTCTGCTTCTTTGGATTTAGAAAGCATATGAGTAAAGTCCTCTCTCGAAGAGCTTAAGTGTTCCCGAACAAAATCCTGCAGGGACATGTATCATGACAACATCGGATGCAGACGCGTTGGGTTGTTTCGATGATAAATTCTACGAGTGTTTTCGGTCCAGTCTGCATAAATGGAGAATGGAGACAAGGATTCAACCAAGACACTGTAGAAGATATTATTTAAATATGTTCCGATTTTATAGCCTTCACTATATTTTTGAATTTACTTAAATTGGACTAGTTTTAAGGCTTGTACTGTGGATTTGCTTCACAATAGAATTTATGTATCATATAATAACGCTCAGTTCTTTATATTTCTTATGACGCAATGATCAATAAATGTACCATGTTTCGAGCGGTTTGCTTGATCGAATCCGTTCTTCCTATTTACAAAAAATCTCGGTTAATCCCTAGTCTAAGACAATCATGTTAGCTCTAAGTTAGGCACTCAATAAAGATTTGGCAAAGCAAATAGTTGTTTCTTTTAGAAGTTTTTGGAAAGTTCCTACAACACTGACCTTGCCAGAAAAGTTAAATTCCAATGACTTCGAATGGAAACTATTGCTTCGGCCCGTAGAGTCTTCGTGAATTCAAGCCAGGAAGACGTCAAAGAAGAGGAACATCGTGACTCGATGGAGAACAGATGCGGTAGAGGCTCAACCAACTTGGCATGCGAAACTGGAGGCGGCTAGCTATTAATCGAGTTGGCTGGAGACGCTCGTTTGATGATTGGATGAGGTCCTGGTCTGACCTCGACTGTTGCGCTACGATAAGTAAGTATCTACTTATTTGACATTCGCTGAGAAGATGATGAATTGTTGACTATCAATTAGTCAAATGAGCAAACGATATCTCACAATTTTAACATTCAACATTTTTAGAGCGGAGCTCGAAAAAGGAAAACCTCAATAGTTCGATGAGTGCATTTATTGAAAACTTCGGAAGCTTCTCTGGATTCGAAAATTTTGTTGAAAGCTTTTCTTAGATGTGACAGGAATTCATCTGGGGCGTATTTGAATAATTCGTTTGGAATTCGATCACTTCCAGCAGCTTAGTACTGCTTAGTACTAGTTTAAGCTACGATAGCGTGATTTCTCTGTCTAATATTTTGTTTTCAAACGCTGATCCAGCGTAAAGGATATCTTGAATCTGGAGATGTGTTATGTGTATTTAAGACTTGCTTCGCAAAATGTACTCAAAGAATTGTATTCTGAGTATTGATATTTCATTAAATTTTTGATCATTTTCCAAAATTATGACGAGCTTCTACAAACAAGAAGGTTTTAAACATGTTGCCTCTCATAGTGTTGTTTTTTTTTTTCTTACCAGATGTAATGACACTCCAGTTGTTAGCTCTCTCGCGAAAACTAAGCTTTTTGCTAGGAACTTCAACGCCAACTCTTCGCTGCCAGAGAGTGTCATGACTCCACCTGTTCTTAAGCACGACAATTATTCTATATGACAAATCTACGCACTCTTGTTTTGGCGAGAGTCTTAAATCATCAACATACCTAAATCCGCTGGTCCAGATGGTATCCTCGCTTGTATCCTTCTATTCTATTCTTCTGGGCTCGTCCCGAGCACTGAGAAAATAGCTTTTGTTTAGCCAATCCCAAAATTGGCGAATCTTCTCCTCCCCCTTATTTATGTCCGATTGCACTTATGTCCCTTCTCTCTTAGGTAATGAAACGCTCATAAACTATCAGCTCAAAAAATAACCAGAAGACCGAAAACTTCTTAATGACCGTCAGTACGGCTTTAGCATCGACAGGTTCACTGGTGATCTGATGGTCTATCTCACCGAACAGTGGAAGATTGTTGCATTTGATAAAGCTTGGCATCTTTCTTTTTATTAAAAATGGGTGCTCTCGGTATCGATGAATCACTCCTTGCATGGAAAAACTTTCCTTCAAACCGTTCAATGCAAGTTGTATTCAAGTCTGAAACTCAAAAATATAAATGCTGGTGTGCCCAGGATTTAGTTTTGTCTACGACCCTCTTCCTCATTTTCATTAATGATCTCTTGTCTGTAACTCCTAATATAATAAATTGTTTCGCTGACGATAGTATCCTTTGCTTTTCTTTTTCGTTTCCAGACTCACAACCCTCCTCTTCGGACGTGAAACTGCAACGTCAAAATATGATCAGCTCATTAAACTCTAACTTAGACAGCATTGTACAAAGCCCTTTGCCACTGTCCATGAGTGGCACTTGCATCAGTGAAACCGAACATCTTGAAATTCTCGGTATGAGCTTGAGCATTATTGAACATCTTTTCGTGAAATGAACACATATGCAAAGTTGCAAGATGTTTGGGTTTCTTATGTGTGAAACAGATTAAACCAGCAACATCACCAGCGCCGTCAACAGCAAACAACACGCTGGCCAGCAAATATTTTCAAAATACATTACCACCAGCGACGTCTAAGGCCGTGTCCGAATTGGGTTAAAAAGTGGTTAAAACTTGACGTTTGGTTAAATTTTGACATTTCGCATTGAATGAAATGTGTTAAAAATTAGACTAGCTGTGGAGCAGGGTAAAATATGACAGTAGTGGTTAAAAATTCATCCATTTTTAACCACAATTCATCGAATTCGGGCACAGCCTAAGAATAATAACCAATCAATGACAGTCATTTCATGTTTTTTTTTATTTTTTGTTGTTTGGCGCCTCTGATTTTCGTACATAGAAAGTTGTCAGCAATGGACCAGCAACAGCAAATTTAGGACTTTGACCAAACGACGCTGTTGACGTTGCTGGTTTAATCTGTGCCGAAAGATTAAAATACATGGGCTCTAAAATAATGGCCGCCACTGTTGCTGGCACTGTTGCTGTTGCTGGTTCAATCTGTTTCTCGCTTTAAGATGGTGCAATAGATTCTTCTCCCCGTCTGATCTTGTCAGTATTTATAAAGACCTATATCCGTCCAAGGCTTGAGTATAACTCCCCTCTTTGGGCTCGTGCTCAAACTACATACTTTAGCCTCTTGGATGGTATTCCAAAAAGAGCCCTACGAATGATCGGTGATAGGGACATTACTGGGTCGTTCCATTCATTAGATCACCGTTGTAACGTTTCATGTCTCTCTTTATTCTATCGTTGCTTTTAAAGTAAGTGCCCTAGAGAAATAGCCAGTAGCATTCCTCCCCTATAGAACAATTCGCCCATAATACTCACGCTTCCAGGTATGCCCATAAATTTACCTTCGATCCCAACTTCGGACGTACTCTCAAGTATAAAGAATCACTTTTTATTCGTACTTCGCGAATGTGTTTCCCGATCATTACAATGTTCCAGATTTCAAGACCAATGTACATCGACAACTCCTTTCCAAACCCTTTCTTTATTCCTAATGTATTCACTGTGTCCCTGGCATTAAAAAGAGTATACAAAATTCCTGGAGTGGCTGCAAATTATAAAAAAGAGGCATATGATGGATGTACAATAATTGATCGCCAACGCCGACATCGAAGTTTTTCAGTAAATTTTAACAATTAAAAGAAACTATAACGTAGTCAATCAGCGACTGTCCTAGATTATGATTGAAGGCAAATTATTTCCTCTTTATAAAAGAGAATAGGTAATATAAATTACTATATAAATCCTGTTCCTTTCGGACATAGCAACTGATACATTTTCCTTTTTTTTCGAAGCTTTACTAATAGTTGCGTTAATCGTTAGATCGAAAGCCTAAAATATGTAGTTTCTTAGAAAAAATTAAACACATTAATTTAATTGGTAAAGATAGAAGGATGTGAAAATCTAATATTTATGTGTATTATATCCAAAAACTACTTTGTGATGACAAATGAAAAAGCAACTCACCCGTTAATGAAACCACAAACTCCATTAATATTATTTGAAGGAAGTGGAAGGGTTCAAATATATTTCATTAATGTAAGTCTTTTTGTTTGTAAAAATGACAAGTTTTGGGATAAGGCTTTCAACATAATACGAGAATCCGTTTTAAAACGCAGCCACAATATTAATATGAAATACATTTTGTCTGAGAATAAATTTAATTTTTCGGTATGCTAAAACACTCAAATAAAACCTTCTCTCATTCTTCAAACATTTTCCAAACAATAATCTTGAGGTTCTTTATACAACCACCAACTGTTGACAGTTGAATATCTGATACTTATCACTTTATCAGCTCTTGGCTCCAAAACAAATGGAAACAAAAAATTAAGAAAACCAAAACTACAGAGTATCCCTTTCAACATTTCAGCATGTGTATAACAGAAATTTGATCAATTTATCATTCCATAATATAACGCTTCGTCGAGTCATAGAATATTTCGACTATAGCGACGAGTGCCATCGAAGCTTTCCCATAAAATAATACAAAAATAAAATGGAGGAATAATGTACGTCAAGTCTTATGAAAAATTGAGAAAAAAAAAATGTTCGAAAAGCCCGCAGAACAATACAACCATGAACACAGTGTCTTCACTTCCGGTCTTTTTACTTAACATGTCGCTTGTGCAATTAATCATCTCCAAATGATTTATTGGCATTTTCAGCAAATGACTTTACATCCCGTTCTCATATTAGACGGTTGCCATTCGTCAGCGAGTTTTGCATTGGTTTTCATGAGCGTCTGTGAAACATTGATGACGATTGCTACGATTTCTTCTTCCTTGATGAATACATTCCAAAGACTGTTCGACTCTTACAGAGCAACTCTAACCCAATGCTACTTTCATGATTGAATAATTTAAGGATTTCCCTGCTGCATTCTTCAAAGAGTCAATAAAATTGGTATAGTTCAAATTTCCCACACTAAAAACGAAAAATTGGATCCAATCGATTCCATCAAAAAGAAAAGGAAAAACCTTAATGACGATTCAGAAAAGGATTTCATTAAAAATTCAAATTGCTTATGACTAGGAAAGAGGAAACGTGCGAGAAATTTCTTTAAGATCAATTGATTGACGTGAGTTGGAAAAGGGTTCATCGTCAATCAATTCCAGTTTACTCTTTTTATTGCCAAAAATAAATTGGATTTGAATTCTTTAAAGGAACTTCAATTTATCAATTTTGACGAAGAAGGCTGTTAAGCGAAAAAAATAAAGAGCTCAATGGGAGTTGAAATTCCTCAAGGAACCTTGTCATCCTCGCGCATTGCTTAAGCGATTCTATGAGCTCAAATATTCCAAGGTATAATTTCAGAAACGTAATTGACAGTTATTCATCAAACAGTGAGTTTAATTTCGAAAAAAAAATCTGTAGATTCGTATCTACTTACCCCATTTTTCTCACACACACCGCCAGCATTCTTTAGATCACCGGTCCACGCTAGCCCCAAGGTGCCCATTTCGAAATCTCGGTACGTGAACATGTAAGCCAAGCAAAATGCATCATAGTCCTCCTCTGTAAAAAAAAGAAATATTTTGTTATATCTTTTCTTATTAAATGAAAATCAATTGCTTAATAACAGTCAAGAACTTTTGCAATCTCAAAGATTTCGAATATGCTCGCACTCAGAAACATTCAATCCAAATTGAACTGCATTCAAGTGTCAATGATTCATTCACTGCATCGCATCCAAATCTAATACAATTCAACAGAATTTCATAACAACACATCCTTTGATTAGGTTCAATCATCCCGTTCCATCCTTCAGTCAAAAGAGGGTGGGAACTCGTTCTTTTACAGAGCTGCCGGACGGGGCATCCGGACGGAACACCCACAGGGTATCCAGCAGGACCTACGCATATTATATACGACTACAATGTGTCCCTGTCCATTCCATTGAGTATGCATGGTAGAGAGAGACCCTTAACTTTTACTGCAAAGTACATCTCCATGAGGAGTAGTTGAGTTTAATTTTAAATTTTCTTCCTTCGGTCTTTGAAATTCGAATCGAATATATGAAGTTAGTAGATGGTATCTCCAAGGAGTAAAAATTAAAAGCAAATATGAGAGTTCGTTCGTTTATATAGGGGAGACCTGTTTGGTTGCCTCGCCTCCAGGGATCTATTTGTAAATCTATATAATGTGGATGCAATTATTTAATAAAATTCTATTGGTGTGCGCCTGTGTGTAAAAGAAATATGCTTGATTTATTCAAATTACAAAAATATATTATTTTAATAAGAAATCGAGAAGCACTTGGGTATTTCATTCCATTGACAATGGACATGATGAAAGGAAACCGTAAAATGAATATTCATAATGAATTTGCATACCTCATCGGACCCAATACAATTAAATATAAAAACTGTGGATACTCCTAACAATTATGTTCATGTTATATAAAATTATGGAATAGGGTATACAAGAGCTAGTATGTAAACTCAATGTATACTATACATACGTGATGAAAATGGAATACTCTTACTGAAAAGCATTGCAACAATAAGAAGAACTTGGTGATATCTGAACTCGGGATTGAGTCTTGCCGCATGACATTTAGAAATTGCCATTTAAGTGTGCAATCGGTAAATAATCTCCTCTAAGTTTTTCGAACTCTGTGCCGTATATGTTGCTATGAATTTTTTTTTTCAAATTTGGGGCTATTTAATCCACATTGCAGGGGCTAAAATGGAAAACGACACTGACACCATCGGCTGCTCTTACAAAACTGCGCCCTTAGCCTTCAAGGAGAATGAAGAATTGGATTAACTCATAAGACTCGATGTATATGAGGACAAATTAGTGCATCCTATCAAAGCATCACCAGTTCACTTTCATTCAGACTAAAACTTGGTGGTAAGCAGAATTTGCAAACTTACTAAGAAATTCACCTACGATAACAACGAAAGACAACTTGATTTGACCAATCCTTCTACATAGCTAGTTCCGAGCATTCATGTTGGGAACGATAACAAGGTTTACAAAATTGTGGTGATCTGGGTTTAAAATAAGGCTTCGGAAATTATAATTCGGAATCTTTAAAACAGGTACAATAAGAAAAAGCTGGAAGCCACAAAGTCGAAATTTCGGATTAGAAGTTCGGAATGGGACCTCGGTTATTTTCTTAGAAGAATATAACTTCAAGTTGCTAGAGGAGTTTATATACCTAGACATCGCTACTAACACGGACAATAACATTAGCTCCGAGATCAGGCGAAGCACTTTGTTGGTAATCGCTGCTTCTTTGGGCTTGGAAAGCAATTAAGTGGTAAAGTCCTCTCTATATCAACTAAAGTACAACAATACAACACCGTCATCTTCTCAGTACTGCTGTATGGTGCAGAAGTTTCGATACTGACAAAATCGAAGAGAGAAAAGTTTCTTTCTAGAGGAAATTAACATTGAATGTAACGAACTACAGACACATAGCAGCACTGACAACTGAGGCCATCGGCTTATTCCAGATGAAAGTTCTTGGGGTTATCTATGGACCCATGTGCTTTGATAGAGAATGGAGAAGATCAAACAGCGAACTTTTCGGGTTGTACAATGACAAGGACCAGAGATGGCTTGGGTGGATGCAGGAGAGACAAGTGAAAGAAGACTTAACAACTTGGAGTACTGAAGGTAAGTTAATTTGTTTTCTTAGTTTAAAAACAAAACAAAAACTGGCTTTGAATAGCCAATACCTAAGTGGCTTTCACTCATCAACAACAATTCCAAGTGCGTCTTATGAATTAAGTACAGCTATTATTTTACGCTGATTCGGAACAACATAGTTGAGAAACACTTTTTGACAGATTAAAACTCTTGGAAGTTTTGTCCATTCTTCGTTAAAGATGAATTAAAAACTTTAAAGGCAAGAGTAGGTTTTGAACCCATGCATTCTGCGTAACAACCAAGTCAACGCACATAACCACTACGCCACGGGCACTACATGAGAGTGAGATAAGAGGATGTTTTATCGCCAATATTTTTCCTTCAGCCGATGATGGCTTACTAACCGCCATCGTAGGTACACAGACAAGGTATTCAGTAGAGAAAATCACTACAAGTGTAAATTGAATCTGTTGATCTAAAGATAAACGGCAAAAAG
This sequence comes from Sphaerophoria rueppellii, assembly GCA_920937365.1. Lineage (NCBI taxonomy): Eukaryota > Metazoa > Arthropoda > Insecta > Diptera > Syrphidae > Sphaerophoria > Sphaerophoria rueppellii. The sequence goes on from CAKKXW010000003.1 coordinate 56,923,842, forward strand.
ATGAATGTAATGACTACAGGTCGTTCCCCATATCAAGTTATTATTCAGCATGAGACGCCAATCGATGAGGTCGAACAGTTCGTATCAGCTGATGGCGGTACAAATCCGAACGTCAAAAGCAGAATAAAAAAAGCTAGCGCTATTTCCCTTTCCCTATCTCCCTTATGCAAATCAAGTCAAATTTCAAATCAGGAACTGTCCCTATACGACAAAGCCAAGAGCTATTAAAAGTTGACGTAAGGAAGTAGAAATGCTGACACACTGGGGAAACCTAACGATAATATTGTTCACGCTGCACAGTCGGCTAGTCGGAAGACCAAGGACAAAGTGAAGATACATAGTTTTAGCAGAATCAGACGCACAGAGGAAAACGATGCCACAGCAAAAAGATCTAACAGCAGACCGTGACGGATGTAGAAGATTTGCTGGTGCCCTAAGCCCCGACCAGGATTACAGGTCATGATGAATTCATATGCTCATCATTAAACTCAGTCTCGTCCTTAATAATGGCATCTTTGACACGTTTTGGTCACTGTTCCGTGTTAGTGATTCGAAGCTGTTTCTAGTCAGTCAATTGGAAACGTTAGACGATATTCTGAGAACAAGCAAGTCACTGGTCACAGGTATGAAATTCTCAAAATCTCCACATAATACCAAGTCATTGCTGAAGCTCATGAGTTCATGAAACTGTTCAGTTTTTCTCCAAAAGTCCTGTTCTAAGTAAGTGTGTCTAAGAAATTCGTATTTCTTTGTTATCTATCATGCATAAAATATGTTTTACCTTCAATTTGTTTTTTAATTGGGTACAAAGAAAAAAGCACAACAAAATACAGCCCATACAAGATTATTACTCTATCAAACCCTGTCTGCCCCCGATTACTTCTTCATAAAATAAAGTCATCCCCATACGGAAGGAATACAAATATTATGTTAATCTTCATTTTGTGGGCAATCTTCATGAAAAGTTTGTCGTTTGTTGGTCCACTCATCCTCATGGAAAGATGAAAGAAAAGGAAAAAGTAAAAAACACGAGAAATATCAAAAAAGACAAAATCAAGAATAATTTCCGGCTCCTTTATTTTTTCAATGCACAAAGGAAGACAGACATACCAATCTCTATTAGAAGGTAAACACACACTTACTAGTTGTGTGGAAGGGCGAGATCACACAAGACTTTAAAAAGGGTTTGAGGAAAATGAAGTTGTTACTATTATAAAAGAAATGACAATACCGACATCTTCGTATCTTGTCCTTAATTTGAAAATTATACCGAAACGATACAAAATGGTGAGATAGTACTAAATGATGTAACTTTCTTTCTGGATGTCTTTGTTGTTTTCAGAATATGCAGGATAGCCTAGTTAAAATGTTTTGGGAGGAATGTAAAGTGTTCTTTAGGGGTATATTCATTGGATTGAATATTAATGAAGTTGAATGTAGTGTCTTGTATATTTGCTTTTAATAATATTGGAACTTGGGTGGAATGCTTAATGAAGTTCTGGAAATTAGTATTTCGTTAGGTCAAATGATTGAGTTTTGTAAAAGTGATTGATTTTTTGCCTGTCTGCCTTTCTCTGACACGTCTTGCCCGCATAGACGGTTAATCTATCGAAAATTCAAACAACGTAGTTGCCAATAGTGACATATTTAAAAAAAAAAAAACAGGGTGACTTGTCCCAGCATTGTCAAAAAGGTATGTCAAAATTATGTAGATCTTAACAACTTAAGTTTCAGATAGAGAAAGAGCTTGGTTGTGTTCAACCTTTAGCACATCAGAGCGTTTATTATTTTGTGATCAGACTTGAACCCGTCCAATACGTCTTGTATTGAACGATTTTAATGTACTTTGGATATAAGACTGACACTAAACTCGCCAGTATATTCAGGATGTGCCTAAGAAAGTACGAAACTTTAATACAAGGTCTTTTCCCTATTATCCTTCAAAACATTTATTTTAAATTAGGTCGTTAAAAAATTATGGTTTAGTAGATTTGCAAGATATTTGTTTCTCATATGTGTTCAAGCTCGAGAGCCTTCTGCTTTATTGATCCAGAACTATATTGTGGCTTCTCGACAGGAGCACCTGACCTGACACCCAACGCGGAACCCAGCAAATCAATAGGTGAACCCGGCCAATCATGGACGGATTCGAAAATCAACAGGCGCACTTGGCACTCAACCGGCGAAAACAGCAAATCACAGGCGAATCCGGAAATCAATAGGCGGACCTGGCAACGGGTGAACCCGGTAAATCTCACTACCGTTTTGTGCTAGAATGTGGTATGAGCCTGTAGCTAAATGTTTAGTACAATACTAATCATGGAAGGAAATACACATAGAATGTTAGAGATCAGAAATCACCTTTTTTGGTGTATTTTTTTATCTTTTCGGAAGTCGAAACGAAACCACTCATCAATTTTGCATGAGCTTAATCTCTTTTCAGATCAATATCGTCGCGATGTTATTAGAACTGTAATCCTCAAATTGAAAAAAAACAAAATACTATAAGACAATCTTACCCGAAAACAACTCCAAGAACTTCTCAACACCGTAATTGCCGGGAAATCGATATCCAGGATCTTTCAGAGCATTTGAATTGTGCACTTTAATCCTTTTTATCATAAACGTGATGTTGTCTGCTTTCCCATCGCCATTAAAATCTGAAAGAAAAAAAAAATTGGAGTCATTTAAGGCAAGAAAACAACAAAAAAAAAAGATCCGGTCGTCCTGGAAATACAACAAAATTCTTGCAAAATAACAATTTTCAAAGTTCAATATTATTGCACAACAATTTCAACAAAATATCATCTTCGTGTGGAAATAGAGAATTAAGTAAGCTCCAGTCCTTGTCATCACGTCTGCCCTGCCCGTAGTCGTAGCTGTTTGTCGTTGCAATCGGTTGCCGCAACGGTCGAGTGCACTCGATAATTGGTATTTTTTTTCATCGATTTTCTAAAACTCATTGAAATTCAGTTTAAATCAATATTCCTGTTTCTGCACAAAATCCTTGCGGACCCAGACCATGGCACAAATTCATTCAAAGTAGAATGTAGGAAAAGAGCGATAGAGGGAGAAAAAATAGGATAAGAAACTAGAAGATGATGATGACATTTAAGAGGATAACTTCGCCTCATCATGAACTCATACTCTTGTGATGCGTTTCAATTAAACTTCAACCTGAAGTTTATTGAAATTGCAAAAGTTTATCCTTTAGCCTGGCAGTGACAAATTTTACTGCAGCCTCAAGTGGAGCCAAAGGAGCAGCAGATTGGTCGGTTTTATTGGATCATCAGATCGCGTTTGTCGTCATCGTCGTCGTTGTCCAAGTTTGTCGGGCTGATAGCAGGAAAGGTTGAGAACAGCTTTTTTATCCGAAAAAGAAATTGGTAACATGAATGTGTAATATGGTGGCGTTGGTTGACGTCGTGCGTAGTTGATATTGGTCGACGATGTCATAGTAGAGAAAATTCTTCCTCATGGTTGTCGAATGAACCACGTACAATGTGAAATCTGACACTGAGGCGAGGTTGGCGTTACATTCCAGAAAAGAATATGAGAGTAAATTATGCTGTATTGCGGAAGCATGTTGTCGAGAGTGTCGGATCGTAGAATTGTGCGTCATTAAATGCGATGTCCTTTGAATATGGACAGTGGAATTTGTCTGATGCAGTTCGGTTTTTGTTTTGAGGATACCTCCTCGTGCTTCGGATTGATAGTTTAAGTGTCGGAATCGAATTGGGATTCGGGACAGGATACATAATTGAATTGTTGCTGGAAGGAATATTCATAATGCATCAGCGAACTGGCTGGAATTGAGAAAGAATTCAGTCGTTTAATTTACGCGTTGAGCGGTAACGCTTCAGAGGAAAACAGAAATAATATTGGCCGCTGGTATCGACGCAGTATTTCAATAACACTGAGGCGAAGAGTGAATTAATGTGTCATTGTCAATTTGGTTTTTAAATTGAGTTCATGGGTGTTGTGTCAGCGCTTGAAGTGTTTTCATGGTGCAGAAATGAAGGCTTCAGGGTTATTGTTTAAAATTACGAGGAATTGGTGGAATTTGATTAAATTTTTCAGGTCAGATCATTCAACTGATTCTTGAAGGATTAAATAAAGAAGAATGTTTAACATGCTGATTTTTTGTTTGAAAACAAGCTGGAAGTGAAGCCTTGCAAAAATTTTCCTCCTTCTAACTCTTATATTAACAAATAAAATAATAAAATTTATATTTTTTCTTACCGGTGTTCTTGTAAATAGAATTCGCTCTCTGGACATGTCTCGTTATAGCCTCGATACTCGACTCATCAGATCCCATTTTCTGGAAGAACGTATGATCCGCCTGCAGGTATAGCATACATGTGATTTTCCTATCATACATCGCCCGTGCTGCCGCATTACTTCCCGGATCCTGCATATCTGATGGTCGACTACTCATCATTCCATTAAAATTCTGAGACATCACCACATCCGGATTGAAGTTATTCACTATGATATTCGGCTTCTTGGTCGCCCCATTCTTCGTTATAATTTCCACATGAGTCTTATGGCTTGGACGTGATGAAGATGACCCACCGCTGCCAGTTGTACTTCCACCAAACATTGTCGTCCAGTTGGTGTTGAAAAAGTTGTTCATAAAATTACTATCGGATGTCGCTGTTAGTGGGTCATCCAGACTGCGATTATTGAAACTGCTTACAAGGATATTCTTGTGTTTGGTAAATGTCTTGCGATTGAAATTATTGTTTGTGTAATTGTAATTATGACTAATATCACTGCTAGGATCATAGTTGCTGACAATGATGTTGCGATTGCGTGTTGATGTCGTATAGACGGGCACATTGCTGCGCCATGTGACTTCTTGCTGGTCGGGCAACTTTTCCCTAGGTGGGCTTCGATTGGTGTCGTCGGATGTCCTAGCGACATCCTCGTGACTGCTACTTGTATCGTGACTTAAAATACTATAATCATCGTTGTATGGTACATCCAGATCGAGTGGAAGTGATGGATTTCTGTCTTCTGTAACTTGCTGAAAGGATGGAATGAGAAATACAAAAATTAGGTCAGAGTTAATAAAAGGATAGGTATACATCAGTATACACCTATTAGTAGTTCAAATATTTAGCTTATTCTTCAGATAATAATCGATATTTAAAATTGTATGGGAGCATGAGGTAAAATCGGCTAATGCCATGGAGAAAACAACTTTGACATTACTTATCATCGTAATGTTGTTAATATTTTGATCTTTAAGTTTTTTAAGTAGTTGCACAATGATTCCTCACTCTCAAGTCTGATTTTAGTTCTCCTAATAAGGGTTACAGACTTGTAGTCTTTTATCAAAGCATTCTTCCAAAATTTCACATTCAGAATTGTTTTGTTCGCTCCTGAAGAAGGGAGATCCTTTAAACTGCGCCAATTACAGAGGAATCAACCTCTTTAACATCAGTTATAACATCCTTTCTGCCGTATCGAGTTAACGTCTGAAACCTCTCGGCAACAACTTGGTTCATTGTTATCGATGTGTTTTTAGACCATGACAATCGACCATAGACAAAATTTTCACTTTGACTCTGGAAAAAACCTATGAATTCCAAATGGCTTCAACCAACTTTTTATCGATTTCACGGTAGCGTATGACAGCATCTTCAATGACGAACTGTATAAAGCTATGTTCAGTTTAAGCATCCCTGCCGAGCTTAATATAAAGGGAAGAACACAGCGTAGATAATGTCAATTGTGCCTTGGTGAGAATTGAGACAAAAACGACGAAAATGGGTAGATGAGAGTAAAAGGAAGTATAGGCTGTTTTCGCGGAAGTACACCCAACACCGAGGGCTCGGGATTTGGAAAGAACGACACGCCCATTTAACTTCGAGCAATGTTTCCAGCGGCGAGATCAGATGAATAATAACTCTTGCTGATTGCAGTTTCTTTGGGCTAAGAAAGCAATTCGGTGGTAAGGCCCTCTCTCGATTAATAAGGTTAAACTATATAGAAACACCGTCATCATTCCAGCACGGACAGTGACAAAATAGGATGAAAGTGCCTTAGTCTATTTCGTGAGGAAAGTTCTTCGGGTCTTCTATGGTCACGTGTGCATTGATGGAGAATGGAGAAGAGGATTCAACAGCGCGCTTTACAGGATGTACAGCGACACGGGTGTAGTGAGATGGGTCAAGGTCCAGCGACCCAGATGGCTCTATCATTTAGAGCTAATTTACACCATTACTCCGGCCCGGAAAGCCTTCGACACCATTCCTGAGTGACGAATATCAAAATAACAGTACTTGTTGAAAAACCGTTCATTTTTCCAGAATAAAAATGTATTTTCAGGAAAAAATCTCTTATTTCATCAAGATAGATCATCATCGCTCTTTTTGAGCTACGAAAATGAAAGATGAAATTGCGGTCATCTACTTTCAAGGCAAAACACGGAAGCATTTTGTATTCGAGTCTTTAAACATGCAAATATGTGTATCTCTTCATCTGTCTTCATCTGCTGTCTTCTAGTATCTTTTCACTTTTTCACAGAATTTGTTTTGACGTTTGATTAAAAAAAAAGCGATGAATACACAAAATAGAGAAATACACTCTTGATCAACAAGAGGGTTCAAAGATAAGAGTTGAAGTACTTTTAAACATTAAACAGGGTTTTAAGCCATAAAATAAAAATGAATAAGAAAATTCAAAATGAATGTATGTACTCCATTCTCTCTAAGCATGTCAAATTTTCTTAATCTTCTTTTAAGCCCCTTTCATCATCTGTCCAGTTCCGTATAATGTATAATCGCACCATGAAGCAATACCCTACTATTGTTTTTTTAGAGCATCATTAGATAAGAAAATTGAGAGAAAATAAATTCCCGTTACTTTCTTTTTTAACGTTTAGAAAAGAAATCAAGGTTTTCCTTCGCTGCATTCGTTGCGTTCACTCTTCAGCTTCATTAAGCCATCGGTTTCAAACTTGTTAACAACAATGCCACGTGGTACACATTTGAGCGAGCTAGAAAAGGGTAAAATACAAGCTTTTAGGTTGAGTGTTCTTAGCATAGAGAATATATAATACCTATAGTCGCGACTTCGGGTGTTCGCTCTCTTTTTGTCTACAAGCTGCAATTTGGTCGTTTTGTACTAACCCAGTGAGAATGTGTTAGTTTTCCAATGCTTTTTAAATGAGAAACTGCACCCATACATTCGCACTGAGTTAGATACAATGCTCAGGTTGAAGTCGAGGTGGGTTTCATGGGCTCAGATTTCAAAAATAAGTTTCCGTTGAGCTCAAAATTTTCAAAAAAAACTTAAACATACATAAAAATGCATGTAATATGAAAAATAAGTACGTTATATTGTGTCCTTGCACTTTTAACATAAAATTGCACTATAATTTACCAATATTTGTATCAAATCGAAAATCGAAATATAGTACGCATACAATCGTGCGTTTAGTCTCGTATTTGCTGTGGTGGAAGTCTGTCACCTTGGGTTTGTGCAACAGGAAAAAAATGTTGTCTCGGCTGAGTACTCACTCTTTTGTCACATCTTATCTTACACAGATTCATGGACACGAAAAAAAGAGAGGATTTTGAGAGTTCACCTCAGAAAAATGTTGAGGGTGTTTTCGGCAAGGGAGGAAAAGGTCGCGCCTATTCTCTATGGTTCTTAGCCTTAGAGCCATTGGAAGGGAAATCGGATGATCGGAATTTGTTGTTCGAACTTTTTTAAAAGATCCCCAAGGTTATGGAAAAAAGAAGAGACCGGGGCGTCCGTCGTTAATTACTTGTCGTGATAAAAGACAGATAATTAAAAGTGTGTCAAATTCCCCTTCAGGGAAATTCGGGATGAATTGGATTTGGTTTCGACCGTTTCTTGCGTTTTAAAGAAGAGCAAGATGATTGTACAGGCCAAAATACAATCAGCCCCAAACCTGACAGCAGCCCACAAAAGATTAAATTTCGTTCGTCAAAACTTGGACCGTAACGGGAAAACAGTAGATAAGTAGAATTCTTTAATTCAATGTTTTAGTCACCTAATTTCAAATACCAAAGTCTAACGTATTTTTTTAAGGTTACTTTCAGTGACAAGAAGAAGTTCAATATCGATGGTCCTGATGGCTTCAATGGCTATTGGCACGATCTTAGAAAGGAGAAAAATGTTTCTCCAAAAGGAACTTCGTAGGTGGTAGCTATATGGTTTGGGATGCTTTCTGTGACCGCGGTAAAGTTGCATTAGCCTTTACTTCTACCCGAATGGAAAGCGAAGCCTACACGCAAGTTCTACAAGACAATTTGCTTCCCCTTCTTAGGCGATTTCGTAGGATACAGCATGTCTTTCAACAAGATAATGCCCAATCCACGTAAGTCGCCAGAGATTGAGTTGGTTTCAGGCTCACAAAATTAATTTAATGAAGTGGCCTGCTCACTTACCAGACTGCAACCAAATTGAAAACCTTTGGGGAATTCTTAGCCGAAGAATTTATGCCCATAACAGGCAGTTTGGTAGTGTTGCTGAACTCTTTGAACGATTTAAAAATAAAACAAAAAGAGAGAGTGGCGCGACAGATCTTGAAGAGCAAAGGCATAAGTGGCTTGCTCTCATCAACAATTCTCTAGGTGTGTGTGAAGAATTGAGGGGACCTACAATTTCACGCCCATTCCGAACGGCAAAGTTGAGAAGCACTTTTTCATGACAGATGATACACTTGGAAGTTTTGTCAATTCTTCGAAAGAGGCAGTGTCCGTGAAATATGAAATAAAAACCTTGGGCCCGAGTAGGATTCGAACCCACGACGTTCTGCTTAGCAGCCAACGCACCTAACCACTAAGCTACAGTCGAAAGTATGCAAAATCGAGTTTTTAATTTCATTGAAAATCGGGGTAGTAAGATGCCATATTAATATTTAAGAAATATTAAAAAAAAAAAAAAAAAACAAACAAATACAAAAATGCGATTATACTTGTCAGCAATGAAAACTGATGAGAATTCAGCTTCATTTTCAGTTAAAAGTTTTAGTGTTAGCATTTAAACATCAGTTTAACTGGAAGCTTTACCTATTGATAGCTCAACTGAAACTGAAACTAAAATGATCGTCAAAATGGGTCCTAAGAAGAACTCTTACAAATAAATTTTAGACTGAGTCTAATTTTCCAAAGGGCCAGCGAAAAACATCCCCTGATTGCTAATATTTAATCAGTTTCCATTCATTTTCAAATGAAATTCCTCATTCCCGGAATCAATCATCACTCAAAAGAGATATAACTAAAAGATTCCGGTACCGGAAATAAAACCTTTTTTATCCAGCCGAAAAAAGAGTTTAAAAATTGTTTAGTCGGCAATGTGAATCACGGTATTCTTCTTTTGTTCCCAATCGAAATTGTATGGCACGTTTTTATGCTATACGACGATCAACCGGAATTTCACTCTTCAAGACCTGTCTTCTATATTTCTGTTGCCACTGCCATCAGGAGTTGTCCCAGAGCAAGAATGCGAGTGAAATAACTTAACCGATTTAACCATCAGCTATTCAAAATGGTTCCTTGGCAGACATTGATACCGAACAAGGAAACGAATACTTGACTTTATCGAATGGCTTTCCTATTCGGCGCACAACAGTGGCAGCAGCGGCGCACATAAAAGCAATACAATGAGCATAGAATACAAAAAAAAAGTATAATCAATACCGACCAACTGAGGAGACTTTCAGAACACGGCAGCTGGTTTATTTTGTTATATAACAATACCGAGAGATCTCTCTAAACTTACCTCATCCGGAAGCCACCTCTTCCGGCGGTTATGCGAAATCGATACATCATTTGAGTTATCGACTTTATTGCCATTGTCAATGCTCGAAAAGATGTCCTCGAGTCTCGACAGCATTGGTGCACTTGTCATTCGTTTTCGCCGTTTTAAGTCATCCAGTAGCATGCTGCGTCGCAGTCGTTCACTGGCACAGTGTTCCGATGCTGCTCCCGTATGCAAAGACGAGCGACGATGCTGCTGCTCCTGCAGCAGAAGCAGTAGATTTCTTTGCATCATTTGTAGTTGCCGATGCAAATGTCATCGATGATGATGGTGCTGTGGATAGGGGCATGTCCACATCGCTTAGTTTATACACAATCGAATGGACACCGGATGCCGATAGATCCTTTGAATATCGATGTGCTGGTTCTACATAAAATTGTTCGGAACTAGTTTCGATGGTCCCATCGAGGAGATTATCACTTGTGAGTATGGCATGGACGTGAGAGTTTTCGTCATCTGCAAGAATACCAAATAGAAGTGTAATAAAATTAGCAACGGCTCAATGAACAGTTCAGTGATAAATTTTTTGAGATGGCAGTCCAATTCATTTGCAAGAGAAAAGGGTACTCCCTGGCTCAAACGACCTCCCATCCAATAAACAAAAACCCACAGTTAAATTCACCTGTTCAATTTGTATCAAGATTTGTTTTTGAAACCTCGTAACTTACATCAAATAAAATCGACCAATTCCCTGCAGGCAAAACTTATGTTTTCCTTTTTTCTTATTTAATATCAAATCAAATCAAACACAACAAGCAATAAAGCCAAAAGGATAATTGTACACAAAAATATTTCGGCTCCTTATTTGGTTCCTAAACTTTTCGTGCGCTTAATACAAATTCCCTTCGCTCTGTACATTATTTGCTTGGTCTGGTCTTAGGTTCGGTTTTTATAGAGAGTTGATAAACAACTTTCCTTGCGATAAAATACACCAACACAGAGTTATCGAGTCTGCATCACTAAGACTCGTCCAAATATACAAAATATTTTTATTCACTTTTGGGAGAATCGTGCGTTTTAAGCTTTCAGGTTTATTTATTTTTCTTGCTTTCATGACCCCCAAAAGGATGTTGAAATAAAGGCAGGACGAAAAAAAAAAAAACATGTACGGAAGGACGTCTTCCTTGCTTCCATCATCGTTTTCATCATCATCATCTGGGGGCAAATATCAGGCTCAGCAAACATTAAAGCAAAACGATTTCTGCCAGCGGAGATATTTCTGTTTGGGAAAATGTACTTTTTTTTCTTCTCCTTTATTTAGTAGTGAATTAATTCGTTTTTATTTGCTTTACACTGTAAGGATATTTTATTTCAAATACATGGCTATCTTTTTTTCATTTTGATGTTGTATATAATTTTTTAAGACTCGAGGAACTCTCAGCATAACATTTGTTTGAGTAGGGGCTACATGCTTGAATATTTACAGCTGAGATTAATAAGTAAAACATTCTGTTGCGGATTTTTATAGCATTCTCTCGTGCGAGATTGAAGTTTTTGGAATATTTTTAACTGAATTTTATTTAAGGAAACTCACAGGACCTAATGAATCGATCTTCACCCAGGCAGTAAGAAGAAACATGTCTGTAGAATGTAGATGCAAAAATAAATTTGTAGTCTTCTTAATGCATGAGTAGGGTATCGGCACCAGTCTCCGGGATAACTTTTTTCTGACCTTCAATGTTAATATCCTTATTTCAATTCGAGTTCAATTCAAGTCTAACTATTTTGCTAGGACTATTTACATATTTCAGTAGTTTTTTGTACGAATGAATTGAAAGTAACTTTAAACATTGATTTAAAAGGATGAATTCTTATAAAAAAGGTCAATTTCCCGGAGTCTCCGGAAGAAAGTTCTAGTCTCCAGACTATCTAAAATGGAGTTTCCGGACAGTTCAACATAAAAACTCAATAGGTGGTATGCGAAATGCTTTGTCTCAGTCTCATGAGATTGAGCTTTGAGAATGAGCTCGAGATTGTGAGATAGAGCATTTGCAATGAGACAAAGCTCAATTTGGTATGCAAGAACTTTGTCTCATCTCACTATCTCAGTCTCAAAATGTGTCTTCATACGTAGCTTTTCTATCTTCAACAAATATCATCACTGTGACGGATAGGCTTTTTAATGCGCACGTGAGTGCAATCAATTGCTCCAATGCAGGATGGGAATTGATACTTATTTAGCCAAATTACTTTTTCGGCATCTGTCTGCTCCAACGTATTCGGAAATTTAATCCAGTCCTCTTTTTTGCTTACAATTTTTTCACCAACTTCGATGATGATCCTAGATACCGAACTTTGGTCGATTCCGAAATCTTCGGCAATTCCGCTTTGGAAACCAGGATCAGCAACGAATCGTAGAAAAACCATCATTCTGGTTTTATTAGATAAACGACCACCCCGAAAAGTATCACTACTTTGAAAAAAATAATCTGTTAAGGCCTCAATTTGAGTTTGGGTAAACCTATAAAGAATTTTATAATTTCCTGTTGACTCAACAGGAGCAAAAATATTCATGTACTCAGCCATTGTTATTCCTGAGACAACTAATTTCCAGTCTCAACATTTTACGAGCTTTGGCTCATTTGAATGAGACAAAGCTTTTTTTCTGCATACGGAAACATCTCAAATGAGATAGATCTATAAAATGAGATCGATCTCATTTTTGTGAGATTTGTCTCAAAACAATTTTGCATACGAAAGCTAGCAAAAGCTCAAAATAATGAGATTTGAGACTGAGACAATGAATTTGGCATTCCACCCAATATCTTTTTTCTTTTAAGTGTTGAGTACACAGCAATTAATTTTTTGCATTGATAATTTATTATTTCCTGATTATTTGGCATTCAAAAAAATATTGCCTAGTTATTGTTATTTTAAACGAAACATAAGAAAACCAAAATGGGGACCAGTCTCCGGACGATCAAAAAGAGTCTCCGTACGATTTTGAGCCAACTTGCTGCTTGTCTGACATCTAATTTCTTTGATCTAATGTTTTGTAAGGCTTACTTTAAGTTTTTTGTATTATTCGATTTGAAGTCATATAATAAACTAGCCGACCCTGCGACCCTCGTCTCGCACCTTTCAGAGCAACCTTAGAATTATGACAATTGTCTTCGTGCTCTCGCTGAATTTTGCGAATTCGCAATACAAAATTAATAATTTTTTCTATGAAAAGCAATGAGGTTTCCGAGATTTTCATCAAGAACTTTCTATTTTCAATTCGAAAACCGATTTTGAAATTTTCCAGTTTTCCATTTGAAAACCAATGCACCTGCAATTACATGCAATTTTCCCGTTAAAAACCAATGAGGTTTCCGAGTTTTTCATAAAGATCTTTTTATTTTCAATTCGAAAACCGATTTTGAAATTTTCCAGTTTTCCATTTGAAAACCAATGCACCTGCAATTACATGCAATTTTCCCGTTAAAAACCAATGAGGTTTCCGAGTTTTTCATAAAGATCTTTTTATTTTCAATTCGAAAACCGATTTTGAAATTTTCCAGTTTTCCATTTGAAAACCAATGCACCTGCAATTACATGCAATTTTCCCGTTAAAAACCAATGAGGTTTCCGAGTTTTTCATAAAGATCTTTCTATTTTCAATTCGAAAACCGATTTTGAAATTTTCCAGTTTTCCATTTGAAAACCAATGCACCTGCAATTACATGCAATTTTCCCGTTAAAAACCAATGAGGTTTCCGAGTTTTTCATAAAGATCTTTTTATTTTCAATTCGAAAACCGATTTTGAAATTTTCCAGTTTTCCATTTGAAAACCAATGCACCTGCAATTACATGCAATTTTCCCGTTAAAAACCAATGAGGTTTCCGAGTTTTTCATAAGATCTTTCTATTTTCAATTCGAAAACCGATTTTGAAATTTTCCAGTTTTCCATTTGAAAACCAATGCACCTGCAATTACATGCAATTTTCCCGTTAAAAACCAATGAGGTTTCCGAGTTTTTCATAAAGATCTTTTTATTTTCAATTCGAAAACCGATTTTGAAATTTTCCAGTTTTCCATTTGAAAACCAATGCACCTGCAATTACATGCAATTTTCCCGTTAAAAACCAATGAGGTTTCCGAGTTTTTCATAAAGATCTTTCTATTTTCAATTCGAAAACCGATTTTGAAATTTTCCAGTTTTCCATTTGAAAACCAATGCACCTTCAATTACATGCAATTTTCCCTTTAAAAACCAATGAGGTTTCCGAGTTTTTCATCAAGAACTTTCTATTTTCCATACGAAAACCCATTTTGAAATTTTCCAGTTGTCCGTGAACAGTCCTTAACTCTACTTTTGGTTTTGACCGAGACCGAAAATGAACGAATCAATCCCGAACGACACAGGCCTAATTTTGACCGAGACCGAAATGTATGTACCTAATATTCAAAATGCGAAATGTACATGCACAGAGATTGGAAACTAAAATCTATGCTCTTTTTTAATATCGATGTTAAAATTTTCTTTTGTACAGAAAATCTTACCCAAGAATTCGCGTGTAAACATTGTCTTGGTGTAAAAGCTTAAGTAGGAGTTCAGCCTTAAATATAAAACAAAAGAATGAATAGGAAATGAAATGAAATGAAATGGAGAGACATTTCAAAAAACTGATGTCGGCTGTCAGTTGCCTGAATTTAAAAACAAAATTTCCGAGTAAGTAAATTGAAATCAATGTTTTTTGCTATTAATAATTATTTCTTTTATTTTCAGAACCTCCTACTGCACAATCAGTGCATGGAAGAGCAATTGTCTATCATTTATAAAGTGAGATTTTTGTTTGTTTGTTAGTTTATCGACTACAAACATACAACCGACAAACAAACAAAAGTCTCACTTTATATATTAGTATAGATATTCAATTCCTGCAAATGAATGAATATAAATCCAAATAAACTAATTTCCAATTGTTAATAAGAAATTATTGACAAATAATATATTTATTACATTGATAATAAGATTTTTTGAACTTTTGTTGAATTTTTTGCAGAAATTATAATACTTTTTCTTATATTATAGTTGTCTTAGTTTTTTGATTCCCATTAAAAAAATCTAAAAGCTATTGACAAGACAATACCGCGTCGAATGAGACCAATTTCATGACAATACGAGGAGTGGTTCGCGAGATAATTGAGCCGAACATACATACACACACACACCCATTATAATGATTCTGATTCTAGTGACCTCAAAACATGGAGATATGCAAAAACTGGAGATTCACAAAATCGGTAAGATTACAATAACTTCCTCTGGGAAGTTAACAAGGACCAACTGTTGAGTAGTAGCCGACTGTTGAGTTTTTACTTAATTTTCCAGACGACAAACATTAAAATCATGTTAGAAAACTGGTGTACTCAGCATATTTGACATCTTTAAACTCTTAATTTTTGAATGAAGGAATACTTGAAAAATTGGATTGTGGCGGATTTGTCTAGATGATCATTGCTGATTATCAGGTCTTGTATTCTGAAGATAATAGATAATGATTGTAGGAGTCAAAAGCTGTTTGAACTATTAAGCAATCTTCATTAATCTTAAGGTGATTAGCCAGGGCCCTATTTCATAAATATAGACAGGTGACAATTCTACAAATTTGTCGCACTTGTCCGACAATTGTGTGTTCCATAAAAAACTGAGCGGTGACAATTTTGTCAGAAAAATACAACGACAAATTTGTCATGACATAATTGTCATTGTCATATACTGACAAATTTGTCATGACAATTTTGTCATTGTCATACTTTTTACAAATTTGTCGTGACAATTTTCTTTTTTTTTCATTAATTCAATTAATTTTGTAAAAAATCGGTTTCAAAATGAATAATATTTTAAAAATAAGTGTGCTTCAGTTGCTGCTGGATAATAAGGATGCGTTATTTGGAAAATTCAGCGAAACCCTTAGCTATGACATGAAGGTATCTAAATGGAAGGATATCGCAGAACAGGCAAAAGCTTTGAACGCTATGGATTCAAGGAAGGACTGGAAATACCTTCGAGATACCATTTGGCAAAATTGGAGAAAACGAACGATTGTAAGTTATTTATTGCCCACAGTCATATAATGTGTGCCTTAACCTACATATTAAGATCAATTTCATTTTACATCAAATTCTAGGAAAAAATAGACAATCGAAAAAGGACGGGCTCGGGAGGCAGCAAGAAATGTGTTATCGAAGAAAGTGATAAGATAATTTTGGAAATCTTAGGAAGAGATTCACCCATCATAGAAGGCCTTCCCGTTTGTGAACCCTCCGGAGACAACACAACAACAACTGCACAATACAAGGAGGCTGATGGTATGGAAGAGCAAGTACCAAGAAAAAGACACCGACTGGAACACAAAAGCAAGAGCCAACAACCTGTCGTTACAGTTGAAAGGAAAATCTTAGAAGCGAAACTAAAAAAGAAAGAGAGTTAAAGCTCGCACCTTCTGAATTTACCAAAAAAATTTATAACAATATTTCTGACGACATCAATGATCTCTGGTCTCACGCCATAAGTGATGTGTTAGAGGATTCTGATGACTAACTCTATCATTGCCTTTGAATTGAATTAAGAAATTTGTTAATTGTGATTAATTTATTGAGTATTGCATATTTAAAAAAAAAAAATATATATATATATAAAGCTAAGGGCATTTGAATTATTTTAGTATATAATGGTTTGTTTTATGTTTTATATACCTGTTAAAACAATGAAATAAACATGTGTTCTATATTATATACGAAAACAAATGCTCGAAATGAATTTGTTTTATTTGTATTCAAAGGGAAAAAATTGAAAACATATTTGATTAAGAAAACCTAGATATAACTGTGCGTAGAACAGAAATCGATGTTGGTTCATCTATCTCATCTTCGTTAGAATCGACTTCATTTTCCAAATTTTCGATGTCTTCTGCATCTAAATAAAGTGTAAATTTAATTCATAACTTAACAATTTTACCTACAAAATATTACCATTATCCTCTTCCATTTCATATGGTGCATCTCCATTTCCCAAACGTTTTTCCAAATTGTGCAATATTGTGCAAGTTAAAATAACTTTGCATGCAACAGTTGGTGATAATCTCATATAGTTGAGGCAAGGAAACTTTTCTTTAAGTATCCCTAATGCATTTTCGACAAGCCGTCTTGTTTTCTTGTGAGCCCTCAAAAATCTTCTCATTGCTTCATTTTGTTCGATTTGGTGTGGGATGACTGGTGTAATTAGCCAATTTTTTCGTCCATAACCACTGTCTCCTAATATTAGAGCATTAGGAAATGGCCTCCATCCATTTTCCCATCTTCTTGATAATGAACTGTTCCTGAGAACCCTAGCATCGTGTACGGACCCTGGCCACCGGGCAGAAACATAAAAGAACTCTAAGTTTGGACCACATACAAACATGGCATTTATTGAATGGTCACCATTTCTATCAACAAATGCTGATTCATTTTCAGCTGGTGCATCAATTCTTATTAAAGAACCATCTACAATTCCAGCAACACAGGAAAAATTTGCAAAGCTTCTGAAACGTATGGGTACGGAAATTATATCTTCTGGCCAGCGAATTTCTTCTCCCAACAGATGTTCTACAATTAAATTGCATATAATTTTGACACACCGATGAATTGATGATTTTGAAACACCCTGTCCATCGGCAACCACATGGTACTGTGTTCCACTTCCAAGCCAATGTAATGCACATAAAAGTTGCGTTTTGGCATCGAGAGAATAATTCCTCTTTGTGGGAGGTTGTAAAAGTGCACCAATTCTCGTTATTATATATTCCGCGGCTGGTTTTCCTATACGAAATTTTTCTTTAAATTGTAGGCCACTTAACGATTCAAAATCATTATTAATTCGTTCTTTAAAATTCCGAGGGCGCCGGCGACGTATTACACGGACACGCAAGTCATCATTTTCACTTTCACTTGAAAAAATATCGCTTATCATTTTTACTATTTCACAATCAACACACACTGACCGCTACTAAGTTTCCTGTCGCAATTGTCGAATAAATCCTGACAAATATGTAGATTACAATTTATTTTTCATTTCATAAAAGAATTGTTAGTACAAATTTGTCAGAAAATTCATGACAATTGTAGAAAAATAGTGGACAAATCGTTGTCATGACAATTTCTTTATGAAACGAAAAGACGACAATTGTCGGGTATTTTACGACAATTCTACAAAATTGTCAAACTTTTTATGGAACAAATTTTTGACAATTGTCAAGTTGTAATTTACAAATTGTCACCTGTCACCTGTCACAATTGTCAATATTTATGAAATAGGCCCCAGGTTTATATCTCTCAACATTTTATACATGTCGCAAAATGATTCTGAGTCGCTAAATGATAATAAACTTCAGTGATTGAATTTTGAAGGTTCGATTTCTACTGGTGATTAAAATGTTTTATTGTATTGTATTGTATTTTTATTGTAGCTCAAATTATTAACATTTTTTCTTAAATAGTACATATATTGCACAGTTTACAGAGATCTGGTATAACTCTACCTTACAACTGAAAAGAATAAAATTTTTGTTACAATTATCACAGATTAATAAAGAAATGGCGAAGGAAAAAGCTACAACAAAAAACCTTCGTAAAGTTGTGTTTGTGATTTCCAAGAGTGGAGGAAAAGGGGCGAAAAAGTACTTAATCTCAATTATTGACTTTGACTTAAAAAATCGGCAATTAACATTCATATAAACAATTTTATGACAAATGGTATATAAGCAAACAAAAGTAGTAAAAAACAATTAGATAGTAATTAATATCCAGTACTTACACACACAATTGATAAATAAATTAATAAGTAAAGATAAATAAATAAATAAAAACAAATAGGTAGAGAAAAATAAATAAATAAATAAATAAATAAATAAATAAATAAATAAATAAATAAATAAATAAATATGTAAATAAGTTAATAAATAAATGTTTTATATCCCCTTTCATGGATATTGTCTCTTGAATAATTTTCCACGAGCATGATTTGTATTGGAAGAGTGCTGTTTATTCGTTTAAAATCAGAACAAAATTGTAGGTCCCTCAATTCCTTACTTTTGTTGAGGAGTGTAAGCCCTTTGGGAACCAGTTCTTCGGAGGTGTGGTGCCACCGTTTGGTTATAATTTTGACGTGATATATGTAGGTCATGATTATATCGTCTTAAGAAATCTCTCTCCTGCCACTATTTTCGGTAGGACTTTTCTCTCGAATAGGCCTAGAGTTCAGACTGCCTTTAGCCGTGTGCAGCAGTGGATACTGGGGTGACTTAATCAGATAAAGCTCCAACATTGGTTAGTTGGATGTGAGCAACCGCTCACACCGCTGAAACGAAAAAAAATCTCTTCGCCGAATTTTGTCATTACAGAGCGATATTTTTTAGGTCTATTATTATCATCTTAAATTTTGAAGCTTTAAAACAATGATTTCGAACTACCTAACCCTAACCTCATTCTCAAAAGTGTCTTTTCTTTTGGAATTTCGATTTATTTCATTTCCATTTTAAAACATTGAGGTCTTCTTTTTAAAAAAAGGAATCCATTGCTTCACAAGCTTCAATGATTCTACAGAAAATTTAATTTAAAATTTAATTTGTCAAAGCCACAAAAACAACAAGAGCAGAAAAAACACCCAGCCAACAAATAAGAACAACAACAACAACAAAAACAGCATTTTATCCTACTCACTATGCATTTTATTATGTGCCTATAACAATATCAGTGAACCAAAAATAAGGACCTAGGTCCTGGATTGTGTATTAAATCTAACATCCTGCGGAGAACCTTTGCATAGACAAATCAAAATAAATTTCCTCATGAATTCATTATGCATCGTACCAATGTCGTTCGGGTAAGCTTAATTCAGGGGCGGATTGCAACATGCAGGGCCCAAGGGGATGTTGTTTGAATGAAAGCAAATCGATACAATTGACAGGGAACATTATCAAATCCCACCCTGTACAGGATGAAAGATTAATATTTTTTTTTAAGGCACTCTTCCTGTACATTGTTGGTCTGTTTGCAATTTAGAGGTGTGTTTGAAGGGTTGGGTTGGGCTGAGTATGACTTGATTCGAATTTAATAATAATTTACCGGCAGAGTACTTGCCCTGCCCGAACCCGTACCCTATCGTTCAGCCTGAATCCAGAAATAATAGAGTTTTCTATGTTTACGATGACGACGATGATGATGATGCTGGTAAGGACTATGATGTCGGTGTTCGGTTTATTTCGAGCCAGAGGCTCCCTCTGTATCACGCTTCGTCTGTCACTTTTTGCTGGTTATGGTTAATATTTCCTTTTTTTGTTTCCAAAAATTGTGATTCAATTTTACGAATTCAGCAAATAATGCTTTGGGCGTTTGCCACGGATTTATAAATATTATTTTTTCTGTTTTTTTTTTAGGTTTTGTTTTCTTATTTTCGATGAAAGAGCATGCAGGATATTTATTGGTAAATTCTTGTTTGTGTGTGCTTTCAATCATGGAAGTAAAGTTGGCAATAAAAATTAAATATGTGACTTTTATTATTTTGGGAGATTCATTGGAGCAAACAATTTGCTCGATTTTAAATGTATTAATTGGTGTTGTTTATTTTCTTTTTTTGTGCAATCGATTTTTACTGTATACAGTTATTTTCTTAATTAATAAATAGTAAAGATGGCCCGAGATCCATATTTGGGTGCGGATCCCGAATAGGAAATAAACTTCGACCGTCTGTTATTATCCTACTTACAGGCCGTCTACATTAAAAAAAAAAAAAATACGATGAAAACCAGAAGATTATTGAAAACTATTCAGTTATACCAAAACCTATGATGGAAATCAATCATTTTCCAATTAAAAGCATATTCTTCAACCTCGTAACCAGCTTTCTACTTAACATTTTAAGTATTCATAACTGACAGAAATCACAGGCACACTTCAGCAGCGTTTCCTTCCTAGAACGAGTTCTCTATTCATAAGCGTTTTTTAATTAACAATTTTCATAACTACCTACTCTCACAGCCAACAAAGTTATACGAACATTAACACCTTACCACGACATAAACATTTTTCTAAGATATAATTATTATTTTCTTCCATATTGCAAGCGTCTAACGTATTCTTAATTAGTCACCTGGCAGCAAACTTCCTGAAATCTTTTTCCACGTGTGACTTTTCTTCCGCCACTAAAATGCCATCCTGCCACCTCCCACTACTTGTTTTGTCTCTCATGTGTGTGTACTATATTTTTTGGTTTTTATATGAATTTCTTGGTAGAATGTTATTTTATCCTTCACTTCGTCTACACGTGGATTTTGTGCGGTTGTGGTTGCAGGAAAATGATAAGCGACAACCGACAACGAATGACGACAAATGACAATATAATTGGCTTAATTGTAAAATTTCCAGCAACTTCAAAGGATCTTCGTTAGAGCTTGTTTCATAGTTAAGTTTCCATTTCAAAAAGAAACCCCATCATTAAAAATCATATAATAGATAAAGTTTTGTGTGAAACATTATACCTACTAATAGCGTATTATTATTTTTAGATCCTTTTCTCAACACAAAGTGAATTCAAAAGCGAAAAGAATACTTAACAAACTACATGTGACTTTTCGTCGAAGAAATGATAAAGCTTTTCTTTAGTGAGAGTGACAATAATTGTGAGTTCAAAAAGGTCTTTGAGAAAGCAGTTTCGTGAGAAAAGAACGGTATATTGATGCAGACTTATGTTTTGAGTAAAAGTATGCGAAGAAAGATTATATTGCTGAATGTGCAATTTAGAAAAACGGAATTTTTCAAGAGGGTTCCAACATTACCCATTATTAGAATGAATAAACGAAAACAAGAAATGGGAACTTTTTAAACAAAGTCAATATAAGAATCAAGAAGAATCCCTAGGGCACTGCATTCTTCCACCGCCACTACTGTGTTGCCGCTCTGGGGTTGATTCGAAGATTTTACAGGTAAGAGCATTGGTGTTAATCCTCTCTACGAAACCAACCATCTTTTCTCTTGAGATAGCCTAAGGCGCTTTCGAGTATTACATTAATTGTTCGGTAGAGGGCTTTAATATGTCCAAGATCAATAAATGAAACAATGCAGAGCGGCGGCGGCGGTTGAACTTAGACTAAACGATTTATTATATAACAACTTAAACTAAAAGCTTAAACAAACTAGAGCTTATATACTAACATAATGGTCTAACCTACACCTGATAATTTCACTTAATGATTAATACATCTCATACTAAAGACACATATCTACACTACTTCGCCAACATTCCCTTAAAATTTTGTGCATAGGGGTTGGTGGTAGGAGGGTAAAAAGTTAGAACTAAATGTCTTTTTCAATTCCACACCATAAAAAAAAACACAAAACCAAATTTATCCAAAAAATAAAAAAAAAATTCTGGGGTGAACCACACTTAACACTAAGGGCTGTGAAAATTAGTTATAAGCCAATTCTCATGCCTTCTGAATATACATATGAAATTTTATGAAAATCGGTCAAGCCCTTTCGGAAGAGTATACAGTTATACACACTAAAACTGTGACATAAGAATTTTATATATTAGAAGATATTAAGGAGACTGATACACCTTTCTTCAGGATCGGGGATAAAATGTTTATGTTCCATTCATCAGTCATCACCGTCCGCTTTGAAGAGTTCGGCATTGATGCCGTCAGCTTCTGGGCTTTGTTGGTTTTAAATTTATATATTGCTATCTTCACTTCTTCATGATTGGGTAGAATGATATGTTGGCCTTTGTCGTCGTCATTTTGCTTGACAGCGGAATGCGATTCGTCATAGCCGTTGTACAGTCTACAGATGTGGTTTTTCAATTTCCTTAACGTTGAACATGAAACTAATACGATATTTCTCTGTTGGTCCTTACAGAGAAGAAGAATTGAATTGAAAGAATTTAACGCCGATTCCAAACGGCAAAGTTGAGAAGCACTTTTTCATGACAGATGATATACTCTTGGGAGTTTTGTCAGTTCTTCGCTATAGGCAGTGCCCGTGAAAGGTGAAATAAGAACTATAGGCACGAGTTGGACTCAAACCCACGACGTTCTTCTTAGCAGCCAATGCACCTTACCGCTAAGCTACGGACACTACTTCTCTCTTATAGCTTGGCGTTTAAATCTCCTAAGACAATTTTACCGTCAAAGCTAGATTGTATAACTTTTGAGTCCTTAACGCTGTGGTTTAGTGTATGAGTTTAGTTCTGCGTAGTCAGGAATTCAGTCTTCCTTAATTAGGCATCATTGACTCCTAGTCGACGTGCGTCGTTCGCTTAAGATGGTTTGAGAGACAATAAATTTTGTGTTATTAATCTTATGTTACTAGCATGGGTTAGTCTTAAAGCAGATACTTGTGAAACGAAGATTGTTCTCTCTTTTTTATGATTCACAGCTTCGCATAGTGAGGAAGAAGTTGCCAACACATATTTTGCTTTCAAAATTTTACAACATCGTTTCCCTTTTTTACTAGCCCGCCATTACTCAGTAGGACAAGCAAATTATGACTGTAGAGGTTTCACATTTAGTTATTCCTTGTACCTGATCCTATCCATCGCATCTTAACGGTGACATAATGCCTCTCACAGTAAGAGAACATTGGTCCAAGTTTTTAAGAAGTCACAAAAAACTCTCCTAACTTAAAAGGCGTTATTCAAGGTACTTAAGTAATTTTTACCGTTGAAAGCGTTTCTCCGAAGTTTGAACCCTAATTGAGAGAACAGTATTCAAAACATCAACACTAAGAATTCCTTAAGGAAAATTAAAGTCCAAGACAAACTTTTCCCCTATTTTCCACTATTCTCGATATTTCACAACGTCCATCCGTCCGTCCGTTCAATTATTACTCAGCATAGAATCTGACAAGTTGCTCATTTTGCCATAAATTTTAACTTTCTTTTAATTTATAAATTAAATGTTGTTCGTGGTTGGTGATTCAAACATTCTTAAGAGCTTTTCTGACAACACAAAACCAGGAACAGAATCAAACAGCAACAGCAAAAAAATTAACCGATAAAGTTTCTCACAAATTGAGAAATACCACACAAGCATCATTGACGTTTGAGGTGGTTCGGTTCTGGTTATTCTTTTTAATACCCTTCGATATTAGCCGCTGGCAATATGAGGCGGACATGACGGAAGGATGGCTAACTTTAACTGGTTTTGAGTTTTATTTCTTGCTCCAAAAAGGGGAGGACGTCTATAACTTTCTTATCGCATGAATGAAGAATTAGGTTTTTTTCTTGTGTTGCTTTTGACGAGAAACGAAACAAACTCGCCCCATTCAATAAAAAACATCCTGGATCTGAATCCTGATGGACATTTTGAAAATGAGGCAAGCGCAAGAGTTTTAAAGTTTTGCAAATTAATCTTAAATGATGGAACAGAGTGACGGCTCAGCCAGTGGAATGAGAATGGCATGCTGAGGTGGAATTTGAAAAAAAATCAGTTTGCTTCTCTTCGGAAAAATAAATTCCTTGTTGGCTTGTATTGTTTCGTACTACTCTGGCATAACTATTCAATAATACCTGCTTAATGAATAATGAATGCTGTACCGGAAATGGAAAATAAAACGAACCCGGAACCGGCTCGCCTCGGCTTACATTTTCCATCGCCACCCGCCGCCGCCACCGCCACAACCATTTTCCGGGATTATCTGGCAAGTTAAATTGCTCCGAGGATGTTGACGAAACTCGCGGGAAGGATTTCCCTGGATAATTTTTATTTTCCTTTTTTGAATTTTTTTTTTGTTTTTGTTGCCGAGTTGGTCCAAGTGATTTTTAAACAAGAAAACATGAATAAATTTGCATTTTAAATAACTTGGGGCGGCTGGTGCTGCTGCTTGTGACGCGCCCCCCTTGATGACAATTTAATTGAAACTCTATTGTCCTTATGGAAAATGGCGATGGCGCTCTAGTGATTATGCTATGTAACAAAACGATGCGATATAAAAGGGAAAATGGCGACAAACAACACTGAGTCTACTCTTCAATAAAAAAGAGTACACAAATTCAAAAGAGAGAGATTTTGGGGAAGGGTTGCGGAACTTGGTTGGAAATGAAAACAACAATGGCTAGTCGGCGACAGACTCAACGACCACGTCAGTTCTTATGAAAAAAATACTTGAAAAAAACTAAGTGAGTACTCGAGCGTAAGTACGCGCGCAGTAAGTTTAACATGGATGTTGTTGTACGATTTAAAAATAGCATTAAAGCGCAATTATGCAGATTTGGGAGCAATTTCTATTTGCTGTCAACTTTTTTGGACTTTTCTTATTTTAAGCGAATTTATTTTAATTCAGTCGATTTCATGTTGTCACATTATATAGCTGGATGGATCCTTTGTTCACACATTAGACGAAGCGGAAGCGAAGAAGCTCCAATTTGAATCCACTTAAATGTGAATTTGAGAATAAGAAATTGAATGAGAATTTGGGGTTTTCAGTGTTGATTATAGGAGGAGATTTTGAAAAATAATTAATATTTTCTCCTTTGAGAAGTTGAAAGTTTCAGAAGATTGTTGAAGAAACAACTACCAACATTTTCTTTCTGTCATGACTGAATTCTAGACAGCAACAGAGGAATGAGAAAATCAGCAGAGAATCCTCGACATTGCCATGATTCGAAGATTTTATAATTTCAACAAATTTTAAAACCAACAGGATCCCTGCGTACAAAAAAAGCAATTTTGATTTGGAAAAAGACTTTCGCTAACGTATAGAAAGACAAGCCAGACTTGACATTAGTCTGAAGGACATCTGCCATATGGCCCTGATACTGCAACTATCATCTCCGTTGTCTATTACGGTTCAACTTTGCGACATCTCAAATGTAGAGATATGGGTCTGACGTCCCCTTGGCGTTATGATTACGTCTTTTGAACATCTGCAAATCAACTAGATATTTGGTGAAAATAATCAGAACCACCTTTTTGTGTCTGAAACTTCGGAGAACGAATAAGAACAAGGACGTAGAAACTCCAAACAGCGCAATTTGATACTGTGGAAACTGTCTAGTACGATGACTTGTTTATTATGAAAGATCCACAGGAGAAAGTGGAGACAGTGGGAGCAGCTATTCAGCAAATGAATAAGTCAATAGGGTGAATAGAAGCAAGAACCACGATCTGGAAAATAGAGCCTTACATCTTGAAATTTATCATTGGTGACCTGAGAACTGCAGTTTCATGCGGTTCAATGACGATTTTTTGGCAAACAGCATAATCGACGAGCAAACGGAGACAAGTGCTCTGTAAGTAGCTCATCATCTTTTCAATGAAGAACAAGATATATGGCATGGATGTCTGCAACACTCTGTTCAACAATGCGCTGAATAATGCATATAATCCAGAGCTCTCGAAGATAACTGTCGTTCATCTTCTCATGAAAAAGGGAAAGGACATCTCCAATCCATCAAATCTTCGATCGATAAGTCTTCTACCGAGCATCAGACCTTGGTATGACGCCATACAAAGTCCCATTGGTTCAGGAGTTGAAGCCAACTGGCCAACGGAAAAGTCGATACACCCAAAACGAGTCACTGCTTGGTGCGAATTTTAGTCCAGAGGCATAATTGGGCCATATTTCTTGGAAAATGAGCAAGGAGTGGCCGTTACAGTCAATAGCGATCGTTATCGAGCCATGTTGAATAAATTTTTGTTAAAAAAAATGAAGAGGAGGATATTGGCAACATTTGGTTTCAACACTACGGCGCGGCGCGGCGCGGCGCTACGTGCCAGACAGCCAAACTGCACTCGATGTCTTGCGCTATGTTTTTGAATATCGAATTATCAGCCGCAGAGCTGATGTCGTTTGTGATAATGTAAGTGCAATCACAACCTTCGAAATTCAGTATACTTATTTTCGATCTAATAAGTAGCCTTACCGAGGCAATTCCATATGCCGAGGACCTAATTGCGTACAGAACTGCCCAAAATTCGAAGTCATTAGAATTCTCTTTCACTGTGATTTCCAGAAGATTCATCGATATTGCGAGGACTGGAAGAAACTGGAAATAAATGTTCAGAAATGCGAGACAATTCTGTTCCGGACCTCATTGGCTGAGACCACAAGCGATAAGTAAAGGAAGCTAGCCTCACGGATAGCGATTAACAAGTAAAGTGACCAGGTTTCAGAGCAGCCTTAGCTCTGACAAAACGTCTGTCTTGTAGCAGTCGGCTTGACCCCAGAGTGAAGGTAATATGGTCATGGCCGCATACGGCCAAAGCGTTTATGGTTGTTTAGTCTGATTTAACGCTACACAATCGCAATGCAAATAAAGAGGATTCGGGTTAGACATACCCCATGGCAAAATGGTATTTTGACCAGTTAGTTACATTGGAGGCGTGGGTTCGTATCCTACTCTCTAGTGCCTAAAATGTTTTACTTATCTTTCATGGCTACTGCTACTTTTCCTGAAAAAAAAAATCCCTAGAGTATCACTTGCTACGGAAAATCTTTGCTCAACTCAGCCGTTTCATGATCAGCCTAAGCTGAAGGTCCACTTTAACTCATTACTACACGTACTCAAGAATTTGTTTGGTGTAAGTGGCTTACTCCTTCGGGACTGTCGTAACGTCCTATTAATTATTATTAAGAAAAGTATGAGTGCAAGGTTGATAGGTAAAATACTTAACGGCAAATCGATTAAAATTTGTAATGTAAAATCGGTAAGTGTATACAAAACATTGAAAAAATTATTTATTCAAAATATTTGAAAATACAATGCTCTTTTGCCTCCACACACATTTCAAATAGATTTCGGCTTTCTTAGGTTTTCAACATTTTGACTTAAGTGGTGACCCACCTTCAAATCCTGTTTAAAATATTTGTAGGTAGTGAGTAGTTTTTGTTTTGCTAGTAGCTACCTAATCATAATTTTATCGTTTTCATTGTTACAGGACTGTTGTTAACACAAACAGTAATAAAACAAAAATAAAAAAAACATGATAAAGCAAACAATCCTTTTAATCTTTCTTTCTTTCTCTATTGAAAGTGAAAATTTTCGTTATCTTTGCTGCAAATTTCATTTCACTGGTGGATTTTATCGCTCTCGAATTGATTAATTTTCTGCACGATTTGAAAAACAATAAAACGCAAAATAAATAAATAAAAATCATTTGATGATGAAACTGGAACAAGGATACGTGCAACGTGCTATTATGTGAGGGCATTAAATCCAAAACAAATACTATCTAATGTGTATTGGAAAATTGAAAATACACAGCACTAGGTACTAGGAGCATAACGACTCGAATGGACATGAAAACAAAGAAGACATAAAAACTAATTACGTGTCCTCATCTAAAACGGATTTGCCCCAAGGGATTTAGATTATGGCACACACACAGCGCCAATACACACATTTTATAGAACTCATTTTGTAATTACCACGTTTGTTTGTTCGTTGGTTGGTTCGATGCACAGGAATTTTACTCCCGATTAAAAGAAAATGGGGTCATCATCATTAGACCGATTTCAGCGGTAAGTACGCTGCATTGAGTGTAAAGTTGTTTTGTTTTCAGTTTTTGATCTTTTTGTGGTTTCTTATTTTATTTAATCGATTAAGGCAATAAAAAGTCAAAACAAATATTTAAAAAGTTAGGTAGATTCATTGGGATTACATTAATTAAGTTCTTAAATTTTTAAACTGAATGTCGATTAATCTTTGATGTTAAAATGCAATGGACATTTAGTCCCTCAGTTACATACAACAATTAAACCTCATTGATCCAAATTCAAAATTATACACAAAGCACTTAATTGAAAAGGAATCCGATTTAAGTGTATTTTTTTTTACAAAAATAAACAAATATGACCCAAAATCACTAATCTCCTCACTAAATAAAAGATTTGAATTCCACGAATGCCTCAATAATATAAATTTCCAACAACTTCTGTTCTTAATCATTTCAAAATAAATAATTCAACCCAAGTTTAATTCCTGGAAATAATAAAAGTGGATGCCCTGTCCTCTCTTCAACTCGCACCAATTATCTCTTTCAACTTAATTAATATTTTATGATCATTATGAGTTCAAAGCATTTTGTTGACATGCAACGTCTTCCTTGTATTGCTTTCACTCTTTTTTGTCTGTCTCTGTAAATAAAATTACTTAGATAACATTCAAGCTATTTTCAGCAAATTGTAGAACATCGTTTATTTCAATTGAATTTAAATGTTGATTTAATTTAGAAGGATATGCCGTAAGAGGGGCTTAACTGATTGAGGTTTTTTGACGAAGTGTATTATATTAGAGATTTTCTTTGTATGTACCTTAGTCATAATGAATTAAAGTTGTATATAAAGTCCGTAAACTGAAGTGCGAAGGAATTTTACAACTGTTCAAAATATTGTTTAGAACATGAACACGAATGCAGTTTCCTTAATTGTATTTTTTACGTCGGAAATACTTTAAAGTTCACTACGGTGTATACGTGTTTTAATTATTTATTTTAAGTAACAAGTAATATCTACGGATAATTATTTCTTTGCAAAGGGTTGGAGTCTTCGGATGTGGCAGTTAAATTATTTTTACTCCTCGTATTTGGAAATGTTTCTTTTTCATAATATACCTACTAATGTTTGTTTTAGTTAAACAATTTTTTTTCTAACGCAGACAAAGGCTTCCTGAAATGAACCAACAATATATTAGGTTCAGTCTTATAATCCAAACATGAAGGTCTGCAGAACTTAGCGCCAGCGTACAAGAACTTTCTGAGTAGTTGTTGGTATCAACCGAAACAAGAAAACAAGTACAGTTACTTATCCGGCTCCCTGTCCATGAAGCATGAGACACATCAGCATTCGATCGGAAACGGGCCCTCGCCTGTACTCTAAAGTTTCCAAGACTAAGCGCATGCATCGGCGACAAAATGAGGTTGAAGAGTGGTAACATTCCCTGCCTCCTAACATATGGAAGCCGATCCGGACCTGTCCTACGAAACAAAACAAATCGCAGTTGAAAACCGGAAGATACTTCAAAACTAAAAATAATATGTTTGATATAAATCGGATGAGCTGTTACCCATTAACGTATTGTTAAGAGTTATCCACACTGCTGGATCAGTTTGTTTGGGATCACGAATTCAGACATCACCCTCATAAGCACTTGGCGGTGAATGCTATCATACGCGACTTTTAAGTCGACTTGACATTCATTGGTCTTTTACAGGATTTGCTTGCAGGTTCCGCTTGTGCTACAGTGGTGTATGACGATTATAGTGTTGCAGAAAAGTTAAAGACGATAACAGACTACGTTGGATAGGATTTTGTATGCAGCATTACGCAGGGATATGCCTCGGTATATTTTGCATGACAAAGGATCGCCCTTAGATGGGGAATAAAGAGCTTACAGACCAGTCAACGGGCATGCATTCTTTCTCCCACACTTTCTTGTTAACCGTCATGCGTTCGTAGGCTCGGTAGACATGCCAAAAAATATGACTTGTCAATTAGTGCTTTTATAGTCTAAGAAGCCAATTCATAAGTCAAACTAACGTTCAGGTCTGCGGCAAAATGACTTAATTTCATTCGACTTTTTACTTCAAATCAAAATAACGGCTATTAGAAGACGAACAGGTTATGTTTTTGCGATTGGATCGCTTGCAGAATTCTTATGGATAATCTGCTTCTCTTAAAAAAAAAAAAATGAATAAAAAGAAACCAAACAAAGGAAAACCACAATATAAAATTAAGAAAGCAAGTCTTAAAATAGTATTTCTTCTTACAATTTCACACTTTTCAAATCACTATTCACTAAACAATACAATACAACAAACAGAAGCTCTCAAAAGAAACCAGACTTTAAAAAATATGAAAAAGAGGGCAAACAAAAATGTCAAAGTCCTGCAGATTCAAATGCATGCAACCAAACAAATAAATAAAACGAAATAAAAGGACTTCCCATCAAAAACTATAAATACAGAGACCACAATAAAAAATATTTTCTCCTGGGAACAATGCGAACCAAGGAAAAAAAACCACAACAGCCGCAAATATTGTTATTAATGGAATGGATAACAAAGAGAATAAACAGCATTCAGCACAGCAGAAAAGAAAGAAAATAGAAAAAAAAAAATCAAAGTGTGAGTGAAAGATAAAAAAAATGTATACATAAGTAGATAAATTTGTTCACTAGCAAGAACGAAACGGTGCTGCTGCCACGTCACCATTAACGTCAAGTCGAATGTGATAAGCAAATGGTTTACAATAAAAGGACTTACGTTCGTTAGGAATCCCCGTGGAAAAGCATTTTTTTGTTTGCCTTTTTCCTTCTCACTTTCTCCCATTTTTGCAGTGCATCCCCTACTGTCACAGCTTTTTGCATTTATTTTTATACTGCACCAATGGGGATACAGATAGTCAGTCGCTTGTTCGTTGGGGTAAAACATTCACTTATAGAAAGAGCTCACTTTGTTTGTTGTTTGCGCTCAGTTATTCAAGGACAATAGAAATGCTCGCTTGAATAAGTATTTATCGTCAAGATGAAAACTAAGCGCATGGTGTTAAGAAAAAAAATTTGAAAAAAAGGTTTCGCGTTGCGAAAAATCCTTGTGCGGATAAGGACGAAATAAAATAAAGGCAAAAGTAGGAAAGAGAATGGGGGATTTATAATTGAGCAAGGGACAAATGACGAGGAGGGCTATAACAATGCGCGAACAAGTGCAAGAGGCATATGCATTTGGCATGTCCTTACAATACTTTCACAAAATAAAAGGAAAATAGATTTTTTTTTTAGCGAGTTTTTTTTCAGGGCATGTCTATTAGCGGCAAGTAAAGGATGGCAGTGGTGTAATTGAAGGATCCTTAACATGTTTACTGTGTTTCGCGTGTTTTGTTGATGAAGCTGAGAGTGTAATTGTCGACTTGAGAAGAGAGCTGGCTTCTGGCACGTTGACAACAAGTCTTAGGGTTTGTTGTCTCATTGTATGTTTTCATTCTTTTGAGTTATTGTATACATTTTTTTGCTGTTGTTGTTTCATTTACGACGAGGTATGGTTGAAAATTAAATTAAGTGGAATAAACGTTGAAAACATTAAGGGCCGCCTTTGAATGCGAAAAGGGTGTCGTTAGCAGAAGTTGTTTTTTTTTTTGTGAAGGTATTTATTTATTTTCCTTGACGGCTTCATTTCTCATTTTTGAATGGGCGGAAAGCAAATCTCTTTTCAGGAAAGATTTGAAAGCTGATATGAATGAAATATTTCATGTTTAAAAAGATTTATGAAGGGTCT
This sequence comes from Sphaerophoria rueppellii, assembly GCA_920937365.1. NCBI lineage: Eukaryota > Metazoa > Arthropoda > Insecta > Diptera > Syrphidae > Sphaerophoria > Sphaerophoria rueppellii. The sequence continues at coordinate 56,955,880 of CAKKXW010000003.1, forward strand.
CATGCTTCCAAGAAGGTTCCAAAATACAAACAAGAACATGAGAAATGTAGGTATGTTAGCATTTCAAAAAATAATTATTATTTTAATTCGAAAAGGAGAATTAAACGAGAAGAGAAGCTCATAAATCATTCAATTTTGCTGACCTAACTTCAATATATAGAAAGCACTACTACTTTTTTAAACAAATGCATTGCTAACTTAAGTGCAACCTGATTTTAGGGAGTTTATTTGGTTTTGTTGAGGTATTTGCAATTGAAAAACAAACCTGCATGAAAAATGATTTTTAAACAAAAGAATAGGAAACGTGTACCCATAACCACAGCACGATAACCGGATCAAAATAGGCAGCAAAAAATATTCGCTTTTTACTCCTATATATTTTGTGATTCTAATCCATTCGAATTCAGTAGTTCAACATTTGATACCTTTCCTAGTACACCTTTTCTTTAAATTAGAAATTTAAGGAGACTCAAAATGGTGAGAATCATGGAGAATGAAGAAATTATTTGGGATTTTCCTACTAGAGCTGCTGCTGTTTTTTGAATTTTTGTTTTTTTGTTTTGTTATGAGAAAATTATATATCTGCACATTTCTCGTGTCAAAATTACCCAGTTAAGGAAAGAGCTCCGATCAGAACCGAACGAGCAAACTAACTGAGACGGTCTCAATAATTTCTTCCGGATCTTTAACTTGTCACTATGCTTCCTCGATATTGACGGAGACTCCAGCGTAGATTATGATTAATAATATGATTAATTTGGGAATAAAAAGAAAAATCATGTTTTATTCTAGCTGTAAAGAGGTTATCACAAAAAAAAAAGTAAGTTTCTTTTAAAACACCGGAAAGGCAATCCAACTGAAGAAAAGTTTGAGCAAGTAACGAAGACCAGTCATGCCTTTATTCGACGCTAGAAGTGTTTGCTTGACAAAAAATTATGGCAAAAAATTCTGCAATGTCCCAAGGGCAGTAAGAATTTTTGGTCATTTGCAGGTAACATGAAGAATTCTATATCTTCCTTCGTCCCTACTTCTAAGGTCATGGAAAGGCTTTTAAATTATCATATCACCTTAAGAAACACCTTGAGAAACGAAAATTTCTCAAAGACCAGCATTACGAATATTGTAGAAATAGGTGCACTGGTGTTCTGAAAATTTATCTCACAGAACCACGGAACAGTGGATCTTAATATCGTTTCAAAGGCTTATGATAAGGTTTGGCACCAGGCTCTTTTATCGAAAATACGTGCTCTCATTTTCGATTAATCATTCTTCGTTGGGCTAGAAACTTTCATTCGAACTATTTTTTATACAAATTGTATTTTACTGGTGTGCCTTAAGGTTAAGTTTTATCCCCGACTCTCTTTCTCATTTTCATATTTTATTTTTTTTTTCTTTTATCTGCAACTTCTAGTCCAATAAATTTTTTCGAAGACAATATAACCTTTATACCTTTAGCTTTTCTTAATTGTTTCAAGATTCACATCTCTTCTCTAAGGATGTGGAACTGCAACTGCAAAGTATGATACAACGCAGCATTGTACAACAGGGAATAAAAAACGAGATATACCCTTTTGACACTGTCCATGAGCGGCACATGCATCAATGAGGCCAATATCTCGAGATTTTCTTGTTAAAGGAGCAACTATGCGATGTCGCTAAAACTTCCTCAAGATCTTTAGGTTTCTTGAGACGGTATAAGAAATTCTTTTCCCCGTCTGTTCTGGCAACCATCTGTAAGGCTTATATCCGTCCAAAACTGGAGTACAACTCTCATTTCTGGGCTGGTGCTCCAGGTACAAACCCACTTAAACCCCTTGGATGGTATTCAAAAAAGAGCCCCAAGAATGATCGGTGATAGAAACATTACTGCTTCATTAATCCATTAGATCACCATCGTAACGTTTCATGTTTCTCTCCTTACGGTTAGTGCTCTAGTAAAAAGCCAGTTTGATTCTTTCCCTCAAACAATTCGTCCGTAATACTAGCGCTTCTTTCCATCATGTTCATCAATTCACCCTCGAGCCTTATTATAGAGAATCATTCCTTAGCCGAATGTGGAATCTCTAACATATTCAGCCATTCCCAATCATTACAATGTTCAAAAATTCAAGACCAAATTGTACACCAACACCTCCTTCTCAACCCCTACCTTCCCCTCTAAAGCATTCACTGTGTCTCTGGCATAATAAGGGTATTAAAAATCGCAATGAACATAAACAAAATTATTTTCTGAAAAAATTTTGAAACTATATTTTAACTCCGCTCTCAACAACGATTTAGTTTCATTTATTCTTTAACAAGCAACAAGAAGGTGAAAATTGTTCAATATAGGTAGTAGTTTTAAGTCTTAAGGACTTATTTTTACTCAACGTTCATCTTTGGATGAAGTTTTTAATAATCTTAAGCTTCATTCCCTAATTGCATTTTTAAAATGTAAAAAGAAACTTATACATTTTTTAATAATCCATTTTTTTAATGCTCCGTCAATACAATAAAAAAGAAGAAAACAATCTTCAGGTGTCCAAAAGTTTTCTTTGTTTTCATTATTTACAAAATTTATAATAATTTGATTTTTCTTAACAAGAAGAAAACAACTTTGCCGTCAAGCATTCTTCCGTTCAAAAAATATTATCATCGTTTTTTTTTGTCTTATAATTTTATTTTCCCAGAAAGCGTGCACAATTTCCAACGTAATCCTTAAAAGATCCTTTTGTAATCTGATTTTTTGCAATTTACTTGGTGAATTCTTAACAGAATTCCAAAGGATAGCGAAAAAAAAGCAAGAAAAACTAAAACACCGAAATGAATAAATATGTAGGTACACTGCTTCCTATACAAATATAACTCCATTCCCTGTCGCACTTGCCTTGTCCTCCTTTTCGCTTTTGTTTCGTGCTGTCCCATGAGAGTGTGTTTAACATTGTTGCGTTTCTTGAAGGTCCCAAATGAGATCAAGAATAGCTTAAGAGTAAAGAAACTCTTGTACTTCTTACAACCCAACCAAGCAAAAAGAGTACAAGACAAGAGTTATGTATAAACAAAAAGGACCACCAAGCAGGAATGCAAGAAAATGGAAATAAAACAACACTTTTGTTTAATGCGAATAAGATTGCTGTTGCTTTCCGTTGGACAAAGTGCAAGGTAATTTTTGCGCAACCCTTTCGCTTTAATGGTCCGCCAAGTCATTTCCTTAGTCCAAATGTATTGAAGAAAAACAAAAACAATGTTTGTATGAAATGTGAATGAAAATCCCCTTTTTATCCGAGATGACACTCGTGCGATTATCCCTGGACTTATCTTCCTTGCCGCCATCACCACTACCTCTTTTTTAGATGCTCCTGGCTACTGGCTCCTGATGTTGGTGCTTCTTACATACACACACAAAAAAAACGCAAAGTTTTATTCATTCCAAAAGTGAGAGAAACAAAAAGAATGTCCATTTAGCAGCGCATTTACATTTTCATTACCCTCTTGAGTGCCGGTGCAATTTACTCGTCCTTCTGGATGATTTCAAACTGGAGGAATCGTGTCCCGATTTAATATATGTGGGCACCCCCTTTTGCACATGCACTTTGCTTGAAAAGTCCTTTTTCTAAGCGAAAATACTTTGTTTTTGTTTGTTGTTTGCTATTCCTGTGGAATTTCTTTTGTTTCAAAGATTGCATTTTAGTTGGTATGTTGCCTCGTGGCGTCCTGGCGTTTTGACGTTCTTTTTCTGGTCTCTCAAGTTTGAAAAAAAGAAAAACAAAGCTCTAAACAATGTTACTTCTCTTATACCCTCTTCCCTTCCATAGAATATGTCGTCATGATTAAGGAACAAAAGCAGGATAAAGGATTTGTGTTGTTTCGTTAATATTTCAAGGATATATATGTTTGTGTCTCTATTGTTTTAGTATGAAGTGTATGTGTGTGAAGGAGTATCACTTGACTTACAGCTTGAAGGTGAAATATCCTTGAAATCCTTGTACACATAATAATTTACATCAAGTGGAATAAGGATAAAAGGGGGCGGATAACATTTTGACTTACTGTATAATACATCTTTTCAGTAACGTATTTATATGCTGTTCGTGTGAAAGACGTCGTCGTTCGTCAAGGCGTTGCTGCATATTTCATGTGAATCATTCGGTTGACGGGCAATTGAATGTTTACCAACAAAATTTTGTGATGATGGAATAATTAAGTTGTGTATTACTTTGTTTGTTCATCTTACTGTATGGAAAGCACAAGGCTTGAGATGGATATTATATATGCGAACGATGAAAGCAATCAGTGTCAGGGATGAGAGAGCACATTGATGCATGATGTAGATGATGAGACTTTTTTCGACGCAATTAAGACAAGTTCTTACGCCATTATTGTGATTTTGATGTATGTCAAAATATGGAAAAATAAACATAGGTATTCACGGCTGAAACATAAGAACGTCTTGATATAATCCACCTGCTGAAACTATACAAACTCGTTTAGAATATTTGTGTATACCTGAATGCATTATCGTCTCCGTCTTAACATAGGTTTGAGAACAATGTTACAAGCCGTGAGCAATAGGTTTTGGAGCTGTTGGTTAATGGAAGGTAGAGAAATAATTAAGCTTCCACTTCCATACACACCTCTCCAAAGCTATGTATAACAGTTTTCTATAGGTTTAGCTTAGCTATAAGGAACAAAGTCTAGTTTTGACATCATGAAACCATCTGTATAACGACGATGGGAGGAAATATCTTTTTTAACAAGATCGGAAAAAAGCCTTATAGGGGCTTATGTTGTCAAAAAGGTGCAAGTCAAAACAGTGCCTACCATCATTTGATAAACGAAAAAGATAACAATCTTTGCAGTTGGGTGCCCAGCAGATCTTTTCAAAACGTTACTGTAACTACTTTATATTTTTAGCAGAACGTTAACATTTAAAATAGAGTAGCGCGACAGCTCTTGAAGAGCCAATGCCTAAGTGGCTTACTCTCATCAACAATTCTCTGGGTGCGAGTGAAGAATTGAGGGGACCTACAATTTAACGCCGATTCCGAACGGCAAAGCTGAGAAGCACTTTTTCATGACAGATGATACTCTAGGAAGTTTTGTCAGTTCTTTGCAAGAGGCAGTGCCCGTGAAAGATGAAATAAAAATGCCATAAAAGAAAATAGTCAAATCCACTTCTTATGTAAAACTGCCTGTGTAAAAAAATTTGACTGCAGGTTCATCACTTGCTTTTTTCCTATTTGCCTTATAGACTTTCAAAGGCGGTCCTAAATATATTTTTTGTTTACTTCGAATAAAAATCATGCGTTGCCAGGATGGGTTTGTACTAATTGTACTATTTTATTCAACGCAACATTTTTCTTTGCATCAATAAGCATTGAATATAACAAAACTAATATAAATAATTAGAGAATAAATTACTATTTTAGTAAACTGGGTTTAAAAAAAGCGATGAAATATGTATACTCCAGCTTTACTGACAACGCAAACAGAGAATTTAATACTTGATTGTCATAAATCAAGAAAAAAGCTTATGTCAGTCTTGTTTTTTTTTTCGCTACTCATTAGCCAGCACTGTAATCAAGTGCGAATAAAAGTCTCCAACTCACTTTATCGGCCAAATTCAATTTGTATGGCAATTGTTATATAAAACGTCGCAAAATGGACCTGAGCATTGTGCTTCGGATTAAACAAAATCAGTAAATACTTCAACCTAAGCGAGTACATAAATCAGATAAGCTCAGATTATTCGATTTGCGCAGCAAAATAATTGTTCTTAACGCCAATAGAGCTGTCTTCATTTCAATAATTGAAAGTTCTATCGCCAGTATAACTGTAATTTTTTTACTGGCCTTTTAATCGACTGGAATCCAAATAGTTGTTGTTTGCCGAGGGAAATTTTGCTATGCTGGCCAGAGCCAGTAGTAGTTTTCCCTTTCCTTCCTACAAGTTTCTCATTGCTTCATTGGCATCTGTTTTCCATATCAGTGTGAAAATATGTGATTATTTCTGAGTCTGCAACTGCAAGGGTACACATAATACTTTTTCATGGGAAGGATTTAATAGCTTCATCTATTGTTCACATTGGCCAACTATCGAAAGAAGCACAAGGGGCAAGAAACAAACAAAACACAGATTTCCTACATAGACACAGATTTCCTACATAGACTTCTGATAACATCGGACCCACTCATAACAAACCTATGAGCTCTACCACGAGCAAACAAAAGTTTTAGAGCTTTTTGAAGATGCTACTTTCCAGAATACTGGAATAAATAAGGAAAATTAAGATGATTTTTCGCCAGATCTGTCACTATCAATGGTCAAAAATAAAATGCAAAAAGTTGTTTTGATTACAACTTTTTTTTTTTAATTTACAACTATGGAAAAGAAAAATTGATAGGCATATTTATTTTTTCCCACCTAGAATGTCTAAATTGCACACCATGCGTCGACGCAGCAATTGCCATTTCATTTATGAGACTTCCTCCCACCAGAAGTAAGCAGTTTAAATATTGAAGGAAATTGTCCTGAATGTCATCGGGCCATCGAGTGCCTTAAATGAACCTGGCCACCAGGGGACTTTTATACGGATTGACCAGAGCCATTCCCCCACTAGGGGCCTTAAATAAACCTGCCGATCCACCGGAGCTATTGCCTGCAGTATAATGCTGCCTTGTGCCTTAAATGTACTCCCTGATTCCCCGGAAACAAACCAGTCAAGTAAAATATACACCAACAATCACCCATAGAGACGTCAAATAATAGGACATCCGACAAGCGGAACCAAAAACTGAAATCCCAGTACTGGAAGTACTACCAACTGATTTTGTTTTACGGCTAACACCAGATTTATCAGGAATAAGACAGATTAAATGGTTTAATTTCAATATTGCATTTGTATCTCTTAAGTGTTTCCAATAAATGAATTTAAAAAAAAAAATGAAAAAAAAAATAGTTTTACTCTGAACGCGGTCAAAGATCAGGCGTACTAACTTTGTGTTATGTTTTTTGCAAGAAGTAAGTTTTGACTTAATGTAAATGTTGGATGTTCTGCAAACACGTTAATTTGACATATTGCCATCAGTTTGAATATCCTTTCGCAAAGCTAGAAAAATAAGTTCGCTAGTCTTACGATGAACAAAGTTAGCCCAGTCGTGCTGATTATTTTTTGCGACCAAATTTTTATCAAATACTATGAACAGCGCTACTCGCGATATAGCGCAATTAATCACGAAATTTTATTTCCAGATGTGCTCTTTTTACCTGGCACCTTGTTGAGTTAACTCCATTTGATTTCTTCTTATGAGGCTTGTAATTGGTTTTGATTGGATGTATTAGGAAAAATAACGACAGTTTGGACTAACCACAAATGACATACGCAGACAGTTATATTAAAAACAAAAAATCGTTCCGTATGGTTATAGTAACCACCTATTGTTGTTTAAAATTTTAAACTAAAAAACACTTCATAGTTGCGACCACAGAGGAGGTATACCTAGAGTCGCAACTCAAAACTCAAGGCATTTTGCTCTCTTTCGGCCTAAAAAATTAAATATGATAAAATATCCACATCAATGCGAATGTGTAAGTTTCTCAATGCATTTCAAATGGGGTGAACCAATACATTAGCATTGATATGGAGTTACACAGATTCACGGACACAAGAAAAGAGAGTAAATTGCAAAATTTTTTGGACGGTGATTTTTAAAGAAAGAGAACGAGTTGTGACTCTAGGTAATACCTCCTCTATGGTTGCGCCCAAATCCAATTCATGGATTTTGTTATGTAAAGAGGCCTGAAGTGAATCACTCTTCAACCTTCATTTCAGCTCAAAATTACTTTTTACTAGTTATGTAAATTTTAAAATCCGTCCACTTAATTCCCTTATTCAGAATATTCGACAGTCTTTCCATTAAAGTCCTTCGAAAAAGGTGCTTCTTCAACTTCTAAGCAAACACTCTTACATTGTTCGAACTTTACGGCCGTCTTATACTGAAAGCAATCAATTAATCGATTTCTTCCATTGCCATCGGCCCATTTATCCAATCTACAAACTTCTTCTTCTCTCTCTTCTCCTCTTTCTCCACGATGTGAAATTAATTAATCCGCTAGCAATTTACTCTCATCCCTTCCCTCTTAAATTTTTTTTCGTTATTTCACATTGTGTCTATCTATATGTGTGTCTTTGACATTTACTGAGACAAATCGATATCATTATTTTGTCCGTGTGATTGCACTGGATCTATGAAATTTATCTTTAATCTTTGCATTTCACACACAATTGGTTTCAAAACCAAATCAGCCAATCTCTGCAAATGAATATTTCTCTATAATGTCTTTTATGGCTTATGGGTAAATAACCCGAACACAATCAACTGGAAACGTAAATTACTTTACCTTTACTTATTAAATATACGACAGCTCTTACCTCCTTCAGGCCCCCACATATAAATCTATTGCTCCATAAAACACCAACAACAGGATTACCAATAAATTATTCAATCACGTTGCCTGGCCTCCTTCTTTTGATGCAACAATTTGTGTAGTTGGCTATCTTAAACATCGACTAAGATAATTTACATTCATAGAGACAATAATTTATGCCCGGAGCGTTTGTGTCCTTGTAATAATGGACGCTCAAGAACAAGAGTATTGTCGCACAAGATTTTGGAATTATTGGAAAATTCAAAGAATCCATGCATTTACCTGTTCATGCATGGTAAATGTGGTGTTGGTAAACATTTTGGATACTTGACACATTTGTTGCCTTACTCTTGAGAAGATTTTATTCAAAAATCAAGATTTGGGTTATCATCAACATAATAACAAACCGAACGAATAAACCCACTTTGAATGCTTGATCATGTGGAATAAATCGTTTTCAAATCGATACTGTAATCAAAGGTGAATGAGTCTTGAATAGCTTTGTTCTTCTTAACTTTGCTTTGTCGTCTAAGGGGGTTGAAGTTTTTTTCTACTTATTTGACAAAAGAGTGGAATCGATATAGTGCGATGAACTGTAAATATAAATCAAGGATCAAAAGTGGCAGAGGTAAACACTTTTTTTTTTGTTATTAAGAAGAGCAGTTTTCGTCGGGACTCACAGGATCAAAGAAGATTAAGTAAATCATCACCAATGACAACTTGAATGAAAATATTTTCAAAAATAATTGTAGTACAGATGAATGAGTAGTTGATAGGTAAGCTTAACGTTGCGGGTTGCATTGTCTCAGTCTTTTAATACGTTTGATTTCATTTTTTTCTGATTTAAAGACAACAATTTAGCAAGCAGAGTTAAAGAATATATATTTTCTTGTGGTGTTAAATCTTTTTCTTAGGTAATACCGTTTTAGAGGGTGTGGGATCAAAATTCTACAGTGGTCAAAATTCTGTTGTCAAAATTTAGCTTACCAAAGTTCTGTACGTAATAAAGAAAAGACAGATTTGAAAATATTTTAAAACGCGTGTTTTTTAGGGAGATTAACGAACAGCAATATAATTAATTTAGTATTTTATTTTATGGCTGATGTGAAATTTAAATTTCTATTTACAATTATAACGAAATATTACAATTTACTTATTTGGTCACTAAATTGAGGAGTGGACCCGCGATAAAATTGAAATAAAAAATTGGCAACCGCCGCGCACGCTAAGCCCACTATTTATCAAGTCTTGATAAATAACATATACGCGATACAGTCCTACACAGATCTGACCCTGGAAACTACCGGGTAAAAGAAGAGGACGTAAAAACCGAAAGGAACAAAAAAAGAAAGCAACAACACGAAAACATAATGATACTCATTTGATTTTCGTGTGCTATAATTCACACTCATCACCGACAGAAAATGTATAAAATGAGGTGAAATCGAAAATCAGTTTTTGCTTCGCTTTCGCTTCGGTAGAGTCCACATCGTGCTGAATGGAAACACCTACGGCGCCGAGTGCTGGACGATAAGTAAAACCGGGTAATTAGTTCTAGGCACTTTCGAACGAAAAATTCTTCGCCGTAGTTTTCAGTCCCGTTTGCGCCGATGGCGAATGGATAAGAAAGTTCAACCAAAAACTGTACGAGATGTAAAGGGTAAAGGCTACAAAAGTAGACCGATAGAGACAGCAAACGACGACACATTTTTTCCCGCTCTGTTGACATTTCTCTTCAATAAGGTTTGCCATTTCTTCATGGAAAGGTATACGATCCAACAACGGCCGTACTTTTTCCGTGATGATCAAGACCGGCACGTTACTGTGAATGGGAATCGCTACCGCTCAATGCTAACGTGGTTTCAACAGGACGGTGCCACATGTCACACAGCGGGCCAAATAATCGAATAATTGAGAACGAAGTTCGATGAGCGCATTATCTCCAGAAATGGACCTGTGCCTCGTTCATGCGATTTAACGCCGTTAGACTATTTCCTGTGGGGCTACGTCAAATCTATGGTTTATGCCAACAAACCAGCGACGATTGATGAACTTCGTATGAATATCGAACGTGAAATTGCAGCAGTATCGGCGTCTGGACTTCTGCAAGCGTGCCCGTGGTGGCCATGAAAAAGAAACCGAGTTCCATACATCAAATGTAGTTCCACAGGAATAAACAATTTCATTGAAATCCAAAACCGTTTTTATTTTATTTAAGAAAACTTTTGTAGCGTCCCTATTGAAAAACGCTTTACCAAGATGTGGATGTATCCAGAAGGCCAAGAAAAGACGACTACATTGGCTCGACCACATCGAGCGAATGGATGACAACGCTCCAGCCAAGAAATTCTTCTCATCCCAGCCCACACTAAGACCGAACCTACGGTACAAGGACGAAGTGACTACGGATAACAGAGCGCCTGGTTTCGGCGACTGGCGAGTGCATGCGAGGGACCGTTCACGATGGAAGACTGCAATATCTCACGCTGAGATCCTTCATGTATTGAAGGAGAATGGCGAAGAAGATATAACAGCGAACTTTACGGGTTGTCCAACGACATGGAGCAATGCATAACTGAAAAATGTCCTTAAAAATTTATACATATTTGAAGGCTTTGAGCTAAGAAGAATAGCGACTCGACCGTTATACAATTTTAAAATAACTTCACAATATTCCCAAGCTTGCATGGTGGCACAAATCAAAACGCACCTCTTCCTGGTGGACGAGGAAGAGGCGAACGAAGTCGAGGTCGAGGGCAACTGCTAGTTGAAGATAAAGACTGTTGATATTAAAACAATGCATTTGTATTGTTATATCGTTGACCGTTGACCATTATGTTATTGAATAAAAAATAAAATTTTCGTAATCGTTGCTTTTTTTTTCTGCGAGAAACCGTACAGTTACGATCGATTTCGTACACTTTTTTTCAGCTGTCAGCTGTGAAGCTCCATCAACATCAATTCACCGTCGTCGTTTTAAACAATTGAACAATTCGAAGACATCATTGAGAGATTGACTAGAATTTTGCATAAAGACCCTGGCATGACACCATACAAAGTCCAATTGGTTCAGGAGTTGAAGCAAACTGACCATCCAATGCGTTTTCGCTTCGCTAAATGGGCCTGCGATCGACTTAAGAGAAGATGCCGATTTTGCCATAAAAAATATCTTTCCAGATGAAGCTCATTTTGATCTTGGCGGGTATGTTAACAAGCGAATTTGTCGCATTTCTGGCACAGAAAATCCAAACTATCAATTGGTGAAATACAACTGCACACAATCGATAATGTGCTTAAAAACTGGACCGATTGTGTAGGCTACTGCATGGCCAGCCGAGGCAGCCATTTGAATGAAATTATTTTCATTATAAACCGGATAGATTGTACTTTCAAAAAAAGAAATTTGAGAAGATATACAGCAGATTTTTATATAGCACTAGCTGACCCTGCAGACTTCGTACTGCCTCAATCGTTAATCTATAACACTTCCCACTACCCTTTAAACGCTACCCGCTTGTGCTACCCAGTACGTCTGCCCATATCCGTAACCCCGTTACGACACTACTCTGTTACCCGCTACCATTTATTTCTACACGCTTACCGTTACACCATTAGCCAGAAACCCACTACTTATTACCCGCAACCAATTTTTTTTTTTTTTGCATTTCAAATTTTCTTTTCCAACTTTTTTTTTTTACTTTTTCTTTCTTACCAGTTCCCCATCACAAATTTTCCAGTTTCCCTTTGAAAACCAATGAGTTTTCTGAGTTCCATTTGAAAACCAATTTTGAAATTTTCCAGTTTTTCATATGAAATTTTCCATTTTTCCATTTGAAAACTAATGCATCAACAATTTCATGCAATTTTCCATTTGGAAACCAATGAGTTTTCCGAGTTTTAAATCAAGAACTTTCTTTTTTTCCATTCGAAAACCCATTTTGAACTGAAAAATTCCTAGCAAAAAAATTTAATTTCCGACCTTTGTTAGGTTTTACCAGTTTTCCCACTCTTCCATGACGTTTTTCCAATTTTTTTTTCACAGAAATCATAACTGAATACAACAGGGGCCAGATTCTGTATGGCGAAAGCGAACGAACGTTTTCGTTTGTGCGAAAGATTTGCTTCATATAACTGGAAAAACGAAAGCTTTTTTCGTGCGTGCGAAAAAAAATAAACGACAGCAAATTGTTTGTCGTTTTTCTTATTCTGTGTTTTTTGCTGCCAACATTTTTATAAAAAGTAGAATTTATTTTAACAATATTGCAGCCTAAGCTAGTGACAACACAGATACTCTACTTTTATAAGTATCGTGCTTACAATTCTGACAATTTGTAAGACATGATCCTTGTCTCTTACGTGGCTCTCTCTCCCAATCACATATAGATGGTCCTCTTTCCCACTCAGACATGGCCCCACGCATGTGTCAGTGGTCGAACCCAAAGGTTTGGCATTCACACTTACTTGGTTATTGATTCAAAGTGATGGTAGAATAGTCTCGGTGGTTCTGTACCACGGTAGAGTATAAAGATAAACCAGGGCCGTAGTGGCTTATACGGTGTGCTATCAGTTATCAATGCTCAACTGACCTGTCTTCAAACTATCAAACTGCTATAGAACAAGATCTTTAGTTTCTCGTCTTTTTCAATCTTTTATCGAACAGCAACCTCCACCTTGTGCAATTCTTTAATCTGAGGCACTTTCTGTAGTTCTGAGCAGGATCTGTGAATCCTTGCACACGCATTTAATTTAAAAAAAATAAATAAATAAAAGTCATAACACAATCTGCCACAATAATAGTGATGACTCTTCTCAATTTCTATATGTTTATTAAATTTTACTTCAATCGATATGTTTTTCTTTTGATGCTTTTTTATTGTTTAATGTATTTTTTACTTAATATTGGTCGAAATTGATGTTGAAGTCCTTAAAAACGAAATACGTATGAGTTTTTAATTTTTTTTGTCTCATTTTAAATTATAAATCATGTACATAATTATCGATTTCCATGAGTGTTAGGTATCGATTAAATTTATTTCTCATCTCTCAAAATATTTTATAACTGTCAACATCTTAAAAAAATCTGTTCGATTTGAAGTATAAACGAATGCAAAACTAAAAACGAAATGCGATACAGAATGCGAATTATCGTTTTCGCACCATTTCTTTCGTTTTTGAAAAACGAACGATCGCTTTTGCTTCGTTTATTACAGAATCTGGCCCCAGTATTAACCATGAAAATTTCACAAATATCTGTTTGGCCATTTTGGAGTCTATAAGAGACATACAAACAAACACACATCCATTTTTATATATATAGAGATTTTCAAAAAAAAAAACCTTTTTAGCGTAAACTTTATTTCTTTAAAATATATTTTCAACCAACTGGAGCTGCTCTCCGATCCAATAGTATTTTGCTGACCGATTTCCCTTCTGGAAGCAAGTATTCGACTACATTTGAGTCACTTCATCTGATCTGAGAGTATCGAAGACAAGGCGAAAACCAACACTAATTTATTAGAGTAGTGCCGCTAACAGGAGCTTCTTGATGTTTCACAATCATTACTGTGAACAGGAATCCTATTCCTTGATCCATTGGGTGGGTCAAAGACACGGCAAAAATTCAGCAACAACACCGAAGACATAAACTCTAACAAAATTTCGCGATGTGATCCGCGATGATCCAAGGACTGAGCCAGGAACCGGGAAGCAGTTTGTCGTTGCTGTGGTATTATAAATTTATTTGGTACCAGATAAACTAATGTGCAATTCTGTTAAATTTAAGAAATTATTAAATAAAAAGCTGTCAAGCAAATGATAGTGAAGGTTAGTTCTGTTATTTGGTTTGAGTCTCCAACGTTCTCTGACCTCAGCCTTTGAAAATAAGCATCACAAGTTTGCCATCCAACTTTTAGATTTAAGCAACCATTAATAAATCATATTGAAGAGGATAGTACGATTACGTCTACTTGAAAAAAGAAAAAAATCGACAGATTTTGCAAATGATTTTCCCAGGAAAAGAAGATAGTTGGCACGACCAAATCGGGTATTCATTCAACATTACGTTAACTTGTATTCATAAAATTGAATTCATCCGAAATAACATAACTGATCCACTCACTTGTGTTCACTTTCACTTCATCGACAATTTTTTATACCTTAAATTTTTCTATCTCATTTAACTCACTGAACAAAAAAATTAAACAAAACGACAAGAAATCACAATTGATTCCTTCGTGTCAACTCCATTAAACAAATATAATAATTCACCTTCTTAAAGGATGCTCAAATTTTGTGAAGGTATTTTGATAAAACAATATGAAAAAATTCCACATGCACAAAATCGATACAATGAAGAATCCAACCATGAGAGAAGAAACGAATGAAAAAAGTTAAAAAGACTTAATCCACAAGGGAAGTCAAATTGAACAAAAAACTCAATTATTTTCGAATTTTCAAAGCTTTAGCATGAGACTTCATAATATGGTATAGATTTTGATGTGTTCAATTGGGTTTTGTCGACTGACGAGTCGACTGGAACTTTTTCACTTTTTTTTCATTTTTTGTTGTTGTTCACCTTTTTTAGATTTATTTCCCAAGTGAATATACACTGAAAGTGCAGACAAGAGTCGGTAACAATGTCAGAACAAAATATAGCAACCAACCGTTGTCAGCTTTCACCTGAGATATCATCTTCAAAAAAGGATGATTCAAATGAAAAGCATAACATACTCCTTCATAAGCATACGCACACAGAAGGACTTTGTTTAGTGGAATGGAAGACAGGTGAATACTGGATTTTAATGCGATGAAGCAGAGATAAGATATTATATCGTTTGTCAGATAAATATATATTTGTGTGTCTTTTGGGAGCTACAGCGAGCCCAAAAATAAACGGTGTGTTTATTTTTAAACGTGATTTATTCACAAAGGATATTCTAAAAAAAACATTCTTAATTTTGACATGTTGGTCAGATTTGTAGGTACATGATTGAGTCAGAATATTTGACTTAAAGAATTGTTTCTTTTTTTTTTCAAATAATGGGTTATTGGGACACTGATAATTGTTTCCCGCTCTAAAACTTGACAACAAAATAAAATACCGCCATATAGTAAAATAAGTTGTCTTGAGCTTAATCGATGTCTCCAAATGTAGTGCAAAACTTTTCTCTGAACGAGAAACTGATAATCTTGTCAACACTCAGGGTCATCGTTGTAATTGCCTCAAAAAACACTTATAGAATTTGATTTGCGGAAGATCAGCTGGATGCGATCGCGAAACTTGATTTCGCAGAAGGGCCTCCCATGGTCGACAGGTCGAAGCGGAGTAGGCTCTTACTTAGTGTTCCCACCAAGGCACTCCCACCGAGGGACGGCAGCGAATGAATTTCTTCTTTGGAATCAACGGTGGCGTCTCCAGTTCCAGTTAGGCCGAACTACTTGGTGAACACCTTTACGGGCTACTTCGACTTATTTGAAGCCCAGACCATAAAAGGAGCGGTTTTTCCGGCTCTTGCACTTGGAGTCACATCAAGTGCCTGATACTCCAGGTTGGGGGTTGTGCGTTCGGGTGACTTCCCGACCACGTAGAAAAAAGTTTAGTTGCGAAGCAACAACAGGCCTCGGAAACGGACGGATACACTGATGACGACCCAAGCAAATGTACAAAGGACAACGATTTTCGGATATGCACGTGGAATGTTAGGTCCCTTAATAGACCGCGTGCTGCCGAACAGTTAGCGGAGACCCTCAACTGCTACAAAGCAGATATTACCGCTATCCAGGAAATGCGATGGGATGGACCGGGCAAAAGGAGGATGAAAAACTGCGACATCTACTATGGTAATTGTTACCGAGAGCAACAACAGCGACTATTTGGATGCGGATTCGTCGTGGGAAGCAGACTCAGGCAAAAAGTCTTGAGCTTCAAATGTGTGAGCGAACGCATCACGACAATCCGAATCAAGGCTAAATTCGGCAACATTAGCTTAATATGTGCGTATGCCCCCACAGAAGAGAAAAAAGACGACACCAAAGACGAGTTCTACGAGCTCCTTGACAAAACATACGAGCAATGTCCTAGTTATGACATTAAAATTGTCCTCGGCGATTTTAACGCAAAGCTGGGAAAAGAGGACATCTTTGGTGGAACGGTCGGAAAGCACAGCCTGCAACACACCACATCCGATAACGGATTCAGGCTGATCGATTTTGCTGCGGGGCGAAATGTTGTGGTAGCAAGCACCTGGTTCCCTCATCTCAACATCCATAATGGTACATGGAGATCTCCTGATCAATCAACCGTCAACCAGATTGATCACATTGCGATCGACGGAAGGCACTTGTCCAGCATTTTAGATGTTCGAACTTTCCGAGGAGCTAACATTGACTCGGACCACTACTTCGTCGTAGCCAAGGTAGTGCTACAAATATCCCGACAACGGCCAAAACAAGGAAATGCTGCAAGAAAATTCGACGTCGGACGGCTACAATCGCAAGAGATCGCCAGATCATTCTCTGATCGAGTGTCAAGTAACCTCTTAAGGAGTCCTATGCCGCCAAAATCAAGTATCGAAGACCAGTGGCAACATTGCCAAAGAGCAGTTAGAGATGCCGCCTCTAATGTGCTGGGTTTCACACAGCCACCAAAACGAAACCCCTGGTTTGATGAAAAATGCAGGCAGGCCCATGCACCCAAGCAGGAGGCATACAAAGCGGCGCTGCATAGAAGGACAAGAGCTGCTCGTGAGCTCTACGAGCAAGAGAGAAGAGAGGAACGCCGGCTTCTCAGGAGGAAAAAGAGAGAGCATGAGAAGCGTCAGATCGAGGATGTTGAGAGAGCCAACAGCAGGAATGAAGTTCGGAGGTTTTACCGAAAGGTTAAACAGCTGGCTCAAGGTCATCGAGCAAGAACTGATGCCTGCAGAGATAAACAAGGGAACATCATAGTAGAATCGCAGTCAATGCTGGGGATTTGGAAAGACCACTTCTGTAGATTGTATAACGGCGACGACGAACAAAATACCGCCGTTAGACAGGAGCCTTTCATCGGACACGATGATAGCCAACAATTCCGTGAACCCGACCTAGAAGAAGTGAAAACCGCAATATCACGGCTGAAATCCAACAAAGCCGCTGGAGCAGATGGACTAGCTGCTGAGTTGTTCAAAGCAGCAGGCGACGAGCTAGATAGGAGCATGCACCAGATCATCTGTAAGATATGGTCAGAGGAATGCATGCCCGATGAATGGAACCTCAGCATTGTTTGCCCGATCCTGAAAAAGGGAGATCCTCTAAACTGCGCCAACTATAGAGGAATAAGTCTACTAAACATCGCCTACAAGATCCTCTCTGCCGTAATATGTGAACGTCTGAAGCCTTTCGTAAACAATCTGATTGGTCCTTATCAATGTGGCTTCAGGCCAGAAAAGTCAACCATCGACCAAATTTTCACGTTGCGGCAGATCCTGGAAAAGACCTATGAACTCCAAATCGATACCCACCACCATTTCATCTATTTTAAGGCCGCGTATGACAGCATCTACAGAGACGAACTGTACAAAGCTATGTCTAGTTTTGGCGTCCCTGCCAAGCTCGTTCGCTTGTGCAAAATGACGATGGAGAACTCACGCTGCTCCATCAAGGTTGGCAACGAGCTCACGGAATCTTTCGACGTCAAAAAAGGATTCAGACAAGGCGATGCACTGTCATGCGATTTCTTTAACATAGATCTTGAGAAGATAGTGCAGAACTCCAACGTCAACACCAGAGGCACTATCTTCCAAAAATCTGTTCAACTTCTCGCGTACGCCGATGATATTGATAAAATGGGAAGAACACAGCGTGATGTCAATGGCGCCTTTGTGAGAATTGAGACAGAAGCGGCAAAAATGGCTTAGCGGTAAATGAGGGAAAAACGAAGTATATGCTGTCTTCGAGGAAGGACACCCAACACCGTAGGCTCGGGCAGAACGTCACAATAGACGCGTATAACTTCGAGGTAGTAGAGAAGTTTGTCTACCTAGGCTCCGCTATTAACACGGGCAATAATACCAGCGCCGAGATCAGACGAAGAATAACTCTTGCTAATCGCTGTTTCTTTTGGCTTAGAAAGCAATTGAGTGAAAGGCCTCTCTCGAGCAACTAAGGTAAAACTGTACAACACACCCATCATCCCAGTCCTGCTGTATGGTGCAGAAGCATGGACCCTGACAAAATCGGATGAAAGTGCCTTAGGCTGTTTCGAGAGGAAAGTTCTTCGGGTCATCTTTGGCCCCGTGTGCATTGAAGGGGAATGGCGAAGAAGATACAACAGCGAACTTTACGGGTTGTACAACGACATGGACCTAGCCAGAAGGGTCAAGGTCCAGAGACTCAAATGGCTCGGTCATTTAGAGCGAATGGACACCAATGCTCCGGCCCGGAAAGCCTTCGACACTATTCCCGAGGGACGTAGGAGGAGAGGAAGACCGCGACTCAGGTGGCGCACTCAAGTGGAAGAGGACCTCAATCAACTTGGAGTGCAAAACTGGAGACGACTAGCTAAGGATCGAGCTAGCTGGCGGAGCCTGTTGATTGAGGCCCAAGTCCACAACGGACTGTAGCGCCACCTTAAGTAAGTAAGTAAGCAATAGCACAAAGGGGATGGCTTAGCCTGCCGCCTCTTCAATCTGGCGTGGGAGAAAGCTATCCGTGACTCTAGAACATAATATATCATCCAGTTATTAGCATGCGCAAACGACATTGACATCTTTAGAAGGAATCCAAAATCTGTACAATCCTCATTCTCATTTATCCAGGTCGAGCTGGTTGCAGAAAACAAATTAGTGAAGAAGTAAGTACATATGGTCATTGTGGTAGAAGAACAACTATTAAGGAGGAGGATCCTTAGCCAAAGAACTCGGAGTTCTAAGCCTCGTTCGAAAAAAAGGAGAGGAGAGTAAGGAGAATAGTTGGTCCCGTTTGTGATGAAAGACGAATCCGGAGACAAAATAACTATGGGCTACATCAAATCTACTTTGAAGCATACTTGACACCAGGTCGTATGAGTGAAGAGGAAACGGGCCGGAAGGTCCTTTACGGTACAATGTTCATGGTAGGAAATAACGCGGTAGATCAAATTTGCGCTGGAAGGATGGCATACACCAGGATGGCCAAAACCTTTGGATCCGGAACTGGATGACGTCGGCTAACAATCGGGAGAATGTTGGAACTTGATGAAGGAGGCCCGGACCAGATCCCGGTTGTGAAGATGAAAGGAGGAAATTCATTGGCCAGATGATGATGATGATGATGATGATGATGATGATGATGATGATGATGATGATGATGATGATGATGATGATGATGACACCTCCTACATGTTCATTATCAACTACTTAATCGCACAAGATTGCAACGATGAACCAAGAATTAATTGTAAAGTAAATACATTGAAGCAGGCAGAGGCGAATGGAAAGTGTTAACAATTGCGGAACTGGTTAAGGTATTGTGGAGGAATTCGTGTAATCAGCAGTGTATAGTTAAACAAGGTGACTGCCTAGTGCCTGGTGATTTCATGTATTTTGTCTTCCTTACAACTTGCAACTTACATCTTCTTTGGTGAACTTTGTGTAGGCACCCACTCATTAAAAATAACATCTTCTCTCGCAGAATCTTCTATCCTTCCCTTGGTATTGTTAAGTCATCATAATAACTTTAATTAATCTGGATCTCCATTTCATTCGATTCCAGCAGAAGCAAACATTTATCTTATCCATATGCATTTCTCAGGCAATTGTGCAATTATCTTGCAACTTAATCTGTTCCAAATTATCCTGCAATGCAATCACAACATATTCATATAATCAAGGATTTCAAATGCATTTTCAATACTTAAATAGTTTTCTCATGCTCCAGCTGCTCAATTCTGAATTTCCATTTCAACTTCAGGTCCGACAAGCTTCTATGACGAAGATTATTTAATTTCCTCTTCCATTTCTCGTTTAAATTTTCTCCCGCACTCCAGGAATTTGAAAATCGAAAATCGATTTCTTTCGTAACTACCTACTTTCGCTCGTCGATATTCAATTACCCTCGGCAAATCGCATAATCTGCCAATTTATCTTTACATCTAGGCATTACCATCACATCCTAATAATCAACAAACATCGACGTGTAACGGTAACGTTCAGCAATCGCAAAATGACACAACACGCAAGTCACTGTTTTCTGTGTCATCGTCATCGAGTTGTCGTTTTTGATGCTGATGTTGAAGTCGACATCAACATCTTTGGGACAGTATCCTGAATCCAAATCGATTCGTCTTGGTGTTGGCTTAGATTCTGTTTCTGCTTCGGGTTTTTGTATTGCTGTCGCAATCGTAGGTATACTCAAACGTCAGCATCAGCAACAGAGCTAGCGAGCAACAAATGTCGATTACATTTCGATTTTGCACTTGGCTTTCCTTGAAGCAACTCAGCTTTATCAGCGACTCGTAGGAGATATAAGTGTATCCATTCTGCTATTCCTAACGGCTATATACACGTTTAACGGTATTAGAATTTATACGAGAATATTTTGATCCCCAAAAGCCTATCATAACTGTTGCCGAAGAGAATGCTACTCTTCTGTAGGCGTTTATATACCACAATCGACTCTGTGAAAGGATAAGACTGATTCCCTTTGAGTTATGTAAGTTTCGAGACTTTTAAGGCAAACAAGATTGAAAAGGGCAAAAAGGGCTTATGGAGACAACAATCACAACAGAAACAGAACACAACTTTCTTACAACAAACTTTGATTACAGTAAACTAAACTTTGTTTTTGCGTTTCGTCTGATGCTAACTGTTCTTCTGATCTGTAGTGCTTATGGTGTTATTGATGTTATTCGTCACCGTTATGAGCCGCGTCAATGCTGTACGTGTTCGTTCATGTGTTTGTGGGTGTAATAAGACATTACTTATTGATGTAAATAATGTAAATCAGTCTGATGTTGACACATTTGTGCTCTATGGCAAACATGAATGTGTCGTCAATACGGCTGAATGGAATTGGGAGCAATGTATGTAGTCCTGCTTCGTTTCCTGTTGGTATTATTTGAATTCAATGGTTTTCGGAATTAGGTGATTTTTCCATGTCACTGAAAGAAGTGACGAATAACAATGGGAAAGTGTTTTATTTTTCGAGGTTTGTTGACTTTAATGTATGGGCCGATGAAGGCGGTGTGATATGGCAATGAATGATTAATACTCGGAAGTTAAATAGAAAAAAGGAATAAAATGCACGAGTGATTCGCAATTCCGCTTCTATTAAAAGTATCTTGTTTTGAGCAGAAGGTTTTGTGGCGGGTTTAAGTGATTAGTTGTGGGCCGGCGCGTGGGGTATTATCACTAGTGCTGGCAATAAAAGCCGAACGTAAATTCGTAATTAAGTGGAGTGTTTTGCAGAACTTTCTACTATAGGTCTTATAGTCCCGTTAAAAAATTTAGTAACTGCTCGAAAACTCTATTAACTGAGTCCAGAAGACATGTTTTAAAAAATTGTTGAGATTAAGCAGATCTGCGGTTAAAGACGCTCTTGTGTAGGAGACTGATTTTTAAGTGGGCTAAAGTGTTCGAATGGAATGATTCGTTTACGTCTCTAGAGTATCTAACAAAGATAGATCTGTACTTTTCACAATTCCCGACTCTAAACCAATCGAGAGGTCAGAACGAGGACGTACGAACTTTCTTAGTAACGACTGTGTCTATCACCTGGTAAAGTTAGCATCAATTGCTTCAGTAGTCCCGAAAAAGCTAAAGGCTTCGATTATTATTTTTCATAAGATACTCTTAGCCAAAAAACTGAACCGAATTGGAAGTTAATAGCCTGTGGAATCAGTACACGATAATACAAGAGATTATCAAGGAACACCGAAGTTCAGACGACCTTAAGCAGAAATAAAAGAGCACGCACAGCTTCACAGTTTAAGGATTTCGAAAATTCGATTACTTACACCAACAATCGACGGTTCAATAAATGAGTTAAGAATTTTTTTTCATCAGGTTTAGTTCAAGTATCGGAACTGCACCAAAGCATATGGAATGGTATAGGTGAATTCCAACAGAACCTTTAGTTTATTTTGTTAACTATGGTCAATGAAGATCCAATCTCAACACCCAGTTTGATGCCTTGGCAGGGTCCGTCTTATTTCTTGCTTTATCCCGATATATTCACTCTGCCAGGACTGACCGTTGATCCTCAACATTTTTTTACAGGGCGACTAAGACATGTTGAACGTGGCACAATCCGCCGACTTTGGGGATGAACTTTTGCCCCCTAGTCAGGAGAACATTGTAGGGCAACCTACACTTCCTGGAAGCACGTCGATTGTAAAATCTAAAACTCAACCTCGTAATCAGCAATACCAATCAATGCTGCTTAACGGAAAAATAAGAAATCGTCCGGGGTTTGCTTCAAAAGCCAGTTCAAGAGGATTTCTTTCAGGCATTTAAATAATCCTTATTAGACTGGAACCTGTTCCTGTTGCTTATGCAAATGTTGCAAATAGAATTATAGATATCAGGAAAGTTCACCTCCATGATAAGTGATATCACTGTGCTACAAACTGTGGTTTAGGTGCCAACCAATGCAAAACTTTACTGCTGCAGTTCACTTCAAAAAAACTTTCGGCAAAAAATTCGGGTTTGCAACCGAAGATTATATGTGGACGTACACAGCTGTGGTCCACCCAATCCTTACCTACGCTACGGTTTGATTGTATGGTGGGCTGCACTAAGCAAAGCCTAAAATATTACAAAACTGAAAAAGGTTCAGAGAACAACTAGAAACGGCTTTACTGGAATTTTGCGCTCATCTCGATCGGACGCCTCTTATGTGGCTTTTCTTACAACCACGAAGAATTGCTAATAAAATTCAATATTTTTTTGGCGTGTAAGAAATGTGCAAAAACGAATCAATCCCTTTTTTGAATATGGCTGTGTTGTCTGGTCAGCTGTAAAATCGTTTTGTGCATGATAATCACAACAACAGAAAACTCAGCTGTAATGTATGTGTAAAATCCGTGTACAAGTATATGTAAATCCGTCTCCAAAAAGAGATTCAAGAGAAATCAATCCTTCGAGCAATAAATTCAATTTCCTTGTGAAAGAAATGCGTTTAAGGGAAACAAATTACCATTTTTATGTCACGGATCAATTCTTGGGTTGTAAGAAAAGCCACATTACAAATTGAAATGCACATTAAATATATATTATCTTGTTATGGTCAAAGGAATCGGGTAGCTGGTATTCAAGTACCTACACGTACACGGTCATAGTAATACTATCCTTATCCAGTGGACATTTTTTCGACAAGAACCTATTATTACACCCCTACTGTTACCCTCAGTAAGGATTTTAAGGTTATCATTCCCTCCCGCGATGAGAGATGGAGCAGGAATTTCCTCCCAATTTTTAAATGACTCCGATTTTTTTCGGCCTCCCGACTTTGCTATTCCTCGCTACCTGCAATTGAAACGTCCTCATCATCATCTAAACTAGTCCAAAAATTACAAAGTGAGCTCACAAACATGAACATTGGACTCAGGGTCACTCTTATCTGGGTTTCAGGTTACAATGATTTTTAGGGTAATAAACGGGCTGACCAACTGGCAAGGTAAGGATCAGCACTTCCTTGCAAACTCACGGAAAAAGTCTGCATTATTCTTAGCGCTATGAAGGGCAAGTTCATCTAAATTTTTCTCGCTGAACTAGGTGGGGTAGCCTAACCAACTGTATATAAGAAAGATATAGCCCATCTGCAATAAATCCTGAACTAATTAATGTTACGCGCTGGAAAATATGAGAGCCAAATCATTGGGAAAGCCCTTTTTCAATGACTAAAATGCAGTGTCCGAACAGAAGCACAAAGATTAAATCTTTTTCCTTGACACAACGAAGTCTTCGAAACTCAGAACTTTATACAATTCCTCTGGTTTACAAGTTAAGCTAATTTTTATGGCACACTTGAGCGCTGATTGGGTCACAGACAAGTGACAAGTATCATCTCAGTTATTCCAAGTCTGCGCCAGGTTAGGAGAAAAAATTGAGTTTCAACAGTTAACACAATATCTTCTGCAAACCTTGGATGACACTGGCTAAGCTGTACTTTAGACCTCTATAAGAAAAGTCGGGATATCTTTGACTTGAAGTGAGGATGAAAAAAAAGTTCTGACTATAAGCGGACATATTATAATAACAGCCCACTGTACAACACCCACATCATCATCAAAATTAGATGAATGTGCCTAAGGTTGTTTCGAGAGGAATGTTCTTCGGGTCACTTGGCCCCGTGTATTGATGGGGAATGGCGAAGAAGATACAGCAGCGAATTTTACGGGAAGTACAACGACATGGACCTAGCCAAGAAAGGTCAAGGTCCAGAAACTCAAATGGCTCGGTCATTAAGAGCTAATGGACACCAATACTCCAGCGCGGAAAGCTTTCGATACTATTCCCGAGGTACGTGTGACGAGAGGAAAACGGCGACTCAGGTGGCGTGAACAATGAACAATTGTAAGAAAGAAGAAAAACTTAAGGATTTGTTCTATAAATTCTGGAAGTAATGCCCCAAAAGCACAACTTGCAACTGCTTTTCAAAAATTTTCTTAAAGGTCGGCCAGCCTATCTATCTATCTTTCTATCTATTCACATCTTCTTTAGGTACTTATTATTAGGTTATTCCTATTCCAGCGTTAATGTTACTCAGTCACAGTGGCGTATTATCCTAAAGGCAAACAAGGCATGCGCCTAGAGGCACGAGGCAACTAAGGGGCGCGAGACAACAAAGGGGCGCGGGACAACAAAGGGGCGCGAGGCAACAAAGGGGCGTGCGGGCACAAATAATGCGAGTTAATACGAGGTTGTCAAAGTAGCAAAAGTGTATGAACTCGAAACGTATTTGTCACTTTTGTTAAAATAAAAATCTGTCCTGAGCAATTTCAATTACAGTACAGAGTCAACTCAGTTTGCCTACTTCGCAACCTTCAGCAAACGACTTAGGTTCCTTCTAATTTTGTAAGTCGTAAGTGTTTTTGAATTTTGATTTGACTTATTGTAAGGGCAAATAACTTAATGGTTGAATTTCATCAGCGGATGATAAACATTTTTTACTGCTTTTTAAGTATTTTCTAGATTGATTTTTGAGGCGATAAGATTATGCGAACTGAGTTGCAACTCAGTTTCCATAAACACCAACTCGAGTTAGGTAACTTAGTTTAGGTACACTTCATTAATTTTAATATTTCGCACCGAACTCGAGAGATCTTTCGGATCTCATCTAAACTTAGTCCCTTTCTACTTGCCCCCATTTCAACGCGTTCTCCTAAGGTATGGTACAGTGTTTGCTGTTAAGCCAAATATTTTTGTAATACAGGGGCGCCGCCAGTGAGTTGCTTGCCTATGGTACCCTCAACGTTTAATCCGCCACTGCGCTGTCATGAGCAAAAAAAAAGAAATGTTTTATTGAATTCATTTAAGAAATCCGAAAATTTAAATCTGAAATAATGATTAAATCTCCAAAACACGACATGCAAGAGGAGTTTTAAGAAATATTTGCCCATCAATCAGACTTGGCCTCCCCCAACCATGAAATCAACATTTAATCCAAATAATCAATAAAATTCTTCTTTCATCTTATAAGCTTTTTCTTTCGAGGACAAAAAAAAAAAATAAAATGAAAAATCGATTTCTACAAACCATCTGCCTTTAACGATTTACATAAAAACAACTCAAACTTATTGAATTTCCTTGCTCCCATCCCCAGATATACTACTCAACATGTAGGTATCTTATTGACGTCCCGAAGAGAAAGTTTTACTTCATTAAATAACAAGATTTCTACTTATTTGGCCATTAATTTCGATGTTTTCCCTCATCCTCCTGCCGCAACGCAGTCAAACAAACTCAATTTATCAACAATTTCCAAACACAAGTCGTATTCCAGATAGCTAGAAAACAAAAATACAAACACAAGAAACACAGATACGACCTTTTGCGCGCTTATTTCAATCACTCAAAGTCACACCTCTCCACCTTCCTTTTTGCCAAAGAACTGACACAAAAAATTGTCATCCCGAAATGGATAATACTCCAAAACCAAAGCAAGGCAAAAAAGAAGGACAAATAAAACCGAAAGTACCTAACCTACCCTCAAGATTGTGCCAAGAGATAAAAATGTCCTTAAATACCTTTTCCATTACCAGAAAAACGGAACCGAATGGCAACAGAATTATCTTATTTAAGGAAGAAGGAAGCTAAAGATGAACCATTAGCATTAAGTTCTTCCTTTCTCCGTTTTAACGACATTTATATAATTTTTTTTGTGCGACGCGTGTTTTTGTTCGAATTATGACCGTACGGAGTAGAAATCGTTCCAAGGACGAAGTAGAATATCCATTGGAATTTTGGGGGTGTGGTGGCGATGTAAAGTCAAATAAACATCACACAGTGGAAGGACATCATCTTGACCTTGAGGCCTAAATTCTATACCAACATTGATGGATGTATGAATTTAAAAGGACTTGACAATAAGGACATTCTTTGTTTCATGGCCTTTTCGATTCCCTCTTGTAATAAAGAACAAATAAACACAGAGAGTGGTCTAGATTGGCATATATAAGTGTGTTAGAGAGCCGCTCCGTTCATCCTGAAGGATACAAATATTCACACTTGATATTGTTTTGCTTACAAGTCAAATGGACTATCCACTTGCTCATGCTCATTATCATTATAATATACTCGTTCTATGTTGTCCTTTTTGAGGCTATATTATCGCATCGAGAGTGATGGAGTATGCTGCCCGGCCATGACGAGCCTCTAGAAATTCATTCACACATTCACTTTCACCTCTTCACATTCTGACATCCATCCGTGCTGTTAAGTTTCGGTACCCATAATCAACTCAGCCCACTGTTGGGGCTTTTGGTCTTTCTTTATGTGAATATGAATACAGTTTGAACCTAAAGCGAATGTCCAGGACGTGATAAAACTTTAATTTTTGTTCTCAAATTGTATTTTGACGATGGTAATTCTTTGTGTGTGTGTGTTAAGAACCAAGTGTGTTGAAGAACAGCAAAATGAACTTCCAGCCCGAAAAAAGGTCAAATGGAATTATTGAAAAGTCAGAGGTGTTCTTTTATTTTTCTTTCTATGTACATAATTTTTTTTAGAATTGGAGGCTTTTGGTTTTATAGGAGCAGACTTCATGTTTAGCATTTAAATTTTGCAAGGAATTTATGTTAATGTAAGCAGCAGATGTCGTCATTTTAAGCCTTGTTAAGCTAGAATTTGGTTTGCAAACACACGAACGAAAAAAAATGAAAATGTAAAGTGAAAAAAGAACGAACGTGCATTGAACTTCTAACAGCTTTTAATGAGTTCACTGCTGGTTCTTTGGTTAAGTTATATTTTTTCTCAAATTTTCCCTCACGAATTTTTGGTTTCAATCGATTTTAATAAAATCATATTGCAACATAGACGTAAAAGAAACTTTGGATGGCATGTCAAATATTAGAAATTGATTATCTCCAGTAACATTGAGACCTAAAGGATTTTTTTTTTTTGCACTGAAACCGAAATACTACCTCTATGTATTTCGGACTCCTAGAAGCGGTCAGTTAAAGCCGATACAAATGATCTTTTTAATTTGATGGGGTGAGTCCTTTTTGAGAAGAGTTAGATCTGAGATTGGTTACACACCCCAAAAAAAAAAAATCCGACGTCAATAACGATCTAAATATTTTTAAATGGAATGCATGATCGCTCTATTAACTGGAATTTTAGAGCCAATTTGTAAGTGTCTTATGAAAATCTGAATATGTGTTATCGTAAAAGGCACCATGGGTTGACTTGTTATAGGCTGCCAAATTGTATAAGCTTTAAAAGCAAATTAAAAACAACATTCCTATTACGAGTCTATACCTATAGAAAGGACGGTCAGTTCCTGTCATAGATATATGTACAATGTACATGTTGGTTAATTTTTGAAGTATCAGTTTTAAGTCACTTGCTTAAACATACAAACAAAATTCCATGTTTTGATTTGCTTTTCAGTTCTGACTTAGAGTTTTTCTTCGCTTTGAATTTTGCTTATTCCGCCCTAGAGGTTATTTTAAATTATTAAATTAAATTTTATTTAACGTCTGTTTCATAAGTAAGGTTCTGATTAGTTAACCAGCATTTAAACTAGCTGCCAGTTAAATCCTCCCGATAGTGATCTTTACGTTTCACATTCATACTTCAGATAAATTTATGTTTTGGGTAACTAATTGCCAGGTATTCCAACTTTCCACTTGGAAAGGTTTTGACAAATAGAAGAAAATTGTAGGTTCTTGGTTTTGCTAAATCGAATATGGGAAATATCAGTAAACAAAATGAATTTGCATGGAATTATTATGACAACGAAAAAGCCTGAAAAAAAAATTAACATATAACAAAAGGATATTTGTTGCTGTGTCGGAAATTAGTTTGGATACTCTCAACTTATTACAGGTCAGAACCACTATTAACTTTTGTGGGCACTCGAAAATCAGAAGTAATATACGGCAATGAATGCGATTCATTGAACGCCAGCCTTTGAAAGTTATAATTCTTTGTTTGACTTGTCGTGATAGTTGGCCATGCTTATTATCAATCAGTATACAGGCTGATTATCAATCGAATCATTATTGGTATTGCAGAATGTAATCCATCAAACCCATCTCTATTTTGAATAAACCCGAAAATATTGCGAATATTTATAATTTAGCAATTCTATGATGTCCAAGGGTTCCTTGAAATACGTTCTAACTCGGAAGACAAGGTTTCATGGTAGCTCCGTTCATGATAAATGTATGTCTTGGGATTTGTATATGGATCATGTATATCAAAGAAAGTACACAACACATCGCTTCTTTCTTCAATCGAAAACGAGCCCAAAAGTCAACCCCGTCCAAGGATTCCATAAAGTCCGTTCCACACGCTTTCGTGGTGGCTCCATATCGCGAAAAAAAACTCATCAAATTCGTCATCTAACATGTCGAGCAAAATGACCATTTTATTGGAAAAAAATTACAACTATTTAAAAATCCTTGCTTTTCAGAAATTGGTTTCCATTTTAATTGAAAGAATGACCAATCTTGTTTTTTCAGACTTTTAATTCTATTAACTGCCAGTTAACTTTTTTATAGGGCACTTCATCCTCCCTATAAGTTAAATAAATAGAGTGGCGCGACCCCTCTTGAAGAGCCAAGGCCTTAATGGCTTACTCTCATCAACAATTCACTACGTGCGTATGAAGAACGGCAAAGTTGAGAAGCACTTTTTCATGACAGATGATATTCTTGGAAGTTTTGTCAGTTCTTCGCAAGAGGCAGTGCCCGTGAAAGATGAAACAAAACTAGCAGGACTCGAATCCACGACGTTCTGCTTAGCAGCCGACGCACTTAAACACTAAGCTACGGACACGGCCCTAATCTTTCAGGCGACTTCTTCCTTTGGGGCCACGAGAAAGATAAGGTCTACGCCAATAGCCCGCGTCGATTCAACACAATAAAGATGGAATTCATGAGACTATCGAGGACATAGGACAGCCACTTTGCGATTTGGTTAAGAAAAATTTCATGAAAAGGATATGGTCCTGTAAGCGTTGTCGTGGCGGCCATTTGGCTGTTGTTGTGTTTCATTATTAACGGCATACCTTCCTTTTTGTAATGAAATAAACATAAACGTACGATCATATATCTTAAGCAATGCTATTTTCTTTTTGAATATCAAAGTAACACCTCCTATTGGAAAACCCTTTACAAGGAACCCTGCTTTTAATCAATACGGCAATGTCTCAATAAATATTATTAGCCATGTTCACACGTGAAGTGTGTTCATAAGCGAAAGCGAGTTTTATTCTTCTGTAGATTTTGCTTACTTAAAGAAAAAAAAGAAAAAAAAAAAAACAAGAGACGATGATAGGAAAACACAAAGAAAAACTCAAAATTTCTCCCCTCAATCTTTTTTCATTATTTTTGATTTTTGTTTCCCCTTAAGTCTTCTGCTAGCAATCCCGCTTACCGTCACTAATCAAATAAGAATTTGAATTTTCTTCACGTGTGAACAAGGTCATTCAAATTCAAATCATTCGAAATACAGTGAAATTCAAATGCGTTTTAGATATTTTTTCTTTGAAAATTTTCAAATCAAAACGACAAAACCTAATGCTTGGTTGCGAACCTTAACACTTTCCCGAAAAGTTCGTCATTGAATACGTAGACTATTTTTTCTTCACCTCCAAACTTGCAATTGAAATTTTGCTTCGACATTGTTTTTCATTAATTTTTCAATGATTTCCAATCGAATGACGTTGTGCAGCCTTGCTGGATTCAGTTGTAATTTATGCGGTGGAATCGCTGACAAATCCAATGAGTTCAAAAACTCTGTAAGGTAATAATTTTCAGCATTGTTCGTATTGCAAACTGTACTATATATAGGTACAGAATTTGTATGACACCAAGGCCCCTTGCAACAACTGATGTATATTTAGATTGAAACTAGCTGATACCCGCGGCTTTGACCGTGTTAACCCTGAGGTGACTTTTTTGTTGCAATTCCACTGACGTGATAGTCCACCAGGCATCATTTGGACAGCTTGTATTTCAAAACATTGTCTCATATTGATATTTTTAACTATGCTATTTTAAGGCTTAAGCTATCCATTACTATTTTTAACTTCTCATATATGCTAAATACAAATACACATTTAAGGCTTAACAAGTTTTATTGATGCAACATTAATTGCTCATCAAAAACTAACGATATTTTTTTCATTAAAATTACTACTTTATAAAAATTAAGAGTTGTGGTAGAAAAAATTGAAAAAAAAATATATACAAAAGAAAAACCACAAATTTGTTTGGCAGTCTTCACAGTGTGACCTTGAGCATTGAAAAAAGGACTATTTGTTGTTATTTGAGTGAGCCATCTAAAAACAAAAAAACAACCTATATACTCAACTAAAATTTAACTGACGTGTGGTCTATGAGACACTAACACTTTGAACATTGTCTCACAGATACTATGAAAATAAAACATTAACACTAAGGCTAAACACAAACCGAAGCGGACAAAACGTTTGTTCGCTCTTCCCCGACACAGGTACATTGCTCTTATGAGGCAACACACACTGAAAAAGACACGACACGATAAAAAGTCGTGTCCGCTCGTCAGTTGCAGTAAATACATGGGGTTGTACATATAGAATATAAATACTTAAAGTCACGACTTCGGGTGTTCGCTCTCTTTTTGCCTACAAGCTGCAATTTGGTCGTTTTTGTACTAACCCAGTGAGAATGTGTTAGTTTTTCAATGCTTTTTTAAATGAGAAACTGCACCCATACATTCGCACTGAGTATATGTATACATATGTATACATATGTATACATATGTATGTAAATTGTATACACACGTAATTCCAAAATGTGTCTGCAGAGTATACCTAGTAGGGACGCTCTTCACGTGGTTCATTTTTGTTTACACTTTTGGATCCCGTTAAGTCTCACGTACACGAGAAATAGACGGCAAGTATGTATACAAATACTGTATATTATACACATTAAATTCCAACCGTTTGTTTGTTTCTCGATAAATGTGTTTATGCCATTCATCAATGAATAAAGAAGCAAAATAAAATCAAGGGAAAACGCAACCTATTTTCTTTTTCAATTTTTGTTTTCTTTGTTTGTCCGCTGGCAAAACACACCGAATGCGACAAGGACAAAATATTTTGTCTTTGTCGTCCTCGATGTGGGGTGAAGTACGACACGATTTTTTGTCTTGCGACAAACAAACAGTTTGTCCGCTTCGGTTTGTGTTAAGCCTAAGGTGATGGTCTCACAGACACCTACCTGTCTGTGAGACCTGACGTGGTGGAGACCTAGTATTATAATAAACGTACTATTATTCAACGTTTTGATCTACTAAAATGTACCCTAAGTTCCAGAAAAGTCAAGATTTGTTCTTAATCTACTTCGCTTAGTCTCGTGATTAGCGTCAGTGGAAACAGCATATTAATCAAATCAAGACGTTGTTTCCCTTTATTGAACAATGAAGAGCTATCATACCTATCCCTTATGGGTAACCAACGACCTGAGATTTCTGATGGAATTGGGGTAGAACTACAAGAACTGGAATTTTAGAGTCAAAATGTTTTGGACTCGGACGATGTTTTTGAAGTTGTGAAAATGTCAGCTCCAGAAAATGAAGACGCTACTATTATAAAAAAAATAATAAAGCAAATTCCATTGTAAGTTACATACCTTACGATTAATTGGACTACATCAAAAATTCCAGCTACTTACGCCGGCCGGTCATAAGTAATTTTTTGCTTTTATAATATGAATACACTGACTTTGCACTTATTTATATAATAAAAAATAAGTCTGAAGCTTTTGGAAACAATTCAAAAATACGAAGCACTTGTGACAGCACCGCGAACTACGATGTCACCAGAGTCTTGAGTATTGTTCGTATTGTACAAATAAACTTTTATTGAAGAAATTTTCCGGAAAAGTAATTATCTTCTTCTTTTTTCAAATCTACTCCGAAAATTTGCATTTGATCCACTTTTATTTCAAATTCGCTCCGAAATTTTATAGCTGAGGTTCTAACGCTGCGGCGTGGTCTCGTAGACAATCTCCTTCACACAACAAACGATGTGCATACCACGACAGCTCACTATATATGTTAACACTTGCACTTGCTGGACCATACGATTTAAAGATAAGCAAAACGCACAGGTCAAATTTAAGAAAATATAATACCAGAGTTTATGTTTTTTGGTGTCTGTCAGACTACCACGCCAGTCACAGAGGCAGGGCCGGCTCAAGCCAAAATTGCGCCCTGTGCAAGATTTTCAAAAAGCGCCCTTTATACATTATATATACGCAAATACATACATACACACAAACACACACTGAAACACACATAATAAGCCCTTTCCACATTACCCAGGGGGTAGACTTTCAATGCGTTTTTTTTATTGAGGTATCCCCTGCTTCTACCGAACTTTCAAATAATGTGTCAATTGACGTGCCTGACTTCAAACCATTTTCTAAAAATTTCCATGATTTAAAATTTTCTGAGTGGGAAAAACTAATCTCATGACTTTTTAAAATTGTCCTTAAATGTGGCCAATCGGAACTACCTGTGCTTGATAAAGCATGAAAAGTTTTTTTTTTGCAAATAACAAGCAGCAGAAACAAAACACAGAGTCCTTTGATTTTGAATAAATCAGCCAAGTCCTCGGAACTACCTTCCCATTGGCGTACTCAATGTGCGTACAAAGCTTGCCACTGAAAATTTTCTATTATTTTTCTTTGGAAACGGGTGATCGCTAACTTGCTTTGGTCCCCTTAGAACTATTTTTTTAATCAATTCATCTGTTAGCATTGTCCAATAATTAGGATCATCAGAATCTTCCTGCAGTACTACAACAGAAACCTCATCCCCTGGTCCCACTGTACTTCCTACCTGCACCTTATCGACACAATTTCCTGCATGTACCTCAGAGACACTATTTCCTACATGTACATCATCGATATTTAAAATGTTACTTACATCTCCATGTTCTTCGCTGCGTTTTAAAAACTTCGGGAAATGTATGCTTTGTTTTTTATTTTCAGCCTCAACAAGCTTTCTCTTTTTCCTAAATTCTGCCCCAAAGGCTTTTTTCTGTCCATATTGAACGCACAAATAGAAAAAACACAACTCAAATTATAAAATATTATCAAATTTAATATCTAATTATTATTATGAATTAACACTCTTTAACACTGCCACAAACGCGTCACTTCAGACTTCTTTTAAATGATCAATTGATTTATGAATTAAAACAATTTGCACTAGACTAGAGTCTATCAAAAAGGGACAAATTCAATAATGCCAAAAATAGTCGTTATAACCGTCATTCCTTAGAAGATTGTGCACACTAGACAAGACAGTGTATTGTAAAATGCCCACACGCTCTTACCCACCCATAATGATATCAAGTGCATACGTTTTTTTTTTTGGCATAGCTATTTTTCCCATGTAATGGTCACGCAGTTCACAGTTTAAAAAATAAAACTACCCAGCAAACATTTTGGTGAAGGTTCAGATTTCCTTCAGTAAATCTGAAGAATATGTATTCGAAAAACGTTAATTTTTCTGAGTATATTTTGAAGATAGACTTTTGTCTAAACTAAAAAATTTTACTTGCAAAACAAAACGAGCATATTGACTTTCGATTTTGATTCATGTATGTGAGTTAAATATGAATGTGCACAGGCACAGAAAGGATAGATCCTCAAGGATTTGTATATAAAAATAAAGGAAAACGAACTTGCGAATGATCTCTTTTTCCTTATTTCTTTTTGCAATGGGGCAATTATATAATGGGACCGTGTCGCGACAAGAGATCGAAACAATGTTTAACGAATTTTAAAATTCTTCACTTCAATTGTGCAGTGTTTCATTTAACAAAAAAAAACAAAAAAGTGTAATGTAAAGTACCTAAACAGTGTAAGAATCAAACGAAAAACATTAAAATATTTGATATTAAAAAACAAAATATATAGGTAAGTCATAAAGAAAAGGTTCATTTATTGTCCACTTAATTGAATATAAAAGGGCCTTCTTTACATTCATTTTAATGAAGGAATTTCCAATCATAAATGAGTCGTAAAAAAGATTCATATCCGTGTCACGTTACCCAATGGTTCTGATCCAAATCGAATCATAAATGAATTCATATTCGGATGTTTTCTTCACTTTTAAGAATTATTAATGATTCATTTTCGAAGGGAAATGTTTGCAGGGTAGTCAACGCAACGTAAACCATACATACATAATAATTTTTTTGAAATATTTTTTCCATGTAATAGTCACGCAATTCAAAGTTTACAAAATAAAACAAATTTTTGTTTGCTTTTTTTATGACAGTTTAGAGTGTGTCTGTGTATGCCTTCTGTATTCGATTAGTTAGTTTTTTGTTGTTGTTTTTAGAATGTGAGTTTTGACCCAGTGTGCAAGATGGAAATTTCGCACTGATGAGGTCGAGCCTGTGTGTATGCTTTATATTTTCAGATTTGTTTGTTGTTGTTTTTATAATGTGAATTTTCGGAGCGAGCGTGCAAGATTTAAAATTCGCACCGATGAGCATAGAGAATATATAATACCTAGAGTCGCGACTTCGGGTGTTCGCTCTCTTTTTGCCTACAAGCTGAAATTTGTTCGTTTTATACCAACCCAGTGAGAATGTGTTAGTTTTCCAATGCTTTTTAAATGGGAGACTGCACCAATACATTCGCACTGACCTAGATACAGTGCTCAGGTTCGAGTCAAGGTGGGTGTCCTGGGCTCAGATTTCAAAAATAAGATTCCGTTGAGCTCAAAATTTTCAAAAAAAAATTTAACATGCAAAAAAATGCATCTAATATGAAAGACAAATGCAAAATGTTGTTTCTTCGCACTTGTAACACATAGTTGCATTATTATTTACCAATATTTGTATCAAAAATCGTATTAAATCTTAAAAAATACACAAAAAATAAATCGAACTAGTGTGCGTAACCTTTAGAAACATACAATCGTGCCCTTAGTCTGTGGTGAAATTTAAGACAGCTAATGTCAACAATATTTGACATTCTCATTTAATGAGTTTTTTTTTTATTAAAGTGTTTTTGTTTTGAATTTGAATCGAAGTGAATTTCTTTTAAAAATCTATCAAAAACAACACAAAATTGTGCTTTTTAAATATATATTTTGTACAAATGTTAATCATTAGTGTTTAGTGCTATCTTTTCAGTTTAAAGATAAGTATAAATGTGTAGTCCTTAAGTCTTTAGTAGTAGCAACATAAATTGTCCCGGGACAAATTTACTTTTCGCGCTTTATAATTTGTTCTTTCAATTTTCGACTATTGAAATGGTTTCTAAGTTTTATTTTATGTGCTTCGACTAGTCATTAATTACATTTTAACATAAAATCAAAATTGATAAAAAAAATCACTAAAAAGTTCAGGTTCAGGTTCATTGGGTATAACCAAGTTCCAGAATGACTTTTGTATAGGATTTTTTTCAATTTTGATTTTATTGTAAAAAACTAGTGTGGAATAGTTGGAGCACATAAAAACGGACTCAGAACCGTTGCAATCGTGAAAATCGAGTAAGTAGATTAGAAATAACAGAAGAATATGTGTCGCACTATCAGCAAATTTGCAAACAATTGATGAAAAAATTTGAAACTGCAAGACATATTCTACTGTAATTCCTAATCTACTTATTCGATTTTCACGATTAGAACGCTTCTGAGTCCGTATTGATGTGCTTCAACTATTCCACAATACAATTTTTCCATTAAATCCGAATTGAAAAAAAATCTCATTAAAAAGTGAATCATTCAAGTTGATTGTGTATAACCAAATTCTAGAATGACTTTTGTAGAGGATTTTTTTTCAATTTTGATTTTATTGTAAAAAACTAGTGTGGAATAGTTGGAGCACATAAAAACGGACTCAGAACCGTTGCAATCGTGAAAATCGAGTAAGTAGATTAGAAATAACAGAAGAATATGTGTCGCACTATCAGCAAATTTGCAAACAATTGATGAAAAAATTTGAAACTGCAAAACATATTCTACTGTAATTCCTAATCTACTTACTCGATTTTCACGATTGCAACGGTTCTGAGTCCGTTTTTATGTGCTCCAACTACTCCACACTAGTTTTTTACAATAAAATCAAAATTGAAAAAAAATCCTATACAAAAGTCATTCTGGAATTTGGTTATACACAATCAACCTGAATGATTGACTTTTTAATGATTTTTTTTCGATTTTGATTTTATTTTAAAATTCCATTGTGGATTAGTTGGAGCACCTGAATACAGACTTAGAACCGTTCCGATCGTCAAAAACGAGTAATTTGATTAGGAAAAGTATGTAGTAACTATAAACTAACACCCCTGTTGTTTTTTTTTTCTTTTAATTTTAGAACGTGAAAAGGATGAACCCTAAACCATGTGATTTGTAAGTATATTATAAAGTAAGTTCAATTTCACTAAAAAATAATGAAATGTGTTTTCAGTTTCCAGAAAATGGAAAGTTGGATACAGCGAGGACATGGATGTCGCTGACTGATGCTCATCAGTCCAGCAGAACTCCGAAACGGACGTCAGTGTGTGCTGAAATGCACTGATTACGACCTGCTGTGCAGATGTCCCCAGGAAAGAAGGATAAAGTCATCAAGCGATTGGACTTCGCTTCTGAAATGTTTGCTAGTTTATTTCTTTATTTTATTGTGACTTGTGAACTTAAAATCAAATATACACAAAAAATTAAATTGTTTCATTGAATATTATATACATTTTATTTCCAATATTTCGAGTTCGTTGACAGAAACATAAATAAAGCATTGATAATAACAAATAAAACTTTGTGGCGTTTTTATCGTCATCGATATCGTTTTTATCGTCTTCCTCATCATTTTCAAACATTGAAATGATTTTCTTGTGTTCATTGCAGAATTTGGCCGCTTGATTATAAAATTGAAGTTGTTCTCTACCAGCGATGCCACCAAATCGTACACTGTGTTGTTGGTACTGAATTTCTAGATCTAGACTTGCTTGTCCCGTCTAGATCCAACATCTGCGAGTGATCGTCATGCTGATTGTTCGTGATGTGCTCTTTGTAGGACTCTTCGAAACTAAAGCGTCGAAAGCATGCTCTGCATTTTCGCTCCATGTAAGTCTCCGGAATATTGATCGTTATGTTGGCTTCTTTGAGTTTGTTCAGGTGCGTGACGTCGTCTTCTTCGCAATTCTTTTGTTTGTAGGAAAAATATGTTTTGTTCTGTTCGAATGCTTCGTTCTCGTCGCTAGACGATGTCTGGAATTCCTCAGGTAGCGAGTCGCTGTTTGTGTTGTTCAATTCGTCAAATATGGCAACCAAATTGTTATCGCTCGCTCGTCGACGATGAGCTGGTGGCTTCTGATGAATCAATCGCTTCATCTTGCGTGCCAAAGCATTGGTGTCCTTGTCGAACAGTAGGTTCAGATAGGTCTAGCTAGGATCTCGTCGTTTTCATCTCCAGCTCCAACTGTTAATGGCCTGTTGACGGAATATCGCAGCATGCTTCAAATATAATATTGATGCACACAAAGCGCACATTTTCTTGGGCAAGCCGTCATCTTCACTGACCTAGATTGCAGACAGAAAAATAAAAGTGCAGCAAGCATTGAACCAAATGCAAAATACATCAATTTTAAAGACATTTACCCATAAACCAGTGGTCTCTTCCAGGAGTTTATTGGTGGGTATCCGTGAGAGAAGGAACAAGATTCTTGGATATTGTTAGTTTTTTGCTTCTTTGAGTTCGTCCAGGTCCATGACGTCGTCTTCTTCGTTATCCTTGCTAATCTGAAAATATTTTGTCTTGATTTGTAATTTTTTTTATTTACAAAATTCATCTGTCACTTTGGGCAACAGGACAAAAAATTTTACCCACGGCAGAGTACTCACTTTTTGTTTTCACCTCTTTCACAGATTCACGGACACGAAAAAAAGAGAGGATTTTGAGAGTTCACCTCAAAAGAATTTTGAGGGTGTTTTCGGCAAGGGAGGAAAAGGTCGCGACTCTAGGTATTATATATTCTCTATGCCGATGAGGTCGAGGGGGTATGTTGCTTTCTGTTTTCATATTTGTTTGTTTTTTTTTTTTTTTTGTTATTGTTTTTAGAATGTAAATTTTGGGACCCAGCGTGCAAGATTTAGAATTCGCACCGATGAGGTCGAGGGGGTATGTTGCTTTCTGTATTCAGATTTGTTTGTTCGTTTTTTATTGTTGTTTTTAGAATGTGAATTTTGGGACCCAGTGTGCAAGATTTAAAGTTCGCACCGATGAGGTCGAGGGGGTGTGTAGTGTATGCTTTCTGTAGTAAGATTTGTTTTTTTTCTTTTGTTGTTGTTTTTATAATGTGAGTTTTTTTCATGGAATGTGTAAGATGAAAAATTCGCACTGATGAGGTATTGAGGTGAAGTGGATGTTTTCTGTGTTAAGATTTGTTATGATTTTTTTCTGCTGTAGGTAGTACGATGGGGTGGAATATTTTCCGATGAGAATAATGGAAATTATATGAATAGGTGTGCAAGAACATTGCGCAGCTGCGATGCCGCCTCCAGAATTCTGCGCCCTGTGCATTTGCACATCTTGCACATATGGTTGGTCCGGCCCTGCACAGAGGGTTATCGTGCTGTACAGGATATTAGGTGAAAGAATGAAAAGATTCTGGGCATTGGACACCCGCGAACGTGCTTCGCATATAGCTGTCCATAGGACAAGTACGGCTATTCTGGGCTCTACCACGCTACCTTTATTCGGTTTTGTGGTTTTGCGTCGAGAAGCATAAACCATAATTATTGTTTATTGACATAGACATTCAAAGTTTTTGTTTCTGGAGTCTAAAATAAGGCGAGACGAAGTTCGCTGGGTCTGCTAGCTCCACTATATATTATAATGTAAAGAGACGGTATTGAGGCTATAAATTGAATTCTATAGAAAAAAATATTCAATGAAATATTCCAGTCCAGTCATTTTAGTAATTTTAAACCCCAATCGGGCGAAAAATTCCTATAGTGGGCTGAATTTCGTGCCAGCTTTAAAAGTTATAATGTTCAAAAGGCCGCGAAGGCCTTTCGGAGGTCCATAATGCTCAAGGACGAATTATTGTTCGTCTTGAAATTATTTTTAAGAAATGCTTCGGAGACTTTTCTGTAAAAATAACTGTTTTCGTCATACGAGGAATTTTTCCGCTGATAAAACCTTAAATGACTGGAGTATCTG
The DNA here is from genome assembly GCA_920937365.1 of Sphaerophoria rueppellii. Taxonomy (NCBI): domain Eukaryota; kingdom Metazoa; phylum Arthropoda; class Insecta; order Diptera; family Syrphidae; genus Sphaerophoria; species Sphaerophoria rueppellii. The sequence continues at coordinate 56,996,146 of CAKKXW010000003.1, forward strand.
GAATGAAGAAAAGGGAAACTTTACGGGCAGGAAAAAGCAGACTGGGAACAAGACATCGTCTGTGAAACAGAAAGAAATAGAGAACTAGGACCGCATCACGGAAGTTAAGGTAAGGACCATGATCATAATTTCATGTTAAATGGGATTGATGTCCGTTCTGATTAGTAACCTTGATATCCACACCTTTCAAATAATTCAAGCTTATTCCTGCATTATAGGGCAAAATTTCCAACAACAAACGGCACAGATGAAACCAAATAGCTATTCCATAAGTAAAGGTTAACAGATCCTTCACGATGTAAAATAAGGTCACTCACAAACTCTTTCTCATTTTGAATTATAGTATTTTTCTCTTAGTCCCAGAATAATGGTTAGTCCTTGATTCTGAAGAAGACGTATTCAGCTTTAGGTAGTTTGCGGTGATGTTTTCGTTCAGAACACTTTGCTGTCGCAGCATTCCATTTACTACTTTACCAATATGCCGATTTCTCTTCCCTATGTGATAAAAATCGACACCTCAATGTCAATGGTTTTATTTTCAAAAGATGTTAAAAACCATGAACCAATTTCTATCAATTAAGGTTTTTGATAACCAACCGAAAAAGAAAAATGAAACTAAAGGGATTTGATATTCCTTTTGATCACATGTGTGACCCACAAATCCATTTTTCCTCTCCCATGGTTATCTTTCTGAGTTAGCACGAACGCATTACAATCACATCAACCAAACCGTTTCAATGCCACAAAACTCTCAACCCTATTAGATGACATAACAACGTCAAATCTATCTCTGTCGAATAGAGATGAGGACTGAAATCCAAATCCGAACTATCAGAGTTACCAAAAACCTTGAAATAATCTCTAACTAAAGCTGTCCGCATTGTTCATTGGTGCCAATTAAGGGAATAAAATTCCTCTCATATCCCACACCCAATGCCAGGAACATCTACAAGTAGCTATACAAAACCGCCGCACATGTCTACAGATGAAGATTCAACCGCTGTGCAATAACGAGAAAGATATACACTTTCATAATTTTTTTTTGTGTGTGCTTGGCTTTCTTAAAACTCGCAGTATCTTTTTATGCTATACCACGAAGCTAGAAGAAAATTGTATCTCCTACATGAGTGGTATTCTAGATACATCGCATAGAAGGTATATTCGGGTTGTTGGTAAAGATAGTTGTTATGTTAAGGTACACAATATTCCCCCTATTCAGTTGTCATTGAATTGCTTCAACTTGAAGCAGTAAAGTTGCATCACGTAACATGAGTCACACTCACACACCCAGACTCATAGAAACCAAACACAATGGGAATATTCCCTTTTCGGATGAAAAGCTCCACAAATGGGCTGCGAGCCATGACAACTCGAGAGAGAAATCCCATCATTAGGAACGTAACCGCATCAAGTACATTTGTGTACAGAAGCGAAATTCATTCCAATCTAGTATGCATGCATGTATGCGGGCTTGTTATTGTTTGTGCGGGATTTTGTAGAGAAAAGGACTTAAAATCTATATTTGTATAAGTAAAGCAGCAACTAACTTACCTTCTAACGAACCAGTGTATATCCTTGAGATGTCATAATCCATTGGTCCGATTGTGTTCTCGATTTCGACATCTGTTGTAAATACAGAGAGCGGATCCTGGCGCAAAACAAGTCGAAACTCTCTGCAAGCAAGAAACAAAAGGGATATAAGCTTTAATTTAATTATACTTGTTGGACTTAGAATTAGATCATCATCAGTATCTAGAATGTAGATAATGTACGTCGTGATAATTGCTTACGGAGTAGAATCAACAACAACAATAACAAGTTAATTTAGTATGAATGCCTAGTCCAAACAAAATCAAACATATGCTATTACAATGACATCTTTTCTGAGAAGTGTTGGAGATGTGGATTAAAATATGTAGATATCTAACGTTGGAGTTGGGATTTATCAAGGAAATTTAACAATTAGTAACAGTAAATGACGTAAAAGGTGACAAAGTGAAACAGAGTCATTTTTTCATGTCTTTTTCTGATTATCCTTAAGCAAATTTTTTTTGCGAGTTGACTTGCTAAGATTATTGAATGTTTCAAGGGTAGAAAAAGTGAATTCAAGAGGACACAAGCGTCCACAGCAATGCCCGTCTATCAACTCCTACTCTCAACCTTAACCGAAGATTGGGTTCCAACCCCAGTTGAAAATTGTTATCGGCAGTAAAGAGAGAGAGAGGGGGAGGAGGTATGCGTAGCAGCGGAAGAACTCCCAAGATGGAATCAATGGTGGCGTCTACAGTTCCTGTCAGGATGAACTACTTAGTGAACACCTTATATGGCTACTATAAGACATATTCGTAGCTCCAGACTTATAAGGAGCGGTTTGGCCGGCTCGCATCTTAGAGTTAAACTAAAAACCTGGCGCTTCACGTTGGGGGTCGTGCGTCGGGAACAAAATAAGCGTCTATTTGGATGTGGATGTGTAATTGGGACTTAAGACAGTAATCAGGAGGATGGTATTGGGTTTGAACTCAGTAAATGAGCGAATATCCCGCGCGGATATACCGATCAAGGCCGACACCTCAAACCGCTGCAATTACAATTTCAAGCATTGTGTTTCCGAAAATCTCCTCAAAAGTCAACAAAATTTAGAGAAACAGTGGCAACATTGCCAAGTAGCCATCAGAGATGCCACCTCTGAAGTGCCAGGGCTTACACGGCCACTACAATGAAACCACTGGTTTGACGATGAGTACCGGCGAGCACATACTGCAGATATATTCAAAGAAGAACTCGAGCCGCTCGTGAGATCTACGAGCAGAAAAGGAAAGAAGAGCCAAACTTTTACAAAAAAGTAAAACAAACCACCAGATGTCTTATACCCCGGACAGAAGCCTGTAGAGACCGTAATGGGAGCATCGTTGTGGAACCATACTAAGTGCTGAGGATATGGAAATACCACTTTTCTGAGCTGTATAATGGCGATGTCGAGCAAAATAACGCCAGTAATACCGAATCATTTAATTTGTGTAAAGAAGGGCAACAGTTCCAACCACCTGACACTGACGAAGTGAAGATAGCTTCCACTAGCTCATCTGCAAAATTTGGTCGGAAGAAAACATGAACGACGAATAGAAACTCAGCATCGTATGCCCAATCCTCAAGAAAGGAGATCTCCTGAACTGAACCAACTACAGAGGTAAACGTCTCCTTACAAGGTATTGTCTCCTACAAGGTATTGTCTGCAGTGCTTTGTGAACGTTTGAAGCTTTTCGTCAACAACCTGTGTTGATCTGTGTGGCTTCATGACCCGGAAAGCAAACCTTCCATCAATTATTCAGCATCGTTCTTAAAAAGATTGTATAAGACACCAGAGGCCCAGTCTTTCAAAAGTTCGTCCATCTGCTAGTATATCTATACGCAAACGACACTGACATAATTTCAACAACAAGGCATGATGTCAGTGGAGCGTTCGTGAGCCTTGAGACGGAGGCCAGGCAGATGGGTTTAGCGGTTAACGAGTTAATATGGCCAACAAGAAAGAACACCCAACATCGACGTCTTGGAGCCAACATCAGTATACTCAGATTTATATCCGAGGAAGTTAAAGACATTGTCTACCCTCAAACTCGGACAACGACACCAGCGCTGAAATCAACGCAATAATCACTCTTGCCAATCGCTTCTTCTTTGTTAGAGGGCAATTGAGTAATAAAGTCTTCTCTCGAGCAACTCAACTGTCACTGCACCAAAACCTTATTGCTTATTATTCCATCGAACCATCCTTTTGGTAAAAACCAAATTCTCATATACCAGCCGACAGACACGCACATTGAGAAATTCAAATTCGATTGTTTAATAAATTCAAATGTATATCGTATGGTTCCTTGCAATTCACATTGTGTCATTTCATAAACATGAGTAAGGGGAAGTGAACTTTGGAGGTAAAATCAAGTTTTTACTTCTCCGTTGCCTTCTTGTCGATACCCGATACCAATCAAGTGAATTAGGAGTAAGAAACTCTGGGAAGCAAAGTGTAGCTGAAAATTTTTGGGAAACCTTTGTATTTTCTTTTGCAAGTCCAACCATCAGGCAAGGCTTTTCAACTTGATCTTATTTTTGATTGTTGGACTGATTCCGAAAGCTAATTTCATGGTTATCCTTCTTCAAGGCATACCGCGAACAGGAGCCCGTCACCCGAAGACCCTCAATGTTTATTTTCCAGTTTTCGCTTTTTTTTCACGCAAAAAAATAAAGTTTTCCGTGTGGTTTTCAGAGTCCAGTTCTTGAGCTGTCATTTATGAAGCATCTTTGTCTTCAAGTTAAGAGGTAAAGGCCCATATAAGAGAATTATCGTCAGAACTGGACTTAAAACTTAAACGATATAAAAAGAATAATATATATATTACTAACGCAAACCCTATTTAAAAATTGATATTGAATGCCGTACCTTATTGCCTTAAAACGTTAACTTCAATAGAATCCATCCGTTTTTTCTTACCCGTATTTCAAATCTTTTCATGTCCATAGAATTGACAGTTTATGCCCAACAAGCGACTAAGTTATTTATCTTCAAAAACTGAAAAATTTTAACGCTGCCGAAGGCCATTGCATTCCCTTCTATTTCCACATTACATCCCTGGAAACTACTAGCGCTGATAAAACCAAGGCTCCCTATTTGAGAAGGAACACATCAAGGTTGCTGCTTCATTTAAACTTAACTCATGTATCTTAGCTTCGAACTAAAATCATCCATATGAAACATTATAATGTTTATAAGGTTCGTAATTCGAAACCTTACTCAAGGACATATGTCCACTCCGAAGTTGTCCTTTCTGTAGCGAACAACTGTCGACTAGATGGGGCCTGGTGCTGGCTAAGTGCAAATCAATGTTCTTAAGATGGCTCTCCAACTTTGACTGGGTGATGTGGATTTCCATATAAAATGATGTAAGCCAACCAAACGTTCCAAGGCAAGTATTCTTCCTATATGCAACTGTTATGGCTTCGCTGTCATGTGACATTGTATGTAAAAATAGATATGTTTGTTCAAGGCCCTCAGCTACTCAGTATGAAGCGAAAGCAACAAATGAAAAGCAACAATGTCGACGTTCTATAAAGTCATACTCCAATACAAAGTCGAACTAACCAGAAGAAAAAGCAAGAAGAAGAAAGCAGACATTGAGCGCCCATGTACACCGTCCCTCTCATTCGGTTCCAATGACAGCAGATAGACTTGCAAATAAATTGCCACTCTAGAGTCCCAGTCCCACGCTATACTGCACTCGAGAGTCTTTGTCAAGGCTTGTTTGCTATCAGAGCGAGCCACCATATTCGTAAGGGATTGTATCTCTATTCTTGCCAATAAATTCTGATGTAAGTACTCGAAAGAGGAAAAGTAGAAAAAATGCAAACACATTTCGCGGCCTGCTTGCTAAATGGTACAAGTTCAACATGGGGGGGGGGTTGTAGGGACTTCTGTGTTTGAAGAACCAGAAGACCTTCATCCGGTTTCCGTTGGATGGTAATATGCTTTCAAGATAATTTTATTTATTGATTTTTCTTCCGCGTTTAGGGGTTAAATGGCGTAATGAGGACAAGTGCTTAAATCGTATACCCACTTCATCGTCTCTTTCCCGACCGTATTCATTTGATTTTTTCCCTTCTTTCTTTGGCTTTTTTTCTAATTTTTGTATTGGGGGATTTTCAAGCTTTTATTATAAAAGCCTCGTAATGACATCTGAGAGCCACGACTGAGACATTTGCTCGTAACTGTGGCTGAAGTTGATTTTTTTTTTCAATGCCTCTTGGTATTGTGTCGTTAGACGAAAATTTACCTAATAGGTTCTTGTCTGGGACAAACAAATCTATCTGGAGGCTACAATAAAGTCCTAAGGCTTTGCGTTGCGTTGGTGTAATGCTCGATTCTTTGTCGTCGACATTGAGTACACGAGTTCGAGTACACTAATTGCTAGACTGCCATGTCAATTGAAAATAAGTCGTAGGGGAGGAATGAAGCGGAAAATGGAAATTTGCTTACAAAATAATTTTTTTCATTATACGTGTTTACAATTTCGTGTGTGAGTTTGTGCGTTTCGCTTGTTGAGGTCGCAAATTACAATATTTTACTGTTACGGGAATTATAATTATGAAATAAGATAATTTCTAAAATTGTTATCCCACTGGGTTGAAGTTCAGATAAGAGGAAGGAAGCCCTTATAATAAGTTTTTGGCTAATTTAATTGATTAATAATTGTTTTATTTGTCATGAAATTTCATAATCCTTCTCTTGGAAAATAAGTCATATCCTTTAGGTACGTTGTTGGGGCACAAACGGTGGGAAGCTTGATCGTTATAAGAAATTTATGTTGGCAGTAACATAAGTGATTAGATTGGCGAGACGATTTTTAATTCAGCTTATCTGTTAAACAACCTTATAAATACACAAAATGAAATGGGAGACAGCTGTAAAACAGTCTAGGTCTAAGTGGCTTATACTCATCAAAAATTCTCTGAGACTATGTGAAAAATTGACAAGGCCTACGTTGAGAAGCAATTTTTTCATGACTCTTCAAAGTGTTTTTAGTTCTTTCGTTGCTTCTTGGGAAAACGCTGGATGCTCGGAGTCATTTCTCAGCTTTGTATAAAATGTAACAAAGCAACATTGTCTTAAAAACTGGAGACTCAGAGCCGTGAGAATCAAGGAGAACTATTGTAAGCATTTTCTTGTTTTAACAGTTTAGAAACTGTTTTATTTTTCATTTACAGACTTGCACAGCAGTATTTTATACATAGAAAAGAGAAAGGCGAAAGCATTTTCAATGCCTATTGCGTAAAGTTATTCTTTGTCCCTGTTCACTGAACATTGTGAAGAACTTTGATACACCTTAGCTTTAATACTATTTAGAGATAACTTTCCGACATTCAAGAACGATTGCAGAATCGTTTATCTTGACAGAAAAAAAATAACTTAAATGTTAAATGGACCAGATATTTCTCACACAAAAGAACAAACAATGACAAAAACAGTAATTTCTTCGAAATACGCTCTGAAACGTGACCTTCTTTATGAAAAAAAAGTTATTTTCAAAGGCAAAGGTACAAAGTATTGAATGATAAACCATAACCCTCCACAGTACTCTCTAAACTGAAGATAAATTTACCCATCTTCAAAGCAATTCAAGAGTCTTACTTTTGTTCATGATGTACGTACCTACAACCGTGTTTCCACACAACAATTTTAAGACTATTACTTCACATTCACTTGAGATACCAACTCAAGCATTATTATCATCCCTCTGGGTGAGAAAAAAATGCTTACTCTCTGTACAATGTAAACGAGCCTTAAATCATACATTCCACCCAGACCACCTCAAACCAACCCCCAAAAAGCGTTACAAATAGGTAGGGAAAAAAAAAGATATGTGCTTATTCATATGACGTGAATGAGAACCTACATTTTATCCTTTTCGAGGACTTTTATTTCATTGTGCTAAAAACCAACCTGTAGCTTAAGGGTATATCTTAAACTCGGTGCGCAAAAAAAGGAGACCTCTAAGTGTAATGTAGGTTTCTTAAATGTGGAACTTCGGTTAAGGTTGGCCTTGCCTCATACCTCTAAGCATCATGTAGGAATTGCTGTCTGGGAATGCTACCGTAAT
>CAKKXW010000003.1:57016378-57026771 GCA_920937365.1 Sphaerophoria rueppellii
CTATTTCTACCTGGGTTGACCTATTGTCTAGACGAGTTTTGACGACGTCATACCTAGGGACTGTACTCCTTAAAAGAGTATCTCTCTTTTCCTAGTCTTTTACCGAAACAAACCCACTTTTCACCTTTAGACCGATATCAGTCATATATGGACTGAGGCTTACTTTCTTACCTTTACAAGGCCGTTGAAGTCACCGGCCACTATGATATCTCCTTCGGTTTGATTTAGGAAGTCCTCTAGATCTTCCAGCTTCTTACGGAACATTTCCATTCTTTCATTCGGAGTCAGGTATATACTGACTATAGCCAGATTTCCACTTTTCACCCAAACAAAGCCATTTTCTGATCCTTTTCTCTCTATGAGAAAATTCCTCATGTCAGGGATCCATACTGCAGCAGTTTTGAGCAGATCTGTTATCCAGTTGGGTCCATCTTTATCGCGGTATTGTTCGCTTACGATGACAATCTCGGCTCGAAATTCCGCGACAAGCTTCGTCAAGAGGCTATCCGCAGTAAGGCTCCTGTGGATATTTGCCTGGAGAATTATGGTCATTTTGAGGAGGCCTTATGCAAGTCTGTAAATGGATTTAATGATAAAACCTCTTTGTTTTTGTGGACACCGATGTAGTTTCCTTGAATTTTATAACTATGGAAATGCGAACCTACAGCTTCTCTGCAAACAGAGGCTATGAAATATAACTCTTCCTGCTGTTACGCACACCCTGCGTAACTGCTTACAAAGAAAGAGACAAGAAGACAAAAGTCACTCCGGTGCCCTGGCTACTTTTGCTATAGTTGTAGATGTAAATACCAATTTTCACCTACTTTCCTAGTTTAATACTAATACTAATTCTGATGGATATTATGGACGTATATCATTAAAAAGAATTTGACAAAAAATTTTAATTTTCAAATCATCTACCTATAAGTCTTTCATATTCAGCTGTCAATATAAACGATAACAGTTTCTGCAACATTTCAATTCAGACGTCCTCCATCTACGCATTGAACGATACCCCTTTTCGATACGAAAATTTAACCCATTCTTCGAAATGTCGCTGTGTACCAACTTTTACGCACTCATAACGGAAAGTTTAACATATTTTCGAGGAAAGGTATATCAACAAAGCCAAGTACTCACCTTTTTTGAGACAACAATTCGAAACTATTTTCCACTCCTCTTGCCCTGGATCGGATTAAAAAGCAAAAAAAAAATATCAAATATGTGATCAAACACCTTTGCCATTCAAATCTACGTTTGCATGTATCGCAAAGGATACACTGTGTTTTTGTTCTTGAATCTACCGAACAGTGTGTTTGGTGAGCATTGCGCAATATCCATTGTTCTCATCCATAAGACGGAAGGCGGAATTCCTCTTTCTATTTTTTCCTACAACGTGTCCTGTGAAAGGTGCATGCACACTGTTAGATGAATATACACGTCCCCTTTGTCCTTTAGCAATGTTCTGAAGATGTAACACAAGAAGGTCCGGAAATCTTTAAAAAACTACGACCACACCCACTTTTGTGCGGCAATTGTTCAACAGAACTGTTCTAACGTTGAAAAAAAAAAAAGAGAACTGGGAGAAGGTTGGTTCCTAACCTACCTACTCCACAAAGCAAAAGGTGACGACTTGTTCTCTATATGCTCAGAGGAGACTTGAGAGAGACCATCAGGATCTCAACTCCTCAAGTTTCGAATTGAAGAAGAGGAACTCGTTTTTTATATCCTGGGTGCTTCTGCTTCTCGAATCAGCAGCAAAGAACGTTGAATGGCATTTTATTCTTTTGTTACTCAAATAGCAATTATGATGTTAAGGGTGCTCTCGCGAGGCACAAGGATTCCTTTGTTTACCGCGAGTTATAAAAATCTTCAAAACCTATTCACCGATGTGGAGGTCCTTTGAGTATTGTTAAACCTTTTTTTTACGAGGGCATTGTTGCTTGTCGAGTGAGTGGAGTGTGTGTTTGGTGAGTTTGTGTGACGCGCCACAAATCATGGTATATGGCAAGGCACATTATTATGTTCTTGATGATATATCAATTAGGATAAGTAAATTACTGTTTGGTAAGAAATCTTGAACAGCTGCAATTATGAGGTGTCAATGTTAAGAAATCAATTGCTGTTTGTAGTTACCAAAAAGATTTGAGAAAAAAAACGCAATCGTTGAAACAGGTAAACAATTTTAAAGCAGCTTAGATTATCATTACCTTCCTTGACTCCAAGTTTAGTACTTGGCGAAACCGCTGATACTAACTTGATCATATTTTAGCTACAGCTCCCAATGTATAAAGGATCTTGGTCTAGACTGTATTCTTTCATAGGACATCGAAGGCGAGGAAATGATGATACCTTGATTGTTTATAGCTCATAATAGCGTATTAGTAGCATTTTGTCCTTGTTTACTCTGAGTTCGAGCGCTTGAGTGGACCTGTGAAAGGCTTCAAACACTGCTCTTTGAAAGCGTCCAATGAGTAAAATGTTATCATCAAGGAGTTGGGTGGATTTGCAGAACAAAATATTTTGTATTATCATGCCGTAAGAACTTAAAAGTGGATGGTAGGTTATTTGTACATACAGTATTCCACAAAAGTCATGGTACACTTGGCAACTCTTGTAGGTATTTAAAAAACTGACCAACGGTTAATAGTTTGATTCATTTTCTTATGTCAGTCAGCCTTGTTGTTAACGCGAAACAATCATTTGAGGTAGCTAGGTCTTTTAAATTCTCTATGTATTTTTTGGTAAAATAAATCATGAAAATGCAAAGAGGGCTCGCTGTAGAAGAAAGGTGCTTGATCATTGATCTTCCTCAAAATAAGAACGAAATTTACTTCAAAATACATGGTTTTGTTTCAGGCCGCTCAACAACTACAAATCTTACTATTTTCACAAATTTCATTCTGAACAAACTTGAAGAAGGATATCAAGTAGATGTTATATACACTGATTTTGCTAAGGCATTTGACTGGGTTAGTCACTCCATTTTGATTGATAAGCTAAAAGTATTTGGATTTCATTCAAAGTTGTTGAATTGGATCGATTCTTATCTCAAGGGTCGTGTTCAATTCGTTCATATTGATGGAATACTTTCAAGTCCCGTCACTGTGACCTCAGGTGTCCCCTAAGGAAGCCATCTTGGTCCCTTACTGTTTCTTATATTCATCAATGATTTACCTGATACATTTTTGAATTCCAATCGTTTACTTTTTGCCGACGATCTTAAATTCTTCAGTTGTATTAAGACTCATTTTGATTGTGTTCTTCTTCAAAATGATCTTAATAGGTTAACAGATTGGTGTTTGACCAATCAGTTATTTTTAAATGAGACTAAATGTCAACAATTTTCATTTTGTCGCAATAATTATAAAATTATGTATGACTATAAGATCAATAATCATGTACTTGAGAGAGGAATTACGAAAAAAGATTTGGGTGTTGAATACATAGTATCTAAATCGAATTCTATGCTAGGTTTTATTTAAAGAAACTCGAGAGACTTTAGGGATCCGTTTGCCCTTAAGTCTCTTTACACTTCCTATGTCAGGTCTCTTTTAGAATACTGTTGTGTGGTATGGAATCCATGTTACAATATTCATGCTAACAGAATCGAATCAGTCCAAAAGAGATTTACAAAATTTGCAATATGGAAGTTGGGTTGGAACAACAATATCCCTTCGTACTCAACAAGATGCCAACTTTTAGGCTTACAATCTCTTGAAAATAGACAAAAAATGTTTTCAGTAATGTTCGTGAACGATTTACTATCATATAGAATTAATTGTCCTTTTTTACTGTCTCTTATTAATCTATACGCTCCTTCACGTCAGTTAAGAGAGAGATATTTATTCCGCGAAAGTGAGCATAGAGTAAATTACACACTAAATGAACCTATAACTCGTTGTGTTAGAGAAACTAACTTTATTTCAAATTATGTTGATTTTGACTTTCATTTAAGTAGATTACAGCTCTAAAATATTATTCTTTTGCATTTTTCAATTTCTTAAGATATTCTTTCCTACTTTTTAATTCATAGTCAATTATATTGTTGTTTTGTTTTGTTTTTTTTTTATTATTATTATTATTATTTTAATCTTAAGGTTATTTGTTTGCAGTAGTCTAATTATTGCAGTTGTTAAACTCTTATTGATGTAAATAAATGAATAAATAAATAAAAATTTAAAAAGCATGCTTGAACAATCAATATAAGAACACAGAACATCCCGAACGAACATAATACTATACATATCTCTGCGTAATTCCAGAGGTTGCATTCCTAGAAAAAGACATTTAGTACGATACGAAAGCCTTGCATTGTGAACCACTTTGGTATAATGTCTTAAAGCAAAACGTAAAAAAAATTTCTGAACTCTTTCAATTTTAGAGATTTCACTTTGAGTTGTTGGATTCCACACAACACAAGCATATTCCAAAGAGGGCCTTACTATGCCATAATAAAGCGTTCTAAAGGTGTATGGATCATTAAATTCAAGAAAATTCCTTTTCAAAAATCCTAACAATGAGTTAGCCTTTGAAATTATTGAATTAATATGAAAATGAAAATTTAGTTTTTCATAAAATACTACACCAAGATCACTAATTTCATGGACAATTTTTATTTGAACATTATCAAAAGTATACAGAGGAACAACAATTGGAAACAAACAACGGATTAGACATACTACTGCATTTGTCAAGGTTGGGTTTAAATCATTTGTAATGCACCAATTAAAAAACGTATTAAGATCATCTTGCATACGCACGCTATCAGCAGAATTTAAAATTTCTACATGAAATTTTATATCATCTGCAAATAAAAGACATTTACAAAATTTTAACATATCAGGGATATCATTTACATGGAGCAAGAAAATGGGTAGTCCTAAATGGCTTCCCTCAGGAACTCCTGAAGTTACAATAACTTCCTTAGAACCAATATCGTCCACGAACACCATTTGCTTTCGTCCAAACAAATAAGATCTTAGCCAGTCCAACAAACGGTTTGAAATTCTATAGCACAAATCTTCACATTTTCTTTACAATTTACAATTTCCATCAAGTAATTTTCAAATAAATGTCAAATGAGTGACAAACATTTTTTCACGAGCTGAAACAATACATATTTTGAAAAATGAGCAGGTTAGTTGCAAGAGTATGCGTTTTATTCTAATAATGATACAATTGCCTGCATAATAAGAAGCAAGTTTGCTGAAGTAGTATGTGTGTATAAAAAAATAACTTTTGTGGTATTTGGAGAGTTAAACGTAGGTAGGTTTCCAATCTTGTTATAACTGGTCAGTGCTACCTTACTTCTCCTTAAGTATTGCCGTATCCTTTTTCAACACTACTTTATTGTCAGCAGTTATAGTACATCAATTGATTTAAAGTGTTGAAAAGCTTTTTTCATTTCTTCATTTTTTAATAGCCTTGTTTTTGTGCTTTATCTTCGGTTCTATCTCTGCCAAGATATAATTTCTATGTGAAATACAATAACAATTTTAACTATAAAGAAATTGAATTTTCAATTTTGAATGTTTGAATTGAATTTTGAATGTTTTTCTTGCTGATTTCATTTGAAAAAAAAAAACTCAATACATATCATATTCCAATATTAAACATTATACGTGTCTTCTCTATCCTGCTTATTTTTGTGTCTCGTGCATATGTCTCTTTTCCTTACACTACTTTCTCCTTTTCGGTTATGAGAGATTCTTTTAAATTCAGTCTCGGTCAAAACCAAAAGTAGAGTTAAGGGCTGTTCCCGAACAACTGAAAAATTTCAAAATGAGTTTTCGAATGGAAAACACAAAGTTCTTGATGACAAACTCGTAAAACTCATTAGTTTCCAAAGGGAAAATTGCATGTTGTTGCATTTCATTGGTTTTCAAATGGAAAACTGTAAAAATTCAAAATCAGTTTTCAAATGGAAAATAGAAAGTTCCTGATAAAAAACTCGGAAATTTCGTTGGTTTTCATAGAGAAAAATTATTCATTTTGGATTGGAAATTTAGAAAATTCAGCGCGAACACGAGGTAAAGATTAATAATTTTAAGGTTGCTCCGAAAAGTTGCGAGACGAGGTTCGCAGGGTCGGCTAGTCTTTAATAATAGTCAAGTTGTGACATTCCTTGTTATCAAAGGCTGGAATATCCTCAGGGGATCCAGTGTCTATTAAGGTAGAAACAGTAAAGTTTAGTTCGATCCAATGGCAAGACAGATAATTGTTTCTTAATTCCAAAATGTTATTTATTCAACTAAGTATTGTTTCTCGTTGAATCTTTTGCTGCATCAGACTAAGTTGACTGAAGTTCTTCCACGTGATGTGTTTTTTTCCTTTACGGCTCTGAACTTCATGTCCTACTCAGATTTGAAGTGAGTTAAAAATGAGCATGACCGACGCGACGTATGCGTCGTTTAGGGTTTCCCTTTATATATCAACGGAGCGATTAACCTCTGTATCAACAAGATTTCACTCGGCTGATCAACGGAGTTTCCCCAGACTACCAACAATCTTTCAAACGGCCATCAACTAGGTTTCCCTTGGCTCATCAATAGCTTTGAACCGGAACGGAGTTTCCTCCGGCTATCAACAGCGGTTAACCGTAGTTTCAACGGACAGGTTCGGGACTAATACTTTGACCGACTGAACGGCTCCCATATCTTAAGGCCCCGACCCATAGAATCCGTTTCATCCGTTCCGGCAACGCATCCGTGTACGTTGCCGGATGCGATGAATTTGAGGTGACCCAATGAATGCGTTGACGTTTTTGACTGTTTATTGTATTTTGTTTTTGTTTATTGTATTTTGTTTTCAATCTGTCACTTTCATCGCATCTGCCGGAGGGGAAAAGTTAAAAGTTCGGCTACTTTGTCCGTTGCGTTCACCGCATGCGTTGCTTATGGGCAGCATGCCATACCAACGTGTGTGTTTAATCCAGCTGTCAGTGCAATACGTCGACGCAACGGATGAAACGGATTCTATGGGTCAGGGCCTTAAGGAGGCAGGAAATGTTACCACTCTTCAACCTCTTTTTGTCGTCGATGGCTCGCTCTGTTATGCACAGTTCTTACAAAAACTGGATATGAATTATATTCATTCGAGTTTCATACAAAAGTATTTCTGGTATAATATGACTTACATTTTGTTGGTGTAATTAATTCTATTTTGGAATTTGTTATGCATTCAGCTAATACATCATTAAAGTATTGGTAGTCTTTAATTCTTACCCTGGAAAGACCGGGGAGCTTTTACCTCACCCTGAGAACAAAAGTACCTCATAAGTATATACCAAAGATGCTTACCATCACGTTTCCTCTGAGAGGCTCCTTAAAACTACCACTTCATTAATTGAAATATGGCACGAAAAGACAAAGTATTATAAGGGGCTACACCCTACAGCTTTTCCAAAATCAAGACCCTATAGATAACTAAGTCATGTTGAGCAAACAGACAACAGTATTGTAGGCCAAATGAAATTAAACCAATGGATCCTTTTTGCATCGTTCTGCAAACTTTTCGTCATCATTTTGGCTCTCAGCACAAAATTTTTCAACAAATTCAATGTTTTCTAGATTCGTCATACTCAAAACTTTCATCAGAATTATAATCAATACTTTTTCAAGAGCAAGTAAACAACACTTCTCTTTAGAATTTTGTCTGGCATTCTCTCAAATGCTTGCACTTCAAATATCATTTCACGTTGAATATTTCAAGATTCACTTGAGAATGTCCTATTTTGGTATTGAGAAAAGGTTTTCATTTTATCTAGGCCAAGCACTTCTTGAGCTTGACATTCCTGTAGAACTTCCAAACTTATATTTGATTTTTCGCAACCCTCCACGTTTTTAATTTTGAACTGCCTGCCTTGTTTGTTTTTTACTTCTCCGGAGAGCGCACTTCTCGTTCCATTAACATTTAAATTAATCAAGAAGTAATCCATGCCTAATTTCCACGCCACATGACAAGTACCAAATTAGTAATTTTCTTCAAATTCAGAAAAAAACCGCTTTTCAAAAGCCTCTAAATTAAAACCTTACCCATCATAATAATCGTTTAGCGTACTTTAATTTACCCTATGTCAATGTCATGATACCTACTTCGCTCGGAAACAGAGGTAGGTAGGTACCTTCAGGTTGTTTTTTTCGACAGCCCTAGAGGATGGAAATCCTTTTCATTTCAATCCTTGAATTTGATAAAGGCTCCTGGAGATCCTTGCTGTCGTAGCTTCTGAAGTAAACATTAAAAAAAAAACCAAAACTTTTTATACATATTTCTTTTCGTTTGTAAAAAAAAAGTTAGACAAGCCTTTGTGCGATTTGTCACAGGGCTTTTTGCCGTGCAACATGCCGAACGTGGTACATTACCGAAAAAAGGATCTAGACGAAGTACGAACACATAGCAAGGCAAGGCTTAGTGATATGCCGTACATATCTTCTATTGTCTCGGCAAAAAAAAAATCTTTCCATCATATTTCCGAATTCGTAGTTCCTGGGTAATATCCTCGCATTGAATTATGAACAGGTACAACAGGATGCTACCTTTTCCACAACAACGGCGGTGGCTAAGAGCCTGATGCCTAATGCCTGATGCCTGATGATGGAAATGGTTAAGGAGTACACAAAAAGTTTGCTCTTCTAAGAAGGAATAAAAATTCTTCGACAATATTCATATTATGCAGGAGGAAAAGTTCTGTTCCTTTTATTTTGTTTTCTTTCTTTTGTACTTTTGTGGCATAAAGTTTGTATGGGCTAAAAAGTTTGCCAATGCTTATTCTTACTCTCAAAACTCGATCGAAAGAGATAGAGAAGATGGTTTGGTTTGTTTGTGTGTGTTTTTTCTTTTTTAAGATTTTTATTACTTTTCGTTCGTTGGGAATATTGTTGATGCTGCTGCTGCACGAATATGAGTTTATTCAAAAGTTTGGAAAGACGAACCATTGTCAACGTTGCCGTAAGTCTGTTTTGTTGTATGTTGTTATGTGAATAGAGGTTTTCTGGTTTTTGTGTTGTGTTTCATCAAATATTTGATCCAAAGTTCATACAAAGAGTATCAAAGTTATAGCAAATATTCGGAAATCATATTGAATAAGGGTAACGGTTTCGGTAGAATAGCTTTTGAGTGGTAGTTCTGGGGCAAAAAAGTTTTACCTTGGAGTTCTTTAGAAATTTTAAAGATGTTAGTTTAGAAAGTTGGTTCTTGGGTTTTTTGAAAGAAATGGGTTAATTTGTTTTGGGAATATTTGACTTTTGGGAAATTAAAAATTAATAGATTTAAATTTTGTTTTTAATTTGATTTACCTTTTAACTGGTAGAACACTCTTCACTCCAGGTGCAACTCAAAAACTTGAACCTGTCTGCATAAGGCAGATATTACTGCGATACAGGAAATACGAGGGACAATGGAAAGGAAAAATTGCGACATTTACTACAGCTGTCAAATATTTGGATGCGAATTCGTCGTTGGAAAATGGCTTAGATCGAAAGTCATTTATTTCAAGCCAATTAATGATCGCCTGGCTGCAATCCACATCAAAACCATACTGTAAAACACCAGTACCTATAATATGTGCACAAGTCAAGTCCTTTCCGATGATGCCGAGGAGTCTGGCAAGGAGGATTTTAACGACCTCCTAATAAGAGCCTACCTCTCCAGAGTTCAACGTCAAAATCGTTCTCGGAGACTTCAATGCAAAAATTGGGAAGGAAGACATCTTTGCCGGATTAGTTGGAAATCACAGCCTCTACGAAGTTACAACAGATAACAACTTCCAACTAATCGACTTGGCTGCAGCTCGTAGTAGCACTAGGTTTCCAAGACGAAAGATCTACACAGCAACCAAGATCTTGATCATGCGTACCTTCCGAAGAGCAAATACCGACTCTGACCACTTTCTGGTAGTGGTTAAGTTTAGAGCTCGACTATCAAATGACAAAACAACATGACCGGCCCAAAGAAAGAAGTTCAACATGAGTTGCCTTAGCACCCCGGAGAATACCAGAAGCTACAGTGAGTGCCTGAGTGAGCGACCCCCAGCCATCCTCCCAAATACCACAGATGTCGTAATGTTACGACGCCTCAACAAAATTTTTAATTGTAATGCCGTCTGCTCTAAAATAAGTAAACAAAATGTTAAAAATAATAATTTCTTAAGTAACCAAAATTATAAAATTTTATCATACAATGTGGCAGGATTAAGTAATAAATCTATTTTTACTAAGTTTTACGATTATGTATGTAAATTTGATATAATTTTTCTTTATGAAACATTTATCACTGAATTAAATATTGTTATGTATGAAAAGAAATTTAAAAACTATGAAATAAGATCAATACCAGCAACCAGAACACATACTAGAGGAAGAGCCAGCGGAGGACACATTTTCGGATTTAAGAG
>CAKKXW010000003.1:57044484-57060965 GCA_920937365.1 Sphaerophoria rueppellii
ACCTTACCTTCTTTATATATGTGAGCCAAATTACTCTCGTTTGTCGAAATACTTTAAACCTCTGACAATTACCGCAATTCGAGCAAAATTAAGTCAAAAACAAAAAAAAAACAGAAACGTTTGTACGAGGCCTCACTTCAGAAACTAAAACAGAAGATGATAAAAGAACCATGTCTGCACCTTCACAGTTATTTAAAAACACGAAATCATCTGCAAATTTATCCTCTCATCTATTCTTGCCCATCTTAGGCCAATTAAACTTGAAACGCACAAATTCAAAATAAACATTTGACCAGACAGTCCTCAACCTTTTTCTAAAAATTTAACCAAAATCAAAGACTTCACTCCGGAGCATGTTTGCAAAGACAAAAAAAAAACAAAAACTGAATTAAAACGAGCTTAACGCCATTAACAGTCTCCAAATTTCATAAAGCTGTTTGCTCTCATTAAACCGAGTGTATATATTTCTTCCATTCCATCAGGACCCAGGGCAGCCAAAGCATGAAGCAAAAAGGACCAACATAAAATACCCCAACAAAATATTTTTAATTACATTAAAGGTTGCGTTGCTATCTCCTTTTTTTCTAGCTTTTTGTATGTTTTATTTTATTAACCAAAATGTGATTTTGTTCATCAAGGGAAAAACAGAGAAACAGAAGCACACTTTAACAGAACGAGTTCATGTTCATGTTCTTGCATCCAACTTTTCGGGTTCTGTTTGTATTTTGTTGGTTTCGTTACGATCTGATGAAAATTCTGCACAGTTAAAGCAGTCGTTAAAAATATTAAAACTCTATCGCCCTTGGAATACAAAAAAAGCAAATAAACAAAATCCTTAAACCAACAGCAACAGTTTAATATATAAAAGTTATTATTCAATTTTTATTGTTGTTTTTTTTTTCTTTTATTTCGTTAATGCTGCCCCAACATTCCAAAAGCATGCTGCATGGTTTTTGTAAATTTCTAGGAATGCTTCGGTGGGATTAAATGCTGAACTCAACTCAACCCCTTAACATATACGGGATCAAATACAAATGTTTAAAATTATTACGGGAAAATGCATTTAGTCTGCTTATATTTTGTCATTAAATCGCTTCTGTATGGAGTGTTGTTGCCTTATTGGATATTTTGCAATGTTTTTTTTTCTTTTTTAAGATTTTAATTGACTTCGTAGAGAAAGCTGGGGTGAGTGTGGATTAAAAGAATTTTTTTCATATCCTTTCTTTTTCTTTAATTATTTATCAATTTTTGTACTGTTCATCTTTATCTCAAAAGCTTTGAAAAAATAAATTATTTAAAGGTTCCGCTTTCTTCGACCCCACACTCCCCTATTTTTTTAAATGTTCAATTATTTTTCAACTTTGCTGGGAGCAAATTAAAAACAATCATAGACGAAAAAAAATGTTATTGTTGTTGAAAAAATTATATCAGAGTTGGTGTATTATAACTGAATTTGGGCACTTACCTATCGTGGGCGAAAAAACTAAGCCTAATAGTATGGGATGGCCCATACTCGCCAGCGAGTAGTTCTCTTTTTCTTCGATGGCGTTTCTGTTCGATGTGTTTTTGATGAGCAGCATGCAACTGTGTCCGGTCGAAATTTGCTGTTTCCCAATGTCGTATGAAGGGACTGAGGTTCTGTGTGTGTCCTGGAAGAGATACAAAATATATATTTATTAAATTTCTTATCCAAAAAAAAACTCTTAAGCAAAGTTCTACAAAAACGTCAGTCTTTACTCATCTTTAAAAAAAAAACTCCCATTCTAAATGCATCAATTGATGTGCCTAACCGACCAGTACTATTGCTTATAGTTAATTACATGTATGACGCGTACAAATGATATGTACACAATTTGCTGTATTTATTGATTCACACGACATCAAAGCGGACACCCAATATTAACATGTGGTTAGTAACATGACCCGAACTTCGATTATATTGAACCAATTGAATGGTTGTTCAAATGTCCTAAGACCGTTCCACACAAAAGGCGACATATCGTCTACCTTGTTTAATGTTGTTGGCTAGGAATATGACTGTAATGCAATACTGCAACTGCAAGTTACGACGGCGACGTTTCTTCGGCAAACTAATAGTTTTATGTGACCAAACTTGTGGCAAACAGAAGAATCGGTGACCTCACTCCTTCTTCGGTTCGTTGCAATTAGCTATTCACAAAAAGGAATTACGAGCACGACTGCTTCTATTGAAGTTGCAATGATTTCTTTGAAAGTCTCCATTCACTGTCACTACGTCACCGAAACATGCTCTACACTTTTTATAGCCGATGAAGCGATAGCAGTAGAAATAGGTATGTATTTTTCTGCAAGCCGCTGCCACCTGTTCTCGAGCTACAAATGCAAACCCTTTTCAGCGGACACAGTCGATAACAATGGAAATTTATTCAGGGGAACGAACGCAGCAGTGCATCAACTAGCGAGCCTTGAAAAGAAATTCTACTGTTTTGTCGTCCGTCGCATCGACGAAAGGTGCAGCTGGCAGCCAGCAGGGGGAGGGACTCCTGTGATTCAGTCATGTTAGATGGATGAAGTGTTTGGTGTAAAATGGCACGCATTCTACCTTCATTTCTGGTTTTGAAATACACTATAGTGATGCTGCTGTGTTGAGGACTTCACTCTTGCGATATATGAAGCAACTAAGCCGTGCTGCATGCATTTTCTGTTATGTACAATAGAATTCCATTCGCCACAGCCACAGTGAAAGGAAAAGGATAAGTTAAATGAAAAAACGGGTTCTATACCTCTCACTGATTCACATCACATTTGTCGATTGAAACAGCACCTGACGAGCGAGTGCATTGTACAGTCAGTCATTCATTCATTGTACGTTTTCAGCAACAAGCAGTGGCATTGTAGTTGTACTTACTTGGTTTTTGCGGGCACGCAACTTGCTGCATATCAAACGTATGATTGTATCGAAATTGTACGTTCTAGAATCACGTTGTATAGGGTTTGGCTGAAACACAACATGCACGTGTTTTGTAAAGATAGCAAATAAGTTGCGTAAGGTTGTTTAGATGGTTTCGAAAGCATTCATTGAAATAAGACACAGACAAACCTTGAAATAACTTTATGAATTTGATTTGGGAATAAAATAATTGTAGACTTAAAAAAATGTAATGATTATATACATACGTCACAAAAATGATTTTAAAATCAGTCAGTCAGTTAAGAAACGAATATTGAATCACCGCGGATTGTTGGAAATTCAATAAATACATTCAAATGGTCGCTAATGTTAACGGAACCAAATGATTCAGCTTTCATAATAACCTTAGGTATTCCTATGCAATCTATGACCTAAGGCTAATACATTTCCTTCGGCTATTACCTTTTCGGATGTGGAGGATTAACACTTCACTAACTATTACTATTAATAAAGCAAGCTAGAAGATAAGCCGCCTTTGGTGGTCTGCTTTACTGCTGGTTAAGGGTGGTCCAATTTTTGGAAACGTTCGAATGCGAGTAGTCACTGGTGGGTGGAAGCCTGGTAGATCAAAGATAAATCCGGTCATTCAACAGAACGAATTTCGGCTACATGGGTAAGTTTGTGTGACAAGACTCCTTCCCCAACAGACAAGATTAGGAAAACAGTATACTAATCTCTATAAGATAATTGGTCCTATAATTGGTTTTTGCTCCTCGGAAAGTTCGAACACCTAGAATACTGGACAATGTGATCAATCTGGCTGATGGCTGATTGACCAGGAGATCTACATGTTCTTTTATGGATATTGAGATGTGGGAACTATTAGAGCTTGCTACCGCATCATTTCGCCTCTCATCAAAATCAATCAGTCTTAAGGCGTTGTCGGAAGTAGTTGCGTGCATCAACATTCGTCGATAAGAGAGAAAGATTAATCCAACAGAATCTACTATCGATCTTAAGGCTCTTTGAATCGATAAAAACTTAAAACTTGCCTTCAAAAATCTAGTGATTATTGATCACAAAAGTCTGAATTCTTGACCGCGTTCGAGAGAAAAGTCCTTTCAGCGACTTCCGACCTTAACAACTACTGTTTAGTTGGTTGGCTTCTAATTTAATCAAACCGTGAGAAAGCTTCTCGAACTACAACAAAGGGATACATTTGTGTCTTATTGCTTAAAATTCAGAGTGGATTTTTGTGTATGTAGGTAAATTTGTATCTTTTCTGAAACAAAATTGCAGACAAATTAAGTTAAATAAGCGAGCAACTTGAATGTTATGTAGTCCCGCAAAGATGTCCTCTAGCAAAATGGTCGGATAAGATTTTGTTTCTCTTTTCTCGGAAATGACAACAAAAATATGAAAACTTCATTAAGTAGCCATAAAAATTATGTCCTCAAGCCAAGAAGGTAACATAAAAATTTTGGAAAAAGAAGAACTAAACATTTCTACTGCCTTTTCTTTTATTTTCACTTCCGTCACCGCCGTTTTGTGTCTATATAAACCATCGTTTTAGTTCACTTTCAAACTTTTTCGAAGATGTTTTAAGCTAAAAAAAAAAGACTACGACTTATTTCCGCACACAAAAATCCATTCACAAATGTTTATATTAGTTTCTCATTCTTTCTCCTCATCCTTGAAAGTTTTAACTCACACATCTTTAGGAAATTTTATCTTTCCCATTTTTTTTTTTACAACGTGTCGTCGGTCGTCGTTGTCCTTATTAAAATGGACCGTCTCTCTGTCGAATATGAGTTTTATAATGACAAAAAAAACTTCTCCTAAAACTACGTGATGTCACAATTCTCCATTTAACTTTTGAAAAGTGACGAAGATAGAGAAAGAGAAGAACGTTGCCATACCGTGTTCCGATTGCCTACCCACACTTTATCGTTATTTTCACGTGTCGTCCGTGGAGCAGGAGGAGCAGACTCGACAATGCTTATGGTCATTCACATTGCTTTCTACGTGAAATGTCCTTGGACAGAAAACAAAAATATCATTAGCAATATTTGAAGAAAATTTTCCGTGAAGACAACAAAAAAGAAAGTCATCCTAATTAAGCAGGGTTTTTCGCAAACCGATGGATGATGGTGATGGGTGTGTGGAGCTCTAACACTCGTGTGTTGGACGAATTAATTTTGTTTTTCGTGATTATTTTTGAAATTTCATTTAATTTCGGTTTGGGTTTAAGTACAGAATGATGACTGGCATTTTAAATGAAAGGCAAAAAGTTTTGGTCTTTGTGTGTCGTCTGCGAAAGGCACAAATTTACTCTGGGTTCGTTTACAGTTCGATTCACTTGACTTTATATTTTTTCCGTTGCGTTTATGTTAATAATTTAACTTTTAACATAGGCTCTCTCGAGTGTGTCACGAAAACAGAACATGTATTTGATAAATCATAAATTCGATGGCGATTTGTGTAATTTTGTAAAATGACATGAACAAACTCAAATTGCTACAAGATATCCTTTTTTTACTTGCGACATATAGAATATATTGCAAGTATTGAATTCGTAAAAAAAAAAATTGAGATGAGGATGAGATATGACATTACGATGATAGAGAAGTCGAAAAAAGTGGGTCCGGCGATTCCGTCCGGCATCTACAGCCTTAACTACTGGTCCGATTGACTTCAAATTTGAAAATTAGAGGTTTGAGCAAAAAGCCATATCCCAATTTTTTTTATTTTTGTTTTAAGATCAAAATTTAGGGTAGCCACCATACGATTTTTTTGGCCAAAAACCAAAAACAAATTTTTCTCCAAAACGGCTCGAACGATTTTTCTTAAACTTCCTCGGGTTAAATTTTTTTAAACATTCATGTATTTTATGTAAAAAAAAATTTGTATTGCTCCAAAACGGTACCTCCCATAGAACTGTTTTTTTGTTATTAGATTTGCTCGAAAACTGAAGGTCCGATCAGTGTAAGTTTTTTTAATAAGTACGTATGTATTGTTCAAATAATATTTTGTTTTCAAAAAAATTTTTTTTTTTGGATTTTAAAAAAATATTTTTAACTTTTTTTTTCAAAATTCTGTATCTCAAAAACGGATCAATTTTAAAAATCCAAATTGGAGTATAATACGTATATTTACATGGTCTTAAAAACTGCATACCCAAATTAATTTTAAGACTTTTTTGAAAAATCTTATATATACAAAATTAATTTAAAAAAAGGCTCCGACGATTTTCAAAAAAAAAATTCAATAAATCAAGACTAAGGTTTGAATTTGTTTGGGATATAAATTTTTGGAATGAAATGTTTTTACGAGGTACATTTTCAAATTTTAATTTTCATAATGAATTCTAATTATTTTTTTTGTTGTGGGTTAAGTGTAAGCTGTAAGTAGGAGTGTAATCAGAATTGCTTAGAGTATATCTCTTATTTTAACACTACTTTTTGCAATTTAAGTAATCATAAATATTTAGTTTTAGCATGCAGGAACAAGTTCGTACGACCCAGTCGTGCACATTTTTACTTGCGAAATATAGAATTTTAGTTATGCAACACCGGCCAAAGGTGCGTATTGACTTCTTAATCATGGGAATTTCGTTACGAAGTTATTTTAAAACTCAAAGCCTTCAAAAATGTATAATTTTCACCGTTTTAGCAACACTTTTCACTAATGCTTTGTTCTTATTATTCACAGCGAAACGTTGTAAAGCTTAAGCCCTTCCTCGATAAATGGAATATTCAACACAAAGAGAGTTGTTCAATGTGACTAAGCAGTTCCTGAGAAGTCTTATAACATACATTTTTTCAGTTTAAATGTATTTTTGAGTTACATATGTATTTCAATTTAGATTTGTATTTTTGAATTTTAATTAGATTTGGAAACAGGAGCAAGTTCGTGCGAACCAGTCGTAGTCGTACACATAAATATATTTTTTTTTTCTGCGCACTTCATTCATACTTAAGCGGACATGGAAACAAACTTATAATAACTACCCTATCCAGTGGCATGATTGTTGAGATGACAACCTCTAATCACTGTCATTAACAACATAAGAATAAGAGGTTTAGGTGAACTGACTTCAACGTTAAGAATTCTACGAATCTGTAGATCCTTAAATTCAATTGAATGTCATAGCATAAGTCAATGTTGAGGTATTGAAAAGTTTAATAAAGAACAAATATCAAATGGAAATACGTATCTTAAATCATTTAAAATGATCTTTCCATTTTTACAACTTTTGTTATTATTCTGTATAGGGCTTAAGGGAGAGCTTTCTTAAAAGCAGAGCTGTCTGACGTCATTTAAAAGAGACAACGAAACAACGAGCGCACCGGCATTGGTTTGTGCATAAGCCCCTCGTATCTGCAGAAAAATACCATCTTTTTCCGTAACACAGACAGAGAGCATTACCAGACAAGGAGCTTTCAGAAGCTTTTTTTCTTTGCCTAAGTAGGAATTCATTTATAGAAAAGAAGATAGGCGAAAACAGATTTTGTGTGCATTTGATTTCAGTTTGATGTATTATTACTCGTCATAAGGGTTAGACATCAACGTCTAAATTTAATATCTTTCAATGTTTCCAAAACTATTGAAATTAAGACCTTTTTTAATGGATTTTGTTGGAAGAAGTTGACATGATTTAATAATTTATATGCAAAGCTATAAAGTTGGCAGTTGCAACGACAACGGCGAAAGGTTTATTGACTTCTGAAACTCTAATACCCTTGTGATTGGTGGCATTGTATTTGAGCACAAACCGTGTCATAAAGTATGCTAGGTGTCGACAGAAAGGCACATATATTATGTTCCAACCGCATTGATCACTTCGCGATTAGTTGACATTTTAGAAGCAGTCTCTTGGATGTCCGAAACAGAAGAGGCAATAACATAGGACTTTCCCGTAACCACCAACATCAAATCGAATAGTACGAGCCCCAAGTTCAACATTGAAAGTCCGAAGGAACTCACGAGCCACGACACGCCAACAATTCAGCATAGTTCATGACATTAGAGGGCTGTGAAAAATGTTTCCAGGACAGCCGGCCGCAAAGTAAAAGGCAAACACCAGACTTGCAGAAGAATCTTTGACAAGGATCAATGAAGACAAATAGCCTAAATCTCTGTACTTGAAGAAAAAGTGAGTTCATCACATTAAACGCCGCTGTGACAAGTTTAATTACAGCAACGCGTTGTTGCATGAAGCAGAAAGTGATGCAACCAAGTGTGACAGCAGGACCATTTATAAAATAACCAAGGAACTGTGTGTAGTTCAAATCAACACCTAGTAAAAGAAGTAGACGGTACTTTGTTGTGTTCTGAGAATAAACAAGTCAGGACGTGGAAAGAATACTTTTCCTAGGTTTTTAACCATTTGTAAACAACGTTCAGCCGTTGTCTCAGAAATTGCCTAAACAAGCCAATTCCCAAATCCGCACCACAAAATTCCATATAAAGACGAGATATTAGCCACAAAAAGCACTTAAGAACAATAAAGCGGTGATACTTGATGGAATTCCAGGGGAGCTTTTTTAAAGCTTCACGGCAACGTCATCAAGAGAATTGTAATAAAAAGGCAACACTCGATACCGAACAAGCAGGATTTCTCGCTGGATCCTACTGTACTGATCACATCCGAGCCTTGCTGTTTATTAGACTTCGAAGAGGCCTTTGATAGCGCTAACAGAGAGTACACTTGGAATAGAAAAAGGAATTGGTATTATGAAACAATATTTATGATAATCCAAGAGTCACATTCTTCATGATAAAAGGTTATCGGTTTTTTTGTTTTCTGTTGGAAATGTACTGTGCGCAGCTTTGTCAGGTAGCGGAGGGATTCTAGATTTGATGGACTTTGACATCCTATTTAGACATCACGGACAACATTTGATTACTCTCTTATGGGACCATGGATCCCCATCAATGACATAACTAGGGTGGAGAGAGAAGCAGAACTCGAGTGTCTGAAAATTTTTTCCGGAAAAACAAAAATGATCGGCCTCGGAACCCAGCCTCAAATCAATATTTCTTCTCAAACGGTGGAGAAAGTGGAGGCTGCTGCATTATTGATACAGTCTTAGATATCCATGCAATATCCTTAGTTTTTTCCTGCCCAATAAAATATCCAATGAGGATCTTAAAAGGAGAGCAGGTAAGGACGCTAATGACTCTATTATACGAAGATATAAGTGGCAACGGATTGGACATACATATTCTGTGCCGGCAAACCATTATTTCCTAGACAGAGTTAGATAAAAGCTCGCTTCGACCAATTCTGGTAGTGTAAAAATAGAAAGATCATGAAAAATAAATTGGAAGCTGTGAAAAAAGCTGTCGAGGTATTTTCTATTACGGAACGCACTGTTAATAGAATTCTTAGACAAAATAAGATCAACGGCCACAATTGACCATCAAAAAGAAGAAAAATAATTTGCCCCCGAAGTAATATCGATGATTTTGACATATGTGGCATTCCTACGTATGCGCATGATTCAAATCTTATTCAACCTCGGAGAGGTTCATTATCAGAAGATGGTAATCATACCGACATTACTCTCAAGATTGCTATGGTTTTAAATACTTGGCATGAAAGCCATGTCAGACATTTATATAACTGAACTGAACTATAGTTATTAATAAATCGCTTCTACTACTTCTATGGTAATTGTCACAATATTGTACTTGACTTGCTGATCCGTTGGTTCCATTACAAGTTATGCTCCTGGAACTTTGTCAGTACTTGTTCTTTCAGTTCTCATGAAAGATGAAATAAAACAATTTTAGACAAAAATATTGAGTATCCGGACTAATTATTTTAAAACGTTATCTCTAAGGAAAAAATTATACAACACCAATGATGCTGAATTCAAACAACAGAAAAAATATTCAATAGCTTTCCTCAGATAACCATTCCATTTACCAAACAATAATCATATTTTTTTATTTGTTTATTTCTTATCTGGCATATGCCTTTCATTCGGGAAATATTTAGCTTAAAATACCTAATTCTTTTCAAACAACTAATTCCATTATTTTTTTTTTTAACTTTTTCTATGGAATTTGAATCTTTCCGAAATTTTTGTTTTCATAAAAATGCCAAACTAAAATCCAACTTGTCCTATTACCCGGAAACACGTACCTTCCTACAATATTCGTTAAGCTTACAAATATTTCCTCGCAAACTGCTAGGATTTTATGATTTCATATGTTTCATGTTCACCTCAGTTACATTATGTTTGAAAAATAAGAAAAAAAAATACCTACAATTTTACAACCTAACATCCGTTGTTGTGATGTTGCATCCGACTACAAAATTCCCAGTTTATTATGATTTCCTGTTTGCAGGAAAGTGTGTGAATTTATTTTTCCAATTTTTTTTTCTGTTTGGCATTTTTGTTGTGTCCAAATAAAACTAAAAGCGTTATATGAGTTTTTACAGACACTCTTACGAACAATTTGAAGGTTTTTATGGCCCTGCGGATACTTGGTTTTTGATAAAATGCTATAAACCTACCTACCTATAGGTTTAAGTCCTTGTCCAAAAAAAAAAAAAGAATAAACCTAAACTCATATGTTTCATAGACTTCACATGTGTGCTGCTAACTTTTTTTTTTGAATGTGATTTGCTGGTTTTTCGGTTTTATATCTTTTGTTAAGCTTGACGTCCTGCCATAATAGAGTTCTGACGTCCTGAGTGTTGAATAGGTAATAAAAGCCCTATTCGCTTCCGTAGTACTGTAAGCAACACAGAGTATAATTCATTTAGGTCATTCTCACTATAGATTTCAGCTTTATACATCAAGCTATAGGTTTCCCTATAAAGGTGCTGGGAAATGAACTAATAAAATCTGTTTTCTCTCACACTATACAAGGACTAACGTAAAAAATAACTAAAACCATATTTCAGGATGTTGTTTGCCAGTTCCACAATTCCTACACGTCCATAAAAATGAATGTGAGCATAATATTAAAATAGTGATTTTTTGTTTTATACTTTTGCGAATCTCCAAAACATGATTTGAAGTTGTATTCGACTGTCTAGCTCATGTAGCAAATGGTTTGGTGTGGTTCTGTACAAAGCCCTCAGGACTTGAAATCTATAGTTTCCATTTTACAACATCCAGCTTTATGGTTTTCTGCTATTCAAATCTTTCAATTGAGCAATATGCACAAAAGAATATAATTTTTTTTGTAGGTTAAATTAGTGTTGTAGATAAGATTAGATCAAAGGATAAAATGTGATGATTTGTATTATCAGGGAGTTGAGTTAATTAGCTCAGGAAGCCTCCGATTATAATTATGTGAACAAGTAGTTAACAAAACCAAAGAAAAACGGGTGAGTGTTCTGTGCTCATTAGGAGCTGTAATTAATGCATACATATCTCACTTGGAATTCTAATTGAATGGGGCTTGTAAATGAATACCTGAAGGTTAATTATGCAGACTCAATGGATAGAGTGTTAAAGTTTATTGATTGAAATATTCTTGCATTTAAATCTTTATTAATATTTTTCGTCGTTATAGCTTTGCAACTGCAAATAATTTAAAGACAAAAGAATTGTACAGCATTTGCGATTCATATTTATTAATTCAATATGTCCGTTTCAGTTCCTTTTTTTCCTTCGATGTGTATAATTAATTTATTTGAGTAATAATCATTACTTGAAGCTTGAGCTTTTCACAATCAATCCATAAATTGCCGGCAGGCTAACACTATTGATTTAATTTTCAATATATTACAAAAGTAAGGCTCAAAACTTAATATCATTTTAATTTCACTTTTGTGTGTTTAAAAAGCTGAGAAACGAAAAATAAACAAAAATCATGCAATTGAATTTTTTCACGAAGCAATATTAATTTTTTTATTGACTTACGGGTTCATATGACATCCCTTATTATGGATTAATTAACTCGAATTAAATTGGCACGTTAATCGCCAATCACTTTAAAATGAGAACGCTTATTAAATTGCATTAACATGTTCAATCAGGATAAGGACATCAACGTCATATCCAGGACATTTACAAAAAAGAAAAAAAAAACCCTACATTACCTCAGTATAAGTTATTAATTCCTAGTCAATATGTAGGTTCGATGTGGGGCGCCATTCAAATAAATTATTCAGAACAACAAGGAAAAAGGGAATTAAAGCACATCAGAATGTTTGTATGTATGTATTTTCGCCTGGAAGCTCAGTGTCATTTAGTAAATGAAACGTTTAATTTGCCCTGTTTCGTGTGCCCTGCCCTGTCAGGACGCCTGACGCGTATAGCAATTTACCCGCACTCAAACTGAAGGTACCCTACTTATAAGAGTTTGGAAAAACGCATCAAGCAGTATTGACTGCATGATTAATGCAATCGCATATCAGGAAAGTTCATTGTTCAGGGAAAAAAAAATATAAATAAAAGGAAAAGGACGAAGCAGGACAACAGGGGCAATTCTAAAATAATATGTTCTTGATGCGGAAAGTTTCATTTAATTGGGTCGTGTTGGGTTTATCCATATCACTTGGGTCTTGTGTAAATTCAGTAAACATACATTCTTCTTTGAAATGTAGGTAAAAATAATTATTTTAATTCAATTTTATTTTTTTGACATAACTACAAATTCAAATTAATGCACTACGAGAAAAAGTAATGTTGTTTTATTTTTTGTTTGTCCTTGACTCCCTGAAAAAAAAACTCTTTAAAATTTAAAAAGCCTTTTAAGTAATTATGTATATACATTTTTTATTTAAATTTAAAATTAATCAAAACCACAATCCATATCATATTAATGGCCGCAGAATGCTGCTTTAAATTAATAAATCAAAGCTTTGCAATGAAAACCACTAAACTAGACATGGCTGTTAGTTTAAAAAGTGTATATTTATTCACCAGACATACACGTGGGGTGTTATTTTTAATCCCCTAAGCTGTAAGCTTTTTTATAAATATTTTGGTTTCATCGAAAAATAATTAAAATGGAAAATGCAAATACGGTGTAACTAAAAACTATGCGTGTGATGTACTTGAACATGATACATGCTTGTGAAAGAATTATAAAATGCTGTAGGTATCTGTTGATATTGCACTTACATATAGGAATATATACATTTTGTTGTAATAATCCTTATGTCATGTAACAAAAAAAAATGATTTAATACGAAATCATTATATTAAAAGGTTCACTGATTCAAAATATTAATTAAAATACCGAAAAGGGATTGTTGGTCGGTGTGGATATCCGATTCTTTTGTTTTGATTTGGGTTTAGCGTCTAAGTTTTATTTCATAACACATCATAACACAGAATGCAAAGGTCTTTATTTGTTCTGTAAATACAATAATTTAATTCAGGCACTGTGTATCTAAACAGAAAAAGTAAATATCTTTCCTCAAGGTGGAAAATTGATCTGATCGCAGTAATAAGGATCGGTTCAGTTTTGCCATCCAGTAAGTAAGCCACACAACACTAACTATTATAATAAGGAAATCGCAGTAAAGAACCAAAACTTGTCACAACCTTTTCTAGATTAAATTACTTTTCAGGCTGTACGGTACGGTAGTGCGAGAAAGCGAGGCGATACGAGAAGCGTTTGTATGCGAGAAAAATGTGTACATGGATTCTTTTGAGCGTTCGTACAGTCAAGAATTGGCTTCAAAACTCTTCCGCTAGTTTTTCAAGCGAGTTGAAGCGAGATTCTTTGTGACGTTTGAAAAATAGAAAATGTATTTATTCCAGCTTTTATTGTGTGTTTTCACATTTGGTTTGGTGATTATTTTAATTTTGAAAGAGTTAATAAATAAAGCAAATATGTTGTTTTATCTTTATTCTTTCCTTCAACATCCGGAAATATAAACTTTCGTTTAAAAATTCATTTTCTAGTGACGACAAGACTTTATTTTTTTGACACTTTTAGTCGCAAATAATCGCTTTTACTGTGTGCACTATCTCGCGCATCTAATAACGCTTCTCGCTCCGCTTCTTGCATCGCTTCTCGCATCGCATCCCTTTCTCGCACAACCGTAAGCGCAGCCTTAGAAATAAACAAGCAGCTCCATCGAGACTTGGCTAGATTTTTACATAATGTTTTGGTGGGATTTATAGTACTTAATAGCTGACCTTTGAACACAATCTCGCCTCCCTTCTGATCAACTCCAGAATAATAATGTAACACAGATTTTTTCAAAATGCGATGCGGTTTATTTGAATCCAATTGATGGAAATGATGATGATGTCACACTGTGGCGTATGAGTACTATTTTTTTTTAATAACAATATTGCGATTTCAATCGTATAGGGCTGGAATTCAACATTTGTCAAACAAAGTTGCGTAACCAATTTTTTTCAGTTTGAAGGCTGACACAAAAATGGATCGCTTAGCTATTGCAAAACAGAAATAAAAATTGTAAAAACGTTCTACAAAAATTGGGATTCTGCCACAGCCGCTTATCGTACTTTTAGGAGAGTATGTCTTACATAATCGTCCAAATACGCAAGCAATTGGGAAAATTGTGAAGAAATTTGAAGAATCTGGATTGGTTACAGATAAAATTAGGCCTGTGCATCATCATTTCGCTCGCATACCACTTTTTCAGTGGTATAACGCTGCTGTAAGAGAAAGAGTTGATGAATACCCGAATGTGTCGATTCTTCGTCTTTCTCAAGAATTAGGACTGTCTTACTGCACATTATGGCGTATTTTGCATTTAGATCTACACCTTCACACATATAAGATCCAGATCAAATAATAACTGAAGCCAGCTGACAAAGTCGTAGGTATGTCAAATGGGTGCTTGAACAACAAACAGGCGGTGGAAGTCGATTTTTCGAACAAAATTTTTGTTAGCGTTGAAGCACATTTCTCAACCTGTGGATAAGTTAATAAACAAAATTGTTGTATTTGGGGTTCCGAAAATCCTCAAGTAATTGAAGAGAGGCCATTACATCACCCTGCCAATTATAGGGGCTGCCCTTAGGTCCAACAAATCAAAGAAAAACAGGCCAGTCAGAAGACCGTAGAAAGTCGACCAGTACGACAAGCTCCAACAGCAAATTGGCTCGTTCGACCCAATCTTTCTTACGCCAACTCTGCGAAAGGAATGGGAAAGACGGTACAGGCTCCACCAAAGGTTGCCCCACAGGCCCCAGCGCCTAAGGAGCCGATGGTGCAGCCAGACATTGTGGCCCCGTTGGTTGCCATTCAAGGCCAACTAGCAGGACTGCAAAGTCAGATCTGGCAGCAAGCCTCAAGAGTGGATCACCTCCACTCTTTGATGACTGGCCAAGCGCAACTTCACGGTTAAGGGCGCGCTGCCGGAGACGCGCCTAAGGATCCTAGCTGTGAATGTAAATTCTCTGATTAGGATTGAACGCCGAGCTAATCTGTTCCAGTTGCTGAAAGACCACAGTCCCGATGTGTTCATGGCTAGCGAAACCAAGCTTAACCAGAAACATAAACTGACCAATAACAATTACAATATCGTAAGGATCGACCCGGCTCTACTCAAGGAGGTGGTGTTGCAATCTTCATACGAAAGGGCATTAATTATAAAGTCATATACAATAATGATTTGCGAAAGTTCAAGACGCTAGAAGTCTGCGTCATATGCATCTCTCTCAGTCAAGAGAAGTGGATGTATATGATTGCGACTTATGCGGCTGAAGCTCCGCAGGCTACTATCTTTATTTCAGAGCTCGAGATTCTTTTTAGGGTACTAAAACTGACCTTGGAAGAAAACTAATTTGTTATGGCCGGAGATTTGAACGCAAGACATGAAGATTGGGGAAATCAAACTAACAATCCAAGAGGTAATCATCTTTTTAATTTGATGAATCTTTGCAATGTTGAATATGGTGTCGACCTGCTGGCTACAGAAAGGCCATCGTTCCCAAGGAGCGGTTCCTTCCTGGATATTTTGCTGTACGATACCAGACTGACAATAACGGACAAAGTTGGTAATCACCCTCGAAACTGCTTACAGACAGTCGAGTACGATAGTGACCACTGCGGACTCGCTGCTGTAATTCAGATTCCGAACGAGCGCGTGGAGTTGGATGAATACGTTCCAACGCATTCTTACAATTACAGTAAGATGCGCTGACCTCGTTTCACCCAAGTCCTAGCGAGAGAACTTCGTTCGAGTGACATAGCCCCACCAAACAACAGAAACTTGACAAACACAGAAATCGACCAACACCTTGAACAGATGGACAACATAATAAAACAGACAATGGAACGGACAATAACGAAGTACAAGGAACGCGACCAAAACAACGTCTACAGTAACGTGACTATAGACGCACTGCACAGACAGAAAAGCGGACTACTGACAAGACTTAAAAATTTGTACAGACGATTTACAGACCCGAACGACCTGGAGATTAGGACACTGAAGTCGTCGATTAAGAACGTCAACACTCTGATCAAGGAAAACTACAGGTTATCTATTAATTTGTATTGGGACAAGAAAATTCGGGCCGTTAATTCTAACGACCCGAGTATGTTCCCTCAAATTAATAAGATATTTAGGTCCAAGAATCAGAACGACCTTCCGTGTCTTAAGTTCCAGAGGACAGTAGAGAACAGTGAC
>CAKKXW010000003.1:57062521-57088742 GCA_920937365.1 Sphaerophoria rueppellii
GACAGGACATAGTCTGGCGTAGGTAGATTTATCTCCTTACGGAGACAACCTTACTTCGGCGAGTTAGCACGTGAGAGTTTTATAAGCAGCAAGCCTATCTTGCGGGGTTTCTAGTTTAATAACGTTTATGGCTGTCCAGTGTGGTTCAACGTTGCGCCATCTCAAATGGAGAAGATTCGGGTGTTCGAGAGGCAGTGTCTTCGGCGCTGTCTCGGTTTGTATCGGACACCGGAATCTTCTTATGTTCATTACTATTCTAACGAGGTTCTATACAACGAGGCTCGGATCAACAGAATTGACAATTTCGTGATAAAACTTGTTCGGGGTCACATTCCGAGAGCTATGACTTCGACGAATAATTTGATCTTTGGGGCGTTCTATCCGAACGACGAATATTTTGAGAGTGCACGATTGAGCGGCTTCATTCCAACAGAGGCATTCCTCTATTTAGATGGATGCGGTCTGATACAGGACAGATTGGCGGTGCCGCTAATCTACCACGTCAGGCGAAGAACCGTCGATCGGCGGCTCCTTTACAGTCGAGACGTCCTCGCACAAGACGGGGCAGAGCTCCTTCGGTTCAGTAGGGCTGTGTCCGAACGGGACCGAATCGATAGGGTGAAGCAGGAGAACCAGTTCTGGTGGCTTCAGTCAGCACTTGATAATGAGTAGTCGGGGTGGGGTTTTGAGCCTTGGCCGGCTTACATACTTGTTTGAGTTTAAGGGTTTTGGGTTAAGGTTTAAGTAGAGTAGGCATGCATGGTGGCACAACATTGATAAGGACAACAAATATAAAATAAAAAAAAAGATATGAAAAAAAAAGAAAAAAACGAAATTAAAAAAATAAAAAAACAAAAAAAAAGGGGGAAAAAAATACAAAAAAAAATACAAGAAAATTAAATAAAAATGATAGAGATTTGCTGCTGTGGTTGTTCTAGTTCGTAAGTAGTTGTTAGGTAGAATAGGTGGTTTTAGTTAATTTTAAGTTTTATTTTTAAGGACCTAATTTTAAGTAGCATGTAAGCAAAATGAAAATGATATGGTGTTAGTTTTTTTTCTTTAATTTTCTAACAAGAACAATAATAAAAAAAAAGAAAAAAAAATTAATTAAATAGGCCGAAAAGCATTAATTTTAAGTTGACCATGAATTTCTTAGAGCGCCCAGTTGGGGCCAGTAAGTTAAATATAAGATTTTAGATAATAAGCTATAATGAAATAAGTAGTTGTAAGTGATTATGAATAAAAAATGAATTTTGAGAAAAAAAAAAGAGGCCATTACATAAAAAAAAGTCACTGTTTGGTGCGCTTTTTCGTCCAGAGGTGTGATTTGACCTTACTTCTTCGAAAACGACGCACGATAGAACGAACGGTAACCGTCAATTTGGAGCCTTTTAACGATTTTGTAAAGAATACTACTTGCTTGCAACAAGACCACACGCCACCACAATTCGAGCCAATATGGCTTTATTGCATGAGACATTTCCTGGCCGCGTCGTGGCGATATCAACTGGCCGCCAAGATCGTGCAATTTGACATCGCTGGACTTTTGTCTATGAGGCTACGAGAAAGACCTTGTTTATGCAGATAAATGTTTAACTCTTGAACACTTAAAAACTATTTTTCGTTAAGTTACGGCTAAGATACCGCCCAATGTGAATGTGTCAAAATTATCTCAAAAATATCGGTGCTTGCAACAATTCGTGTGAGGGTCATTAAAATAGTGCAGGGAACTAACTTCACTGGGAACTACCTTCACATGGGAATTAACTTCATCTCAAGTGAAAAATATATCTTCACTTTTTTCTGGTGAAGATGTTTCCCAACTATTGTGGGCTATTACTTCACTTTTCTGTGGGTAATAATTTCACTTTGATGTGAAGCTATTTCCCACAAAAGGTGGGAATTTATTTCACTTATGTGTATATAATTTACACAATATTACCATGTTTTTTTAATTTTATAGCCTCAAAATCAATGACTAAATAATTTCCAGTGGTGGGGTAGGGTAGGTAAAAGAAAGCTTTGTCAGGTCCCTGATGCTCTTCTGTTTTAATGTTTGCATTGAAAAGTCTGCTTAGCATTTTAAGTTAGTCATTAAGAGTAGGTACATTTTTCCTTGAATCTATATAAATGAATAGTTTTTTTCTGTACGTTCACTAACCAGCCAAACCGGATGAACGATTTTCTTATTTTTTTTGTTTTGTTTTTTAATTTAAGAGGAATAATGTGGAAGGCTTAGGACAGACAAAATGTATACTTTTCAAATCACAAATCTTGCAAATGTTAAAAAATTATAAATTCCCTACCAACAACAAAGTAAGATTGAATACCCAGATTCGTTAAAAAATTTTGTGAAATATATTTTAAATTTTCATCATTCAAAAAAAGATAATAGTGGAAAATGGTGCAAGAGATATAAATTTATACTGTTATACTGCAAGGCGAGCGAAGCGATTTTAAATTTCATATCATACACTCATTTTTTATAAGGCGTCCTCAAGACCTTAAGTCTTTGATAAAGGCTTTACTCTGATTGTGAAAAAGAACCGTGAAATGTCACATAAGACTGAATTTCCTTGCAAACGAAACTACTCTTACCACACTATTATCGCAAAGTTTCCAAAATATTTATGTTTATGGGCTATTTTGAGGGGCTATACATTAACAAATTCCTTCTCATAAAAAATTAGAAAAAGTAGATCTATCAGTAATGGAATAGAAAGTCATGTAACCATCGGCTGGTTCCAAGCTACTTCCCCACCAATTTTGGCCAAGTCGGTTGAACCGTTACTACGCTATTACGTACATGACAAAACAACGTTTACCGGGGTAGCAAGTATGGCTGATTTGTAAATCTAAACCCAAACACATACACAAGAAAATCATGCAAATCGGTCCAGCTCCTAAGACCCTAAGACGTTCAGTGACATACAACCGCTCCTAGAAATTACTTATATGGTAGAATAACGTTTGCTGGGTCAGCTGGTATGTCAAACAATATTCTTAAGTTGTCTCCTGGTTCCAAGCTATCTCGCCACCAATTTGGAGTCAAATCGCTTTAGCGGCGGAAGGAAGTATTGTCATGTTGTAGTATACATACCTGTGCCGTAGTGGTTATGTTCATTGACCGCTTTGCAGAACGTTGTGGGTTCGAATCCTACTCTTGACCATTAGGTTTTTTATTTAATTTTGTATGGGTACTGCCACTTGCGAAGAACTGAAAAACTTCCTAGAGTATCACTGTCGTGAAAAAAGGTGTTTCTCAACTTTCCCGTTCAAAATCAGCGTTAAAGTTGGTACATTAGTTGTGGATAGACTTTGAACAGCCCGCCCGGAACATTTCGCTTAGTTTTATATCACGTAAACATGCTATTGCACGTGTTTTCCATATCCAGAAAAGCCATCATAGTAATAGGTTGGGAGTTCAATGTTTCCAACTTTTCATAGTCTCAAAATTATAATTAAACTTATATCACTTATATACGTTTCTTGCTGTCTTGTCGTTCCATCTTAAGTGAGTTTAATTTCCTTTTTAAGTGATCGAAACAAAAACTACTCAAGAGCTAATTTGTGCCTTCAATTCATCTGCAAATTAATGCTTTCCAATTCAAACTTATACCAGTAACTGCTCTATGTTCAAGCTTTTCAATTCCCTATTTATAGCCTCTATTCCTGCAACTCTTCACGCGGAACCATCTCGTTTAACCGTCACTCGTCGGTCGCCAGTAAATTTCCTGCTCAAGTCTTTTCATGCTTAAAGTGCATGGTTTTAGTGTTCCGCAAACATATATCCCTGTGCAGAGACAGCATCACATGCCCATAACAATTTGAACAACGAACTTCCATGGGATATGGATGGACTAGACTACTAGATTCTCGATCATAGTAATTGCCGGAAAAAATACACCACCAAAATGTTGAATGCACTGCACATCGTGTTCCAGCATTAGCAAAACCTCCCCCAATCCAATTACTCACAACCATGGCCAACTTTGTTTCCTGGCCATCTCACCATTCCATCCGATACATAACCACCCGTCTTTGTCGGTGGTCACAACCGCAGCATATCGGATAGAGTCATGATAAAATCGATAGAAATTAGGGATGCTTAGGTTAAAGTTTTGATTGGAACAGTTTTACGTGCGATGCGGTAGTTTGACTTTGCCCTGTGGATCTATTAAAAGAGCCGTCTGTTATGGAGGAAGTATACTTACCAGTATGAACCTTGTTGTTCGTTCGATGCGGATTTGGGATATGAGTTAAGTTTCGATATAATACCATCGTGTCCTGTTCAGTCATGAAGTTAAAGTTGGGAGACGTTTCTCGAGAGTCACCTATTTTAATATTGAATGCAGATATGAGGAAACTCTTTCGATAGCTGAGAGAGTTGTTAACTTATTTGCGACTGAATGTCAAATGAATTTTGATGACTTCTTAGGAAGTGTCTGGCGTCATCAAAGTGGTAATGAAAGTTCTTAGAGCTGGCGGATAGTTCCATTGGGTTTCCAAAAGAACTATTCGTTTTCATCATTAAGTAATTTAAGCAACCTTAGGCGAATGTACTTTCCTGTATTTTCGTGAATTGGTTGTTTTAAGTTTATGATAATTAAAAATGTTAACAAATGGTAAAAGTTATGAACATATAATTCCGAACTATAGTTAAGAAAAGTTTAAAAAATTGAAAAAGTTCGACAAGAAGAGTTAAATATGTGGCTCCTGCAAATCCTTAAAACAGAAGCAGGCCGATTTGAACAGGTTCAAAGTATCCTATCGGATCCCATCCGATATAACTCCGTTGAGATGCCGACGATGAAAAGCAGTGAAAAACCAAGCAAAATCTTGTTGAAACCTTAGCAAACTTCGTTGAGAATCCATACCGCTAAAACGACTTAGAAAATCCACAGTAAATCTTGGTGAGAAGCCGACTTTGAGTGTTTAAAGACAACTTCTTTAAACAGGTAAAGAGATGTCGGAAAGTTAAAAGAAAGCTTGTAGAGAGCAAACACAAATAACGTTTTTTTATAATTTGCACTCACTCAAGGGATTGTATATGTCAGAAACACGGAGAGTGCATTAGGAAGAAAGGAAGGGGTTGGCAAGAAGGTGTCCGTGTACATTGCTCTTGAATTCTTGAATATTGTAATGATTGGAAAAAACAGAGTGTGAGAGAGAGTCCCACATTCATATGGTACGGCTAAATGATTCTCCATACTTAAGAGTACGTCAGAAAATGGGTTCGAGGGTAAAAGGATGAGCATTCCCAGCAGCGCGATTATTACGGGCGAAAAGGCTTTTATTATCATAAAAGTGCTCTTATTATACCGTAGAAGTTGCGATAGAACAGAGAGAGATATTAAATATTACGACGGTGATCTAATGACGCAGTGATGTCTCTATCACCGATCATTCTAAGGGTTCTTTTTTAAAAACCATCTAAAAGGCTTAAATATTTAGCTGGAGCACCAGCCCAGGGATGAGAGCTGTACTCAAGCCTTGGACGAATATAGGTCTTTTAGATAGTAGCCAGATGAGACGGGGAGAAGAATTTCCTACACTGCCTTACGTAACCCAATCATCTTGCGGCATTTTTGGCGACATCGCTTATGTGCTCATTCCACAAAAGCTGGTTAGTGATGCAAATACCGAGAATCTCGAGATATTCAGTCGTGTTGATGCAAGTGGCAAGTGCCACTCATTGACAGTGGCAAAGGGGGTATGTCTCGCTTTATCGATACAAGACAGCGTTGAGTTTTTGAAGCATTAAATTTTACGCTGTTTTTTATTCACCATTGCACAATGTTGTATAAGTAAGAGTTTAATGAGCTTATCATATTTGCATCATTACATCCGGAGATGTGAGTCTGGGAACGAATACGAAAAACTAAGGATACTGTCGTCAGCGAATCATTCTATTGGATCAGAAGTTACAGATAAGAGATCATTTATAAAAATAAGAAAGAGATTGGAGACAAAACGGTGACCTGGGGCACACCAACATTTATGTTATGGGTTGGAGACTTGAATCCGTCCAGTATAACTTGTATTAAATGGTTCGAAAGAAGATTTCTAATCCAACGAAGGAGGATGCCAGAAAACATGCATTTTCGATAAAAGAGCAAGATATCAGACCTTATTAGATCAACATCCAACACTCGATCGAGGCTTCGGCTTCCCTGCTTCTTCACCTGACAAAACATGTATAAGAAATTGTCCTCATCCAAGACCAAAAACCGTGGATTTTCAGACCCACGATTAGAGTTTTGAGGTATCATGTCAAGAAGAACCCAGATCCTGCTTTTTAGTTAAAAGCAGTTTTAATATATTTTTACACCATAATTACAGTGACAGAGATACAACAGTCACCTGTGGATCTAATATCTCTGAAAATACTGCATATGAGCACTCTTGTAGGTCATGTTATACGGCTTGGCGTCTTCTCAAATGATTTCTCCAGAAGAGTTTTTTCCTCATTTGCTATGCTTTGTGAAAGCGCCAAATGGTTCAATGAATAGAAAGAACCATAAATTCATGTAGTATCACAATGGGCCCATGCGGCCTAAGTGTGAAGAAGTTCAGTGACACCTAACCCAAACTAACCAGCCTCAATATGGCCAAAAGAATTCTAGAAGAGAAGACTGATGACTAAGGTCGTAAAGTCAAAATGCAAAAGTATAAGAATGCCTTGAGGATGCTGAAGAAATAGTTATGAATCTTCTGTGGCACAGTGAACCTTCTTATATAATCGTTTATATGAAATATGTAACTTATTTAGCATTTCAGAACAGAATTTGAAAAAGCACCCTGTCAAAAAAAAACCTTTCGACAACCCAAGAAAACAATCTCAGCTTCAAATTGTGTTATAATATTTTTTAAGCTGCTTTGACGCTTAGATTGCCATCAAGTTATCATTATCTCTTCGCAATTTCAACAACCAACATCCCGGTTTCAGACACTTAATTGATTTGATAATCGGATTACTTCTTTCCGCCGCCATCAAAGTCCCAAAAAACGTTCTCGACTCCAATATCATAATTTTAATCATAAATTTATTTTGTCATCAGCTTACTTTTGGGGGTTCAACTAACACTTAATGACATCGTACACATTATGATACAAAAGTTCACAAGAACGTTACACAAAACCCACTCATTATTCTGCTATAAGAGGTCCACATAATATATAGTATTAATAATGAGCTTTATCATATTGCCAGGTTGATACTTCCATACCCACATTCTATTAACTTACCTTTCATATACCCAAACCTATCACCTGGTGGAGAGATCCTTAACATTCAAACAGACACTAAAATCAAAATGAAAGATATCAGTTTGGGTTTGGTAAAAGGAAGCAATAATAAACACAAAATCCAGCCAGAGTGAAAGGAGAGAAAACCCAAAAAAAACAAGGACACTTCTCTGTTGGTATCCTGTCGTTCTGCAAATAGTTCTGAACTTGATGAGGGGGAGGGGGCATAGGGAAAACGATTTGCCCGGAGGTCATAGCCTAGTACGTAATTAACATTGCCATTGTCTGAATAGGAAATAAGGTCTAAAAGTTGCTAGAGGCTCAAAATATATGCTATTTCGAGACGGCTTAATTTTCTTTTGTGTATTTCTCTTCTTTCTTGTTGTCTGTTCTTTTTTCTCTTTGTCTCTTTTGTTTTGGTTTTCTTTTTTTGTGAAGTATGATTGAGTGAAGAAGCCTCAACCACTTACGAAGGCACTAGGCCAGGCTGTGTGCTCTTGTTCTTGCATAACATGGAGACAAGAGGACTATGGAAATGGATATTGATTTTTTGTTTTCTTTTTTTCTCGATGGTGGAACAGACAATGGTCAAAATTATACCCTCGAGCCTTGTAGATAAATTCAAACATGGTATTCAATCAGTGAATTTTATTAAATAGGAGAACAGAAACATGGTCGGAGCTTTTTGTTCAAGATATTCCAGGAAGGAAGTTTTTCGATATAATTAGCCATGTTTTTGCTTATGGGAAGCCATCAAGGCACCAAGAGAGCGAAGTTTCTATTTTGGATTATTGTTTGCTGTCAGATTTAATATCGGCTTTTATTAGTTTTGTTTTTGTTTTGATGAATTACTTTCCAACAGCTGTTACTGTTACTGATGTAATCTGTAATCCATTTGTGTTCTTGGCCTTAACGAATAATGAATTGTCTTACATAAACGCAAAATGAAGATCAAACAGAACACAGGGTCTTTGGTTTGATTTTTATGTCAATTACAGATATTTAATACACACTGAAGGAAAAGGATGTATGCACTAAGTATGTTATTCTTAAGCATGAATTCTTTCAAAGTTTTATTCATTCCAAATAAGACTTTTGGGTCTGTATGCTTAGTTAGGTACCAATTGAACATTGACGTCATTATAATTCTTGTCTGTTATTCTTTTATTGTTACTTTTACGGTTAATGCTCCAGTGAAATAGCTAGTTGCTTTGCAATTGTTTAGGGGAGAACCCTTAAACAATTGAGTCTTTATATTCGCACTTCCCGAAATTCCCATCAGTTCAGCCTCAAGCTCAGCGTTCGAAGTACTTTTTAGTAAAGAGATTCATTTTTTAGCCACACTACGTGAATGTGGAGCTGTTTCCTCACACTGTTTATTAATTTTGTCTTTGTGGTCCTTCAACCGGTTGATAGCTTTTTTGACTTATCAATGCTGTGTGTGGTAGCTAAGCTACAGCATTATTTGTATCTTGTATCTTGTTGCTCTATTTCTTTCAATTTCATCAATATCTCTTTGATAGTTTTCGAAATAGTATGACATTATATTATGTATATACACTCGCGGACAATGAAAAGACGGGCAGATGGACACAAAGAAGCTTAAACCGTTCCGATTTGCAATTTCAACTATGGAAACAAGGGAAAAATTTAATAGCGTAAGGGGTACAATGGTTGGCACCCCTAAGCATTTTTTCACT
The DNA here is from genome assembly GCA_920937365.1 of Sphaerophoria rueppellii. NCBI lineage: Eukaryota > Metazoa > Arthropoda > Insecta > Diptera > Syrphidae > Sphaerophoria > Sphaerophoria rueppellii. The sequence goes on from CAKKXW010000003.1 coordinate 57,071,470, forward strand.
TTAAATTGCGAATTGCTCTCACATTTAAAGAGTGAGTTATATGTTTCGTATGTCAAATTAAAGCTTAAAGAATTTCTAACTTGAATATTATCATACAAAAATGTTAAATAAATATAAAATCTTAAAAAAAAACTTCAAAATAGGAAAAGACTGCGAAAAGGCACAATCATTGGCACCAAGGTACAATTGTTGGCACCAAAGGGTACAATTGTTGGCACCCTTAAAAAAATCAAAATTTAGTTTGAAAAAAACTGTTTATTATAACAAAAACACTTCATTTAACACAAATAAAAAAAATTAAAATTAAATTTCATTAACAAATCTCTAATATACATTTTAAATTTTAAGTTTTTTTTTAATTGCTCTATAATTTATTTTAAGACATTTCAACATGTGTTTCAGTTGGTATAGTCTTATGGATCAGGAATACATACAACAAAAACCGGTACTCAGAAAATGGTTAATAACTTTAAACACTTAAAAATGGATTTTACCTCATCTTAAATTTTGTTAATATCGTATTTTTTTAGTTTTCACCCCTTTTAAAAAACCGCTTAACTAATCTAGCTGATAAAATTAATCAAGTGCAGTACCATACGTGGCTCGCGAGATAATGGAGGGAAAGTATATCTGCGTAGGTATGCAGTAAATTAAGAGGGGTTGATTCGATTTTGGGGGACATGCAAATATGCAAAAATGTAAAGTTGCCATTAAAATACACCCCTGTACTTGACAGCACGACTGAATTTGGGTTCGTAAGGAGTCCTGAAGCCGTGAGTTCTACAGTCTAATCTCTTAAGGAGATTTTCCCATCACGAATTTTCTATTTTCCCATTTTTAAAAATCCATTCAAAATTTGACTGGGGGTTTTCTTGCTCTTCAAGAGTTTTCCATTTTACCATTTCAAAACTAATACATTTCATTTGAAAGAGTAATTTTGAGATTTTTGTTAAGTCATTTTTTTTTGCATATCAAATTTTCCATTTTTCCAATTTTTTTTACTTTTTCTTGCTTTCTAGTTCCCCATCACAAATTTTCCAGTTTCCCTTGAAAACCAATGAGTTTTCCGAGTTTCATTCGAAAACCCATTTTGAATTTTTCCAGTTTTCCATTTGAAATGCAATGCACCGACAATTAAATGCAATTTTTGATTTGAAAACCAATGAGTTTTCCTCGTTTTTCATCAAGAACTTCTATTTTCCATGCGAAGACCCATTCTGAAATTTTCCAGTTTTCTTTGTGAAATCCAATGAACCTACAGCTATGTACATGCAATTTTCCCTTTAAAAACAAATGACTTTTCGGAGTTCTTATCAAGACCTTTCTGAAATTTTCCAGTTTTCCTTTTGAAAACAATTGCACCTACAATTACATGCAATTTTCCCTTTGCAAACTAATGAGTATCCGAGTTTCTCATCAATAACTTTCTATTTTCCATTCAAAAACCCATTTTGAAATTTTGCGGTCATTCGTGAAGAGTCCTTAACTCTACTTTTGGTTTTGACTGAGAACGAAAATAAATGAATCAATCGCGAACGACAGAGGCCTAAATTTGACCGAGACCGAAATGTAGGTAGAGGTACCTAATATTCATAATGTGAAATGTACATGCACAGAGATTGGAAACTAAAATCTATGCTTTTTTTTAATATCGATGTTAACATTTTTTTGTACAAATAATCTTATCCAAGAAAACGCGTGTAAACATTTTCTTGGAGAAAAAGCTTAAGTTGGAGTTCAGCCTTAAATATAATACAAAAGAACGAAGGAATTGAAATGAAATGAAATGAAATGAAAATTGGAGACATTTCAAAAAACTGATGTCGGCTGTCAGTTTCCTGAATTTAAAAACAAAATTTTCGAGTAAGTAAATTGAAATCAATGTTTTTTGGTATTAATCATTATTTCTTTTATTTTCAGAACCTCCTCCTGCACAATCAGTGCATAGAAGAACAATTGTCCATCATTTATAAAGTGAGATTTTGTTTGTTTGTTAGTTTATCGACTACAAACAAAAGTCTTACTTTATATATTAGTATAGATACAATATTATTAAAGCATGCTGATTGTTTTCTTCTCCATTTTTGTGCCTTTTTTGTCCCATTTTTCAAACTAAATTTTACAACTGATACGGGGTTCAATTATTGGCAGTCTCTAAAATACAATAATTGTCAGTGTCAATAACTGATGCCCCATTGCACGAATAATTAAACCACAACTTTTTATTGGACCAATTATTGCCACCCCTGTTTTAACAATTTAAACATTTTTTTTACAAAAAAAAACAACTAAAAATGTTTAATTTATTATATTTCTATATTTAAAAAATAAATATTCATCCAGAAACTTAAAAAAAATTGAAAAACGGACAGTTACAAAATTTAGTCTCGTTAGCGGTAACACTGTATTTTTAGCGCTTTTTCACGAATTTAGAACGACTTTATTTTTTCACTGATAAAAGTAAGATTAGATTGAAATAATTCTCAATAAAAATGCAGAATTGTAGAAAATTGATACATCTTATGAAAACATATAATTTTAAGTTCTTAGGCGTAGTAGTTTTCCATAAATTCTTAATTTCATGAGGGGTGCCAATAATTAGTACGAAAGTGCCAACCATTGTACCCGTTAGCAACACAAGCATATTTTAATTAAAGATTCTGATAAATTATGGACTGTGAGGGTTGTTTACATTCATCTTAACAACATTTTAAAGCGCTTTTACCCTAGTTCTCAACAATATTGTTTCTCTGGGATGATCCAACTTAAAAGTCTCCAAGCTCACCTTGATGAATATATGCGTCATGCATGAACCGTTGAGGCTTATAACAGAATGAATATTACTCCGAACTTTATAAAATTAAAATTAATGTTTTAGTACAAAACATAACTTGGAAGGTGAAAGACTGTTTTTTACATTGACTAAGAATTTATTTCTTTTTAGACAAATATTTGTGTGGAATAAGAATGAGAACACTGACGACTATTACTGGACACACTGATATGATCGAAAGTTCTAAACACACACCATAAAATTTCATGACGTCATACGTCATGGGAAGAGAGAACAGCGTCCCTTCTCTCGCTAGTATCGCAATCAAAGTAGCGTTAAATTATTTTTAGTATTTAAATTCATTTTATGGAATAAGGTCGTCCGCTTATACTATAGTTTATTCCATTGTTCAATAAATTTAAATGAAGTTAATTATTTATACTTCAAAATTAAATATCGTGTTTTACTTGTGGAAATTGAGCCATTTACTTCGTTTATGATCACTTGAAAGGCTTGACGACAAATATTTTCTAACCTGCTACTTTAAATTTAAACGTACATTTCTCGAAATGAAAAGTAAAAAGTTAAGGTTCAAATAAATAAATATGTCTTTTCAGAAATGTTTGAAAGTTTTCTAAGTGCAGTATTTTTGATCTCATCCTTTGTTTCTATCATATTTTGAATTAAAATTTAAAATAAAGTAGCTATTGCCCTTCCAATTATGAAGCCCTTTTTTCTTTCTCTTTTCACGTTTTTTTCTTATATTCATTTTTTTTTTTTTTTTGTTTAATTTTTAAATGCCCATTCAAACATTTTTGAATGAAATTTCTTTTCTTAGAAATCCAAACAAAAAATTCTTAGATCTCTAGGTACTGAGTCGAATAACAGGCTAAAGTGGAATGTTTTATGTACCTATTAAAATTCTACTCGAATAACCGAAAAAAAGTCCTTAACTACAAGGACCTTCTTTTCCAGCTTAATTAAAGGATTTTTTCTCTACCAAAATGAAAGCAACAGAAGTAGAAGGTTCGTTCTTAACCTTGAATTATTCTGTCAAGATTTTTTTTCCTTTTATCTGAAAAACTTGTTTAAAAGGATTGAAGCTATAAAGTTCATGAAAATATTCCGCAGGCATATAAAGACCCAAAAAAAAAACACAACAAAAAATCAGAAAAAAAAGAAGACAAAAACAACCACAAAACTCACTTACTGTGGTTTGTACTTACAAAATCTACAAAAAGCCTTTCGCACAAACATCAGCCACCAGACCAGACCACCCACTTTACGACTAGCTATAATGGAAACTTACAAGCTTGTATATTTTTATTCACATGACCTTCGTCAGATTTAACATTTTACAACAGTTTGTTGTATAGGTAAGGCTTCATTGCCCCGCCACGGATAACGGCAGCTTCCTTTTGCAAACAATTAAGAAGGACATGAATTCCAAACGAGCTGGATTTGTTAGCCTAACCCTAATACCACAAGAAAACGAAAAAACAACACTCTCTGTCTATGGAGCAAAAAGGACTCTACCGTCTCTTTCAAACCAGCGTACCACTTGCATGAAACATCTTTCCGAAACGTTCATTACAGCACGTACCTAGTCTACCATTAACAGTATATCTACATTGTTCCATCGTTCTATATAGTATTATGTTAAGCTCCAGCTGGTGCACTAAGACACTTCTTCAAAATGAAAAAGCATTATCCTTCTGCTGCACATTTAGTCCTAATGGCATGGCTGGCTGTGTTATAGTCTCGGGGATTTCAATGATGGTGCTCGCTCGCCTTTTACTGCCTTGCCTTAGCCTACCATGGACCTTTGGTCGTTTGGGAGAGAAAGCTTATACAAAAATTTACAACAAAATTGTGTTTAAGTTGTCCTAGACAAAGAGTACTTTTAAAGTCGCTTTTTTAATTCTTTTCTCCCTTTCTTTCTTCTTTTATTAAAGGGATGTGTACGTATCACAATACAATGTGATGGAGGATAGTTGCATGGAGTTATGAATAAACAACCAGAACTGTCACTTCCCTAACTGGCATGACGCTCGTGTTCACTTCCTCGACATACGGCTATACTCTGACGGCCGTAGTTTGGGGACGCAACAAGGGTGATTTATTCGAAATAAAGTTTTTTTGGTGTTTTGTTTTGAATACAGTTTTTCCCTAATGAATTGTTTGTTTTCGTAGAATTTTCAAATTTAACTTTAAGACTAATTAAGATGTAAGGCAAGTCACTGGGCTCTGATACTGGGCTTGCTGGATATTGAAGTGTGTGAAATTTTATGTGTAAGCAAACGAAATCTACTTTCATAACAACTTGAAACATTTATTTCAAGAGCAATCATTTGTATGGGTAATTTTTTGGTACGTATACGCCCCATGTACCCATATGAATATAGTCTAATATAGCGGCTATGTAATGTGAAGGGGTAAACAACATATTTGGGTCTGTTTTGGTGGTTATGGTGTTTTGTGATGAAATAAAATTTTGCAAGTATTATTCAGTTACTGAGGTCAAATCACAATATAAATGGATTTGTTTGGCAACATGAATTCATAGCAAGTAGCATTTTTGAATGGGAGCACAAATTATCGCTTTGTGTAGATAACATTCTAGCTCTTAATAAACTCATCCTTAATGAACACTTCCAGGTTCACCTGTTTACAGTGCATTGAATACCGATCATGGTCACTCTATCCACATATCGCAAGTAAGTTCACATTGCTTTTAAAGAGTTAAATGACTTATGGTGACTTATTTAATAATGATTTGATCTACTTTCTGGTAGTGGCTAAGTTAAGAGCTCGACCTTCAATTGGAAAGACAACACGTGTTGCCCAAAGAAAAAACATCGGTTGCCTTAGCATCTCCGAAGAATGCCAGAGACTATACTGAGCTCCTGTGTAAGAGATATTCCACCGTACTCCCAAATGCCAAAGACATCAAAAACCTGTGGAACCAGCATCGTGAAATAAAAAAAAAAATGTAGTCGAGACCACCATAGGTGACCAACAACCCAAAAACACAACCCATGGAATATGATGAAATCGCGTTACTGAAATGAGAAACGGAAAGTGCACGTTTGCAGATGAATTAATAAATTGCGATAGGGGTAAAGGCTTGCAGATGCTTCAACGGAAAACAAGGGCAACAACAGAAGAGTACCGAAAAAGAAGGATAAATGAAAATAAATTCTACGAAGGAAGAACAGAGCATCCCCAGCTCTTTACCTCAAAGTTATCAGAGCCACGTGCGAAGAACAACAACCGACGTTTCTTTAAAAGGTCGAAGCAATTAGCTTTTGGTTTCAGAACCGGGACTTCAAAACAGTGAAGGAAACCTAGTCACCGAAGTACAACGAATTGTAGATGTTTTCAAGCAGATACAAGACATACAAGATCCATATGCCTCACCCACCAAAAAGGCAACCCTATATCATGCAAGAAGTACAGAGGCATATCCCTGCTTAATGTTGCATACAAAATCCTAACCAACGTACTTTGTGAGTGTCTTAAGTCATTCTGCAACACTATAATCTTCACGCACCAAAGTGCTTTAGGCCAGGCAGAACAAATATAGGTCAAATATTCACCATCGGGCAAATTCTGGAAAAGACCAATGAATTTCAAGTAAAAACCCACCACCTTTTCATCGACTTCAAAGCTATTTATGATAGCATCCACCGCCAAGAGCTCATGATGGCGATATCTGAATTCGAGATTCAGAACAAACCGATCTAGCTGTGGGGGATGTCACTAAACAATACGCAGTGCAGTGTGCAAATGGGTGACAGGTTATTTTTTCAACATAGCCCTGTGCGCCCAATGCACCAGTTAACAAATAACAACCACAATTTTGTACTTGTAATCCACAACCACAAATTTTATATAGATTTTGCCTTGCAACAACTACAAATAAGTGGGATCACATATATTTGATGAGAGTTATAAATTGTAAAATAAATTTACAGTTTACCATTGCACACTTTATATGTTTTAAACTTGTAATATACAAATTTAAATTACAATTTTTTTTAACGATGCTGCGTAAACAACTAAAGGAGAGCGACCCAACAACCAACGAATGAAGGAACATTTGTTGATTTTGACATTTCTTTCACATGACAGTTTTAAACTTGTCCCGAATGAGCAGCCAAGACCAAAAAACTCTAGCTTGTGTGAAACCCGAAAAGAGTTTTGCTGTTAAGCACTATTTACATGAGCACGACCGACGAAAGACGATCATCCACACTTCCAACGAACAAAATGTTCGTGCGAGTATAACCTCAAAAATCATTGTTGCTTTGTGTTTTGGTTGTTCATTCGCAAAGAATTAAGAGCTATCATATAAACGAAATGTCAAAATCGACGAATTTTCATTGATTCGTTGGTCGTTGTTCGTGCTCATAAGAAAAGTGTTTTAGTATCAACTAGAATATTTTCGAGACGAATACAGTTTTTTTCTCAAATTTAAGTGTATGCATCAGAAATCAGATAAAAAATATATTTCCATGGTTTTGTTGTGAATTTGTGAAGAAATGGGGCTTGAAACTATCTTAAATCACTTTTATTTCTTTCATCTGTCATTCGTCGTCGGCCAATCTCATGTGAATAGTCCAATAGTCGAAACAGAATATGAAAAGAAAATCATTTTCAAAACAATAACTTTAACGCAAATGATAATGTTTTTTAATTACAACGAAATCCACTTCAGAATTAATGCTGGCACTCAATTTAATATGAAAAACAAATTTGTAGACAAAATTACATACGGTCATTTACCTGTAGAATTTTTTCACAAATTCGCAGGTGCATTGCTTTTTATATGGAAAACTGGAAACTTTCAAAATGGGTTTTTGAATGGAAAATGAACAAAAACTCGGATTGGGAATTTGGAAAATTCAGCGAGAGCACGATGGTAATAATAAAATTTCTAAGGTTGCTCTGAAAGGTGGCGAGACGAGGGTCGCAGGGTCGGCTAGTTTATGCATAAATCTAGCTTCGGTAAAAAATTCCCAACCAAAAAAATCGATAAAAAATCAGAAAAATATTGAATACTCTTAATAACTTTTATAAAACATGTTTGTTTTACGCCTTTGCTCTTTTTGACTTTTTTTATAATCAAAATGAACAAAGAAGCATAGATCAATAAATGGTTCTTCTTAAAATCAACAAACCATCAACAAACTTCCTCTCGACCTACAAATATGAAAAAAGTACAATTATCAAAATGCATCGTCCTACTTTCTTCAAGTGGGATTGTTAAGTTTCAACTTTAAAAAGTACCAAAATATTTTAAATACAAATTGGGTTCGTCCCACTCCTAAATAATGAAACAAAAAAAAATCTAATAAAAGAAGCACAATCACAAAAACAAAGAAATCAATACAAAACAGAGGACAGCAGCCTGTCCTCCTTTCCGAAAGTGAAAAGACTTTAAAATATCAATTATTGAAGTTCGGGACAAATACGACTTTGTATTCCTCCGAAAATAAAATCATTTCTCCTCTCCGCCCTCATATTTGTTCTCAATTAGCAAAAACCAACAAAGCAATTCCCTTTTATGGACTTTCTATCTATGTAGCTATGTAGGCGTATTCATTGTGCCTTAATGAAAATTAAACCACAACAGCCGCCAGTTGTACCCACTTCCTGAATGTGTCATGATGTTTACTCAACGTTGAGCCCAACATTTCATTAATTATTAGTAATGCGTTTCAGGTAAATACAATTTTAATATGAACACCCAGTTATTTGACTGATTTTGGTTGTTATGAATTACTAAAATTTTTAGGGAAACGTTAAGATAATGGTGGTAATGGTTTTTGGAAATTTGTTACAACAACAAAGTACAGTGAGAGAATTTATGTTGCTTCAGGGTCCTGTGAAGAGTCAAATGAAAACAAAAGCACAAAATTCTCACTAAGCCATGATGATGAAAAGTTTCCTTTTTTTTTAAACAGAACTCCAAAATTTTACACAAACCAGTTATTTAAAATGAAATCCAAAAGGGAAAGTTTACTTATTTAATTAAATTAATTAACTAACGCGAGCATTTTTTTGGCAGTCTGATTTAATTGATTTTTTGTATTACAATAAAATGTGTAATTGACATGATTGTGTTCTATGTTAGATACAGAGCTTTTCTGCAATGTAAGGGTCGTCCAAGTGAGAATGAGGTGATTTACCTACTTCTGTGCCACAATGTTGGTTTGTGGTTAAATTAATTGGGTCACTTCAAAAACTTGCGTCTAATTAGGATAAGCCTCTTTTCTGTATTTTGTTTTTAAATTGTGGTCAAATTGTTTAAATAATTGATTTTAATTTATACAGAACTTAATTTTGTCTCTCTCAAGGTTACAAAAGCTTTTGTGGTTTGCTTGAAACTGAGTGACCTAGTTAACTAAAAACCTTATAATAGGGTCAAATATGCGCCATAGGGCTTATTATATCAAAAGAGAATTCTTCTTCTTCATTACGGGCGACCTGGTCTGAGCCTTGTCCTTCAAATTTTCCAAGTGTGCTCTCATGAATTGCCCAAGTCTCAAGTATAATAATAATAACCACATAACCTATTCGTTCATATTTCAAGACAGGATTTAAAGTGACATGTAGCATTTTTGGAACCATATTTGATCAACGATCTGATGATAGTGGATTATTACCTTTTGACTCATACTGACATGTTTGATTCTAAGCAAGTTATAAAGTACTAATTTCCACCTTCAACAAAAAAAAAAAAAAAACAAGTGATAAACAACCACTGAAACGGAATGGATTTTAATTCAAAATTATTCAAGTTATTAACCCTAAAAGAGTGAGGAATATTCAAGCATTATATCAGCCAGCCAAATATTTGAAGTGCCTTTTCATTTGCATCATCAGAATCATCAGCATTTTGTTTGGTTGAACAAATTGGAAGTAAATTTGCTTATTTTTGGCTCCCATCAGGTTTAGCAACCCCTGTTTGAATTATCCAGAATCCAGACTCTGTCTATACCGAATGTCGATGATGGTTGGTTTTTGTATTCGAAAAAGCATACATCGTTAAGTAGGTATACATCTACTAAAAAAGGACAACCATAACAAAAATGAACAAAAAAGGCACTGCAGCACCAAAGATGGAATGACTCAATGAGGAATCATTGACTTTAACAGAAATACCCTGCACCCAATTAGTGTTCTACAAGCTGCAAGCTATAATATGAACAAGACTCTTTCTCCGTGTTGAACTGATTTTTCGTTTCAATACTCATAGCTTCATGCCAGTTTTTTTTTTTCTTCTTCTTTTTTTTGAGAAAATTTTAGTTGGGAGGGTAGGTACGATGTACAGGCCAGAACTCCGGAAAGGGTTTGCAGTTCTGGATATCTGGATGCTATATAAGCTGCAGACATTTTAAATGGGTGGGAGAAAGACGGCCTTTATAAAGACATGTTTGTATTCAGTAATTGCATTTTTTAAAGCGATGGTTTTGGTTTTGATTGAATTATTTGTAAACAAAATTCAGTAATTTTTTTAAAGCAATTGACTGGATTTCTGACACTTGATTGAAATTTGCTCTGGGTTAGCCACAGACTTAAAATGTTGTGGAAGTAATTACCTTTTCACTTGTAAATTAAGAATCCTTTAGGTTATTCAAGATATATGTTAAGCTTATTTCTTGCTGCTAAAGCTTAAAGCCACAGAACAGTATCATACCTTGCTAAACGTTTCATTAATCGATGTCGTTTTGTTGGAAGTAATCTTTCCCAACCAACGAGTCCTGCTTTGAATGTTGGCTTGTTTCCATTTGTTGAATCCTTGATATGAGAACTCATCGCTTTTGTACGACTTTTTGAGTAACTACCTTTTTTACTAAATCTCAAGTTTGGTTGTCTGCCTGAGATGTCAATTCTTCTTTCAAAACTAAAAGCAATTCTTCAGAGTTATTTGATTTCCTGGCTTCAGTTTGACTTGATGTGACTCATTACAAACCTAACTTTTTCTTTTTCATAATTTGTGACATGATCTTAAGAAACATTCTCATAAGTTGATTTGCAACTGACGAATAAGAATAATTTCTCTCTCCTTGTTCTATCGCTACTTTTACGGTAATTTTTATAGTGAAATAGCTCTAGTGAAATAGCCAGTTGCAATCCTCCCCTCAAACAATTCGTCCGTAATACTCGCGCTTCCAGGAATGTCCACCAGTTTAACCTCGAGCACAACTTCGTACTATCAAGTAAAGGGAATCATTTTTGAGCCGTACTACGCGAATGTGGAATTTTCTTCTACATTGTGTCTTTCCCAGTAATTAAAATGTTCAAGAATTTAAGACCAATGTAGACCTACTTTCCAACCCCTTCTCTTCTTCCTTATGCACTTACTATGTCTCTGGCACAAAAAAGGTATACAAATTCCTTGAGTGGGTGCAAATTATAAAAAAAGAGGAACCTAAACTCTAACACCATAATGTTCATTCAAATGACCAACCATTCTCTATACAAGGACGATTTTCATAGTTCATTTCGAACATGAATATAACATTTAAAAATCTTAATTCCTAACTGTTCCAAAATTCATAAGGGGCATTATTTTCAGCCAGTTTCAGCCCAAACACATTTTGGTAACTTACTAGAAATCCTCCTAGTTTCAATGTTCACGTTGTGATCAAGTTAAAGTGCTGATACAGTGCTCAACTCGACTCTACTATCAAGGCTGAAATTTCTTTGTTTTCAAATTCTAAGCCACCGCACCGAAACTTGCTGAAGACAACATAGTACTTAGAGCCTCCTACAGTAGTGACATTGTCATGCCCAAGGACATCTATATCAGCAATTCAGCATGGATGACTTCACCGACCGATCACTTCTTGACTTGTAAGGAAGTCGATACACTTTTACGATGAGCGAATTGCTCATTGCTCTCGTGAAACAATTAAAGCGTTTTGAGAGATGTAAACTTACGTTGAATACTCTGGCTTGACTATTTCAATGCTCCTTAAATTTTGTACAGCTTTTCGAATACGGCCGGTAGCGGTGCAGGGTCATAAGTGCACGTGCAAAAAGTCCATAATGTACTTTTAACCCACCAGAGTGGGTAACTTCATTTGAAAAGATGATTTTTTTGACAACTCGGCATCTTCTCTTAGTCGATCACAGGCCGTCTTAGCGAAGCGAAGAGGGCCTGTCGGATGGTCAGTTGGCTTCAACACTTGAACCAATTGGACTTTGTATGGCGTCATACCAAGATCTTAATGAACATTTCAGGTTTTCAATGCTTATAAAGTGGGTAGGCTAGGTACCTATGATTACACTCCCTTTTCAAAATTATTATTTGTTTTGCTTCTGTAATACATTTATGTATTTAATAAAAAGAGGAATTGAGATTGTGATTAGAATTGAGGGTAACTTCAATATAACGCCAATTCCGAACGGAAAAGTTGAGAAGCACTTTTTCATGACAGATTGATACTCTTGAAAGTTTTGTCAATTCTTCGCAAGAGGCAGTACCCGTGAAAGATGCAATAAAAACTTTATGGGCACGAGTAGGACTAAGACCCATGAAAAATAAATAATCTCGTTTAAAAAATTGTGTGCTCGCAGAATGTGCGTAAGAAATAAGCGATCAACAATTGGTTCCATTCAAATTTTTTTCATACATATTAATCATCAGAAAAAGCCCAAAATAATTGTATTCCTTTGCTCTCTTACAATAATAAGAAAATCAGTTTGGGTCAGAAGTCCACACGCATTTTATATGAATTTCTTTCCCACTTTGTCTGGTTAAAAGTCGCCATAATTGATTTATGGACTTTGGCCTTTGGACTTATGACCCTGCTCCGCCGAATACCACAGTGGATATCCTGTTGGGTTCTTGTACTTCCGAGATATTGTAGCTCCCTTTTTTCTCTACTGATTGAGAATATCAATTTTACTGGGGGTCTGGGTTTGGAATTGATTTTTACTACTATTTTTTTGTCATTCTTTTTGTTCTTCTTATGTTCTAGGATCCTATAGGAGAGTTAGAAAAATCACAAACACAATAAACAAAGACCTTTCTCAAAAACAATGAATCTTGGTACGATTGTTGTTCAGAATTCGACGAATTTAAAAAAAACCACTAAGTGTTGATGTGATTAAGAAACTTGTCGACAATTTTTCTCTCTTTATTTAAATTTTGCAAGAATATTAGAAAATAAAAACCAGTGCAGAGCTTTACTCAGTTCATTCTTAATATTTTACATTCACAACAAAAACAAGTAACCAATTAACGAAAGGTGTGTTTTTGTGACTATCAAGTAAAGTAAAGTAAACAAAATGTCCAGAAAACGATCCAGACTCAAACACGATTTTACTGTCAAATATTTATTTCAATTCAATTGCTTTCAGAAAACAAACTGACAAATTTTGACATTTGCCATACTAAATTATTTCATAAATTAACTTAAGCTCCCTCTTGAGTTTGAAAAAAATGTATCAATATTTCAAGTAAGTTTTACTATCGATGAAAAGCTAAAGTAGAAGCAAGTAAATTTTTATTGTTGTTTTCTTTGTTAAAATTTTACTTTACGTTACTGAGTTGTCACGAAAACACGCCTGAAAATGAATTGCCTCCTTTCCGTTTGATTTGTGATTTCTGCTTTTCAGTCTCTGATTTCATTTAAAAATTAAACAACAATTTATTTTCTGAACTCCGCTTTTCTCATTCCTTGCTATATCCGGAACATTGCAGGATCTTGACGGATGGATGTAAAATTTTAATTTTGAAAGCTAGCTTTCATCTCCACATCCACCTTGAATCTCCCCAAACCATTAACTTTATTTCTCTTCCTTTAGCATATACAATCTCTCACTCCCCCGCCCACCAGCACCAACACAACCGCCGCCGGCCGCCCGCAGTGGCTAGTGAAGAGTATAAAAATATTTATTGCTTTTCATTCAGCCATTGGCTTTTATCGAAAGACCCCCATTTGTTTCATCATAAATCACTTCGTTAGCAATTCAGGTGGAAAAATAATCTTTTTAATACCAATTTTGCACTATCAGCTTTGGGGACTTGAAAATGCTATAAATACGCAAACAGCGACATCCGGTCTATGCTGTTCCTTATATTCAGGTCGAACCATCACGGTTCTGTTCCTGTTCCAGTCCAACTATGAGTTTATAGCGCCAGCCATCTTTTAGCGAGCATCGATTTGTTTTTTTATATAGCTTTATTTCTTGGGTATTATTATTTACACTTTTATGGGTCAGCAAATTTAACTATAGGTTTTGTATGATGGTGTCGCATTTGTGTATGTGTACTTTTCATGGAATCCAGGTATTTATGGACAAATTTTTGTTAAAGGAGGAAACATGATTTATGAACAGAGCCAGTCACCGGAGTGCGAGTGGTCATAATGTGGAAGAAAATGAAATATGTGACTTAAAGGTGGAGACTTCTTTTTTTCATTCCAGTTCTTTTTATCTTGTGGAATAAATCTTTTTGCACTAATGGTCTAGGCTGCGAGGTTATGTCGAAGGACATAACGATTTTATTGTTGTAATTTTTGTATGAATTTTTAATAAAGGAAAAGGAACTCTTTCCAAGTTGTGGGGGAAGTCAGCACAAGAAATGCTTTCGTTTTAAAGCCAACCCCGCGAACCTCGTCTCGCCGGCCTTCAGACTAAATTTAATTTAAAAAAACTCTCGTTTTTAATCAAGAACTTTCTTTTTTTCAATTCGAAAACACATTTTAAAACAACTCGAATAAAAAAAAAATGAGTGCGACACATGTGGTCCACACGACTCACTTCCCAGAATAGAAAAATAAGTAAAACATACTATTACTTCGAAACTACAGCTGTATAGTAAGTCTTGCAAAGTACTCACTTTCGGAATCGAGACTCAGTCAAAGGTGCTCTGAACTCTTAGCAGCATCGGTCGAGAGAAATCTCCTACGTACTATAAGACGAAGAATTGTTACGACAGAATTTTAGCTTTGTAGACTTCGGTTGGTTATTTTTCACTCTAAAAAACAGGCTGTCCAGTTGTTTTTTTGAGTTAAGAATAACCAGCCCAGAAAGTTTTTTGCGGTACAGACCAAGTTTCCCTTCAAAGGATATTGTAAGATGGGTTAATAATGGTTAATAACTCCAAATTTACTGTGGTTTTTCTCAAGCAGCGCCTCTACGGGATCAGATCTACAAAAATTCTACTCGTAGAAATACTAAAGGTATTCAAATCAGTATGTTTCTATATAATTGTTATTGACGAGAAGACTCACACTCAATTAAGTGTCAAGTTATTGTCAATTGATTTTTTGATTTTGGGGCAAATAAAATCTCTGTCCTTTTTCTTGCTTTATTAGAACTTGAGCTGTCGGATTCGGCAGAAATATTCTCGGAAATAGAGTCCGTTTGCGAAGAAAAAGATATTCCTCTCACCAATATTATTGGACTAGCAATAGCAATGCATCTGTTATGTCCGGTAATGTTGGTGGGGTAGAAACCAAGTTTCACCAGATAGATAAAAATATTTATTTTCTTGGATGTACCTACCACTCTTTACATCTTCGTGCTTCGGCTGCATAAAAAAAAATAGCTCAATATATAGAAAATTCTATTTATAATTACTTCGCACAGCCCAAAACGCATTTGAGCATATAAAGAGTTTCAAGATTTTTTTAATGTAAAAAGGAACAATATTTAAGGCTTGTCTTCCACTCGTTGGCCTTCAAAGGAAATGTTCTCAATCGCCTACTACAACAATGGCAGACATTACAATATTATTTTAACTTAGAAGCATTTGAAAATCCAAATTCTTCAACTGAAATATCTAGTTTCCTTACGAATGCCAAAAATAAGTTGTATCTGCTTTTTTTGTCCTACATTTTAAATTCAAATAAATAATAAAAAAAATAAATAATACGAGATTTTCCAAATGGAATCAACTCAAATTCATTTGGTTTTTAAAGCAATGAACAGTTTGTATTTCGAAGTACTAAACAATTTTATAAAACATGACGTGAACAGCTCAAATGTTAATTTTGAAGATTCTTCCCTTTATGTGCCACTTTCTGATATGTTCTTTGGTATTCAGTTCCAACAATTTTCACTACTGACATAAATGATTATTCTGATATCGTAGAAAGAAAAATAGTAAAACGTTTTGATTTCAGTGACAAAAAGTTACAACTCCTTAAATATTTAGATGTAAGTGAAATAGTTGGTGGCAGTTCAAACTTGCCAGTTCTTGAAGAGTTCCCATTTTCATCTAAAAATGTGGAAACTCTAAATATACAATGGATAATTTTAATAGGAAATGGCGAAATGGTTGAATAATACCATGACCCATTGGACATTCCCAAGTTTTGGGCAAAAGCTTTGAATCTCAAAAATGCAGTTGGTCTTTCTGTGTTGGCAGAGCTGGCAAAATTTGTGCTTCTTCTTTGTTCGTTGTTTCATAGCAGGACAGCTGCTTAGCGAAAGTTTTCACTGGTCAACTTGGTGAAAACTGGCAACAGACATAACCTCAGCACTAAAACTCTACAAAATGTAATTTTTGACAAAGCACTTTCAGACCCAAAAATTGTTTGTTGGTCCCCTTCGGACTCTACTGGAATAATTGGTTTTTTTTTAAAGAGTTCAAATTTGTGAACGGAGAATTTGTAAGAACGTAATATTAAATGAGTTGTGATCTTTTAAGTTTTTAATTTATTGTATGTAAATATTTTATAAACATTTTAATTTTTTTTAAATTGTTTTAGTGATTTATTTGTTTGATGATTTTTTATTGAATTGAAATTATGACAGTTGTTTATTTAAATAAAAGTTTTGTTTTCATAAAATCTACTGCGCTCAGATGAAATCTACTGCGTTTTTTTTACAAAATATACTGCAATTTATCATTACAAGGGTGGCAGCGCTGGAAAGCAGGCGCTGCTAATTACTATCACAATCTGAACAAGCAAATGCCACTTGATTATTTCAGCATCTGATCAAGCAGATGTCACTTTTTAAGACCCAGCGACAGCGTTAGAACCTTGCTCCGATCGGAGCAAATTTGCTCCACTTTTAGGAAAAAATAAAAATCTACTCCAACGCTCCGATTTTTCAAGATTTGCTCCACTTTTTCCACAAGAAAAAAAATTGTTAACCTAAACTACGTGTTAATAACATGTATACCTGTATATAGCTTAGCGTTGTTTCTTTGTTGTTCCTGAACTAATCTTAATCAAATAAAGACGTTGTTTCCCTTTTATTGAACATTAATAAGGTTATACTGATGGGTTATGGGCAACCAACGACGCGACGTGAGATTCATGATGGAATTATTTAGTTTAATGGGTAGAATACCAAGAACTGGAACATGTCAAAAATTCCAGCTACTTACGAGGTTTATAAGTACTCTTTTTTTTTTTTTTTTTTATAATGAGCACACACTCAAGGGGTTTTTATACCCTTTTTATGCCATTGACACAGTGAGTACTTTAGGAAAGAAGGAAGGGGCTAGAGAGGAGGTGCCGGTGTA
>CAKKXW010000003.1:57100633-57135268 GCA_920937365.1 Sphaerophoria rueppellii
GGACAAAAAAAAAAAAAAAAAAAACATATTAGTTGCGCGTGAGGATTATACAAAAAAAAAAAAAAAAAAAACAGGAATACAGCTAAGTAGACATTTATTAGAGAAATTTCCCTGAAAGGTAAAGATCTTCTTCTTGTTACAAATCTACTCCGACAATTTTGCATTTGCTCCACTTTTTTTTAAAATTCGCTCCGAAATTTTAAAACTGAGGTTCTAACCCTGCCCAGCGACAGTCTGCCAAAATTAACGAGTGAAACTCCTATAATACAACAAATCTAGTACTATTCACCTTTATAACTCAATTTCGTGACAAACCGCGAATGTGAATTATACGTTGGCAAACGAAATAATTCCCTGTATTTTGTATCTCACTAATATACAGTGTATTTGGTTCTTGGCTGGTTGTGACAATCAACAGAGTGTGCTTGGTTTTGGTTGTGTGTGTGCAGCTGCTGTTTGTCGACCGCTGATTGCTGACAGGTGGAGTGGGATATTTCATATTTGTTTTTTGTAATGAATGTGCATTTCCCTATCTTATTGTAAGTAGGAACTTTTCCATATTCTTGCAGCAATACCAGAAAATAGTAGAAAAATGACGTTCCTAAGCCAAAAAAATGTAATTGTAAAAATCTGTACGAATGTAACCTCAATAGATATACTCACATTTTGACGTGACCGAAAAAGAGTTCAACCATTGGCCAACTAACCAAATTATTAATGGATTATTATTTTTTCCAACAATTTGCCTACAATAATGTTTATCCACTGCCCCATAACATTTATTTATATGAAAAAAAATCTCGAGACTTCGTTTCGCTTTCCTTTTTTTTCAAAGAGTCAATCTTGCATAACAGAACCAATTCCATTGTTTCTTTTGCGCTAGAGATTAAAAACACAAAATCATAGGCAGGCAGAGCAGACATCGGTCCCTTCTATTGGAAGATATTTCTTCAGATTTAATGAACTTTTGTATAACTCAAGCTCCAGGCCATTAAAAAAAGGCATATTGCACGCGCCTTTGTAGGAACATCACATTATGCTGCAAGCCCATAAAAAAACAATAAACTAATGGCATGAAACCACATTTTTTAATGTGACAACAGCAATGACACGCGTTTCTCACGCAGACAAGGAAGGCTGAATTTAATGCGCCATGCAGCAAGGCACACAAACCCAAATTCGCAAAACAATAGAAAGGGTTTTGCGAAAACCTGAGAAAATTGAAATTGCGCAATCAATACTACACGTGCATCTTAACCACCAACACAGCAAAAACAGCACAAAAACATCAACTTAAGTGGAAACTTTTGTATTGACAATAAAAACACAACGAAAAACAAAAGAGCGAGAAAGACCGAACTTAGTGTACAGCCATCATAATTTTAATTAAATAATTAGAGCGGAAAATATAATATTCGTTCAGTATGCTGCGGGCTCCATCGAGCGGTTTATTGTTACATTGGCCATTTAGATGGAACAAAATGATAGTATCATTTTGGATGGATGCAGTGGGGGCGGCATCTACCAATTCAACTGACATAATAATTAATAGCATCTGGTTTTATAAAGTGGAAATGCGAAAAGTTTTGCGCATCTGAGTTGAAGCATTGCGAAATTATGATGACCCTTCAAACCAACCCAACCGGAATGAGTGTTCTTTCCCTCTTATATCAAACAAGAACAGGGATGAGGAAGTGATTTTATGGCAACTTCATGTGTTGGCTCCTCCGTGGATATAGAGCTGAAATAATATCACATAGTGTGACGCACCAGCGTGCAGGTAATGGAATCCACTTAAAATTTATATGAGAATAACTCGTTTTATGGTGGGAAGTTTTGTTTTGTACGTTTGCAGGTAATTGCTGGAAAACCGTATAGTGTTATTAAAAATTTAGAGTAAGTGCGGCAAATATGGCATACCCTTAACACATTTAAAGATAGAACCGAAAATTTCAGTGGAATTCATATATATTTATTTTTAAATGTTTTTAAATTCAATTACGAATCGATCTGTTTATTAATAAAAAAATAAAAAACGCAAATAAAAAAGGAAAAAATAAAAATGTAAAAAAACCTCAAATTGTAGTTTTAAAAAAAGTGCGGCTAATATGGCCTACATGGTGTTAAATATGGCCCAGGGTGGGCAAACCTTATGTCAAACAAAATTCACAAATTTGGAAATCCCCAACACCCCACATGCACTCTGTCATTCTTTTTTTTTGCCTCGTTTCGGCATTATCACTTTTAAAATTAAAATTAAAAAGTATAAAAATTTAATGAAAAAACGTGTCAAATATGGCATACTCGGCTTATTACCCACAGATGGGGTAGGCCATATTAGACACACTGCGATTTTGCACTACTTTAAATTTTAAACATACTTCATAATTTTTTTTATTTTGATATGGTATCACACAAATTAAGAAAACACTTTAAATATATCAATTTAAGAAAGCAGTTACCATTTTAACACAAAATTCAATGTAAATACACTTAAGCAAACTTAGCAAAAAATTAGATCGAAAGCATAAAAACCAAACTACCCCTTGTAACTTCCAAGACTGTCGCCCAACACTTACCACGAAAGGCTGTTATTAAACAAGATTGCCAATGTTTGAAATACTTTTGTTTTTAGTTTGCTATTGGTCTTGGTTTAGGAGATACAGGGGTGGGCCATATTACCCGCATAGGCCACATTTGCCGCACTTACTCTACAAGTAATTTTTCAGGTATCGTGGGGTAACAGCAAGAGTTTTTAAGCAATGAAAGTTTATTCGAAAATGTGAGTAAGTGTTTAATGAAGAAAAAAAACAATTAAACGCAATATACACATCTTTTTCCGATCAAATTTTATAAAAATTGAACTTCACCTGTAACAAAGCGATACACGTTTCCTATAATTTTTCCGCATATAACTCACATCACTTTTACACAAATCGAGAGATTTTTTTCCGAAATGTGTATACCATATCAGGTTATCGTAATCACACCGTCAATGATCACTTCTTTTGGGAAATGGCGCAGGTTATAGTAAGTCTTACTTTATTGTTACAGAATTTATAATAAAATGGTAACACTTAAGTTTAAAACTTGCCGACGACACGTCCTGATTGCGTACAGAACTGCCCCAAAGGTCGAAGTCATTAGAATTCTCTTGCAACGTGACTTCGGAAAGATTCAGCGATATTGCGATGACTGGAAACTAAAAATATCTAAATGTCCAGAAATGAGAAAAAATTCTGTTCCGGACCTCGTTGGCTGGGGCCACGAGGGATACGCGCAGGATTTGGCGCAAGATGGTCATCGTTGGACCTCACGGACAGCGATTAACGAGCAATAGTAAAGTGAAGTACCTCGGTATCTGGTTGGACCAGTATCTGTATTTCGACAGACATATAGATGCTGCCCTGACTATGGCCAGAGGAGCATTCGCTCTGACGAAACGACTGTTTTATAGCAGTCGGCTTGACTCCAGAGTGAAGGTAATTTGCTACATAGTCTTTAAACGGCCGATAATCGTTTATGGCTGTCCAGTGTGGTTCAACGTTGCACCATCTCAAATGGAGAAGATTCGGGTGTTCGAGAGCCAGTGTCTTTGGCGCTGTCTCGGTTTGTATCTGACACCAGAATCTTCTTATGTACATTACTATTCTAGCAAGGTTCTATACAACGAGGCTCGGATCAACAGAATTGACAATTTCGTGATAAAACTTGTTCGGGGTCACATTGAGAGAGCTATGACTTCGACGAATAATTGATCGTTGAGGCATTCTATCCGAATGACGATTATTTTGAGAGTGCACGATTGAGCGGCTTCATTCCAACAGAGGCATTCCTCTATTTAGATGGATGCGGTCTGATACAGGACAGATTGGCGGTGCCGCTAATCTTCCACGTCAGGCGAAGAACCGTCGATCGGCGGATCCTTTACAGTCGAGACGTTCTCGCACAAGACGGAGCAGAGTTCCTTCGGTTCAGTAGGGTTGTGTCCAAACGGGACCGAATCGAAAGGAGCATGAGAAACAGTTCTGGTGGCTTCAGTCAGCACTTGACAATGAGTAGTCGGGGTGGGGTTTTCAGCCTTGGCCGGCTTACATACTAGTTTAAGGTTTTTGGGTCTAGGTTTGGCAGGGTAGTACATACATTGACAAGGACAACAAATATAAAATACAAAAATAAAAATTAAAATAAAAAGAATAAAAAAAAATAGAAAAAAAATAAAAAAGAAAAACAAAATATTTACAAGAAAATTAAATAAAAATGATAGAGATGTGCTGCTGTGTTTGTTCTAGTTTGTAAGTAGTTGTTAGGTAGAATAGGTAGTTTTAGTTAATTTTAAGTTTTATTATTAAGGACTTAATTTTAAGTAGCATGTAAGAAAAAAATACAAATTATATGGTGTTAGTTTTATAATTTTAAGAATCTCATGAATTGCTTAGAGCGCCCGGTTGTGGCCAGTAAGTTAAATTTAAGATTTTAGATAATAAGCTGGTTTGAATTCTTTGTCTAGTAGCAGTAAGTAGTCTTAAGTGATAATGAATAAGAAATGAATTTTGAGAAAAAAAAGGTGCGTTGGCTGCTAAGCAGATCGTCGTGGATTCGAGTCCTACTCGTGGTCCTGTCCATAGTTTTTACTTCATCTTTCACCGGCATTTCCTCTGGTTGACAATGCTTCCTAGAGTATCATGACGTGTCATGAGCAAGTGCTTCTCAACTTTGCTGTTCGGAATCGGCGTTAAATTGTAGGTCCCCAAAAGTCTTCACACGCACCGAGAGAATTGTTGATTAGAGAAAGCCACTTAGGCCTTGGCTATCAAGAGCTATCGCGTCACTCTTATTTAATTAAGGCTCATGTCACGGTCACGCAATCAATCGAGTTCGTGTAGCAAAAAAGAAACTTTCGACCTTCGAGTCAAACTTCAAATGTTTAGGAATAGATTGTGTTCCTGTTGAAATCTACAATCATATCTTGTGAAACAAATTAATTCACTGTCCATAAATAGTTTCGACTCCAATTAGGAGAGGAATGTGTGGAACGAAAGAGGATGAGAGAAAGCCCGTATCATAGAACTACTTTATGAGAGTGCAGCTCGGTACTATGGAGTGGCGATCATTTGTTTGAGTGCAGTTTGATCGAGTAGTTCGTAGCGGGCGCAATACTAATTTGTATAAATTTGTTTACATAAAAAATGTGCGTTTCAATAACTTAAGTTATTAACAGACTATTCAGCGAAAGAGTCTAAATAAAGCAATTTTTTTAGTTATTTTAAGAGATGACTGTTATATTCTAGAGAATTACAGAGGATTGCGATCTTGAATTCTCTTAGAAGATTGTAGCAGGACTTTGCACTTTGGGCAGTATAGCTTAGGACTCGATGGACACGACTTCCTAAGGCAACATGGCCAAAACTTTTCCAAACTTTCTTCCGACGTCAAAACTGCCAATGGAAAACAGCAAATTGTAAGCAAATCGTATGCGGATGTCACTATACGTCAGCTTTAAAGGGATGACGAAAACAATTCCTCTGTATCTGAGCCACAGCAGAAACACTCACGTTGGAATCGACTTCTGAAAAAATTCAGCGTTGCTCCTCAGTTGATTTCAAAAATTTAAACAGTACAGGGAGAGAAGGATGTAGATGAATAGATGTCACATGTATGAGGGGTTGGAGAGCATGGATCCGTTCTTTAACTTTTTCAGGAAAACAGTCAAATTTCGTGGAGTGAGGATGATGGCTTGACAGTAGTCTAAATCTCACAAATTAACTCAAAATTTTCAAATGTCAACAAAAGTATTTTTCCAGTTTGGAGAGAACTCACAAAACTCCTTCTGTCAAAACTGAGAGAATTTTTAAAAAACTTGGGTAAAAGAACACACAAGTGCCAGAATTCAGGAGTTTTGATAGTTTTCGGGAGTTTTAGGGAGTAAAAGAATAGACATCTTGCTGAACTTGGGGTTCAAGCGCGTATTCGATTTTTCATAAAAGGGATTGCTATCGCGTCTGCAATATATTCGTATCATCTCGACCGTGTATCTTAAAGACGCGTTTTGGAAGTACCCGCTGGAGAAAAATACCGAGAAAAGATAGTGTTTACTGTCCCCGTCATGCACTTATTGCAGTATACGGTAACGTCCATTTGACGTCTGCAATACACCACAATGTATGTTGGAACACCACCAATTGCGAGAAAATATCTTTCCGGACCTGAATGACCTCTTGAACTCTTTGTAGTTTCGAGCAACTTTGATGAACATGTGGAGCTGTTGAACATTTTAGTCGGTCAACTGGAAGGAAACAGGAATAGGACAATGAGTGTCCAGAAGTCAGAATTCTGCAATAAGAAACTGAATTACCTTGGTTTTATTCTTGGAGATGGCTGCCTCAAGACGGATGGATTCCTGGAACTCGCAGGATAGTAAGGACGCTGTGTGCGGAATTTTTTAACGTTAGCAGGACCACTTACGGAGATGCTGAATAAGGGGAAGAAGTTTCAATTCAATGAAACTAACTGTAACAAAATTGACCGCTGCCCCAGCACTCTTATAAAATCACCCTTACAACCAAGGTCAGGTTTACAGGCCCCTGAGGTTGGACCGCGCAGCAGGATAGTAATGAGAGGGTTCAGACTATACCTACTATCTTTTGTTAGCAAGCTAGCTGGTATCGGCTTTGATCATCGAAGATTCTTGGAATCGTAAATATATTCGCTTGCTTTGGACACATTGTTAAAAGTTTGTGGTGAAATATCTGCAGTAGAGGTGTGGGGACCTAATTGTATTGGCCTTCTGAAGATTTCCATCCCTTGTATACATTGGAATCAAGAACCTAGCTGCAATTCTTTATGAGATACTCGTTAAGTGTATAAAGAACTCTAACCTTCATAGAGAATTCCAAGCAGGCTTTTGATCGAGATTTTCTACGATGGATCATATCGAAGAACTTTGTAGAACTGCAGGAAAATCAATTGCAAAAAAAAGTAAATATAGGTACACCTGTTTTGATAATTTTAAACCCTCTTTTGATTTACTGCAAGCTCTCAGATGACATGGTTCTATACTATCCGACAATCCCTTCACTCTCCAGCTTCATTTAAACAGACTGAATGCATTTTGTGAGATATAGGGACTCCAAGGGAATGTAAGCAAAACAAAAATTATGAGTTTTGACGAGTGTCAAAGAAGAAGTAAAGAAAAAGCTTGATGGCTTATGATTTAAAGACCGAATCAATCCTGTTAACAAAAAAGAAAAAAACTTAACTAAAGACAACTTCAACATTGAGCTATGAGACAGTCGTAACTCATAAGTGTAAGAGAGCATTTTATACAGGTTTATTTCCTTATTCAATGCCGGTACATCTGTTCACAATTTTGCTTTTCCAACTTTTACAGCAAAATACAAACACCTTAGAAGTTTTAAATGAAGGTTTAATAAAGCTTAAATTACTACGTGACTTCCTCTTCAAAACAAGGTAGACAAAAAAGTGTTATGAAACCTTCATATTTCTATCTTGGAACTTTAGTGCACATAACTTTCTTTCTAAAACTACGACGATAAAAATTCTTAGGCTACCACTTAAGTGAAGGTGAACGAGATGGAGCACATAACGAATCGTTTTCTTTTGAAGGCTTGAAACAATTTTCTTCTCCTCCTTCAGTCTGTCTGTAAAGGTTCTTAATTCCTTGCCACTCAAGAACAACTTTTTAAGAATAAGTGTAGAGAGGAGAGTACGAACATTTCTCCAACAAAATAATATATTTCCAAGGATTTCCAACACAACAGAAATTTGTGTTGTTGCTGGTCAGTTGAATGCTATTTTTCTCCTTGCATTTTCTCATTATTATTTTCTTGGTTGTATATAAATTATTTTATCATATCCTTTTCTCCTTTAAAGTCTCACACCTCTTTTTGTGTTAAATTTCTATAAAAAAGATAAAGAAGAAACTATACTGTCTGGCTTCCTGAAAACAGGTTACGACGACTGAGGGACAAGCAACAATGTGTAATGGTGAGCTTAATGGAAGAATAAGAATGTAATTTTCTATGGAATACTTCTTGTTGTTTATTATGATAATATGTTGCCTGCTTTGTCCTTTCTTCGTTATGATTTGTAATTTCTTTTTTTTTATGAAAACATCTTTTGTATTTTATTTTTCTCAATTTAAGTTAAACTGTAATAATGCCATTCTTCCATGAGATATATTGTAAACCTCCAGTTGATAATTCATAGAGATAACACGTAAAAATTAACTAAGGTTAAAAGTTTTCGAGCTTCGAATTGCTTACCAAACTGACCGTCGACATAGACCATTTCCTGTTAGTGGCTTCTGATTCGATTCTATTACCAAAACTCATGATCCTCTTTAAAGTGAGGAAAACCTTTTAACAGAAGCACTACTTTTGTCCGCAATGCTAGGATGATCAATGCCAACAATTTCGGTTACCCGGTTTTCACAAATTAAATAAAGAATATGGCAAATTGATTTCAACAAAGCCGCTGCTGACTAAGTTGTCGAACTCTTGTTAGCACGCAGTTAAAGAAATGATTTGTGAATATCAATATCAAAATTACGTTAGTTCGCAGTAACCCATTCCTTCCGGGCTAGTTTCTGAACCTTTTATTCTTATAAAAAAATCTAAAGTTTGATTTCAGTTTCCAGAAAGATATTTTGGCGTGGATACAAGCTTTCCGTTCGCGGAAACATTCTTCCCAGTCTCCTATTTGAAGGAAAATTAACCAATGATGCCATTACCGTTCAAGATCGTTATCGATTTCAAACCAAGGCACAAAATCTGAAAGTGATAACGAAACTGAATGTTGTGCACCATGAATTGGTTAGTCATTTGTGTAGACACTCATTCAGGCTTATTAAGATCAATGCCGATTACATGTTCTCACATTTTGGGATTGACAAATGAAGGCGCACTGTGCAGGAAAGAAATATCAAGAAATCTTAGATCATGGATAATTTCGGGGAGCACCAAACCGATACCCACAAACTTTTCTTCGATTTCTATGCTGCATACATCAGCATATTCAGCATAATGTGGTACATCTGGTTTTTGCATCCCTGCATAACTAATACATCTGTACAGGTTGGCTGTGGAAAACGTACGCTGCACCATGAAAAGACCTTACAGTCCTTGAAGGTAAAAAAGGTCTTCGGAAAAGGTAAGGTAATTTCATGTGTTTCTTTCAACATAATTTTTAAAGGTATTGTAGGAAACTTACGAGTCAACACTGGAGGGACCATCGTTCAAAAGTCTGGCCAACTTCAACATCAATCGTGGAAACGCTTGATATCAGTAACGCAGTTTGAGAGTATGAAGACGGAATCTGTGATAGAAGAGGGCATCCAACACGCGAATAGCTTCGATTTAGCAGCACAGCATGATGTAGTTAAAGACCTTGTCTACCTCGGCTCACCCATTAACTCAGACGTTTTATACATAAGTATTGAAATACCACAAATAGTAAATATCACCACTGTTTTTCTTGTGAATCAAAATTTAGGTCAGGTTGATTTGCCGAAGCGTTTCTAAACTCAATAGTTTAAATCTATTGCTAACCTTTATTTTCAGCGATGGTATGAGAGATTTTAATAATCCGTGCTGAAGAAATGGAACGGTTCGGGGCAAACCAGCCACTAACGAGATCATTTGGAAGCCTTGGTCAGATCTGTTTTATTTCGTGCCTTACTCCGGTCAACCAGCTGGACTACTCGAATTTTTCTAATTATCACTCCTAACAATTGAAACGCTGGCCTTTTTACAAAGTCAAACATTTCTTTAAGCAAGACCAGTCCTGTTCTAAGGTGCAGAAGCATGGAATCTGACAAGAGACTGGTTGAGAAGCTTTGCACCTCAAAAGAAAAGTGTTTGTCTTATTCTGGACAACTACAACAATGGTCAATAATTTTTGTTAGATCCTCGGGTACAACTTCGACATCATAGGTTCTGCCGTTCTGGCGTTTTCTGGAGAGGCAAATGCTGACTTTGAATTCCGAAGAAGATGGAACCGAAAAATATTTGTTTGGTGGTTAAACAATTGATAACATGCATCACTAATGTCCGTCTGCTTTTATGAATTCATCACACAATAAGTAGTAGAGTCCTTTTTCTTTTCTAATGAACAGAATGTACAAGATAACTTCATCTGAGAAGCTGGAAGCAGACACCGTATTTCACCTAAGTTAAGCCAGCAACTTAAAGCATTTATCATTTTATCCTTTACCAATGCAGTGTTGACTCTTAATATAGTGAGGAAAAATTACTTCAAAAACAAAAAACGAAAAAGTAACAACAATCCTTGCGATAAAGTTCTCAATTTCATTCTATTTCAAAGTACATATGTATTAATAAAATTTTTAGTATTTTTATTTTAGCTGTTGGTATTTAACATTTTTTGAAAATGAAAAGGAATTCGGCGTCAGACAACATTTTCCCACTTATAATAGAAACCTTGAGTACAAAGCCCTTTTTCGGTAATGAACTTTTCAAAGTTAGCAATGAAGTCGATTCGACAATAATGTTCTTTTTTGTCACTAATTGACTTTAACGCTGAATTGTATTTATTGCAGAGGAAACCGAGTCAAATCTATTCAAGGAATTAAAAGCCAAAATGATGGGAAAGGGTTATAGTACGAGAAATTTGAAAAAGGATTTTGAAGATGCTCTAGAAATCGGCCAAACTATTGGAATATTCAATTACATCGAAAAAAGACTACGGTTGCCTTACATGGCAAAAAAACAGCCTGTACAGCCTGAGGAACCTCCATCGAATAAACCGAATAAATCAGATAAATCAGATAAATCGGATAAATCGAATAAATCTAATCAAAAATCGATTCCTCAAAAGGTTAAAAAGCAAGACATTGAAGATAATGATGATGATGATGATGATGATGATGATGATGATGATGATGATGATGATGGTGATGAGGAAGATCAGGTTGTTATTTACTGGTTTTTTTTTATTTTGTTTAAAGATATGTATTAAGAAATTTTGTATTTCCCACGTAGCAATCTAGTTCACCCAGGAGTCCACAACGACATAAACATCGATCCAGAAGCAACGGCCTAAAAAATGATGGTGATGATGATGATGATCAGGTTGTTATTTACTGCATTTTTTTTGAAGATATGTACTAAGAAATTTTGTATTTTCCACGTAGCAATCTAGTTCACCCAGGAGTCCACAACGAAATAAGCATCGATCCAGAAGCAACGGCCTTAGAAATGATGGTGATGATGATCGTGATCAGGTTGTTATTTACTGGATTTTTTTTTTTTTGAAGACATGTATTAAGAAATTTTGTATTTCCCACATAGCAATCTAGTTCATCCAGGGGTCCACAACGACATAAGCATCGACCCAAAAGCAAGGGCCTTAGAAATGATGGTAGTGATGATGATGATCAGGTTGTTATTTACTAGATTTTTTTTAAGAAAATATGTATTAAGAAATTTTGTATTTCCTACGTAGCAATCTAGTTCACCCAGGAGTCCACAACGACATGATAAGCATCGATCCAAAAGTAACGGCCTAAGAAATTATGGTAGTGATGATGATGATTATGATCAGGTTATTTCTTAGATTTTTTTCGAAGAAATGTATAAAGAAATGTATTTTCCGCGTAGCGATCTAATTCATTAAAGAATCCACAACGACATCGGCAACGATCCAGAAGCAATGGCCCAAGAAGTCGAAGCCAAAGCGATTGTCGCAGTGGTAGCTGGAAGATGCGCTCCCAGAAATAAACGAATCAGTGCGACGCCTTGAAGTTAGAGCGTTTCAAGTGTGTTTAGGTGTAAATAAATGTTGTGTGACAAAAGGAGATTTCTCTTATTTTAGTTTTAAAAACAGCATGACCGTTAGACAATTCATTAGAGTGCATTTCCCATAGCCCATGAAAGCTTTTAAGATTGGTGATCAGATTGCCTTACAAATATTTCCCGCGCTTATCAATTTATTGGTTAAGAATGGTACTTGAATAAGTGTTAATAAACGAAATGTTTGCATACTTACATTAGGTATTATACACAGGTATTATACAAATCTTGAACATTCACTCACCTGAAATAAAAATAGAAACATTTTATTAGTTTGATTGTAAATGACTTAAGACGCAAAAAAGACATGTAGGCATGCAAAATGTAAACCCCAGACGTAATAGTTAAAGCAGGAATTCCTTAAAAGTAAAATCAAAACGAAAGCGTGTCTAATTCTCCACATTTGGTCTGACCCACAAAAACCACATCCACTTTACTACATAAGACTCAACGCCCACACTCAAATCTTAAATCTAAAATCTCTGCCATGAAATCAAAATTACTAGATTTCTTGGTCCACCACCAATTTATTTCTATTGTATCTGAGAGAGAAAATAGAAGACTTTAGAACACAACATCTCTGAACAAATATGTATGTAGGTATGTACGTTCCAGTTCCATGTTGAAAAGCCAAGACTTTAAACTATGTACGAAAACAATTGAACTTTCATTTTCGGTAATCCACAAGTAATTGAAAGTAGATTTGGTGAACGAGAATCGAGAAAGTATCTTAATTGCTACAAGCAGTTTCAAGTGACACAAGTTATTGTTATTTGAAAGAGCTTGAAAGAAAAAGAAACCAGACAGAGAAACTAAGCAAAAAATTACACAAGAGAAGATAGATTTTTTCTGCCAACAAGTTTTACTTTTTAATCGAGTGGAAAAATAAAATGCAAAGTAGCCTAATGCAACTATTGGACTTTACTTCTGTGTACGAAAGTCAATTTGTTCAATTGCCATGCATGTCACATTGCAAAAAATGAAAAGAGCCATTCAAAACAATCATTTTGTTATGTCATTTAAACGAGATAACAAAATGATCGTCTTGAATTATTCATGTTTGTCCATTTAATTATGTTTTAAATGTGTTCTATTCCTGGTCGCTGTCAATTTGGATGAATTCTCTTGAATTTGACTGTCAACTATCAAAAATCAGCTTACACGATTTCACCCCTGATTTGTATAGCGCTTCTGTACTTTTTCTTCAAATCTTAAAACGGGTCCAACATAACCATAATGCTTAGACAATTGACTTTCATTAATGATATTTGAATATATGTCCGAAAACCGTTTGTTTAGTGAAATGGATACGCGTAACGGTGGCATTGGCTAGACTACACCCCAAAACCTCAAACGAGATTTACTTAAAGGATTCCCTTGTTCATAAGCACTTAGAAGAGTTTTTTTTTATTCGCACTAAAAATGATTTTTTTTTTTAAACAGGATATTTGGGTGAATACTTGTCTCGAATTTTTATTAATTTTATACAACCTGCACGAAAAAAACTCCGATAAGGGATTCGGTTTTATCAATTGTGCAGCGGGGAAAAACATAGCAGTAGCAAGTACGCGTTTCACGCTTTTCAACATGCACAAGGGGTTCTTGACCTGGAGGTCTCCAGACTGTCAACCAGATTGATCACATTACGATCGATGCTGGACACTCTTCAAGTACAATTGATGTCCAAACCTTCCCACTACAGCGGATATCTCGATCGACTGAAGCCTAAAACTAGGAATTGCTACAAGAAAGTATGGCGTACGACGCGACAGACAGCTACAATTGTAAGAGATCACCAGATCAAGTAACCTCACAAGAAGTCCGCAGACAGAATCGAGTATTCAGAACACGTTCACCAAAACCAAGCCCCTGGTTCCCATGAAGAATGCAACAAATAGAGTGGCGCCACTATTTAAAGATTCGACAGTTTTTACCAAATAAGTACCAGCCCACAATTGGAAATTTTACTCCAAATTTTTGCGTTTATAAGACTTGAAGAAAATAGGGGAGAATTATTTGTGGCATGGTCTAAAGAAATCAAAACATCAAGCTCAAGCGTCAATTTTCTTCATATCGCATAAATCAGATCGATCCACAGTATAGTAACTTATTGTTGAATGAATGAATTGAGATATAGGGGCTAATGTACACTGTTACCTTAAGATCAATTGTGTCCTCTTAATAAACTGATGGGATATTACCTCAAAATACTGTTCGTTCTGTAACCTGATATCCCTTAGGAATTTAACTATCAATCTGATAATAATTTAGTAGGAGTTTTAACCTTTTAAGACAGAACATTTCTTGTCAATGGCTGAGGTAGAACTCAGCGGCTTCCAGGGTCTGACTAAAGAAATAACAAAACTTTAGCTCTGTCAGAATTCATCCAATTCCTTTATTTTATTTCAAATAAATTAATGATTATAATAGTCAGTATTATGAGTTAAACATTTAACAATTACAGCACAAAATTTCTTAAAGCAATGTCTTATAAAAATTTAGATGAATTTAGGACAACAGAGTCAACTACTAATTACAATCTAAGCAAGCAGATGACACATGATTATTACAGTCTACAAGCAGACGCCACTGTTTACGACCCAGTGAATAAAGAGTCCGCCATCTAAGGTTTTTTTTTTCAACTAGTGCTTATTTTTATTTCGTGTATGGTATGGTAACTCTTTGCTCATGTCTGATTTGACAAATTTTACAAAAAAGTACAAATAACCTGGCTAACCCGCTGGGATGTTCTATCCTTTTTCCTTCAAATGTCACTTTTATTAGTCAATTTTGTCCCAAAACATGAATGTGAATTGCACTTGGCAAACGAACTGGTTCCATTCATTTATTATCTATCTGACACACAGTGTATTTGGATGTTGGCTGTTTGTACGAAACCACTTGATTTTGGTTGTGTATGTGCAGCTGTTTGTTGTCGCCTGTTGTCGGCAGTCGTCGATGATGGAGTGGGGTATTTACTATTTGTAATTAATGTTTTATTACAACTTTTAGTGGATAAAAGTACCACATTTGCCTAGAATATGGTCCCGTAGTTCATCTGCTTCGTTGCAGAATTTGCAAGTTGGATTTTCGACTAGAGATGCCTTTTAAATTTACAATAATCCGAGAGAAAACCAGTAATTATCTTGTCTAGACTTTTGTAGCATGCAGGTAAAAAAGCCCATTGATTGTGTGATGACAAGGATGAGTAACATCATTAATCTAAATGTACTCAAAACACATTTTTTGGCAATATTTGAAGTATTCTTTTGAGAAGAGAACCACAATATTCTTCAGAATTACTCTTTCTCCTTCAAACCTCTGTTCCCTTAAAAGTGCAACAAATTCTACAGAGTTCACATTAAAACTTAGACTCAAAAACCTTTTTAAGAAAAGCAAATACAAAATGTTTATTCATTATGAAATATTTAATTGACAGAAAATTAAAGTACCTACTCCTACATATAAAACTCTGAGTAATATTTAGGCTAACAAGATTGCAATTTTCCTTTCCTCATTCCACACAAAAAAACAAACAGGGATCTCCGTATAAATTTCATACAAGAAACTCAATTTTGGAAATGAACTTTTTTATATTTTCCGGTACAACATAAGGTTACGATTCCGCATATAAAATGGATAGAATTTTTAAATGATTAATGAAGCCATAAACAGCGGGACATAAAACATCAAAACAAAAAGGAGAATGGATCGAAGAAGAGCAGTATAATTTGTTGGATAAGTATAAGTCAAGTAGGGAATGGAATGGTAGTGGTACCTTACCTTCGCATACATTTTTCTATGTCTTGTATTTGTTTCTATTTTTATTGTCAATATTTGCAATCGAAAGTAAGCAAAGATAAAAGCGGAAACATTCAAAATATCTTAAAGGAAATTGAATGATTTATGTATGTTGATTTTGACAAAGGGCATAATGTGATGAATTATTGAGAGTTTGCTAAAACTTTGTAAACATATAAACAAAAAAAAATTCTATTAAAATGTCTTTTTATGAATTAATCATATGGAACAAAGCTAAAAGCAAACGATGACCGCGTATCGTTCTTTTACGACAATTTTTGGTTTTTCGAATTCTCAGAGGGATATGGGTCCCTTATTGGACACCCATCTGAATTATTAACTGACAGAACCCATGGTATTCGATGTCAGATTTAAAGAAACGTATTGTTCTTATCCATTTTCAAAGGAAGTATGGATGAAGGATCAATTTAAAAAAGTCATCCTTTCTGAATTGTTTCATGAAAAATAAAAAAATCAAAAAAACGGGATGATATATGCATTTAATACAGATAAAAATGAGTTTACAAATATGCATATGAAAAGTTAGCAGGAATACAGGCCGAATCTACAGACTTTCTGCTAAGTTTACAAAAGACTTATGACAAGTTGCAATGATGCATTACAAATTCATTCAAGCTACAATTCAAATCACAAAAAGGCAGGTAGAAATGGCTGTCCTACTTCGCGCAGGACACAATTGGCGCTGAGTGCGCCGTTTTGGTACCATACCTCGTGAGATTCTAAATGGATTTGAAAGTAGGTTCTGGATTATGTATGTTCCGCACACACAGTCCTATATATGAATTGGTATTGTTCTCCTACCCTACGGCCTATTATCTCATAGTGCCATTTAATGAGGGAGAAATAAAGAGGGGCAGGAGGCGCTAAAGCCAATTTGTATTATTGAGGTAAGAGATCAAATCTTTGATCTTGAAATCTGCGAGTTCCTCAATGCCGTTGAAGAATTCTTTACCTAAATGGAGTGCTCTTTTCCTAGCCAGGGCTGGACAATGGAATAGAAAGTGTGGGACCGTTTCTTTTTCTTCCTGGTTCTCACAGCTACGGCAGAAAGAGTTATGTGGTATACCCAATTTTGCCGCATGCTCCCCTACAGGCCAATTCCCTGTGCAGGTAGCGACAATCCTGGCTATGTCATGCCTTGGTTTGGAAATTAAATTGATTGATTTTGGCTTGTTATAGGCGGGCCAGATTTTCCTAAATGTAACGCAGCTCGTTAAACTACTCCACCTATGATTTGCTTCTGATGTTTATTTGATCAGGATATTGCCCTTCACAACTCCAAGAGGAGCATATACTCTCACTGCCAATGAGTTGTGAAGGGCTGATCCTTGCCTGGCTAGCTCATCTGCTTTCTCATTTCCCTCATAGCCCCTATGGCCCGGTATCCAGATTAGAGTGACGCTCATATCAAGTTTCTTGAGAGCCTCTTTGCATTGCTTGTCCAGTTTAGAGGATGATAAAGCAGAATCTATGGCTTTAATAGCTGCCTGAATGTCTGTTAGTATAGCTACATTTTGGTTCTGTCGTATGTTTTTAAGGGCTTTACAAGCTTCCCTTATCGCTAGCAATTCTGCCTGGAATACGCTGGCAAAATCGGGAAGTCTATAGGATTTTGAAATCTCAAGAGATTCACAGAAAACACCTGCACCAACACCACATTCCATCTTTGAACCATCCGTGAAGATAGTTGTGTCGAAGTCTTTCGTCACATCACCTTCCTCCCAGTCGATTCTTGACGGGAGTAAGACTCTAAACTTCTTTGAGGTGTCTAGGGTAGGGATGCAGTAATCGGTGGTTGTGGATAGGATGTCTGATGGTATAAGGCTTGTTTGATTGCAGTGCCCGTAGGATCTAGATTTCCAGCAGCCTATTTCTTTGAGTCTCAAGATACTGCAAGACACCTGATATTTAATAACAATCACAATAATCACAAAAAACACATGCAACTTTTTACTTCGCCGAGCACTAAGTTCTCATTTGGTTTTCCCAAAAGGTTGAAGTTGACTAGAAAAGCCAAGGGAAACAACGAAAAGGCAAAGTTCTAATAAAAATCCAAGTGAACGAATTGATCACAGCTCAGTCTTACGTCGACCTCCAAGTGGAAAGGACCATAGGTAAGTTACTAAATATTATAATTATAATAAAAGCTTCCCCCACCAGTGGTAAGGGGGTCCTTTTGAAATATTCAGCAGACGAAGGAACAAGCAGGGGCAGCAGAAGGTATGGGGTGGGTGGGGTTTGGACCCCACCTAAAATTTCTGAGCGCGTGGTGCACCCCACCTTCTGGCTTTGCAAATATACCATTTTTTTAAGTTAATTGAGGGAAAAAAATGTTATGAAATTATGAATATTAATGCAATAATTCTTGATTGATTGACTGAGACTGACAAAGTGATTTGATTTATTTATCCATCGGTCAAAGGCTTAACATCATGAATTATTTTTTATCTTTTTTTCTGCTTGATTTAAGTTAGTGTCCGTTCGACCGAACGGCTTCGGCTTCGGTTGAATTCGGCCAAAAAAAACAACATTCGGCCAAATCTTCGGCTTCGGTATATCCTAGTCCTAGTTAACAGCCAACGCTTTGCAAGTTATCAGTCATTTTCAGACGCATAGAAGAAAAATGCACATATACACACGTAGGATTTTTCAATTTTTTATAGGGTAAGGCTTCAGATTTTTAAACCCTTTATCTCACAATTTTCAAAAATAAAGTGCATATGATATGTTGCTCCAAAATTGTAATCCATAAACCTTTTAGTGAATGCATTGCTTATCAAAGAAAATCAAGCAGCATCAAGACAAGCACTCTATAGCTTTTCGTTTAAGTAGTCCAACTTCGACAAGATTCTTTCATCACAGAGTTGATTTCTCCAGTTTGCCTTTTAGGAATTTTTCATTAGCAAAGGTAATCTAATCGGTTTAAAGAATTTTTTTCCTATCGCGAATGAAATGTTTTCCTCAGTAAAAAAAGAAAACCTCCTTGCTTCCTCCTTTTTTGATTCTAAAACAAGCCAATGACAATTTTGATCAACGTTTCTAAAAGCATGAAGAAGAGGATTAAGAAAGAACAGCTTTTATGAAAAATGTAGTTCCATTAATCCCCATCCTTTCCTTCTGTGTCTGGATGGATGGCGGCACATGTGGCCTTGTTTATGTTTATTGTATCCTTCAGTCTGTGATGTGTCTGAGTAAATGGAGCTTGGCAGTTGTAGTCGTTTGTCACCTCTCTTTGATTAACCTCTTTCAAGGTTTCTGTAAGGGAAAGGTGCTTTGTTGTGGATATAGGTATGTGTCATATGGCACATAGAAAGTATAACGATATTTTTTTTTTTTTTTTGTATATGAATAGCTTCTTATAGGAAATGTGCGAGGCATAATATTTTGGGCTTATGATTTTTTTTTTTCTTTCCATCATTTGTCGACAGCAAATTATATGACAGGCTGCAAGGATAATGGATCTTCACAAGGAATTTGAAGATGGAACATTCGTGCTAGTAGCCTTCAACATATCGTACAATTTTTGAAAGTTGAAAGTTTCTAAATGTTGAAGAAAGTATCGTTTGCATACCCAGACACAGTGTTTATGTTATTTTCTCATTATTTATCATTTATAAGCACTCAAACAACCGCTTAAAAAAAACCAAATGCATGCCAAGAATTTTTCACCTCCCCTCATTCCCCTCTTCAATTGTCTCATTTTCACCAAAGTCGGTAATGAGTGTGAGTTTATCATTTTCCATCAACATTATATGCGAGGCTGCTCCCAACTTACATTATCTTAGCCGAATACATGGTCTGATATAGTAGCCAAGGTGAACCAGCAGAAAAACGCTGCCGCATTTGCATACATTGTGCCAATTGTCGATAGGAGCTGCTCACGTTTCATTTTCTTTTTGTTTTTGTTTTTTTTTGCAAAACTTTTCTTTTCTGTTTTTTTCCAATTTATACACCTGAGTATGTACACATGGAAATAAAGAAAACTTTCTGTCTCATCATCTTGACTTACGCTCTGGTTGGAAAATTTCCAGCTGCAACCTTGGGTCTTGGGTTGGGTTGTCTTTTATTCGCTTCGGTTGCAGCAGGGAGCGACGACGACGATATGTAGAGTTACACGGTTATTCGATGGGGATGGAACTTTTCCAAGTGTTTTGCTCAATTTAATTCTTCACCGCATCTCAGGCATTCAAAAAAAATAACAACAACAACATTGACTAAACAAAAACACAATGGTTAAGAATGGAGCACATTCTGCAAAGCCAGCGAAATAAGATGTCGACTTGAGTGACTTGAGCCTCATACATTATACAAATCGCTATACAGTATGGTATATACGTGTATCTATACCTCGCATCCAAATAAAGACACAAAAATAATAACAATGTTACACATGCTGCCACAGTCGAGACCAAAATAATATAGTCATGTAGGCAGTAAGGTGTCCTTACGTTTAATTTAGTATGTCATCTGGAATTTAAATTTTGCATATATTTGAAAGATAAAAGAAGAAAGGACTCATTTATGATAAGTGAAGTAGAGCACTTCTTATTTCAAATGGACAGA
The DNA here is from genome assembly GCA_920937365.1 of Sphaerophoria rueppellii. NCBI lineage: Eukaryota > Metazoa > Arthropoda > Insecta > Diptera > Syrphidae > Sphaerophoria > Sphaerophoria rueppellii. The sequence goes on from CAKKXW010000003.1 coordinate 57,120,850, forward strand.
AAATAGAGCTAGTACCAATTTCTTGCAATTAGATTAGCTTGGTGAAAATGTTCTTGAATATATGATTATTAGCTATATATGGTAACATATTTTTAAAATATATTTTAAAATATCTTCGTTTCCGTCAAGATAATTGATAAGAAAAGTCTCTTAAAGTCTTCAACTGATTAATCTACTTTATTTCAGCTCGTAAAACAGTAAAGCAGTAAAGTTGGTTTAGTAGAAACAATCAAACAGCAATCTGCAAATTAAAGGCAGTCGGACGGCAAACCAAATAGGTATAACACTTGTTAATCACCGCAAGACAAGCGTCTGCAAGTGTAAATGACAAAAAGTGAAAGCCGAGACCACATAAAATGCCTCATCCCATCAACTTTGGAATGAAAAGTTCGTGTCACTCATTAGCAGGCAGGAGTTAATACGAAAACGACGTTCCGATGTGCTTTACAAATTGCCATCCAGCATAATTTTAAAGGGTTAAAGTCAAACACTCTGCAACAGTATTGTCTGTACGAGCCAGAGTGCGTTTAGGCCTTAGGTACATAAACGAAACAAATGTACTGAGACTGACCATGATGCAAATACTAGTAAATGAAGATTAATACTGTCATGTCATCAGTTGTTCCCACCGAGCTCTGCTTCAGACAATAACAGTGATTGAAAATCAGCCGAATTTGTTTGGCGTTGAATGGAATGAACAAGGAACAATGTACCTACGCAAAACACCATCTTCCCATCGCCTACGACAGAACATCACTGTTGGGAGCAATAGTGTCGAAATTGTCAAAAAAGTCTCCTACCTCGGGACAAACATAAACCTTTCAAGCGACGCTCTTGCAAAAATCCATAGGTGACAGTGTTAAGAGTTGAGTTGAGGTCACCATGTTACTTTTGTTTTAAATGTAAGCAATTTCTCCATAATTTTGCTCTCGGCTATACAAAGCTTAGAGCACGTGCAATCTTAAAAAAAAAAAAAAAACAAAATCCCCATACCTTGATTGTTAGTGCATTGGTAAGGCATTGGCAAGTGTATAATCATTAAAGTAAATTACAATTCTTAGCATTTGAAAATGTTATATTTATATATTTCAATGCTTGACTACTTGCATGTTTCACAATGTTTTGGTAAGCTAATTTGCAAGTTAACAAGAATTTTTAAGATAAGCTCTGAAAATCTTTGTTATTTTGAAATGATGTTTCATCACTGGGAATACCTCAAATGACTATCAATTTAAAAAGTCACGTGTAAAATTTCTTATAAGCTATATTGGTTGCTTCTTTACTATTTTCTTTAACTGATAAAAATAATTGTTTGAGCATGTACCCGTGGCCTATTGGTTATGTGCGTTGGCTGCAAAGCAGAGCGTTGTGGGTTCGAATCCTACTCGTGTCCATAAAGTTCATTTCTCACGGGTACTGCCTCTTGCGAAGAACAGACAAAACTTCCAAGAGCAATCATGAGAAGTGTTTCTTTTTGCCGTTCGGGATCGGTGTTAAATAAGAGGTTCCTTCAATTTCGATTCCTCACACGCACTCAGAGAATTGTTGATGGGAGTAAGCCAATAAGGCCTTCGCTCTTCAAGAGATGTCTCGCCGCTCTATTTATAAAGAATCCGCCAAATATCTTTTTTTTGAAAATGTTATACAAAAATATTTTCTCAAATTTCTTTTTTTATTTGAAAAAACAATCCTTTCGGTTAATAATGGAAAATAATTTAATTAAAATACCTGCCTCAGCTGGTCATGCAGTATAGCCTACGCAATCGGTCCAATTTTTAAGCACATTATCAATTGTGTGCAGCTGTATTTCACCAATGGCGTCAATTGTCTCTGGCTTGCCGGTGTATCACTTATCTTTTACAATACCTCACAAATAATAGTCCAACGGTGTCCTGTTGAAACCAAATGTTGCCAACTTCCTCCACTTCAATTTTTGTGAACAAAGAATCGTTCGACATGGCCCGATAACGTTCGCCATTGAGCGTAACGGCCACTCCTTGCTCATTCTCGAAGAAAAATAGCCCAGTTATTCCTCTGGACCGAAATAAGAAACGTAAGATGACAGACCCTTTATTTAATTATTCTTTGATGCAACCTAACATGAGCTAAATGCCATTATTTTATTATTAAATCGTGTGCTTCGGACTTAAACTTTTCTGTTAAAGCTGGTTCGTCGGGTAACATTTCTTGAGTAATTGCTAAATGCTTTCTTGTTTATTGATTTGGTTTAGGTCTGGAAATATCTATAAATACATATAAGCGTGATTTGAAAAACGGTATTCAATAACTTTAATGAAACAGCAGGTATTATAGTGGCCCCTGGTAGCACTTAACAGCAGGCAATACGCCCCCTAGTGGTATTCAAAACAGGATGATTTATAAAAGCCCCTGGTAATACGACGTTTACAGACATACAGACTATCATTCAAACCCGTAATCAGCGCTGCCGAAACTACTACCAAGGGAGTATTTGTACTCCCTTTGCGTTCAGTGTACTCCCGTACTCCGCTATACTCGATAATACTCTCGTTGGAAACTTAGAGGAACATTATAAAATTAAAATATATTAACTTCCGGGCTTAAATATGTTTTTTTATCATTATTTGAGCGAACACAACTAGTCTAGTGGTGTTAAGCCGCACGAATGAGGCGGGCAATAGGCTTGCCCATTTCTTGAGTTAACTCGCTGATCAAACCTACCCTTCAATAAAGTGATTATGAAGTGTGCTTTGTGGCTTGTATCACCATCCTTAGCGGTAAACATGGTTGGATGACGCTGGCCATTCATAAAGCCATATTGACTGATTCATTTGCAACGGACGCTAGAACGACCTAACCACTGACTCATACTGACACGGCAACATCACTGAAATTTTTGCACTCGACTTGTTATTTCCGGGGTGGAATCGTGTTAGCTGATAGTTGATATTTGACACTCAATTTTCTTTTCTTTTTTTTCCTGAATTTGACTGTCAGCTATCAAAAATCAGCTTACACGATTCCTCCTCTGGTCTCCTAGGGAGAGAATTACGACCGAACATTTTAGTTATTAACGCTCTTAAATTTGTGGTCATCGGCTGCGAATTTCGGCAGAAGGCAGACTTTGTTCGTTGGTGAACTTTACCATAATGAAAATTTTTAGCGATTCATTAGTGAGAGGGTAAGCAGGTAGTTTAGAAAGGAGGTCGATCTGAAAAAGATTCAGAATGACTGTGAGTGCATCAGCAGGGCAAGATCTAATTGCTCCCGTAGTACCAATGCAGGCAGTTCTTTGAACTGTTTTTAGCTTATCGATATTATATTTTTTATCTAGGGCAGACCACCAAGCAATTGATCCGTAAGTCAGAATGGGGCTAACTAGTGAAAGGGAACATTCATAAGTTAAATTCAACGCTGTCAAAACTCGATTTTTTTTTTCTTCTATCCAATTAAAAAGTTCCTTTAAAAAACAAAGTTTTGTTTGTGTACTCCCTTCAATAGCAAAATACTTCCCTCTAGAACTTTAAATTACTCCTCTGTGAAAATTTGAAACGGCAGCCCTGCCCGTAATCGCTAGTAGAGGGAATCTCCAATGATACATTAAGAGAATACTTTTATGAATTATAATTATCTTTCAACTCATAATATTAACCTTCCCGATGTGGATGTGGTTTAGTTTTCTACCACCTCAGTCAATTTTTTTAGCACGTTATTACTTTCCTCTTTGTTGTGCTTGCACTAATGCCGGCACTTTATTTTTATATCACGGTCAACTCTCACCACAGCGGCGGACTATAATTTTCATAGTTTAGTACAGACTGCTTTATGCTTTTTCGGCTGCTGACTGAGTGTTAATTATTGTAACTCGCAAACAGTAAAATTGTGTGTGAATGGCCCAGAGATCCTGTCGGTTGTTTGTTGTAAGAGTTGAAAAGCATGTAACGCTTGCTTACAGCGTCGAAATTCCCCCACATATTTCTACAAACACCAAACATGGAATTAAGTAACTCAAGCTCGTTATTTATTATTTTTATCATTTAGCACATTAAACTTAAAACGAAATAAAATTAAAAAAAAAAAAAACACGAAACAAAGTTTTAAATTAATATTTTTCACTTCCTTTTTATGTTTGTCAACACGTAAAGTGAAAATGGCAATTCTCAAATCCCAAAATAAAAACAAAATTCATCATTTTGAAACCAATGCTTGCAAAGTGTTCCCTATAATTTTTAATTGTTTTAGTTAACAGGCAAACTATTTCAACATATTTTCAAACCACCAAACTTTGTTTTTTTATGTCAAGACAAAGTTTTGATAAAAAAAAGTTAACATTAATCTAAAATCCGACCCGGCATTTTTTGGCGAGAACAACTGTATCACACGTCACACCATATAGCGCTATATACCATTCCATCAAACACAAATCTCACCCCAATTTAATCTAAATATTTGAACACACTTTGTTGTCGTGAATGTGTTGATTTTAATTTTGTGACAGCCAACAAAGAAACAACGACGACGCAAAGCACGATGGATGGTGATGGCGCTTGCTTTAAAAACAAGCGGATATATGGAAAGCATTCAGGTGCATTGTTGATGACACCTTCGTTCAAGGCAACAATATGACGCCGCGCCGATGATGATGATGATGATAATGGCGATGACGATAAAGTTTGCTGGATACCGCATAATCTGTAAGATGAATAAGTGGAGGCAAAAGTGCATTAACATTTTTTTTTTATTCCTTCCTATCATATGAATGTTGTTGATGGGTTGCCGTTGAAAAGGTACAAAGCATAGCCTGATATTTTGTTGCCCTTATAATGTGTTTGGTTTTATTTTACGTGTTTCAGGTGCCCGATCTACAAGTGTCGTTTCAGAAACCTAGAAACATGTGTGTTTTTTTTTAAGCCGGTTTGCTGTTTTGTTGTTTCAGCGGATTTAGATGACAGATGATCAAAAAGCTCAAACGATGTAGGCAAACAGTATGGCGGAGAAACAAATTGTTGTGAACTGCAATTGCATGAAGTGGAAGGATATCTTGGAAAATCCATCGACGTGAGGGTGAGCTACTGCAATCTTCAACAGTTTACTTTTCTTTCCTTGTTGTAAGGTTTGAATTGTATTACTTTTTTTACAATAAAAACAATTGAAAATGTCAAATCACAGCTGTTGTATTCGGGGTGTGTTCGCAAAGAAATGTCATTAAGAAATAAGGTGGGTCCACAGTGGTTTTCACATTAAACAAATTCGCCAACACGACAGAAGTTGATAAACATCTTGTTGAATGTGAATCCCCTGAAATGAGAATTATCTCACGAGATTCTAGAGCTGGCTGCTGGCTCGATTATCAAATCAAATCAAAATTTTATCTGTTAACTTGTTTTTATCGCTGCAACAACATCATTGCTTTTCTAGTTTCCTTACGTGTCCTTCCTTTAAAACATTATTGATATTGGATATTGAAAATTCTATCGCAGACTCAATACTTTATACTCTAAGGTTCAGAAGCTTCAATTAGCACAAAAATAGGGCAATAGGTATCTACTCTAAAGTTTCGCCAATAACAATAAATTTTGTCCTCAAAACACAAAAACAATAACAAATGGACATTCGCATGTGCTTCGTGCCCAATAAATCATGCTCCAGATTTCATTTGATAGCTTATAATGTAATGTACGAAAAATATATAGAGTGTAAGAGAGGCCATCAACAAATTCACCCCTCCGCTTCAACACGCGTCAAATTCAACCAACTAAACTATATTTTCGTTTTACCCCAAAAAACAAATCACCCATAAAAAATAATCATTCATTCTCTAACGGTATGCTGAAGTTCATTCTATCATGATGGTTGCCAGCCGTCGGTCGTTGTCGTCATCGTCGTTGTCCCGTTTTGTGTCTGCATCCTAAAAGCTAAAATCCATTCAAAACCTATTTTCTACTCGTCCTCGTCGTCGTCGTCTTTTGTCGGTTGTTCAGTTCCTTTCGGTCGTTTATAAAAATAGAGTAGCACGTGTTCCACATGACCTGAGTGCCGACAGAGTATTTTCAAATCGTTTTCATACTGCTTAGTTGAGAGAGCATGAAAATGGCGCAATATGGGGGTTGTGCAGATTTCGACAATTTTGCCATTTGCCAGAGTGGAACATTGGTTGGAAATGGGTTGAACTGTAATTTTGGTATGCTAAATGGTGTTCCTCATAAAAATCGGGTTGCGCTTGTTAAACCTAATAATTACTTTGTAAATCAAAGTTTATGATTGAAAAAGAGTAAAAAAAGATAATGAATGATACCGGTGACATCGGTAGAGGTTAAAGGAGCTTGGAGTAAAGTTGCTCCTGTGTCGACGCACGGCTGCATCCCGATAATAACCGTCCCATTCGAGGCTTTTCTTTTTTTCTTTTGGGTCCTTCTCCCCTAATTGTGTTTTTATGTGGCTAATGGTTGCATATTGCCTTCACTCCATTAATATCTGCACATGGCAAACGGAATTACACAACATTTCTTCACATACATTCATAATACAGCACATCTTTATATGCACGGAGGATGTTAATATTTCAAAATTGTTCTGGGAAGAGAGGAATTTATTGTGTGACCGTATGGGATGTGAGTGGTTGTAATGGGCTTGGCTGGACTGGTGGCCAGAAGGAAAAGCAAATTTGTATGCAAACAGTGGTATGTAAAGGCGTGGGTTAAAATCTGATTTGTATGTACGTGCGAGTGTTTTCAACGTTCCTACATGCAAACAGGAAACGGAAGTTGTCTTCGTGTAATGAAATGTTCTATACGTATCTTTGTCGTTGTTGTCAACGTGTCGTTGGTTGTGTCGTTCGTCTGTGTCTATCCCCTGGTGAGTTTTCGCACGCGGATAACTCAATGGCATGAAGACGATGCGAGTGGTGAAGGATTGCATTGTACTGTGTTTGGATACACTATGTCTCGCAACAATGTATTAAAAAAAATTCAATGTATCAAAATGCAAAAAAGTGAACAAAAAAATTAATATGCATATACTGACGAAGGGTTCAAACGGAATTGATCCCGGATATAGGGATTTTTTTTTGCCGAAGGGTTATTTTTTTTTTCTACCCACACTGTTTGTTCTCTTTGTTAATTTGTTCGTTTGGCTTGGCGTCACGTCATAACGAAAAATGCATAAATGAATGAACAAAATGAACTTTACAGCCCGAACCTTATAGGCTATCGAATGCATTCTGTTTTTTGTATTCTGTTTCGTTATTGGTTATTGATGTTGTTTCCTGTAGATGGCAGCCGTGCAGTGGATTTGGGCCGTCAATCAGTGAATGATGTTCCTATTGTTATTTCAAAAAGACAGGTCATTTTTCTCTGATAATTGAACTGACCAGGTTGCAGATTTGTATGTTTGTTATATCTGTAGGATCTGAAGCATTATATAAGGGGTTTTTCATTTGAATTCATATGATTCACAGTCTCTTCTTGCGGAAAATTGGTCACACATTTTTGGCTGCCCAAGGCAAGTCTTTTCTGCATGTTGCTATTGACAGTCAAATAAAAGTTAACTCTTGAAAATCTGATAAATAGGGAAATTTTCAAACACAGGTAAATTTTTGTGTCATATATTTTCGCCAACAGTTTTTCCTTGCCTGAGAACGTAAGAAATGATGTGCTGTCATCGTCTCGACACTTTGCAAGCCGCATTTTGTTCACAATACTGCATGTACAAGGCTTTTTTGTTGTCAATATTTCACCGATTTTACCAAAAACTTCTTCTTGAGAGAATTTTGCTGTCTATAACACTGCGCCACAAAATAAAGCCAAAATCCCTAAAATAAAGGACAAACAAAACTGGAGCAAATGCTTAAGTCTAATATGTACATCTAACCCAATAACAAGAGCAGCATTCGTTGGTGCAATAAAAATAGATTCTTTGTTGTTACTTCTACCATAATGTTGTCCTCCATCAGCTACAGCTATCAGAACCTGGCCTGCCGCTGACTTGGCTCCTTTGTACCTAATACCGACCGCTAAGGTTGCCGCTGCTTTATGTGTATATTATGTAAGTACTACTGCCTGTGTTGTTGATGATGATGATGACAAATGAAGTTGGTTGCACATTTTGAATACCAAATGAGACACAGAACAGAATTGTACTAAGACAGCCGCAATCACAATAATAATATACGTGGGTTGGCTTGGAACTTGGTTCATGAAAGTGAAGTGGTGAACGGACGACAGAATGAACATCAGACGGGTTTTCCGTTTTAAAAACAGGACAGAGTACTTACAATCAACGACCGACGACGGAATGTTTAATGTGAGGGCGGATGGTTCATTTTGAGGAAATTATAATTATAATGAATTACATATTTATAAACGAGAAGAACGGATGGAACGTCGCATGTCACAACCATCACGGTGACGGAGTAGGTACACAACATTCGAGTTAATTGATGTTAACGAACTCTTTGTGGGCGGTCCGTTTGGTCGAGGTGTCTTTTCTTTATTTTCTTTTTGTATAATTTATGGTTTTAAAATCCTAAGAAAATCCTCCTTTACGTGCGAAATTAGTCGTGTATTCATGAAAAATTGTTATTTTGTTTGCGTCTTAGTGAAGCAGATGATGGTCTGTGTTATCCGGACGAATATTTTTATTTACAACAATGAAAATAAAGACTTAAATAAATGAATGTAACAAAGCGATGTTACCGCCAAAACTTTGTAAATAGAGTAGACGTTTTAATAAAAATGTCTTTTTTTGGTATCATTGATGTTTCGCATAATTGGTCAGACGTTTGATGTAACATGTCAAAGTGAAAAGGTTTGATGTTTGTCACTTGTCTAATGAATAGATTGTTACACTTACACACCACCTCTATCAAAATGTCACAAAAGGCCATAGAAATCTTAAACTCGATTATTCTCCTTCAAACATTCAAAGGGGACAACAATGACGAATCACTAGCACATCATCGTATGTAAGTCATCAATTTCGTAGCATTAATTACCAACTTGCGAACGTTGGAACTTTTATCTTTCGCTTATCAATCGCTTATAGTTATCAATGTCGATACACCCCACTTGGAACAGTTTTCCACGTAAATGAATTCGCCTATATCAACGTAATCAATGTCCAGCTATGACTATAGGGACTAATAGAGCTCGACTGAAAGAAAGATCATTATTTGAATAGTAACAGGTATACGTCAAAATATTGAGAATCTCTCTGTACACTACGTACCCTTGATTTTTCAGGAAGAATTAATTAACTCTAAGACCCCTATCACCAGTGGAGAGGGTATTGTCGGTTAGCTCCTAAAATAGGTTTTCGGAAATTCAAATATCATCACTGGTCAGCTCAGAAAAAACAAACGGTAATGAAACGGCAAACCAGCTTTGAAGGAGCAAATAACAAGAAATTTCTGTATTCTGTTCCAAAATTCACCAACAACTCGGAATGGTAGGAAGAGGAACTAGGAAGCAGAAGATTACTCGTTATTTGCTATATTCTTAATGCGGTAGGGGTATCGACTTCCACTTACTGCAGAAATTTCACTCTAACTTAATAATTTTTGCACAAAAACACAGTGTGAACTATATCATTACAAAGTTTAATTTTGTTTGTGCATTTGGTGAAAAATTGCCTGCTTAGTGGTCACGTCAGGCCAGTCAGTCACCCCCTCCGGAGTTGGGGTTGAATCAAGGAGAACAACGGTAAACTACATATTTTTTTTAAATTTTACTTTCTCGACCTTACAACATTTGTATCGGTTTAAATTTTTGATAAGTATTTTTCGAAACGTTGATAAGAAATCTACGGAAAAAAAACATATTAGTATCTACAGGATCCGACCCAAGAACGACCTTCACCGAGCTGATATTAATATGAAACGTATTTTAAAACAAATTTAGTACATTAGAAAATATGTTAAGAATAGGTTCCCTAAAAAAGTCCTGGGCAGACTATTTTTCTAATCTAATGTATGTTTATTCCTTATTTTAGTTGTAACAATTGTGTTCACTATGGCGAATACATGTTTTTTATGTATCTAGTTAATTATAACTGAATAATAAAAACCAAGCTACATTGCAACCTATTCTTAAAATATTTTCTAATATACTAAATTTCTAAATTAAATACCCTCTTCCAGAGAAAGTGTGATTCATAGATTCAAATTCCTGAATCGCTCATTGGAAAACTTGATATACAGGTGGGAAACGTAAAGGGTCCGCCAAATAACCAAATAAACAAATAAAAAAAACTGCTGAATATTTTCTCAAATTTCTTTTTTTATTTGCAAGTACAATCCTTCCGGTTAGTTATGGAAAATAATTTCATTCAAATGGCGGTCCAATTTTTAAGCTCATTTTCGATAGTGGTACAGCTATATTTCACAAATGACATCACGAATATTGTCCTTAAAAGTGTCAATTGTCCCTGGCTTGTCGGCCTTACACTTATCTTTTACGGTACCACAAATAATAATCCAACGGTGTCAAATCGCAGTTTCGAGGTGGCCAAACGACATCGACTCTGTGGCTGATAATGTGATCTTTAAAAACAGGGTGCAAAACATCGAGTGTAGCTTCGGCTGTGTGGCACGTAGCGCCGTCCTGTTGAAACCAAATGCTTTCCATACCTCCTCTTCAATTTTTTTGAACAAAAATTCATTCAACATGGCCCGATAACGATCGCCACTGTAACGGTCAGTCCTTGCTCATTTTCGAAGAAAAATAGCCCAATTATGCCTCTTGACCAAAATCCGCGCCTAACAGTGACTCGTTTTGGGTGTATTGGCTTTTCAATGTATGATGCGTGTGGGTTTTCTGTGAATTAAATGCGACAATTTTGCTTGAGATAAAAATGAAGTTCATCTGAAAAGATGTTTTTTTTTTTTGGCAAAATCGACTTCTTTTCTAAGTCGATCGTAGGTCCACATCGTCCACTTAGCAAACCAAAAACGCATATTGGATGGTCAGTTGACTTCAACTCCTGAACCAATTGGAATGTGTATGGCATCATTTCAAGGTCCTTATGCAAAATTTGTTTCAATGATGTCTACAAAATGTTCAATGTGCGTTTCATGCACACTGCCACAGCAGCAATATTCTCGGGTGAACGCACTATTTTTGGCTTTTCACGCTTTGTTTTATCGATGAGGATGCCAGCTTCTCTATTTTTTTTCACAAGTTAACAAACATACAGAGCTAAAGGTGGTAGTGCTTCCCTTCTTCCAAAATCCGTACGCAATTTTTGCACACATTCTGCAACATTACCATGGAGAAGTCGAAATAAGTCGAACCACTACTGGTCCGATTGACTTCAAACTTGAAAATTACAGGTTTGAGCGAATTTACGTGGGTAATTTTTTTTTGTAATTATTATTTTTTTTTAAGATAAAAATTAAGCCAACATACAATTTGTTTGGCTAAAAACCAAAAGCTTCAATTTTCTCAAAAACGGCTTCTGTTTTTTTTTTGTTTTGTTTTTAACACCCTCGTTAATTTTGGTCTGGAACACTGATATCTTTTAATTAAAAAATGTTTTTGTATTGCTCTAAGACGTAACCTCTCATAGAACAGCTTTTTTTGTTATAAGATTTTCTCAAAAAATAAAAGTCCCTTCAGCGTTTTTTTTTGTGAAAGTACGCATATGTTGCTCAAATAATATTTTGTGCTCAAAATAATTTTAAATTTTTTAAGTATTTAAGTTTTTCTAAAAATTCTGTGTCTTGAAAACGAATCAGTTTTAAAAATTGGTCTATACGAAGATCCCAGGCAAATGAGTATAAAAATTTGTTGAAACCGACAATATTTAATGTCCCAAAATCGTCTCTTCAGACTAAGCACATATTCATCAATAATATTATAAAAAACAGATTTTCGAATTACCGATTTGTATTTTCTGTATGGCGATGTGGCATACTGGAGTCGGGAATTAAAGCTCCTGCTTTGACCAATTTCAAAATCGTATTTCACTGAATAAACAAACAAAAACCACGTAACTTAGACCGAGATTTGTTAGATTTGTTTTGATTTTCCATTCGAACTAAGTACAACCTTAATCTTAATTAATTCTGCCTTTTCAGGGGCATGGATAGACGACTTCAAAGATAAATATGTCAAATAATAGGGTCCCTGACACTCGCAACCCAACCATGTTATCTAAATTTAACTTCGTCTGCACTTCCGACGTTATCTATAGGCGGCCAAAGGTATCTGACTTGGCCCTGGTTTGTGTACTTATGGAGGGACATTCTCAACAAAATTCTAAGTGACAAGTTAAGGTTTACTAAACATAAAAACGTATATAAAACCAATGTTTGTTTATATTTAACAAGACCATTTCTCACCACACCAATTTAAAAGGAGTTAATGAACATGGCAACCACCTAACGTCTCCTTAACATGAATTTATCCCACCTACCCTTGATACGAGTATATCATTTAATTTCATCTGACATTCCTCTCATGCCTCATACTTTAGCCATAACTTACAGATTATATTTTCATCGTAGTATTTCCATCACAGGCTTACCGTCTATACATGTATCCAAACAAGAATAACACCATTGAGTTACTTCCTACTTCCGTTTGCGTTCTATGTTCATGTAGCATGCAACACGAAGCACACAGCTCAAAGGGCAGACAAACGGAAATAAAACCGAAAGAAAATTGCGTGTTAGAAATACAACATCTTCCATATACTTGAGGTCTTGATGTGCTTCGGGAACATCTATATGGTACTAGAGAACCCTTGGGGACATTAACCTTGAGAATACGCCTCTTCCTCGCATTCCATTTGGCAAGGTACTTAAAATGATTCTTTTTACTTTTGTCCCCGCCCCAACCCCTTATCAGTGAAAGATTCATAACAGACCTAAACGCTTCGGAGGGGTTATAATAAATTTTCTTCTGTAGCAACAGCCATTCCAATGTGTCTGGCAATTCTTCTTGGTTGTCTCTCGGTGAACAGACGAAGAGACGTCATCCCACCACAATAAATGGTTGTCTCGGGGAACTCCCATTCGTATAATAACATCATCTCCCCCGAAGGAAGAATTTTTGTATTCGTTTCTCCAATTCAGCTCAGACGGAACTTTATGAGTCATACTGCCGCTCGTAAGGAACTGCCACAATTAATTCGAACATTTTCTCGCATATTACATAAGCCACTGCGCTTCGTCGCCGCTGCCGCTACTGCTGCTGCCGACTCTTTCCTTCCTGCTGAACAATAATTTATTATCCTGCCATTCTTAGGATAGCTTGTTAAAAATATAAGAATGTATTTGTTTGTACGAAGCTATAGAAAAATATTTCCGGGTTTCCAAACAGGACTCCCTGAGTTAGTAATAACAACAAACCGCACCTATGAAGATTCATTCTTTTATTTTTTTTAGCGTTTTGTCGAGGAAATACGCGCGAAATGTGCATTCACTTCCGTTATGAAAAATTCCTGTTGCTCTTGCATGTTTTGGGTGCCATTAGTTTCCTTTGCCATTTTCTTTTTTTAACATTGTAATTAGTTTCATTTATTCACACCAGATGGACGGAGGTTTAAAAAATCGTGGTTGTTTGGGAGGACACTACTGACTTCAGGACAGCCATGAAGTGATATAAATTTCATCTTAGTTAACGGGTGGTCCATTAATTTTATACGAAAAAAAATGCTGTAATGAAAAGTTATATCGCTAAGAAAAAACTTCAAATCCTGCACCAGTTATTTAATTTACTTTTTTCTGTAATTACATTTTACGAGGGCGAATAAATATTTTATTAAATTTATCTTGTCACTGCACAGTCAGATGGTTAAGTGCTCAGGGTTGTTATAAATTAATTTTAAATTGCTTGACTTAAAATTAAAAAAATTGTAATATTTAAAAAAATTGTAATATTTTTCCATACGGCATTGCAGTTTGTTGATGTAATAATTCACACTCACTCGCTTCGGGAAATATTATAAATAGACTACTGATGGAACTGTTTCAAGACTTTGGTTTTTTTATTTTAAATGGAGTATCGAATGGAGATTATAGAGGGGACTATACTTTTATATCTCCTCAAGGTTGCTCTGTAATTGATTTTTGTATTGTGAAGGGCGATTGGATTGATATTGTGAAAAATTTTGAGGTATATCCGGTTAACTTCTCATCCCATTTGCCTATTGTAGTATCTTGCGAATGTGCTTATCAATGTATTGACAACCGAGTTGTTGTTTCAGATCCTGTTAAGAAACTGCGTTGGGTTGAAAATAGGGCTAGAATGTACAAACGAAACTTGTGTCAACAAATGGGCTTGATTGATGCTCAGCTCCAGCTTACCGTAGAATCGGCTACTAACTCTGTTTTTGAAGTAGTAAGGCAATCGGCAGGTAGTAGTTTTCACCCGAAATCATTTTCTTTTAATTCAATTTGGTATGATGAAGAGTGCAGGAAAAGTAGGAAAAAATCCTTTGC
>CAKKXW010000003.1:57156196-57177966 GCA_920937365.1 Sphaerophoria rueppellii
TTAAAAAAATTAAAAAAAAAACTTTTGTTTTATTAATATAACATTGTTTTTTTTTTTTTTTTTTTTTTTTTGTTACAATATAATTATTTTGTTTTCAAAAAAAAAATTAAAAAAATTGTTTGATTTCTGAAAAAATAAATATTGTATCTTGACAACGGATCAATTTTAAAAATTGAAATTCTATTATAAAATGTATATTTACATATTCTTGAATATAGCACATCCAGGGTAATTTTTAAACATTTTTGAAAAATTTTGCATATAAGAATTAAACTTTTAAAAAATCGCTCTAAGGACTTTGTTTCTTAAGAAATCTTATGCCATACATTTTTTTTAGATAAAACGTAATTTTGTATTTCTCTTGTTAATGTTTTTTGTGTTATAATTTGGAATAAAGTGCAAGTTCGCACGCCCTAGTCGTGCACATATTTTGTCAAAGGATCTAGGGTATACGTCGATTAAAGTAAAACAATTTAAATTTTATCCAGGATTCTTTAATTTTTTGTTTGAAGAAACAAAAAAAAGAGTTTTGATTCCTTCCTTAAAACCTCAAAAAGTAATTAAAATAGAAAACTTAAAAAATAAATGCCATCACTGATTTTACACAGCACTTCACTCTGCACAACAGAAATAAAGAAGGACAAAGTAAATCAAGTGCAAGAAAGAAAAATACCATCCCTTGGCTTACATTTGAAACAGCCATAAGTCGCTTTACCCCCAAACACAGAGACCACGACCCAACAACATCAAAATTCTCAACTCAACATCAACTCCCACCCAACTATATCTTAACTCCTATGTCACTGACTCACATTTCTCTTGGGTTTCCCTTAAAAATTCCTACAAAAGTTCTTTTGCGATTCGCCACATCTACTCACATCCGAAAATCCCAGGACGATTTTATTGATTAAATTCCATGATTCATGGGAATGTTCGACTTCAGTTTCGGGTTCAGACTGGCATGGCCTGGCGTGGCGCAGTCATGTGACGGGTGGGAAGGGATGTTTTATATGCTGTTATGTATTTTTTTTTTGTCTTTTATCTGCAACGAACTCCCCTTAATTTTCTTTCGATTTTCAACTTCAGATGTGAATGCTTGTGCTATAGCGCTTTTGGGTTTTCCCTTCAAGTGATGGGGGTGCGCAACAATAACAAGGACAAAGGAAAAAATCGATGTTATTTTTTTCCCTCTTGTTTTTATTCTTGAGTGTGTTCGCCTTCGGTGTCCTTTTTGTGAGTTTTACTATATTTATATGATTCTTTCGATTTCTTATTTTTGTCTTTTCTCGTCTCGAGATGTGTTTAAGAAAAATATCACTTATTAATAAATTTTTGGTATATTCATGTAGGTACTATAAGAAAATATTGGTTTTCGCTTTATTTCATTCATGTGACTCTTTTGAAGAAGGTGGAATGCTGCAGAGAATGAGGGAAAAGATGAAATGATTAAATTTTCCAGACGATGATGACGAAGAAAAAACATCAATTTTTATATTACCTTCATTGAAGTACTTCTTTTTGAAATGAAAGGTCTTGCGAGTTAAAAAGAGAGATTCAAGAAAAAATATCATTAATTGGACTAATTAAAAGCCAGCTCTTTAATTTGTTTGTTTGATTTCTGAAGAAAAAGTCCGCTCTTTATATCTTTTTTAAGGAATTTCAAGGGAGCAGGTAAGTACATAGAACAAATAAATCGAACTGAAATAAAAAACTGGTGGAGTGATCACCGCAATAAAATTATTTTTCGTGATGGGAAGCAGTTAAAACTGAGTTAGCTCAGCGAAGTCCATTGTTAAAATCAGAAGAACACATCAAGCATAAAAATTTCGAATACCTTCTTCTACTTTTGCTATGCCAAGAATTGTTGTCAGTTCTTCGCAATAGCCAGAACCTACCCGTGATAAATAATACCTTTATTGAAGGAATAGGTTTCCAAGCCACGCATTCTTCGTAACAGCCAACACAAATAACCACTACGCCACTGCAGTTTGACTGCTTTATCATTAAAAATAATTTACAGCCAAATAGGTGCCCAAAAAGGCACTATAATTTTCACAAATACATTACTACTGAGCGCTTGATCTGACTTATTGGAGTCACATGAAGTGCCTGATACTCCAGGTTGGGGGTTGTATATCGAAGTAACATAAAGCAAAAGGAGGATTAAAAACTGCGACATTTACAATGATATATTTGTTACCGAGAGTAACAACAGCGGCTCTTTGTATGCGGATTCGTCGGAGGAAGGAAGTAGACTCAGGCAAAAAGTCTTGAGCTTCAAATTAAACTTTTGCGACCACATCACGACGATCCGAATCAAGGCTAAATTCGGCGCATGGCCCACAGAAGAGAGAAGAATGACACCAAAGACGAGTTCTATACGAGCTCCTCGAAAAAACATATGAGCAATGTCCTAGCTATGACACTTACATTGTCCTTGGCGTTTGTAACGCAAAGCTGGGAAAAGAGGACATCTTTGGAGGAATTGGAATCCGATAACGGATTCACGCTGATCGATTTTACTGTTGAGCAAGATGTTGTGGTAACAAGCACATGGAAAACAAGGAAATGCTGCAAGAAAATTCGACATCAGACGGTTACAATCGCAAGAGATCGCTAGATCCTCCTCTGATCGAATGTCTAGTAACCTCTTAAGAAGTACTATGCCACCAACATCAAGTATTGAAGACCGTCTCTAATAAGCTAGGTTTCACACAACCACCAAAACGAAACCCCTAGTTTGACGAAGAATATAGGGAGGCCCATGCAGGCAAGCAGGAGGCATACAAAACGGCAGAGCCATTCATTATACACCACGATAGCCAACAATGCCATGAGCCCGACTTAGACGAAGTTAAATCGGCAATACCACGGCTGAAATCGAAAGCGGCTGGAGGAGTTGGTCTTGCTGACAAGCTGTTCAATTCAGCAGGTGACAAGAATTCAACCAACCACTATCTTCCAAAAGTCTGTCCAACCTCTCATGTGAGAATTAAGACAGAAGCAGCAAAAATGGGTTAAGCGGTAAATGAAAGCAAGACGAAGTACATTAATGTTGTATTTGAGGAAGGACACCCAACAGCCGAAGGCTTGGACAGAACGTCAAAATAGACGCATATAACCTTGAGGTAGTAGAGGAGTTTGTCTTCCTGAGCTCCGCTGTTAATACGAGCAATAATATACCACCCAGCGCAGATATCAGACGAAAAGTAACTCTTATCGCAAGGATCATTATATACCAATGCTCCGGTGTTCGAAAGCCTTCGACACTATTTCAAGCGACGAAGAAGTAGAAGAAGATCGAGATCCGAGACTCAGGTGGCGCAATCAAGTGGGAGAGGACCTTAATCAACAAATGAAGTCAGTTAGTCAAGGACCAAGCTGGTTGACGGAGACCGTTGGTTGAGGTTTAAGTCCACAACGGTAGGTAACGCCACCTTAAGTAAGTAACTTTGAAGTATTTTTTCCAACACGGTAACTTGTCATATTCGCTAAGACGAAATTATTTTACACTACGTGAAAAAGCATCATAAAAGGTATATTTCATGAGTCATGACAAAGGTTTAAGTCCACAACGGTAGGTAACGCCACCTTAAGTAAGTAACTTTGAAGTATTTTTTCCAACACGGTAACTTGTCATATTCGCTAAGACGAAATTATTTTACACTACGTGAAAAAGCATCATAAAAGGTATATTTCATGAGTCATGACAAACCTTTGGGCCGTATCCCAAATGCTCACATCCAAATATTTTTGGTTTTTCATAGTAAAAATGCTATAGCAAAAGCGCATCCAACCCATTGTTTTTTCACACCTTTTCCTGCTTTGTCACTTTTGGACCATACTCCACACTTACACTAACTTTGGTGAGATCATCCACCACCTGTGTTCTTCTCTGCCACACTACATTACAGCTTAGCAGTTGACGAAGAGTCTTAACTGCATAGTAACCAAACCATAATGAAGGGGTAACCAAACACTTACCTACTCATCCAATATTTACATATCCTTTAGCCTCACGGAATTCCCTTAAGCCATCTGTAATTTTACAAATAAAGGCCATTTTTAAAATAACCACCAACCTCAACTGAACAATTCTACAAGTGCAAGCAACCTCCAAGGCAACACTGTTCATATACAAACATCTCTTCAGTAGTTTTTTCGAATGTATTGAAAATCCCTGCAACAGTGACCATGAGAGCCCAACAAAATAAAACCCATTCATTAACTGCACACAGAAACTTTTGAAACTTATGTAAACAAAACCCCCTGGTAACATGCCAATGGCAACCGTTCTGCTGTATAGGTTTTACACATGAATCAGCGAAATTGTAAACACACCCACATTTTACATTTTACACACAAATCATTTCAACCTTGTCGTCGTCAACTCAGCAATCAATCGCATGACTTCACCATTCAATCAATCGTTAATTAGCTAGGGAAATTGAAATCCTTTCGCCTTTCTCTTCCTGCCAGCCAGTGATATAATATTTACCTTTTCTATACCTCCGCATTCATTTATACTTCATTCAGGAGCTATCCCTCTAACGTTGTCGATTTAACAGAGCACTATAGCACCTTCATCAAAGTAAAATCATTTGCAGAATGACTTCAATTCCGTGTTTACCTTTCAAATTCGTTCTTCTAATTAATCAAATATCAAATTCCACCTTTTTGATTTTGCAATTATATTCGAACAACTTTCTTATTTCATCAAGTTAATGGAAGCGGAAGGCTTCAAAATGGAAGAAAAGCACGACTCAAAAACGAAGAAGCACACAAGACCGAAACACACCCGCTCAAGGATGTTCATTTTTTTTGTACATGTTTTTTGTTTCTTTGAAAGCGATTTTTGGGGGGTTGGGTTGGAATTACTTTCACTTGGTACCTAACGAATGTTTACCAGTGTACACCGATGGACAATGGAGAGTGAGAGAGAAAGAAAACGGACAAATGATTAATTGGAAATTCCTATTAGGGTTTTATTCTTTGTTCTGTTTTTGGTTTTTCCTATCGCACTTCATTTATACCTAAAGTCCTAAACATCCTTGTGTGAACCTTTATTTTGTGAACGCAGGCCAAATGCATTAATTCTGTGAAATTTAATTAAGATCCAATCTCGAGGCTAGATATGAGGGTTTGAGTTGAATGTTTTCTTGTCTTCCCATTCTAGTTTGTTTGAGGGTCTAAATCAAAACACACATAGGATTGCCGATGTAGGTTGTTTATTATTAAGAGAAACATTATTTTCAAATTGAAAATCAATGGACATTATTGCCAATAAGCACCACAGACATTTCTTTTGCTCCAAAGGCTTGATTTCTTGGCCAAGCGACTGGAAATCTTATAAAAATTTCCAATTACGAAGGAAAGACATTAGAGCGAACTGTAAGCGAACAATTAGAAAGCGCATTATCCAAGGTACAACTGGACCAAGAAATGCGATCTTAAGGTACCTACTACATTCAGCAATATAAGAAGAATACCTTTTTTTGAAATTCCAGAAATTGATGGTACCCTTAAGACTTAAGATTCCAGAAAAGGCGAATATTTCGGAGTAATCTTAGATAAGAATCACAACTGTGGTCCAAACATTGAAGAAAGATATACATGAAAGCAATAATATTCGCATAACGGCAGATCCTGGAAAAAAAAACTCAAGAACTCCAAATCGATACCTACCATCTTTTTATCGATTTTAAGGCTGCGTATGACAGCATCTGTAGAGAAGAACTGTATAAGTCCATGTCCAGTTTTGGTATCCCTACAAAACTCATTCGTCTGAGCAGGATGACAATGGAGAACTCGCGCTGCTCCATTAAAGTCGGTAACGACCTCACCGACACACGCCTTCGATATCAACTAATACTCGCGTACGCTGATGGCATTAATATAATTGGGAGAACGCAGAGTGATGTCAACAGTGCTTTTGCGAGTATACAGACAGAGGCTG
This sequence comes from Sphaerophoria rueppellii, assembly GCA_920937365.1. NCBI lineage: Eukaryota > Metazoa > Arthropoda > Insecta > Diptera > Syrphidae > Sphaerophoria > Sphaerophoria rueppellii. Next base: position 57,162,153 of record CAKKXW010000003.1, read on the forward strand.
AAAAAAAGGGTTTAACGGACAATGAGGGCAAAACAAAGTACATACTGTCATCGAGAAAGGACGCCCAACATCGACGTCTTGGACAAAACGTCACGATAGACGCATATAATTTTGGGATAGTTAGGGACTTTGTATACCTTGGCTCCGCTATCAACACGGAGAACGACATCAGCGCCGAGATCAGACGAAGAATAACTCTTGCTAATCGCTGTTTCTTCGGGCTAAGAAAGCAATTGAGTCGGATAGCCCTCTCCCGAACAACTAAGGTGACGCTCTATAACCCCTTCATAATACCCGTCCTGCTGTATGACGCTGTCAAAAACGGATGAGAGCGCTCTAGGCCGGTTCGAGAGAAAAGTTCTACGGAAGATCTATGGTCCTGTCTGCATAAACGGCGAATGGAGGAGAAGATTAAACGACGAACTGTACAGCGACACTGACCTAGCCAAAAGAGTGAAAGTCCAAAGACTAAGATGATTTGGTCACGTGGAAAGGATGGACACCAATACTCCGGCCCGCAAAGTCTTCGAATCCACCCCAGAGGGAAGGTGCAGTTAAGGAAAACCAAGGCTTAAGTGGCGCGCACAAGTTGAAAACGACCTCAACCAACTCGGCTTGCGAAACTGGAGACAGCTAGCTAGGGACCTAGCTGCCTGGAGAGGTTTGTTGCTTGAGGCCCAAGTCCACCCCGGATTTTAGCACCACTCGTGTGACCTTAGGCAGAAATTGGGAAACAAATCATAAAATAATCATGTGGATGTACACCTCCATTGTTTGACCCATTCTAACTAATGGCAGTTTGGTTTGGAGTCAAAACCTAGAGAAACCCACGAACTTAAAAATCATTAAATCAAATTACAAAGATTGCATTAGCAATAATAGGTTGATGAGGACCTATGTAAGACGCTGCTTGATTCCCCCTATGATAGGTTAGGTTAGGTTGGAGTGGCTGTCTGGATGTCATTGACTCACTTAGATCTCAAGGGTCCATTGTGATACCACTAATGAGGTTACTCATGGGAGAGTAATGAAATTAAACAAACCATTTTGTACTTTTAATGAAGATAGAGAGACATTTTGTGTCGATCGTTGCCAGTTCACTGGTATTATCGAAGAAGGGATAACCGAGATAGTTATTCCTTCTATTGAAGAGTGCCGGACATGTACAGTACACAGAAGGAGTTGGATTGTTTCCTCCTCCTCCTCGTCCATGCAGCTTCTACAGAAGTCGTTTGCGTAGACCCCAAGCCTCAAGGCATGTCTGCATATGAGGCAGTGTCCTGTTATGACTCCAGTTGTAGAGCTTATATTTTGTCTGCTCAGGGAAATCAGGCCTTTTGACCGTTTCAGGTCTATGCTTATTTTTGGTTGCTTGGCAGGTGCAACATCGTCACTATAGGCAATCACCCTAAAACCCTCTGTTTCCAGAGAGGGCTTATGATGGCGATGTTTGAATTCGGGATCCCGAACAAACTGATCCAGCTGTGCCACATGACGCAATACTCAGTGCAGTTTGCTAATATGGGTATAACAGCTCATCCGAGTTGTTTCAAACATGCGCAGGGTTTAGACAAGGAGATGCACTGTCGTGTGACTTCTTCAATATATTCCTGAAATAGATTGTCCGCAAAGCAGGTGTGAGCACGGAAAACACTATCTTAAATATATCCACCCAGCACCTGGGCTACGCGGACGACATAGACATTATCGGTCGATCCAAGAGAGCTGTGCTTGAGGCGCTCACAATGATTGAAGAAAGGCGAAACTCATTGGTCTTGAAGTGAATGAGGACAAAACAATTTACATGCTAACAAAAAACAAAATAACCTCTGTCGACCTAGGACAAAACCCCACTGTTGGTAGCAGCAACTTCGAGGTAGTTAAGGAGTTCATCTACCTTGGAACAAACTTCAATCCCACAAACGACAACTTAAGTGGAGGTCCAAAGAAGAATTACCCTAACGAACCGCTGCTACTTTGGGTTTGCAAAACAACTAGGTTCAAAACCCTTCACTCGAAAGACAAAGTGTCTGCCTTACAAAACTTTGATTTTACAAGTCCTTCTCAACGGCGCCGACTGCTGGACGTAAGTAAAAAAGGGGAAATGATACTGGGCACTTTCGAAAGAAAAATTCTTCGACGGATTTTCGGTCCCGTATGCCACGAAGGCAAATGGAGAAGAAGGTTCAACCGCGAACTATACGAGCTGTACCAAGATGTGGACGTAGTCCAGAAGTTCAAAAAAGACAATTACATTGACTCGGCCACATCGAGCGAATGGACGACAACGCTCCAGCCAAGAAAGTCTTCTCATCCCAGCTCCCAGGCTCGAGACGGAAAAGAAGAAAGAAACTTCGGTACAAAGACCAAGTGAGTGAGGATGCCAGAGCGTTTGGTTTGCGCAACTATAGAGAGTGCATGCGAGGGGCCGTTCAAGATGGAACGCTGCAGTATCTCTGGCTGAGATCCTTAACGGATTGTGAGCCGTATTATTAAGTAAGTAAGTAAGTAGTCGGTTAACAATGGTATTTAATTCCTGAACATTGCAATGATTGAGGAAAACAGAAAGTGGACGAGAGTACCACATTCACGTAGTACAGCTAAGGAACAAGGCAGTACGTCCAAAATTGGGCTCGAAGTTAAACTGATGGGTATTCCTGGAGGCGCGGGTATAACGGTTCAATATCTTAAGGGGATGAAAGCAACTGAACGTAAATGAATCAACGATAGTTGATATCTCGGTTGAAAACTGCCCAAAAGATATAAGTACGTCACATGAAGTCACATGAAGTGAGGGAGTTGTACTAAAATTTAGGACTTATATATGATTTATAGATGTTAAAAAGGTAAGAAGGGGAAACAAAATATCCTGCATCGTCCAGTGGTGTATTATCCTGATGGTTATCAGCCTATGCATAACAAGTGCAATTGGTCGGTAATTAGAGGGAGGGGAAGATTAGACATTTTTAAAGTGGTGATGGCTAAACAAAAACTGTTCTCCGAAGTATTTCTGAGAAAAAAACTTCCGTTTCAACTTCATTTTGTCCTATCAACTGCGATTTTAAATTTAGAACCTCAATTTAAAATACGAGCAGTTAAATTAAGCTTACTTTCTTTTTTTCTTTGCTTCTCTTGATCTCACTTACGAGTAACGTAAAATAAACATAAAATGTTCTACAGAAACTTCTAAATAACCAATACAATTTTGGAATGACTGCTCTTTAGAGGGTAGTTCAAAAATATCACAAAAAAAATGCAAGAGTTAAGTCGGTGATATAGAACCAAAATTTATGAAAAAAAGACTAGAAATCGATTCATGTTCTGCTTATTTGGTTTTACGAACCTTCCAAAGAGCAAGAAACAAAAAAGGTATAAAAAAAGATAGGTAGGTACATACAACAAAAATATAATCTCAAAACAAAACTGGTGTTCCGGAGCAAAGGAACCTATGTTACGGATGTAGTCTCATAGCTGCACCTTTACCACGCGCTTCACAACTGTTCAATATTCCGTTGGAAGAAGAACTTTTTCCTCCATTGGAAGAACGCATTGGACAAATATAATAAGAAAAAAATATATATAGAAAGCCCTCCTCTGGCGTAATAAAATATTCTTCTGGGCTTCTGCTCTCCCAAGAACTCTGTACCGCAGATAAATACTCTAATTTATTTACAAACATAAAATAAAATGCAAATAAAAAAAAACAACGAAATAGGTTCTTTCTTCCGTGTCCGTATAGTAAATATAGACAACAACGGCGACGTTGCAGAAAAAGAAATCGAAAGGGAAAAAGAAAACACCGAGCAAATGAAGAAAGACTGAAAATAATAAATGGCGCCCAACACAGGCTATGTTATAGTTCATAGCAAGGATCAAGAAACCACCCAAGAAGATTGCCGCCGCCGCCGTGCCCCTCAAGACCAGTCATAGTCCTTATGTCGTTTCGGAATTTATTTTTTTCTTTCTTTATAGTACTTGCAGAGAAAGAACAAAGAAACGGTTAGAGTTTGGTGAATGAGAATGAAGAAGTTGGCGGGAGAATTCGGTTTTGCACGCAATCAAATTTCTGCTTCGTGTGTATTGGGTTTTTTATGACTCCTTCTGGTTTTACGATATTATGTCTAATTACGATCCAAATCATGACGGTATTAAAATAACTCGGGTCTACGTTTTGTGTTCTGTTGGCATTTCTCTAGACTAGTGAAAAATATCATGAAAAAAAAAAATGTTGAGATATGCAAATTTTTCGGGGAGGCATTTTGAAAAGGGATTAACGATAAGTCTCATTTCCGGAGTAGGGTAGTTTTTGCCATCCGGGTTTTTACTTGCCAAAGAGTCAGTTGCAATTGAAATGTTAACGCTGGCACAAATTTATATTTCAACTGATAAGAAAAAGCTCATTTTTGCCTCTAAAGACTTGATGCGTGCGTTAAATGTGAGTTTAAGTGCTTTGTACGCGGCTGTGCTGGTTTTTGTTTGCTTATTTCAATGAAAACTCCATAAAATAAAAGGGATTCAATTGGATTACTGCTAAACGTTTAGATGGATAAAGTTCTGGAATATGGGATTCAATGAAACAATAGGAGTAATTCAGAGGCAGCGCGTGTAATGTTCGTTGTGTCAGCTTCGTTGCTGTTGTCGTATTAAATAAGACAATAGAAAAGAAAAGTAACTTTTACGTACCTTTGAAGTGTTTTATTGAACTTAACGGTGCAAATGGTCTTTCAGAGTCTTAAAAGAGTTACTGTCTAGGAAATTTACTTTTTACGTTATGTTTAACATGAAAAGTAAATACTAGAACACTGTTAATTTAAGTATCGAATTTAAAATGTGTTTAATTCCTTGGAAGTATTAAAGGATGTATTAAATTAAGAAACTCGAAGGAATTTTTAGTTCACGTAAGCCTACAGCTTAACTTACAGTCAACACCAAAATGCACTATAGACCGTTTGAGATAAAGTACTTATCTTAAATGATCGATGTACTGCCAATTAAATGTCTTGATTGGGTAACTGGTAGATTTTGACGTATTACCATTAAAAATATAGGAACAGCAACTCAACGAAGGTTCTTAAAACGAACGTAGCCAAACAAAGCCTTGGTTTTTTGAAACTCGTGACACCCTATCATATTCTAAAGTTTGTGTACGCTCTTGATGGTTTCTGATTCACATTTCCCTGTTATTGTTATGTCAAAACGAGACTAATAAATTTGTAAGGGCACCGAACTCGTCGATCAAAAACACCAATCAGCTGATTAAAGAAAACTAAAGACAAACTATCTATCCGTTTTGGGACAGTAAATTCTTGCTAATAATTACAGGGACCCAAAAAATCTGTGCCTGAAACTCCAGAAAACAACAAATTGATCCTGAGGAAGCCATCTAGGACGATAACTTCTTTATTAACGAAGCATTAACCCAAACCACGAACTGAAAAAAAGAGCCTTACTTCATCACTTTTAACTTCGGAAGGATACTGTGCATTGGCGATCTGAGAACTTACGGTTCAATGACGACTTTTTGGCAAACACTATAATCAAGAGCAAACGGTTTTCTATTTATTAAGGAAGAAGAATAAGTCAGCGGGTATCCAACATAAATATCTACACTCTGTGCAACAACGCGCTGAGCGTTGGAAGACAGCTTTGTTGGGTTGGGGTCGAAATTCTGTATGTTGCAAAATTCTGTATTCAAAATACTGTATGCCAAAATACTGTATGTCAAAATTCTGTATGTGCAAAATACTGTACGAGCAAAATTCTGATAGTCAATATTCTGCTTGGTAAAAATACTGTATTACAAAATTCTGTACGTCAAAATATTTAATATTAGAAGCTTTGTGAAAAGGAGAGAGCAAACAAAACTCTTCACTTACTTAATTCTTTTTCGTTCACTTAATTTTCCCTCTTTCACTATTTATTGAATTGATAGGACGAAAGAAAGCCGGTTTATACACATTAATAAGTAGCTTAAAAAGCGAACTTTTATGTGCAAAATCTCAAATTGAACGGGTAAGGAATGGGGAACACATTCAAAAAAAGAAAAAAAAAAACGATTATGAACAATAAAAAACTGGCACGGATTCTTAAAAAAAAATGAATTAAACCACGTTGCATTCTTAAAACGTATTGCAAAAAATTTAATTTTATATTGATTTCGACACTTTTGTAAAATATATTTTGTAGGTATATTATGAAAAATTTATAATACTTTAATTATAATTATAATTACGCCTTTATTGTCAATAAAAACATCACAATTATATTCAAAACTACTGTTATGTGTTTTTTTATCAAAAGAAATTTCTTGAAAAATACAGTATTGAAAATACAGTATTTTGCCGTACAGAATTTTACAAAACAGAATTTTGCGTGTCAGTTTTTTATTCATACAGTATTTTGACATACAGAATTTTGTATTTACAGTATAATGACGTACAGCATTATGTTCTTACAGTGTTTTGACCCCAAAGAATTTTGTCGTACAGTATTTTGACAAGCAGAATTATGACCCGCTCCCAGCTTTGTTTAATCCTCTTCTGAAAAGGGGAAAGGACAACTCAAATCCGTCAAATCTTCGTCTGAAAATTTTTCTGCCGAAAACCACGAGGGGAAAAAAATGATATTTTTGGCAAGGGATACCCATGCCCCATTATAAGTTGATTTTACCAGGACAAAAAACGCCCGTGTTTTGACAAAACTGCTGTTTTCCAGCTATCGGCCATCCCCATCATATATAATAATGATCATCATTGGTCGTCCAACGTTATTGGATCTCCACTGATAAAAATTCTTTGCTCCTCAACTGTTTTCTTAGCTTAAAAAATGACAACAAGGGCTTGGCAAAAGTAATTCGTTTGATTTTTGTAATGTTGTTGTTATCTGTGTTAATAGCGGAGCTAATGAAGATGAGGTCATGTTCTATCACTCTTGTTGTATCTACACTAACCTTAGGAGGCTAATAATTGGTACGGGCACCACTCGTATGGAAGTCAAGCTCAAACTACCCATGATTTTCTTAATACCTATACTATGTGCAGTCAGTAGGAGGTTACATAAAAAAAGTGTAGTGAGCAAGAGGTTGATTATTCTCTCTTTTCTTTTTAATTGAAAATTCAATATCCCGAAGTCGATATCATATTTTCCATAAAAAAAAATCAAAATAAAAAAGAGATGAAGGTCGAACAACCTTTTACGATTGATTAACTACTTATTCACAATTATGGCAGCACGTGTATCTTTGGCAAAGAAAAAAATTGAAATTTATAATTTCTTCACCCTCACTTAATTTTAAATCCAAGTCATAAGGACGAAAATTATTGTTTCATTTTTAATTCCATCAAAGATGCCATATCGGTCATCAAGCACCATCGGTCAATACAACAAAAATTGCAAAGGAATTAAATGAATTTCATACAAAATAAAAAAAAAGCTTTGTAAATTACATTGTCCTATAATCATTGGAAAATAACAGAAAACAACATTTGTTAGCCACTGATGTTTATGGCCGTAATTATCGTTCCATGCTCTGGCGGATTCCTAATTTTCCTTCCATCACAAATTATAATTGAATTATTCATCAAGGAAGCGACCATATTTTGCCGCATAAATTGTATTCATTCCTTGTTATTATGATATACAATTTAATTTTCTCGTTTTTCTTTCACTCGTTTTTTTTTTTTCTTTCTGGGTGTGTTTCTGTTGGATGGCGAGACGGCATCACCGAGTGGACGCAATGGGGGTGTTGTCGCCTGGTTCTGGTCTTCGCTTCGACGCTAATTAAGAACCCACTGGCAACAACCGACCGACGACGATAGACGCCGAGGCGGGTGGCACAGATTTTCTCATTCTTTTCGAACAAAAGATGAAAAATATGATTGCGAAATGAAACAGGTCTTCTTGTGTTAGTGTTATAGAGCAATTATAATTGCTGCGCGCGTTGGAATTGAGTTTGGGGAAGGCAAGCAAACACAAAAAAAAAAAATCACGAAGGAAGAAAAGGAAAAGCAAAAAAATGTTTCTTAATTATTTGGACAGGATAATAACTCACGACAGCTGGCTAACAGTGTTTTGGTATGCGAGAGTAGTTCTATGTGGGAGAATAGGCGGGCGAGAAGCATTGCATTAAATAAATCGCCGAAAGGATTGTGTCCTTTTTTTCTGTTCCTGAAAGACGAATATGCTATTTTTCTTTCTTTAAGGCAACATAAACTTATTTGAGATTTAATTTGAGTCGACAAATGAGCTGTTAAGAAAAAATATTTATCCCGAAGCGATGAAAAATTATATCGTTGTTCTTGTTTAAGAGTTGATGGAATCACTGCCACTTTTTTAATGCCCGCCTTCTCCACTGTGTCATCGCCTGCAGCATAAATCAGAATTATTTTTCAAGACCTAGAAGCTGTAGTAGCGAGGTATAAGTAATTAAAATAAACCAGGAGTGGGTGTGGAATGGCGCCTTTAAGAATCTGTAGATTTTTTGTGGTTAATTTTACGTTTGTTTCATTTACCACACTCAATATGTCGGTTAATGGAAATCACTTAACAACATTCCTGTTTAAAGGCAATCAAAATCTATGCATATGACAACATCCGACATGGCAAACCTAATTCATGTTTATAACAAGGTTGGTAGTTTTTTTTTTTGCAAATCAATAAGGCCATCTATTCATGAAATATCATCCTTATGAAAAACGAATACAAATTTGAATTTCAAATAGAGTTCACTGCACGACCAACACAATACGTCCGACACGGTCAACTCAACCGAAATATTTTTTATGGCACAAACCCCAAATGAAAGAACTATTAGGTTAAAATTATAACACATTGTGATGCAAATTTGTCTAATAGACTTAATCGGACTATGTATCTATAGAATTTTAGAATTTTTATTTTACATCAAATACTGTAAAAATTTCCATATGAATAAAACTGAAATTGTGAGCTGATTTTTGCATATAATGTTTTTCTGTTATGGATCTTCTACGGCAACTTGTCATAATTGGTCCGTTTTCTTACTTTTTCGGCAGTTTTTGTAAAAACCGTCAAAAATCGATGAGTGGGGGTGAAATTTTGTGATTCTCCCAAAAAATTAAAAGAACGCTTGACAGCCTAAATCTCCTAAATGCACAAAATTATGTCAAACGTAAACAAAATTCAATATACTTCTTATTGATTGACAGAACTTACAAAAATTGCCACAAGAAATTTTTGTGGCTAAAATCGGCAGATAGGGGAAATATTTTTCTCCTCCAAAAGTGACAGAACTTACAAAAATTGGGAGTAAACGGAAAAGTGGCAGAATATGGCAGTTTGCGGCAGTTTTAAGGAGTAAAAGAACAGACCTAATGTTTTGATCTTTTTCATGCCTCTTTCTTTTTATCTGTTCCCGAAATAGTGATCAGAGCAAAAACATAAAATGTAAAAGAAGAGCTAAGTTTTCTTATGAGCGATCAACACTATAAAAAGGAAAGTAATGAGATCAACAAGAACGATAAGTTCTTAACAAGTAAAAGTGTTATGCTGAATATTTTAACTCATAAGATAATAAAGGATTTTCCAATAAGAGCTGTTATTTTGTTATTTAAAGAAAAATGGCATTTTTTGAAATAAATGATCAGATGTTTATTTCATTAAAAAGAAATGGAACACAACATCAGCCAAATGCCCGCCACCATAACCTTTTCATGATATTTTCAATAACCAAATCGCAAAGTGGCTGCCTTATGTCCTCGATAGCCTCACAAATTCCATCTTTGACGTCTTGAATCGACGCTGGGCTGTTGGGTAGACCTTATCTTTCAGGCGACTTCTTCCTTTGGGGCCACCCTTTACAACAATATTAAACGAAAATAGAAACTGAGTCCAAAGCTGGTTTGAATAGAAATATCAAGTTCACTGTTCAAGTTTTAAAATGTCAGTTATCACGCATCAAACGAAAACATGCTACGTGAACTTAGGGGCGGATCCAGAGACTCTTGTTAGGGGGGGGGGGGTATTTAAAAGAATAATTAATCGTACAAGGTTTTGAAAAAGAGTCAAGATATGAGCCACTTAGGTCTTGGCCCTTCAAGAGCTTTCACGCCACTCTATTTTTATTATAATATCTCTAAACCATTTTTGGAGAAAGGAAACCAAGCTGTTAAGCAATGACAATGCTTCCTACGTTAATTCAGTAAGCCAGTTCCACCTAAAAATATCTCACTGAGTTCTCAATGTCACTTTGACTGAGCCAAAATCATTTGGTGGAACATAATTCTCAGTTCTCATTGAGATAAAGTGGTTACCTTACAAATTGTTGCTCTGCATTATGTCAGTCACGTCAAAAGCTGAGTGAGAAATCGAATGATAAATAATTTCATCTCAGAGATCCCAGAAAGAAATATCAGTTCTCAGCTGAGATTTTTTTTCCACTTATAAAATCTCTGAGACCCCTGAGATCTCAGTGAGAAAGTGTTAAGTGGAACTGGCCTTATGAATTGAAGTTGATTATATTAAAGTCATTACGTAAGCAAAATTTTTTATATTCTTAATTTAGCAGAGGAAGTTATTGTAAAGGGTCCGATTTTGTGAATCTACAATTTTTGCATCAAACCATGTTATCATCATGTCAGCGTGCGTATATGCGTATTGGCGTTACGTTTTTTTCAACGATAATGGCGTTATTAAGTTTTAATTAAGTTTTCAGCGATAGCTTAGCAATTTTTTAACTGGCATTGAAATTTGAAAGTAGTAAAATTTCGTGATTTATGCATGAAAATTATGATTATCTCGCGAAATAGTCAAGGTGCTGATATCAAATTGGTCTCTTTCGGCCCAAAATAACTTGATTGAGAACTGAATAAGTTTTCAGCGAAATCGACTTAGCGGTGTTTTGTAAGAATTGAAAAAAAAACTGAAAAAACCTAACAAAATCTGAAAGTATTCATCATTTCATGAAAATTATGATGATTTCAGCATAAAATGCAACAATAGTTCTACAGTTGACTACAGTTTGATTTCTTATAAACAATTGAATATTGTTTTTTATCGCCCCTATCGCCCCCTCTGAATCCGCCGTTGAGTGAACTTCAAATTTTCATTCAAACTAACTTTGGGCTCAGTTTCTATTTTCGTTTAATATTGTTGTATTATCTTCTATGATTTAAAATATTCAGTATAACACTTTTACTTGTTAAGAACTTGGTGTTCTTGTACATCTCATTACTTCAAATAATAGGAAGGTTTGATGTTGTTAATTTAAACGCCAAGGGTTCATAGTGAAACCACTAAAGAAATTTACATACTCATGGGAGTGTTATGAACTTTAACAAACAAGAATTCAACATAGTACCACTATTTTAAGAAAGTGGGCGGCAACCACATACATTTTCTCTTAAACGTTTTCGACCATTTCGATAAAATGAGTGGATACAATACCCCTATATGAAAATAGAATTTGTTCCCATTTTTTTTTTCATATCATTCAACCAAATCCTTACAAGAATTTCAAATTTCAACATCCAACGATCGTTTTAAGATAGTGGGCGGAAACCACGCCTCTAAATGAAATTTAAATATGCTTATATTTTTCCTTACATTCAACCCAAACCCTAATCGAACCCCGAATTTCAATATCCTACGACCATTTTAAGAAAGTGGGCGCATACCACGCCCCCTGAATGAAAAAATTGAAATTTTCAATATTTTCCTTTGTATACACCCGAAAACCCGTTATCTCATTCACACTGAAACACTACCCAACGAATATGTGGACTTAAATTTGTGCACTAAATTTTTTATTATTTTATTTAAGTTAAAACGGTCTTAAATATGTTCAGTTTACTCAATAAATTGACAATGACTGTTCGATGGATAAGCGAAAGAATTTCGTTCACAAATTAAATTAAAAGTTGTCAAGTTCCTATTGGAAAACCTGATAGTAAAGTCTTCTCTGAAGAAGCTTTCGTATAAAGCAGAAAAGTTGTCAAGTTCCTATTGGAAAACCTGATAGTTAAGTCTTCTCTCAAGAAGCTTACGTATAAAGCAGAACTTTACTTTAAGGGATCCTGAATTTTTAAGTCGCCAATGGTCTCAATAGTTATAGATAAGGGCTAATAAAGCACAAATAAAGCGAGGAAAATAATTTATTTTTAATTTATAAAACAAAATCGAACTTTTTGCATAGAATTCAATAATAAACGTCATTTTTAGTATTGGCAGGCAATAAGGGATATTTTAATGTAGGGAATTTTATGAAATATTTCCCTTTTAGAATATTTTTATCGCCATGCACCGCAGCTTAAAAAATATTTTGAAATTTGTTACTACTAGTTAAGTTATACCCATGTAAAAAAGCGAAAAATTAAATAAAAGTTTAAAATTTCACGCGAAATTTTTAACTATTACTTAAACTAATGTTAAAATGCATTTACCCATGATAAAAAAGAATTTGAAATCCTCACTCAAAATTTTTAACCATGAGTTCAGATTCTAACATTGGGTGAAATATATTTCGTCTGTCAAAAGTAACATTTTTCAACCTGAAGTTGTTTCCTCATTATTTGACAATTAAAACAAACAAAAAACACGAAAATGATACCTTAAAGTAAAGTCGTCACCAGTACTTTTTTCAATTACTATTTTTGTAATATAATCGAAATCATTGTTGTTTTGGAAAAATTTGAGCCAGGTCAAATCAACTGAAGCGCGGTGTTTGCACACATTCCAACTTTTTCATCTTTCCTACATTCATATGAACTTCAAGCCAAGCACACAGTCATATTCAAGTCATATAAGTTCTGTATCTGTAGACATAAAAATTACTACACACCTAAAAAGATATTACCTACAAGCGTAACAGCTGATTTTCTCTTAAAAATATACATTCATCGTTTCTCTTAAACTTAAGCCCATTTAACAACTTATACTTTATTCTTCTCAATCCAGCCAATTTACATATAGGTAAGGTACCTCAATCTCGATCACTTCACACACACAGACTCAGACTATCAAATAATACTTGCTGAACAGGTTTTTATGTCATACTAGACAAAATAGAATAAAACCAAAAATAAGTAAGAAAAAAAAATAAAAGAGTTCAATAAAAGAAGTACGAACGAACTCGAATTTGTAGCCAACTTCCATCAAACCACATCCACATTATTCTTTCTTCATTTCAGTATTTTTGTTCGAAAGAAATTGCTCATCCGATCATTGTTGATATAAAAATGAAAAAAATACCACTCACCGTTTTTATTTTGGTGTTTATTGACCAGACGAAGAAGATACAATTTTTTATATATATGTGTTTTGACCGTTTTTTCTCTTCGAATTTTGGTTTTATATTATTTTCGCAAGCTTTTATGGCTATTTTACTTTGTTTGACATTTTGATGGGGGTTTCTTTGTCTGCTGTGGTAAAATACTACAAACTTGCTTGGGATTTTTTTTTTTTAATTTTGGGACAAAGCAAACTTTTAAGTTAGCAGTTGGTGTTGCCGGTGGCGACTGCGGCACAAACGACAGCATTGACCTCGAATCTTGGTGTGTGTTGCTTTTTAAATGTACTATATATTTTTGCAGTTGAATGACGCATTTTGTCTGAACTTTGGGGGAAATCAGCTAAATGTTAATCGAGCCTACCGGCATTGATGTTTTACATAATATAGCCTGGTAACCAGAAGTTTTGCGTGGGTTTGTCTGTTGCTACCAGAATGTCACATTTGAAACAAAATTTAATTAAATGTTTAGTCGAACTGAAATTTTCCACCGTGACAAAAAGTCCAGTCTTAAGAACAATATTAAAATTTTTGACTGAAGGAAGGATCTCTCTAGAATATAAAAATGTTTGTTTGTATGTTGTATGTCTCTTATAGACTCCGAAATGGCCCAACAGATATTTGTGAAATTTTCAGTGAGAGTATTCAGTGATAATTTCTGTGAAAAAAAAAATCGAAAAACCTCATGGAAGAGAGGGAAAACTGAAGAAAACAGACAAAGTTCGGAAATTAGATTTTTTTTACTTTGAATTCGTTTGGTTCAAAATGGGAAAATAGAAAGTTCTTGAGAATAACTCGGAAAACTCTTTTGTTTTCAAATGGAAAATTGAGTGAAATTGTGGATGTATTAGTTTTCAAGTGGAAAACTGGAAAATTTCAAAATGGGTTTTCGAAGGGAACTCGGAAAACTCATTGGTTTTCAAAGGGAAACTGGAGAATTTGTGATGGAGAACTGGAAAGCTAGAAAAAGTAAAAAAAAAAATTGGAAAAATGGAAAATTTGAAATGCAAAATAAATTCAATTAGCAAAAAATCTCAAAATCATTCTTTCAAATGAAATGCATTAGTTTTGAAATGGTAAAATCGAAAACTCCTGAACAGCAAGATAACCCCAAGTCAAATTTTGAATGGATAAACTCCATTCCATTCCAATGGGAAAATAGAGAATTTGTGATGGAAAAATCTCCTTAAGGGATAAGACTGTAAAACTCGCGGCTCCAGGACTGCTTACAAACACAAATTCGGTCGTACTGTCAAGTACAGAGATATGTTTAGTAGCCTAACAACAAAAATATGAATCTGAATACCACCCTCGGTAGTGTCGTTACGGGGTAGCGGATGTGGGTAAACGTACTGGGTAGGACAAGCATGTAGCGTTTAAACGGTAGTGAGTAGTGTGGTAGAGGGGTATCGATAATCGATTGAGGCAATACAAAGTCTGCAGGCTCAGCTAGTTTCTTGTTATAACTGAAAATACATAAAAGTGGCAAAAAAGAAATATACATACACTGGAATGCTGACGAAAATACTCAACGAATCCACATGCCAATTGTCAAATAATCATAAATAGGGAATTCTATACATGTACAAATTTCAATTGGCTGAGATGCCATAAGGCTATTAAATTGAAAAATATTCATACTTCTACAATGGTATGGTGGCTATAAACCTTGCTGTGCAAAATATGCATTAACGCGAATAATAATTGTCGCTTTTATTCAACTGATACCAGATGGTTGGTACTTAACGTCATACCATTCTACCTCGAACAAATAAAATAAAAACCCCTAGAACGAATTTAGTATTTATAGTTGCACATATATTCTCGTTTATACAATTGCAATAGCCATTACGATATACAACACGGAAAAATATACATTTTCATTAATTACAGGTATTTAAAAGGGATTTCCCTCCAGGCACCCATTTTACACTTGTGTGTTTAATCCTCTCTCTGTCTATACACTTTACTTATCTCCCGAACAGTCAGGCAAAGTCACAGGAGTATGAGGAACACAAAACTATAGAGATGTCTGCTTTGTTTGTGTGTTTGTTTATTTGTTTGTTAAACAGGAGCACACAGAAGGACCACAGCGCAGCTGAGCTGCATACAATGCCCAGGATAGGATCTCTTATTATCCAATTGGAGAAGCTACCTTGACTATGCGAAGTGAACGAGTGTGCAATGAACATTGAGAACACATGGTAGTATGGCAATTTTTTTGGATCAACGTGAAACCTTATTCACAGTCCAGGACTATCAGGACAGGACCCTTGGGACGAAGACGTTGAAGGGGGGTATTTCCAACACTAGAACACAACTGCTTGGTACAGTCGTGCAGTTAGGGAAGTTTCGGATACTGTATGAACATTGCCACTTAAGGCAGGAACTCACAGATGATGCTATGCATGTCCTCGGATTTTCGATAGGTACCCAGAGTGGCCATTGTCATCGTTATCATTCCTTTTGTTCCAATTTTCATTACCATTAATGGTCCAGAGTTTTTCCTTTCTTTTGTTGTTTTTTTTTTTTTTTTTGGGGGGGGGGGGTTTT
>CAKKXW010000003.1:57177976-57195174 GCA_920937365.1 Sphaerophoria rueppellii
TTTTTTTTTTTTTGGGGGGGGGGTGAGGGTAGTTCGATAGTTGTTGTTGTTTTTTTCGGCAGCGATAATTGGGGTAAAACTTTGATACAAGTTCTTCTTTGTTCTTTTGAGTTTCAAGTCAGGGATGTTCTCTGCAAGAAATGTACTACTATCTTCAATGGTCAACACGAGTGAAGGTAAGATAATATAGTTTAACTTTATTTTTGTGCAGCACCTTGAATGTACTCCAGAAAGTTTTTGTTTGCATTTCGTGAATTAATATGCCTTCCATTGTTGTTGGTAGCTCAATGAGTATGATGGCCATCCCTGGTCTTATGTTTGTGTTCCTTGCACTTAGTTAACGAAGCTCTAGTGGTGGTTGAAAGTTTCAAGTGCAATTTATTTTTGTGTTGTTTTTCTTTCTTATTTTGTGAAGAGTAGTTTTTGCCTATCTTTGAGTACCTCTATACGTATTTCTGTATTTTTATCATGAATTTTTCATTTTCATTTCATTAGTTTGGTCGATTCTCCCCCCTTTCCAAAGAGATATGAGATATGGGAACTCCCCTCTGCACAAAAAAAAACATTGGTTTCTCTTTTTTTTTTAAATTGGTTGATGGTAGATTTTGTGATTTCAAATGGAAATGGAAATGTGGTCAGTATTTTATTTGCTATGCTTGCAAAACCATTCAAATAAACTAGGGCCCCCTCCCAGCATTAAAGCTTTCCACAATGTTTGCTCTAGCATCAAAGCTCCATTCATATCTTTCAATTTGAAAAGAAAGAAAAAAGAAACTGTAAAACATCTATAACTAAGACATAGAGACGCAGCCAACAGCAAAAGTGATTCAATAAATCTTCGGTCAAGGCCATGTGTATTTTTCGGTCGTTCTTTCATTATTATTTTTGAGTTCAGTCTTTGAAATCTTTATATTTGTGCCAAAATGTGGTGCACTTTGTGCGATTGCACGTTGTGGCGCCTTGTTAGAATTCTTTCATTTGACTTGTTTGTGGCTGTTTTATGAGATAAAAGGAAACAAGTAAATTCAAGGATCGTATTCATTGCAAAGCTCGATTGTACTGTTCCTGTTCTTGTACTACATTCGATTTTTGCCATGACATGTTTACACGCAAGCGCGGTTGATATCACAGTTCAAAGGTTTGCATCGAGCTTACGGAATCATTTGATGTCAAAATTCAGACAAGGCGATGCACTGTCATGCGATTTCCTTAACATCGTGCTGGACAAGATAGTGCAAAACTCCACCATCAACACCAGAGACACTACTTTCTTCCAAAAGAATGTTTAAGTTCTCGCGTACGCCGACGATATTGACATCCTTAGTGGGAAGAACACAGAGTGACGTCAATGACATTTTGTCAGAAAGCGAGACAGAAGCTGCTAAAATGGATTTAGCGGTAAAAGAAGACAAAACGATATATATGCTGCTTTCGAGGAACGACGGACAGAACCGACATGGGATTGAGGAATCTGACTTGAACGATATGTGGTTGACAACTTTGAATTCAATTGCTGTGAATGCAACAAATCACCGAACTGTACAGGAACAGGCAAATTCTTATAGGACATTTCTACCGAAATGTCTACCTTTATCTTTTACTTAAGGTAAATACTTTGTATTTATGCATATCACCCAATGTCTAACGTAATATATCTTTTCAAATGAAATTTGGTACCTGGCCTAGGGCCTGAGAAAGGGCATAGGCTACATTAAACTGCAAAGAAATGGGTTGAAGGGGTTGCAAGGGATTGAAATACTAGGTCAAAATTTAGATCGAGGTTGATAAGATTAGAAGTTTGAAACTTATGTTTACTGCTTTTGATCAAACAATAACAAATACGACGATCAAAGCTTTAAACAAATAAACGTTGGAGGCGGTGAAAGAGGGGATAAAAGGTGATTTGTGATGTCCTAGCTAACCGCTATTATGTTAACAACAAATCGTACAGAGGGAGAAATCCGTTACCTTCAAAATTCGATCAATGTTCTTCCATTAAAATCATCCTTGCAAACGTTAAAATAATCGAAACAGAACTGCTTGTATTTCTTGTATTTCTGCACATAACTTTTTACTGTGTGTCCGACTTTTCTAGTTCAATGTTAATAGAACGTAATTAATCGCTAGCCCTTTATAAATTCTAAGCCCATAACAAATAATAAAACTTCAATCATATTATCAGTCGACAGCAAGTCTCCATACAAATCGAGATTTGTTGCTTTCAAAAACTACAAAACACCGACTGCTCCAGTTCAGCTTTATGATACTCTTGAAAGTGTTTTTAGACCAAGTCGACCTCGACGTTATGTCACGCAAAATCTGAATTCATTATTTATACCAGGAAAAATTTGCTTTTAATTGAACCAGCATACTGCCTAGTATGTAGATGACACTTAAAAACGTAACAATAAGCAAGGGAGGATTCAGAGAAGGGCGATAGGGGCAATCGCCCTCCTGAGCCACCTAAAATCTGGTGATTTGACAGCAGACTTTAGTTTTAAAATAATGTTAATAATAAATCAACATCAACACGACCGTGGCACGTGGTAATATTATATTCAGGATAAAATACTTACTTCCTATATTTATTGTAAAATCTATCTATGTATATAATTTTATATATATAAAAGAACAGCCTAATTTTTGTATTCGTTCACTAACCGGGCACACTGGTTCACCGATTTTCCTATTTTTTTCTCTAAATGCAAGAGGTTTTAGGGTAGAAGGTTTAGCAAAAATAAAATGTATACTCTTCAAATCACAAATGGTTCAATTGTTAAAAAATGTTAAAAATTTTGTATTTCGCACTACAAAAAAAAACAATATACGAACACTCAATTTAGTTTGAAAATTTTGTAAAATATTTTTTTTTTTTCAATAAAAAAATCAAAAAGAAAATGTCAGTGAAGAAAAAAATATTTGACAAACATAATTTTTCTTCGACAAAAAAATGTCAGTGAACCTAGGAAATTATATTTGAACAAGCCGACCCGGCAAACGTTGTTTTGATATATGAAATTTCTAGAGTATGAAAATATGTATGTATATCTTATTTATTTTTAGTGGGTACATATTTTTTTAATTATATATTTTATTTGTTATAAATAACGTTTTGAATGTTGATGGAATGTGTCATTAATAAAATTTAATCAACACTAACGAACTGGAGGTATTCCACGTATAACTAATAATTATTTTCTGAATGAAAAACATGGTGTGCTCAAATTTAAGCCACAAACAGACATTATTAAGCTTGTAGTCAATAGTCATTGCAAATGCCAATCTGATGGGGAATTGAATGCTTTCAAATTGAAATGTGCCAGTTGCTTACGAAAAAACCGTTTTGCGAATAAAGCATTGCCACAATTGAATTGGTTGCTCGACAACAATATTACGTTAAGGACAATAATAAAATTGCATTGGATTCAGAATATTTGAGCAAACTATGAAGCCGAACAAAAGTACCTATGTGTATGACACCATTAGATATGCAAGGTGTGATCAGTCTGAGTGATGGTATATATTTTTGTGATGCACCCGGTGGAATGGGGGAATCATTTTGTCATCATGTTATCATTAATTTTAGCATCAATATGATCTGAAATTAAAAAAAAGAGTTGGCTCTTTCTTCTTCTGGAGTTGTGAGCACATTATTAGACATAAAACTGACATTAGAATATTTAAAAAGAGTTGGTTATGACCGAATATCTGTGTAGGATGAGAGCACAATGGCGCACAAAAATTTATTTGAACCCTTTACCGCAACTTGAAGAATTTGGAGCTCTGAATCTTTTTGTTGCTGAGGACAAACCGATTATATCACGGTCAACTGCTGCAGACGAATGGAGTCATTTAAAAACTTCTATTTCAGGAAACTTACATTGGCCAATTATTGGACATTAAAGAGAGAGTGGCGCGACAGATCTTGAAGAGTCAAGGCCTAAGTGGCTTACTCTCATCAATAATTCTCTGGGTGCGTGTGAAGAATTTAGTATACCTACAATTAAACGCCGATTCCGAACGGCAAAGTTGAGAAGCACTTTTTCATGACAGATTGATACTCTTGGAAGTTTTGTCAGTTCTTCGCGAAAGGCAATGCCCGAGAAAGATGAAATAAAAAACTTTGGGCACAAGTAGGTCTCGAACCCACAACGTTCTGCTTAGCAGCCAACGTACCTAACCACTAAGCCACGGAAATGGAATAATTTCACTTGATTCTGAAGGCCGAATTCCACTTCCAAACAATTTTTATTGTAATGCAAATCCACGGAATGAGTTTATTCAAGATGTCTTTCCAAGCATTGAAGCATTGAGTTGAAGTGCAATAATGGCTGGTACAGATTAAAGTCTTTTTAAAATCGATGCAACAATTTATTTTGAACTAGACAAATAAATGCATAATTTTTTACCCACAAGTCGTCTGAGTGGTTTGACACAATTACAAATGAAAACGATGTAGTAAATTTTACAACGAGACGGAGTTTTTGAATTTTTGAATTTATGCATTTATGTGCCAGGACTGCCTCCACATTTTTTAACTCTGAGGGTATGAGCATTACTATGTTTCGGGACATCAATCAACTTAAACTTTACAGTACTACAACACTAGCCGTGAAGAAGTCAATGGCATACGTCTTTAGTTTCCTGTTCGACTTGAATTCCCTGAAAAATAAATAAGACGCAAGGTCAATCTTTAAAAATATGTGGTTTTGATTTAGAAATTTCTTTATTGCAGCACTTTATAATATCATAATAGTTGTTAGTTTTAAGAAAATGTATAGCATTGTGCAATCCTGAAGAGGGTTAAAAGCATACTTATGCTTATACCTGGCTTGCTGTCAAAATCCTAATTACCCTACCTCTTTTCAGGGAGCTAAATTGGGGGAAGATATGTTTAATAGGTAAATTAACTAAAAAAAATTATGTAAAAGAATTGAAAAACGAATAGATTATTCATCAGATTAGCAAATACAGGCATGATTTTTCTAAGAATATTGTTCATTTCTGCCTATCCATCGATTACCGTATTCTTCATCCCGCCAATCTCTAATTTCCGAACCGTTGGCGTTGTGGGCCGAAGCCCTGCGAAGCGGGCAGGGGTTTTGCTAGTAATATATATTCTAATGTTGATGAATTACATTTTATTTTGAAATCATCATAATTTTCATGAAATAATGATGAATACTTTCAGATTTTGTTAGATTTTTTCAGTTGTTTTTTCTTCAATACTTACAAAAAACCACTAAGCCGATTTCGATGAAAACTTATTCAGTTCTCAATCAAGTAATTGTGGGCCGAACGAGACTAACTTGATATCAGCACCACCGGTTCGTGAGGTAATCGTTATTTTCATGCATAAATGACGAATGTTTACTACTTTAAAATTTTTAGTGCCAGTTAAAAAATTATTAAACCGTTATGGCTTAAACTCAATCAGATCTTAATAAAGCAACTCCGCATCGAATGAGTCCAATTTCATGACAATACTGTGAGTAGTTCGCGAGATTATCGCAGAAAAAAAAACGTAACGCTAATACGCATATACACACGCTGACATGATGATAAAATGGTTTGATGCAAAGATTGTAGATTCACAAAATCGGACCCTTTACAATAATTTCCTCTGGGAAACTAATATTATCAAAATTTTGCTAACATAATACCTTTAATAAAAGCAACTTCAGTTCATTAGGCCAGTTCCACCTAACACTAAATCACTAAGATCTCAGAGGTCTCATTGATTTTATCAGTGGAACAAAATATCTCAGCTGAGAACTTAGAGTAGGACTCAAATCCACGACTCGACGTTTTGCTTAGCAGCCAACGCACCCAACCACTAAACCACGGACACTACCAAAAGAGATATTAAAAGCATCCGAAATGAAAAACGTGGAAAATAAAATGGGATTTGTAAAAGTATGACTGTTCTTTGGAACTTTGTATACATGTTCTTGGGTAGTTCCTCCAAGATGGAAATCGCACATGCTCTCCAAATTGTCGTTTCCTTAGTGTTCAGTCCAGCAAGTGGAGAGAGAACTTTTTTCTACTCTCAGGAGAACTCAAATTTGGCTGTGATCAAGCATGGCAGAAGATCGACTAGTTGGCTTAGCGCAATTAAACATTCAGATTTTGACTTGAATTCTTAATAGATTTGCACGAAGCAAACATCGATTATAAAATTGTACGTTATACGAAAACCTGTAGGAATAATTGTTCTTTTAAGGACCTCTTTTTCTTTCTGTATCCGCACCTGCATAACGAATACAAATTACATACCAACAAGAACCGAAAGTAAATAAAAAACGAACACAAACATAGCAAAAACATTCCGCATTTGGCATCTGAGCTTAGTTTCCCTTTTCTGTCTTATGATGTTCCAAACCCTTTTCAAGAAATTACTTTTTTTCACTAATTGCAATTTGATTGATGGACTATTGATAGAAGAGTTCAAAGTTTTTCCCTCATTCTAATGGACAGGAACGAAGCAAATACCAAAAACAACAAATCACATCTGGACAGTCGTCAATAAGCTGACAAGCAAACTGTCTCTTCTGACAACTTAATTTTTGATTTTTTTCATTTCTTATGGCCCAAAATGGACTCACAAAACAAAAACCCGTCAATGTGTTTTTGTTGATTTAAAAACGGAAGTACGAAACAAATTTCTATGCTAATTTCCTGAACGAAAGTGATGAAATAATTGACTTTATGGCATTGGCAGCAGAAGTGCCAAATAAAAGAAAACAAGTGAAAAGAACCACCTGACGGATTGTCACTTTTAATATGAATTTAATTAGAAACGTCACTCGCATTTGGAGAGGTGTGTGTGCGGAGTGGTTTGGCTCGACTTATTGAATGAAAAGCAAAAGTTTGTCTACTATATTCTCGTCTCGTACACATATATTCCGAGCTACCTAGTGATTTATTTTTTCTAATAAAGTTTCGCCTTTATCCTCTTTTATCCCTGGAACTCTGAATATGTCTGCTTAACACAACCCAACCAGTCACATATCACAGAAAAAGGATTTCCTTGCGGAATCGAATTTATAGCTAGCAATTCCAAAGGTTCACTTTCGTACGGTGAACGGCGAACCAAAACCATTGGCAGCTTTGGAGCCTTTTTTCGTACACAGCACATGGAAATCTATTCGAGTTCTGTTCGTTTCCCTTTGGTGGGGTGCTGTAGCTGTGTGATGGTGCTGCTTTGAATGTTTTGGCTCTTATGTTCAAGTATTTTGTATGTAAGCCCGAACATGACTGGGGTCTACATCAATACAACATTTTTGTATACGAAGCTATCGTGCATGCTAGATGGCATTATAGGCTCTGGGCTTATTGATGATTTGCTATTCCCATTTGTTGGCTGCCTGGTTATACATGCAATTACTTTTTATATCCTAAGAATAATCAGGTTTCAAAGATTTGAGGTTATGAACTTTTGTTGTTGTTGTTGTTTGTTATTGTTGCTGGCGTATGGTGTTTCTTTTATGAATAAGTTTATTTGCTGAACGTGATGATGCTAAGGAGCTTAATGAAGATTTTTTAATCTTCAAGCACGTCCACATCCACGCGTCTTTAGTCTTCAAGTAAAAATATACATTTTTGGAATGTAGACTTATTGGAAAATAAATATGGAAAAAAATAATAATATTTGGACAAAAGAGTCTGCATAACTTGCAAATGTTTATCTTATGAACTCAGGGATGAGTTTGTTTGGAATTTCTTGAAGGCAATTTAATGAGTTTCTTGTTTTTTAGAAATTCTTTATTGAAATCATCCCATAGGCTTCGCACAGAGTATGAGCAAATATTGAAAAATACAAAATTATTTGCTTTGGCATTGTCAATTCCATCAAAATTCTGAATGGAATTTTATTCTTTTATTTGAACTTATCTGTTTGGAATGCATAATGCTCACATTTTTTATCTTCGTAATATTAAACAAACTTGTTTCAAAGCACAAGATAAGAATTAAAATTGAAGGATATAAAAATGCTAGTCAATTGAGGTGTTCGCGTGGCGTCTTAGGAGAGTAAAATCCAATTATTGAAGTGATGTTATAAGATCGGATCCTTAAATGACGAAACTATATTTAAGCCACTAAATAGCATACGGACATTTTTGCGACATTAAAGATTTTCGTTTATTTGAAAATGAAAAAATGATCGCACAACAATTTAACTTTGCAAACAAACTGAACGCCAAGAAGCAAAATCTCATTCCTCAATGTACCTAATACATGTTGGCTATGTCGCTATGATGCTATAAAGCCAATAGCAATATGACAGAATTTTAAATGAAAAGTTTAATTCTGCCAAAAGCTTATGTAAATTTCTTAACAGAGTTTTTCAAAGGATGCCATGCCATATATAACACAGCAATGTTCAGGGAATGACCCCAGTACGACCAGTGCAGAAATCGTGCTTCCATGAACTCAGATGCATATTAGGCTGATCATTTGAGGAGAATAAAAACACTTTTTGAAATTTCTAGTTTTTTTTTAAACCCGTGGGTCTGCATGAATATGTTATGCAGGCAAATATTTAACCATAAACTGAATGTACTTGCATGAGGATGTGCTGCAAAACGGCAATTCTTAAACAAAATCCTTATTAATCCTTATTTATCTTGAGGACCGGAGAGTCTTAAAAGCCAATCCCAAGAAGGAAGCAGTAAGGGACGACACTGAGACACTTAATCGAATAACCCTGATACGGCCAGTTATTTGACAACTGCCTATAGCTTAAATTCGTTCCTACTTTCTTACTTACTTACTTATGGTGGCGCTACAGTCTAGGTCATCCAACAAGCGTCTCCAGCCAGCTCGGTCCCTAATAGCTGTCCCCAGTTTCGCTTGCCACGCCAGGTTGGTCGAGATCTTTTTCCACATTTCTGCTCCACTTGAGCTGCGGTCGTCCTCTTCTGCGATGTCCTTTCCGGTTGGATCCGAAGACTCTAGGGGTAGAAGTATTATTTTCCATTCGCTCTTCATAACCCAACCATCTAAGTCGTTGGAACCTTTCAGTTCAGCGCTGGTGTAGTTGTCTCAGCATATAGCGGATCCTAGGTAAACAAAGTCCTTAACTACCTCACAGTTAAATCTAGATATAATGACGTTAGCTCCAAGTCGATGTTGAGTGTCCTTTCTTGTTGACAGCCTTACCTTGGGCTTGCCCCCTTTAACAGGTAGACCCATCTTCCTGGCTTCCGTCTCTAGGCTTACGAACGCTCCACTGACATCACGCTGTGTTCTTCCAATGTCGTTTTTTTTTTTGTACAATCTTTTCAAGAGTGATGTTGATGAAATCGCTTGACTGCGGATCACCCTGTCTAAGACTTTTTTTGACATCAAATGCATGCGTACTAGTTTTTCTGGAATGCCAAATATAGACATGGCTCTATATAGCAGGTCTCTATAGACGCTGTCATACGCGGCCTTGAAATCGATGGGAAAGGTTGGAAGGTATATCGATTTGAAGATCCTGGGTTTTTTCCAAGAACTTCTGCTGAGTGAATATTTGATCGATCTTGGACTTTCCGGGTCTGAAGCCGCACTGATAAGGACCTATCAGGTTTTTGAAGAAAGGCTTCAATCCTTCACACAGTACGGAAGACAAGATCTTGTAGGTGACTTTAGGAGACTTGTACCTCTGAACTGCACGTTCAGGGGTTCTCCTTTCTCCCGATGCTTTGTTTGAAATGTGGCTTTTCATATCCTCAACACTAACTGTAGGGTTCCACAATTGTGTTCCCATGATGGTCTCTACAGGCTCGGGGTGTAAAACCCCTGCTGCTTTGTTTCACCTTCTTGTAAAACTTTCGAGCATCGTTCCTCTTGTCGACATCCTTCTATTTCATTGATAGCGCGCTTCTCATGCTCCTTACTTTCCTTTTTAAGAGGTTTGTGCTCCTCTTTCATTTTCTGCTCGTAGAGCTCGCGAACTGCTCGAGTTCTTCCTTGCAGCGCCACATTGGTTGCTTTTTGTTTAGCTGCCGGTGGCTCGCCGCCACTCATATTAAAACCAGGGGTAGGCAGCGTGAACCTTAGCTCTTCAGAGGCGCCATCTCTGATGGCTGTTTCGCAGTGTTGCCACTGGTTCTCAACATGTTATGCTGGCAGCAAAGGAGATTTTCGGAGAAACGATCGGAAAAATATCTAGCAATCTCTTGCGATCGTAGCTGTTTTACGTCGAATTTTCTATTA
This sequence comes from Sphaerophoria rueppellii, assembly GCA_920937365.1. Lineage (NCBI taxonomy): Eukaryota > Metazoa > Arthropoda > Insecta > Diptera > Syrphidae > Sphaerophoria > Sphaerophoria rueppellii. The sequence continues at coordinate 57,188,180 of CAKKXW010000003.1, forward strand.
GCATTTTCACGTGTTGGCCTTGATCAGGATATCCGCATTCGAACATTAACCAAAACAAGGTAGTATTCTAATTCGATTTTGCCTTTCTTTTCTTAATGTGGCCAGGCACTGGCAGTCATCCGAAGCACGACCCCCATTCTGAAGGGCCAGCCAAACTGCTTTTGATAGGCTTGGGCTGCGAATATGTCATAGTAGCCGTATAAGCAGTTAACTAGGTAGTTTATCCTGACTGGAACTGTAGACGCAACCGTTCCATCTGGCGACTTCTTCCGCTGCCGCCCATTGAATAAAAAAAAGGAAGCATGACTCTATTACCCCCCCCCCTCTCTCTCTCTCGCCAATCCCCCAATCTCTCTCCTTGCTACCACCAACAACTTCCCACTGGGCTTAGGTACAGCACAATCTTTGGTTGAGATACTATTCACCCGATGTTGATAGACAGAGGTTGCTGTGGACGCTTGTGTCCTCTTGAATGCACTGTGTCTACCCCTCGAAGCTTCCTACTTCCCCTTGTATTCAATTAATGAATTACTCACAAAACAAACAAACCATTTCAAACTTATGAAAATTTTCCATGATTTGATGTTGATCAACCTCAAGATGAACTAATATGATTCAAAATTTAAACAAAGGTTTGGATCTGATATATTATTAAACACGCAATTGGATTCGCTCATCTTGATTGTTAGTCGTTGTTGGTGGGTACCAAATTTGTACTGTCTGGCATTGATAATTTTCACAGAAATAACAAAATATCCTTTTTTGGTAGGAACATTTGTTATATCGAGCGTATATTCCCCAACCAAAAACAAAGATTTAACAAGTATTGTTCATTAAAGTTATTAGTCTTCAATAAACATTTACCAACACGTTTTTTCTCGTGATCCCGCAGCTCCATGAACGGAGTAAGTATGTGTCATGTCCAAAATAACCGAACAAAGACCGCGACATTCAATTTCAATTTTAACTAACTGTAAAACCGGCTTTAACTCGTATTTCGCCATCAGACAAATTAAATAAAATACATCAACAAAGAAAAAAATACAAATACAAATGACTCACCTGGTAAACGAAGTGGCGATGGACTAGCCATTCCAAAAAAATTGCCATCATACTCTTTGTGCGCCAAAAGGACAATAACACCAAGAAATATCCAATTCATGATGTCGTTGCACTGCCTGATGGCTCGTCTACCGATTGTTGTTGGAACACGACCAAAAACAATGGCAGTGGTTGTGGTTGGGCCGCGGGTGGTAATACCGGCTACACGATGCGACAAATAGATGGGATGGACGGTGTTTCCGATGATGTGGTTCTCAAATTAAGGGTATGCCAACCACACGTTACCTATCTCACGAACACACTGTTTCTGTATAACCGACCGACGCTATGTGACGATGACGGACCAGAAAATAAAACTCCAACTGGTAGCCTACTGCCCCAAAAGCAGCAGATAGACCAATTTTTGGCAGAAAAGACAGCAATAATGATGATGTCGATTAAAATACTGGATTAAAGTAGTAGTTGGTTGTTCTTTGATATGGACAAATGACACGCGATACTATTGACATTGACATCTGTCAACGGTAAACACTTTTTTCCATTGAGGTTTAAGGGATTTGATTTTTTTACTTTACTTTACTTAATTTTTTGAATTAATATTTAATTTATATACACGATACATATTCACTGGAAAAGATAGAGAGGGAGGATGATTTTTTTTTCCCTTTTTAATTTGCATACACTGTTAGGGATTGTAGCTTTTAAGGACACATATCCGAGCGATTAAATAAGTGATAAATTCGAATTTAAATTTAACTCGATTGGGGATTATCTGCAAGAATAAAAGTCTATACTTAATTATGCTTAACCTTCGTTGTGGCGTTATAAATGGTCGTTAGTTAACGGTAAATTTCAAGTTAAAAGTACTTTTCTATCCTACTAGGGATTAGAGAGCAATGCGGTGGCGTGTCCTTAACTGATACCTACAGCCGAGTAGGGATGTACAAGGAAGACAGATAGGCAAAATTCTTGGTATCGTATTTTCCCTGAATCAAGCGTAAGTAAGGAGTGAAAAACGATTGAAAGTGAGTAATAGAATGAAATACCTCTAATGATATTGATTTAGTTATTTTTACGAGAAAGTGAATGAAAAAGAATATTGGTAAAATTTGTCAAGTCAGAAAAAGGAAAAGAAACAACAACTACAACATCGAGGAACAGGGTGTTTTCTGAAAACTTCTATTCTAATTTTTTTCTTACATTTTGGGGGACTTGATTTTGGACAAGTCGTCTTTTATGTTTCATGTGTTTTGGCTCCGTTTTCTTCAAAACGTCTAGATCTGGTTTTGAAGAAAACGGAAACATCGAACATCGAAGTTGTCCAAAGAACCATCTCGCATAAAATTGAGGGAGAAAAGCTATGATTACTATCTTTATTTATAGGCATCGCAGAGAGGTAAGCTATTTAAGTTGTGTATCGCATGACAGTGCATGCAGTTTCGTATGTTTGTTGTACCTTGTTCGAATTCTCTACCAACAAGTTGTGCCAGAGGCAGAGTGCACTTTACATGAGAAGAATTATTGCTGGACGTTCTATTATTTCTATAGAAAAATCTTGGTGCGAAAGATTGTGATAAGAAAAAATGATTTCTCAACAACCTAGGAAACGTATGACAGGGAGTAATTAGTTCAGATGAATTACTTTGGGAGAAGATATTATCATTATTATTGTCAGACTGGTTTTGAATGCTATCATGTATCAAACCTGTTGGAAACAAGATATGTATGCGGAAGTTTAATACTGACAAGTGCAGGTTATAGATCTTGGATAGGAGACATTGAAAATAGCTTTTTTAGAAGAAAGCATAAGGCAAACTGGATACATACATAAAAAATCAGGTATTGGAGTGATCATTTGATAATATGCGAAACGATGCTGTTTTTATGAGTCTTTGAAGAGTGACGAAATTGAAAATTTGTTTGTAGTCATAACTCTTAAGATCCCATTTAGCCAAAGATTTAGAGCCGTGATTAGTTAAAACTGTAGTGGATAACGATGATTATTCAAAAAGCGGTAGTTTTTGAAGTATTGAAGACCAGGTGCGTCATTGCCAGAAAGCAGGATGCTGCCTCTAATGTGCTGGGTTTCACACAGCCACCAAAACCCCTGGTTTGACGAAGAATGCAGGCAGGCCCATACATCCAAGCAGGAGGCATACAAAGCGACGCTGCATAGAAGGACAAGAGCTGCTCGTGAGCTCTACGAGCGAAAGAGGAGAGAGGGACGCCGGCTTGGGACGCCGGATATTGGGAGAACCAACAGCAGGAATGCAGTTCGGAGGTTTTATTGGAAGGTTAAACGGCTGGCTCAAGGTCATCGCACAAGAACCGATGCCTGCAGAGATAAACAAGGGAACATCATAGTAGAATCGCAGTCAATGCTGGCGATTTGGAAAGACTGTAGACTTTATAACGGCGACGACGAACAAAACACCGCCGTCACACAGGAGCTTTTCATTGGACACTATGATAGCCAACAATTCCGTGAACCTGGCCTAGTAGAAGTGAAAACCGCAATATCACGGCTGAAATCCAACAAAGCCGCTGGAGCAGATCGGTTGAGTTGTTCAAAGCAGCAGGCGACGAGCTAGATAGGAGCATGCACCGAATCATCTGTAAGATATGGTCAGAGGATTGCATGCCCGATGAATGGAACGTCAGCATTGTTTGACAAATCCTGAAAAAGGGAGATCCTCTAAACTGCGCCAACTACAGAGGAATCAGTCTATTTAACATCGTCTGCATAACCCTCCTCTCTGCCATAATATGTGAACGTCTGAAGCCTTTCGTCAATAATCTGATTGGTCTTGTCAATGCGGCTTCAGGCCAGGAAAGTCAACCATCGACCAAATCTTCACGTTGCGGTAGATCCTGGAAAAGACCTATGAACTCCAAATCGATACAAACCACCTTTTCATCGATTTTAAGGCCGCGTATGACTCACACTGCTCCATCAAGGTTGGGAACGAGCTGACAGAATCTTTCGACGTCAAAAAAGGGATTCAGACAAGGCGATTTTCTTAACATCGTTCTTGAGAAGATGATGCAGAACTCCGCCGTCAACACCAGAGGCACTATCTTCCAAAAATCTGCTCAAGTCCCCGCGTACGCCGCTGATGATATTGATATAATGTGAAGAACACAGCGTGATGTCAATGGCGCCTTTGTGAGAATTGAGACAGAAGCGGCAAAAATGGGTTTAGCGGTAAGTCAGGGAAAAAAAAGTGTATGCTGGCTTCGAGGTAGGCCAACCAAAATCGACGGCCCAGTGTAACAGAAAAAGTGACTATTTGGTGTGTTCTACAGTCGACAGGTGTCATTGGTCCGTATTTCTTCGAAGATACTAACAGGCGCACGGCAATTCAGAGCGATAAGTATGAATGATAACCGATTGAAGATCATGACTTGGAAATATTATATGGATCCAACACGACGTGGCAACAAGCAACACAAAATGACATTTTATGGTTTTATTGCGCGAGAAGTTTCCTTGTCGCTTAATTTCAAGTTTTGGCGAAATCAATTGGCCACCAAGATCTTGTGACTTGACACCCACTGTGGGGCTACGCAAAAGACTCTAAAAACCGCTATTACTCAAGTTTTGGACGAGATGGTAGTCCGATTTGTGCGAAAAAGTGGTTAAAAATTACCGCAAAAGAATCGGATGCTGCGGACACTCCCGGGGTATTCTTTTGAAGATATTGCTTTTCACGCTTAATGGCAAAGTCCAAACTTTATAATGAAATAAAATCTTCACTGAAAATATATCATTGTGTAAGTTCTATTTAACTTTTCTTTCGAAACCGAAAAGTGAATGAACTTTTACTAAAACGTGAAGACCTCTTACACGCTGTCGGGATTTACGACGTCAGTCTAGAATTCACTGAAGGACACAGCATGATTCCGACGAAATTAGTGCACACATTAAGTAGGATCTCTGCTAAATACGTCAAAAAGTACAGTGTTTCTTGCGCCCCGTGAAACAACCAAGGAGAACGTGAGTTTTAAAGAACACAAACAAAGATAAAGTTAGAGATATTCGAGCAGCACGGTTAACACAGAAATCCCTGTTCTTGCGAGAATGACAAAATTACGTCACAATGTTAATTAATCTGAAGGAACAAAAACTTTCATTCCCAAAATTAAAAACAATTTTTTTCTGCTTAAATGGCGCCCAACGAACAACGACTTCAAAAACAAATGAATTGTATTTCAAACCGAGCCATTTTAGTTTCAAGTACATTCTGCTTGTTTGAAGGTTGAAAGCTTTGATAGCCACCAATGGATCTTTGTTAAGTCAAACAACCAATTACCTTAACATAATTAATAGCATCTTCAATGGACACAGGTGTTTCGAAATCGAACAAAACAAAAATTACCACAACTCTTTCAATTGGTTCGTTCTTCAAAAGACAAAGCAATCAATAACTTTATTATTGTATGTTTATTGTTCGTATTTATCAACATCTATAAGATTTCCTCGCTGACCTTCCGCAATATTATTAGCCGATGATGTCTAGCACAATCAAGGTCTTATGGACACAGATTTAGAAACGATTCAACATCTGAACACGTTTGGTAAGGCTTAATCACATTTGTATTAGCCAACAAAAGACTTGAAAACATTCGATATAATTCTTGCCAAACAAACAAATGAACTATCCCAACAAATTCTATATCCTACCTGTTCTGTCTGTAAACATAACCCCGTTGGATGGGTTTTCCAAATTAACCACAGATTCTCGAGATATCCTCATTAAAAAAATAACAAAGAGCAAGTTTTATTTTAAGAGTCGAGTTGAGAGTTCGAGTTGAATAAAAATGGGCACATCAACAAACAAAAACCTCTCACTGTTGTTCTCGCATCGAAGAAACTCTTTTGTTAACACAGATACCTGCGCAGTTCGTTGTTCTACTGGTTAGTGGTTTATTTTTCTTGTTTTTGTTTTGACATTTCCTCACGATGGACATTTCTTACTTTAAATTAAAATAAATCTTTTTTAACAGTTCTTATAATTTCGTTCAGAAACATCGACTTGAATCTTTTAATTGAAACTCAAATGTCACTTTGACAATACGAGTATGAAAAGAGTCAAATGTCAAAAATTTGACAACACACAGACAGTTTGCGATTTATGTTTGTTGTGGTATGATATTTGGAATATGCCATGCCAATGGGGCCAGTAGGCCTTGGTCATGGGGATAAGTGTATAGAGTGAGATGAGAATGTGGCAAAGTACTTCACACGTAACTGCATTGAGTACCCGACCCGTCCTCTATTCGCAACGCAAACAGCAAACGAGCACAAGCAACAGAGATACGATCTTCTCAGTTGTTATGAGGGTAAAAGCATATTCATTCGCTCCCAGCTCCCAGGTACTCCCACTAGTTTTCTTCATCTTATTTACCATACACCTTTATTATTTTCGCATATTGAAACAACAACAACTATAAACAAGAAAACAAAAATCTTCACACCAACACACAGAGATGTCTCTGCCGTGCTATTTCCTTCCATCTTATAAAACTTCACCTGTGAGCTGTGAAGGTATTAAGTTTTCTTTTTTTGCGAGCAATGATGGAGGCAGGAAAATGAAGAAAAAAGTATCAATGACGGAAAAAAGGCCATATTTTCGTTAAGTTTTGGGTTTAATTATTATTGTTATTGTTTTTGTTTGAGAAGAGACAGGAATTGCCATTAGTATCCGTATCCGTTGGTTTTTGTTATTCTCGACAAACGGTTGCTCTTGCTTTTTTTTTTATTCTTTGTGCAGCAAGGAAAGTAGGGTTAGGGGGAAGCAGGGGGATGTTGTTTTTTTTTCTAGCAGCAACCGATATTTAACCACGAAGGTAAACCACTAATACACAACAAGATATTAGAGCCCACCACGACAACGCTCGCACACTATACAAGCTCTTTAGTCGAGCTTGAT
>CAKKXW010000003.1:57216836-57226925 GCA_920937365.1 Sphaerophoria rueppellii
ATGTCTTTCATCGGCAAACCACGTGAGTTAACTTTCGATTCACCAACTGGAACGACAACTAAACAAATCCAAACAACAACCAACACTCCCCGCTTTCAGTTGTGTTGCAACGATGCTTGTAGACAACTACCGTTGATTGTTGTTAACAATTCCAAACACACTGCAGCTTGTCGTTCATCCGACAAAACCCCGAAATCAACACACAACACAGTAATTACCTATTAGGGAATCGAATTACTCAAAATTACTTTGTGCAAAGACAAAAGAATGATTTGATTTGTACTTTAATTCGGTAGTGCTGTAAGAAAAGAAACGAGATAATTAAAGTGAAATTCAAGCATTGCTGGAAAACAGAAACGTGTTTCATTAAAACTCATTAAGCTAAGGGATTATCCATTAATGACACAACACACAACTAAAGCCCCAAAACAGCCTACTTGCTGTTCGACGTCACACAAACCTTAACAATTGTTGTTAGTTGCCATCAACAGATGTTCGTAGCAACGTTGTGTTGACTTTCGCCCCTCACAACCAACAACAAACCTAAACAAATCAACAGCAAGGTCAACCACTTAGCTTTCAATTGAGTGCACCAAACGGCTACTTTCTGTAATGCAACAAAATCAAATTGCTGATTCAGCGGCATTTTCTTTTCTGCATCAAATATTCAAAGGAAATCAATATCCTCATGATGTAGGCACTCTATGACATAATCAAGGACCTTTTCTTCTAGTATTGAGTAAGTCTCACCTTTGTTTGGGATTTGCTGGCCGGACGGAGATGTTGCTTCTTAATAATTGGACATTTGTTTTGCGATGAAAATTAAAAATGTATTTTATTCGACTTTGTTTAGATCACACAAAAATGGAATGTTAAATTATTCAAACACAAAGCAAATACAAAGGAATTGGAAATTGTCTTCTGATATTTCTTGACTTGGTTGTGCGACATTGATAGAAAATAAAGGTTGTTGGGAATTTAAAAGGTGACCGCGAAAAATATGACCATACTCGTTGGAATGCAAATGCAAAACCAAAATGATTCGCTTAAGCAAAAAGGTGCAGCGTGGGGGAGTATGAAAATGGAATTACTAGGGAAATGGGTAACCAGTAACAACGACTGACAAAGTCAAAGTGACAAGTTACTGATGACGAAATATCTGACGTCACACAGTTGATTGTTATCAAAAACCAGCTGACTTGAGGTTAATTCTCTTTACCGACAGCTTTTCAACAGGCCATCTAGTGGCAAGAATTAAATATAAGTACTTGCGCTTTCTAATTGAGGGCACAAAAAAAATTGTAAGGAACGTTTTCTTCAACTGAAATAAAGATCTGAATAGAATAGAAAACTCGGCGGGCAACAAAATTGAAAATAGTTCTGATTTGTCACACGAATTCATACAAGTCTTATTCTTTGTTTCAAGCTGCCCTAGCTACGAGAGTTAGCGAATTAGATTTAGAATAAATCTCCACTTTTCTTGGATTAAGCGAAATCGAAAACATAGAATAATACTAATTTCAATTTGTACTGTTAATGAACAGTTGATGAGATCTACCCTTAACAAATATTTGTATCATTTCGTTGGAATTTTGTGCTGGCAGTTCTATCAGATGTCGCTATCGATTTGACATTTGGTTACATTTAAAAACAAAAGTCGTGTAATTGCGGTTCTTCAATTTTGGTATTAATTTTATTTTTTAAAATTTTATTTTTGTTTCGCAGACTTTTATTAAAAACGAAGTTTTATCCGCTTTAGAAAAAAGGTGAGTAATCAACTTTAATTTAAAAAGCCTAAAAGAAATAGCTTTTATATGAACATTTACGTTTTCAATTGGATAGGTTAATCCTCATTGTTGTGAAAAAGTGGAACAAATATTTCATAACTTTGATTTGTTTAACTGTAAATTAACAAGACTACGACTTTAATGTGGTAAATACATATATATGAAATCCATATCCAATGGAACAAAAAAAAAATTTGGTGGACAAACGTCTTACTATTGTTGTCTTTGAAACGCATGTTAGACATGCTACCTCAAGAAGCAGCTAAAACTGTAGAAGATACTTTTTTTATAATGGTTTTGCACTGAGCCAAGTTACTTTCAATAAGCAAACCTTGGGTGCAAAACAGTTTCTCTTAAGGACTATCCAAACTTTTGTTCTTCATAATTGCCTGAACAGAGTTTACATCCCACAAGGTCTGTGTGGTTAAGTCTAAGTGGTCGTGAGAGAATTGAACAGTGTTATTCCTAAAGAGCTGAAAGAGGGCCAGCATTACCGGGCTTAAGTCGTCGAGTAACATGAATTTTATTGAGAACATAATAATTTGGTTAAGAAGGAGTAAAATTTACTCTTCACTTGTATTATCGATACAATGTCGGTCATTTTCGAAAACAACTTATCCAGATTTCAATTACGAAAAGTACATTGACAGAAATGTCTAATGTTAAAATACTGTGTGTCCTTTTGCAGCTCTTTTGGGATTCAATTTGTGTTCAGTCAGACATTTATATTTCTTTATTCTACATGCAGTCTGAATGATTTGATCTGTGTAAAAGTGGCAATTTCGCAAAGCAGAAAAGGGTACAATTTCATGAACGATATTCTTATCTGAGAGTCTTTAGGTATCGTCTGTAAGCGTTTATCATCGAAAATCTGTTCATTGGATATTCTGGCTTGAAGAAATGCTATAGGAAACGCCATGGCTATTTTTAACGACTTACTTACTTACTTATGGTGGTGCTACAGTCCACGTCGTACCAGTGCCTCACCCAACAAACTTCTCCAGCCAGTTCGGTCCTTAGCTGGCTGTCTCCAGTTTCGCACGCCAAGTTGGTTCAGGTCCTCTACCATTTGGGTGTTCTACCTGAGTCGCGGGTTTCCTCTTCTGCCACATTCTTTCGGGTTGCTTTCGAAGACTACGAGCCGGAGCATTGTTTTCCATTTGCTCTACATGTCCGAACCATCTAAGTCGTTGCATTTTAACTTTTCTACCTAGGTCAATGTCGCTGAACAGCTCGTACAGTTCTTGGTTGAATCTTCGTCTCCATTCTCCATTTATGCAGACAGGATCAAAACTTACTCAAAGAATTTTTCTCTCAAAGCAGTACAAAGCGTTTTCAGCAGATGTTGTCATGGTCCATGTCTCTGCACCATACATGAGGACCGGGATGATGAGAGTTGTAGAGTGTCACCTTTATTGCTCGGGAGAGGACTTTACTACTCAATTGTCTTCTAAGTCCAAAGAAGCAGCAATTGGCAAGAGTGATTCTTCGTTTGCTTTCAGCGCTGGTGTTGTTGTCTGAGTTGATAGCGGATCCCAGGTAGACAAAGTCCTTAACTACCTGTCTATGTTGACGTTTGCTCCAAAACGTCGATGTTGGTAGTCCTTTCTTGTCGATAGCATTAACTTGGTCTTGCCCTCGTTAACCGTTAGACCCATCTTCCTGACCCCCATCTCAAGACTCACAAGCGCGTGAGTTTTCCATTGTCATATTACACAGACGGACGAGTTTTTCTGGGATGCTAAAACAAGAAATTGCTTTATATAATTGGTCTCTATAGAAGTATAGACACTGTCATAAGCGGCCTTAAAACCGTAAAAAGGTAGTAGGTATCGATTTGAAGTTCCTGGGTCTTCTCCAAGATCTGCCGTAGGGTGATTATTTGATCGATGGTGGACTTTCCGGGTCTGAAGCCACACTGATAAGGACCTACCAGGTTGTTGACAAAGGGCATACGATGCTGAGGTTCCATTCATCGGGCATGCTTTCCTCCGACCAAATTTTCCAGATGAGCTGGTGCATGCTCCTAACCAAATCATCTCCAGCTGCTTTCTTCACTTCGTCCATGTCGGGTGGGTGGAATTGTTGGCCTTCTGCACCCAAATTGAATGGTTCTGTATTGCTGACGGAGTTTTAGTCGTCATCGCCATTATACAGCTTGGAAAAGTGGTCTTTCCATATCCTCAGCACTGACTGCGGTTCTACTACAATGTTCCCATGATGGTCTTCAGGCTTCAGTTCGGGGTGTATAAGCCCTGGAAGTTTGTTTCATCTTTTTATAAAACTTTCGAACCTCGTTCCTGTTGTGACATCCCTCTATCTCCTCGATCGCGCGCTTCTCATGCTCCCTTATTTTCTTTCTGTTGGCCTTGATCGGGATATCCGCATTCGTACCTTGGCTGCAACAAGGTACTGGTCCGAGTCGATGTTGGCACCTCGGAATGTGCGGAAATCTTGCATGCTAGAGAAGTGTCGTGCGTCGACCTCAATGTGATCAATCTAGTTGACGATCAGGAGATTTCCATGTTCCATGTTCTTTTCTACCCAGCTTAGCATTAAAATCTCTAAGGACGATTTTAATGTCATAGCTAGGGCATTGCTCATAGGTCTTGTCGAGGAGCTCGTAGAACCTGTCTTTGGTGTCTTCATTCTCTTCCTCAGTGGGGGCGTGAGCGCAGATGAGGCTGATGTTGATGAATTTAGCCTTGATACGGATTGTCGTGATGCGCTCATTCACTGAGTTGAAACTCGAGACCTTTCTTTCGGTCAGTAAAATTCTAAATCTACTACCTAAAGAAATAAAATTCCTTCCCTCTGACTACATTACACCAACCTTAAAAGTTGATTTTCCATCCAGATTACCTTACCTTATATACCGATGGCTCTAAGATGGAGCTCGGTGTTGGCGCTGCTGTCTTCTCTGAAGAACTAGGTATTAAAGAAACCTTTCGACTGCCCAATAGATGCAGCGTATTTCAGGCTGATGTACTAACAATAAGACAGGAATGTGGACTGCTTAAACAAGCAGTCACACCCGACAGCAATACAAAAAACTTAACAATTTTTATTGAAAGCCAACAGCACTCAAGGCTTGAGGCAGCTGCCTGAAGAAATCCAAACTCGTAAAAGAGTGTAAGCAAGAACTCGCAAGATTCGACGATAATATTAAAATTAATCTTGTTTGGGTACCCGGTCACAGTGATATTTTTGGAAATAAAATCGCTGACGAATTGGCCAGTATGGGATCCAACCAAAAATCTCACCAACTGCATTATTTCAAGGCAGATCAGCGCACTTACGAGTCAGACATAGAATTTTTGCCATTTGTACAGGCCACTGGCCAATTGGACATAATTCCATGAGAGTTGGTATTCAGTGAGCCAAGAACAAATTATTATCCGAGTTGATAAGTTTTCAAACAAAATAGAAGCATACACCACAACATCGAACACATTTCCGATCAAGTCTTTAGCAGAAAATTCGCTATTCAAACCGAGTTGCGTTTTTCAGGCAATTCTTCATCTGAGGTAAAAAGCTTTTGCTTTCGGTCAATTTTTTGTCTTTTCTTTTCGTTTTGTTGGCAAAACGGCCAGAAAGCGAAAAATAATTAATTTTAATTTCTATGTGCGTCCAAAAATAGCTCGAAAAAAAAAAAAAAAAACATGTGAACGTTTGCGTATGAAGATCGGCACTCAATTTCAGCGGAAAATAAAAAAAAAAACAGTAATGAGAAAGACCCTGTAGACGAGTGATGCTTGTCGTTTGTGTGAAAACATGAACAGTACAGTTCATTGTCAATGTCAAGTCCAATAACGATTTTTGTGCAAAGGAAAGTCGAAAAGGTGGAGTTAGCTTTCTTCCATCCCTTTTTCTGCGTTTGTGTCCACAGCCTTAGCCTTGGATCAAGGATATAATGTACGTATGGATGGAAAATACAAGAAGATTGGCCAACCTACTGCGTGTAAATTAATCAAAAACCAAGTAGCATGCATTGTTGCTTCCTTTACGGATAACGTTGAAAGATGAACAACTACCAATGTTGATACTCTTGGAAGTTTTGTCAGTTCTTCGCAAGAGGCAGTATCCTTGAAAGCTGAAATAAAAACTATGGGTACGAGGATTCGAACCCTCGGTCATAAGTAAGCAGCTGCTCAATTCCCACAGCACTTAATTTTTTCAGTGCTCATTTATGGTTCCGAGACTTGTAGGTAGTCAGAGGCACTCTGAACTCATATGAAATCAAATTGTAGTGGCCACGCAGGCAGCCTAATTTCTGAGCAGCACATCGGTGAATCTCCAAACATTTTAATGAAGCAATGAGCTGCAAAGTTTTACTATTTAATTTTCTTAAACATTTATGCTAGAAAAGAAAATCCGTAGTTGAATATTACAACGATGTGCATTTGACAAGTGCCTCTCAAAAAATGCTGCAACTCAAACCTGCTGCTCAACTTTCTTACGGCTCAGTGCGTGACCGAGTCTATAGAAGAAGAGGTTAGAGGTTAGTTTAGGTTAGGACTGACAGTTGGTATTGTTACCGTCACACTTAGATCAATGTAGATCCATTGTGATACCCTGAAGTATGAAATGCAAATATTAAACTATGAATCATGTGATTTGATTTGCCATTTAGAGGACAAAGTTCATTAAGCTTTTTCATGGCAGTTGGACAGTTCTTCTAGTTCGTTAACGAAGACGTTGCCTAGAGTTTTCTTCCTAGTAGGACAAAGTGAAGGACAATTGTAGAGAAAGTGAGCAATATCTTTATATTCGAGTCTGCCAAGATCAACGGTCTTAAGCCACATTTTCTTTTTATGGTAGCCAAGTAGGTTGTACCCAGTTATAGTGCTCCTAAGTTATAAGGGATTCTTATGAGGGAATTGAAATCCTATCGGAACTTTTCTTATCGTATCTCGGCCAAAGTTTCGCGATATTAACACAGGTTTCTAGGAGGTCCCATCTATCGTTGGATTTTTGAATAAAAAATATTACCGACGTTTTGTTTCAGTTCGCATAGTGGGAATCCTATATGATGGTCTATATGACAGAGGGTCAAGTGCTGAGCCTTAACTTGCATGTTCATCCGCTTTTTCGTTACCTGGCATATCACCTGGCACATCACGTGATACCCAGCAGAGTCTTTGGTTATGCTGTGGACCAAGAATCTTTAGCTCTTCGAGACAGCAAGAAACAAGCTTAGACTTGATTTGAGTAGCAGAGATCGCTTTTATTGCTGCTTGGTTATGAATAAAAAAAACTGATGTCCACGCGTGATATCGCCAACATGGATATATTTTAACAGCGTTTTTCAATGCCAAGATCTTAGCTTGGAAGACTCTGCTCTGATCAGAAGCCTAAAAGAATTGGCAAGATTTAGGCTTTCCCAATGAAACCTGCACCTACTCTAGTGTTCATTTTTTAGCAATCAATGTAGTGGTTAAAGTCGAGTCATAGCTGTAGGCGTAGGTCACATTATTTAGTCCTATCTAGTCTATTGTGGAAGCTGGAACTGAAAGATTTGTTGAAATCTAAGGGCTCATATAATCTGCGCATATGTTGTTACTTACGTATTTCGTAACAATTGCAGCGTGGCCACTCTAGTCTTCGAGGAAAGACAACCAATACCGACGGCTCGGACAGAATGTCACAAAAGACGTATACAACTTCGAGGTAGTAGAAGAATGTTTCTACCTAGGCTCCGCTATTATAACGGGCAATAACAAAAGCGCCGAGATTAGCCAGTGACACAGCGAGTGCATTAGGAAGAAGAGAAGGGGTTGGAAAGGAGGTGTCGGTGTACATTGGTCTTAAATTCTTGAACATTTCAATGACTGGGAAAGACAGAGTGTGGAAGATTCGCGTAGTACGGCGAAAAAATTATTCTCTATACTTGAGAGTACGTACGGGCTCGAGGGTAAACTGATGGACATTCCTAGAAGCGCGAGCATTACGGACGAATTGTTTCAGGGGAGGAATGCAACTGGCTATTTCACTAGATTAATTACCGTAAAAGTAGCGATAGAACAAGGAGAGACACGCTACGTTACGACGGTGCCGGTGGTCTAAAGGAGTGAATGCGTCAGTCTCTCTATCACCAATCATTCTTACAGCTCTTTTTTTTATTCAATCCAAGAGGCTTAAGTAAGTAGCTGGAGCACCATCCCAAAGGTGGGAATTGTACTCAAGCTTTGGACGGATATAGATTTTATAGATAATAGCCAGATCAGACGGGGAGAAATATTTCTTGCACCGTCTTAAGAAACCCAAACATCATGCGGAATTTTTGGCGACATCGCATATGTCCTCGGTCCACAAGAGGTGGTCAGTGATGCTCATACCGGGTTGTTCGGTCTCATTGATGTAAGTGTCACTCATGGACAGTGGCATGGTATATCTCGCTTCAACGATACAAGGCAGCATTGAGTTTTCGCAGCATTAAACTCTACACGGTTTTTAATTTAATGAGCTTATCATATTTTGCCGTTGCAGTTCGACATCCGAGGAGGAGGGATGTGAATCTGGAAACGAATATGAGAAGCTACTATCGTCAGTGAAGCAATTTATTGGATTAGAAGTAATAGACAAGAGATCATTAAAAAAAAATGAGAAAGAGGGTCGGAGACAAAATTGAGCCCTGGGGAACACCAGCATTTATATATTATGGGTTTCAGACTTTAATCCGTCCAATACAACTTGTAGTGAACGGTTCGAAAGAAAGCCAACCAAGAATGGATTCATCGATACCGAAGGCACGCATTTTCGATAAAAGAGCAAGATGCCAGACTTTATTACATGCTTTTGAAATATCAAGTGCAACAATCTTACTTTCCCCAAAACGATGTAAAGATTTGTTCCACTGTCCGGTGAGATAAACCATCAAATCACCAGTGGACCTGTTGCTGCGAAAGCCGTACTGCCGGTCATTAAGAAGCTTTCTTGATGATATTTCTTGAGCTGATAGTTTATCAGCGTTTCCATGACCTTAGAGGGAGAAGATGATTCCCCTTTTTTAGGATTGGCTGGACAAACGCTGTTTTCCAACTGCTCGGAACTTGCCCAGAAGAGTAGCATAAATAGAAAAGCTTACGCAAGGGTTTTGCCAGCGTGAAAGAACACCTCTTTAGAAAAATAGCGGGGATACCATCCGGACCAGCGGATTTGTCGAGAGGAAAGTTCTTCGGGTAATCCGTTGTACAACGACATGGACCTAGCCAGAAGGGTCAAGGTCCAAAAACTCAGATGGCTCTGTCATTTAGAGCGGATGGACACCAATGCTCCAACCCGGAAAGCCTTCTACACTATCATTGAGGTACGTAGAAGAAGACAAAGACCGCGACTCAAGTGGCGCACACAAGTGGAAGAGGACATCAATCAGCTTGGAGGGCAAATCTTAAGACAGCTAGGGACCGAGCTGGCTGGCGGAGACTCTTGATTGAGACCCAAGTCCGCACCGGACCTTAGCGCCACCTTAAGATAGTACATAAGTAAGTTAGAGGTCTTTGTAACGACTTAGATGACTGTAGAGAGAACGAAATCGACTAAAGTCGACAAAAGTCTAATTTAAACAAAAAAGAATCACGAAAATAAAGAAATGAAAAGTACCTTACTACGACCGACTGGTAATTTTCAAATTACTCACAAATTCATTTATACCAAAAATTAAACGAATTCTTAAAATAAACTCATTTTTTTTTTTAAATTCAGTTTGTTGTTTGCCAAATACAAAAAAAGACGAATTAAAACAGATGGACAAACAGCAACTTATGCAACACGAAAAAAGCCGATTCACTATACCATTCACATCTTAGCGATTAAAATCGTGCGATTTCTCAATATTAATTAGACCTACACTATCTCCTCGTAGAATCGAAATCAAACATTCGATAATTAGATTGTTTGTAGGTATAAATATCGCCCTAACAGAACATCCACCTACCGCAGCAAATAAATTGTACTTTAAACACATATATTTAGTATTGTTTGCCTACAACAAAACATGAATGAAAGTGATCACCTGCAGTTAGTTTGCAAAATGCATTTAACCCCCAATCAAATAAATCATGCCCCATGTGCTATGAAATCCATGAGTGAGAATAATTACAATTTAAATAAAAAATATACACACAAAACACACTTGAAAAATCTGTCCAAATAAGCATAGACCGCATATTTGGTTTGAAGATTTTTGGCCATAAATAATATCACAGAGTTTATTCAAACTGTTTTAAATGGCCACAATACTGCTTGCACACATACCCACAAAATGGGCATATTTCTAAATTTATTTCCCTTTTCAATTTGA
>CAKKXW010000003.1:57237297-57355998 GCA_920937365.1 Sphaerophoria rueppellii
CTACACCTTGACGTTGCCGTTTTATACTATTCGAGTAATTCGAGACTGAACTTGTCGTAACATGTTACCCCTTAATTTTTGGCACATCTCAAATTAAGAAGCTTTTGAGATACGACAGACCATAGCAACTTCGCTCTATATGGGGGGAACGGTGACAGGTACTCACCGTGAAGTCATAGTTTAATGAGCTTATCATATTTTGCTGTTGCAGTTGGACATCTGAAGAGGAGGGATGTGAATCTGGAAACGAATATGAGAAGCTAAGGGTACTATTGTCAGCGAAACAATTTAATGGATTAGAAGTAACAGACAAGAGATCATTAATAAAAATGATAAAGAGGGTTGGAGACATAACGGAGCCCTGGGGCACACCAGCATTTATATTGTGGGTTTCAGACTTGAATCCGTCCAATACAACTTGTATTGAACGGTTCGAAAGAAAGTTTCTAATCCAACGAAGAAGGGATTCATCGATAATTTTCGATAAAAGAGCAAGATGCCAGACTTTATCAAATGCCTTTGAAATATCAAGTGCAACAATCTTACTTTCTCCAAAACGATGTAAAGATTTGTTCCACTGTTCGGTGAGATAAACCATCAAATCACCAGTTGACCTGTTGCTGCGAAAGCCGTACTGCCGGTCATTAAGAAGCTTTCGGTCTTCGAGATATTTCTTGAGCTGATAATTCATCAGCGTTTCCATGACCTTAGAAGGAAGGGACGTAAGTGCAATCGGACGATAATTGGAGGGAGAAGATGATTCCCCTTTTTTAGGATTGGATGGACAAACGCTGTTTTCCTACTGCTCGGAACTAGCCCAGAAGAGTAGCATAAATAGAAAAGCTTACGCAAGGGTTTTGTCAGCGTGAAAAAAACACCTCTTCAGAACAATAGCGCGGATACCATCCGGACCAGCGGATTTTTCGAGAGGAAAGTTCTTCGAGTCATCTGTTGTACAACGACATGGACCTAGCCAGAAGGGTCAAGGTCCAAAAACTCAGGTGGCTCTGTCATTTAGAGCGGATGGACACCAGTGCTCCGATCCGGAAAGCTTTCAACACTTTCCCTGAGGGGCGTAAAAGAAGACAAAGACCGCGACTCAGGTGGCGCACACAAGTGGAAGAGGACCTCAATCAGCTTGGAGTGCAAAACTGGAGACAGCTAGGTACCGAGCTGGCTGGCGGAGACTCTTGATTAAGGCCGAAGTCCGCACCGCACTGTAGCGCCACCTTAAGATAGTACATAAGTAAGTAAGAGGTCTTTGTAACGACTTAGGTGACTGTAGAGAGAACGAAATCGACTGAATTCAACATAAGACTAATTTAAACAAAAAAGAATCATGAAAATAAAGAAATGAAAAGTACCTAAAAAACGGCAGACTGGTAATTTTCAAATTACTCACAAATTCATTTATAACAAAAAATAAACAAATTCTTAAAATAAACTCAATTTTTTTAAAATTCAGTTTGTTGTTTGCCAAATACAAAAAAGACGAATTAAAACAGATGGACAAACAGCAACTTATGCAACACGAAAAAAGCCGATTCACAATACCATTCACATCTTAGCGATTAAAATCGTGCGATTTGTCAATATTAATTAGACCTACACTATCTCCTCGTAGAATCGAAATCAAATATTTCGATAGTAAGATTGTTTGAAGGTATAAATATCGCCCTAACAGAACATCCATCTACCGCAGCAAATAAATTGTACTTTAAACACATCTATTTAGTATTGTTTGCCGACAATAAAACATGAATGAAAGTGATCATCTGCAGTTAGTTTACAAAATGCATTAAACCCCCAATCAAATAAATCATGTCCCATGTGCTATGAAATCCATGAGTGAGAATAATTACAATTTAAATAAAAAATATACACACAAAATACACTTGAAAAATCTGTTCAAATAAGCATAGACCGCATATTTGGTTTGTAGATTTTTGGCCATAAATAATATCACAGAGTTTATTCAAACTGTTTTAAATGGCCACAATACTGCTTGCACACATACCCACAAAATGGGCATATTTCTAAATTTATTTCCCTTTTCAATTTGAATAAAAGGACACCTTTTATCATCAAACACAGGATGGAGGCATTTCTAGGTTTACAATTTAATGGATTTGTGTGTGTACTTTACCTGTTGTAGTCGTTCGATTAAATAAATTGATAAAATTTGGCTGGAAAACTCGAAAGTAACCTCTGTCGTTTATATAAACAAAAAAAAAAAAAAATACCACCACTCAGAATTAATTAAATAAAACCGACTATTACGCACATTTACGTAATAATAGCAGACACACACCGTTTTCAACGTTCCCCGCACTTTGAGTAGACTTCGACTGAAACAAAATAGTGTTTGGTGTTGGCTGAATGAGTTCTTTTTTGACTGGTGAAGGTGATTCCAGAAAAAGCGCTAAAGCTAAAAAAATTAGCATGAATGCCGGCCCAGCCGGTGGCGATATACATAACGTGATCTCTCTTAAAAGCTTTAAGTTTGTCTAATCGTTGTGTTTTTTTTTTAACAATCAGCTGATAGCAGATTAGACAAACGAGACACGAACAATTTTGTTTACATTTCAAATTGATAGAAATTTAAATATGAACAATATGGGTTAGTGTGCGACAGAAAGAGTATGGTAGATAAGAAGAACTATTTTCATAGAACTACACGTGACATTTCAGCTGTGCTCTGCCTGATGAAGTTCAGCGTTATTTTTTTTTTTTTTTTTTGATGTACAAACTCTCCTTCGTCTTTTCTTTGCTCCTTTTTTTGTATAAATCATTCGGCACATGAATTTATATAAAAAAAAGATGAGTGCGGCTCATGTTGTCCACACGACTAACTTCCCAGAGTAGGAACATTAGTTGTTTTGAAGGAAGCCATTGAATCCCGTTGCAGTTGTACAACGTACACCCCGTTGGTTTTCAAAGTCAAACTCCATAAAACTGATGATTTGAGGACAGTGGCTCCACCTGTCAAAAGTTGGTCGTAACAACTCGTGGACTCATGCACAACTACTTTACACAGTAAAACACAGCAGTAATATAGGAATATTGTAGATTTCTTTTAGTGAATGTTTCTAATTGGATTTGTATTTCCGAAATAATTTATATGACAAAACAGCGTTTGGTAGGTCAGCTAGTAATCAAATATAGTCTATGATACTCCTAAATATGGAATATAGGATTTTTTGCATTATTGTTGAAATTATTGCAGAAATTATCATAATTTTCATTATATTAGGGCTGTCTTAGATTTTTGATTGCCATAAAAAAAACCGCTAAGCCGATTTCGCTCACAACAACAACACAATACCGCGTCGAATGAGACCAATTTTATGACAATACGATGAGTGGTTCGCGAGATAATCGAGCTGAAAAAACGTAACGAACATACGCACATTCGAACACACATACTGACATACATCATCATAAAAACGCTTGATTCGGATTAGTGACCTCGAAACATGTAGGCATGCAAAAATTGGAGATTCACAAAATCGGACCCATTACAATTACTTCCTCTGGGAAGTTAACAAGGAAATCAAAAATGCTATGTTGCAATAATTAAGAGACTCGAAATGATGAGAATCAATTTTGTGCCATTTGTAATCTAACATAATTTCGTGACGAGAATTTCCATGAGACAAATCATGAAGACATTGGAGACACCGGCCACTAAGCACTCTGCCGCACTAACTCGGTCCAGTTTTGTACGCTTAGCTGTATGAAGTCCTTTCCACCTGTGTGTTCTAAATGAATCACGGCCTTCCTCTTCTTCCTTCCAAACATCTTAATCGTTAGACCTTAACTTTTCTGGCTAGGTAAGTGTCGCTGAACAGCTGGTTCTTGGTTGAATCTTCGTCTCCATTCTCAATTTATGCAGACGGGACCAAAAATCACCGACAAATTTTTCTCTCAAAGCCGCCGATAGCATTTTGTTGCATTGTTGTCAAAGACGACTTTAGTTGCTTGAAAGAGGGTTCTTAGTCGAAAAAAGTAGCGATTGGCAAGAGTGATTCTTCGTTTAATTTAAGCACTGGTTTCGTTGTCTGAATTCATAGCGGATCCCTAGTAATCAAGATCCTTAACTTCCCCAAACTAATTCTTTCCATATCGACTTCTCTTCCAAAAGACGATGATGTTGGGTGTCCTTGCTTCTTGTCTGGATTTGATTGATCTTGACTTTTTTAACCGCGATAGGCCCATCTATAGACCACTGTCTCTAAGCTTATCAACACCCATCACCATGTGTTCTTCAAATTATTTCAATTTAGTCGGCGCATATCGTATTGAAATTGATTTGAGGTTTGTGGGATGATGGACTTTCCGTGTCTAAAGCCACACTGATGAGGATCTATAAGTTTGTTGACAAAAGGCTTCAAACGTTCACAAAATAGTGAACGAGACAGATCTTGTAAGCGATGTTTAGGGCACTAATTTCTCTGTAGTTTGTGTAGGGGGTCCCCTTTCTTGAGGGTCGGCCATACGATGTTGTGGCTTCATTAGTCGGACATGCTGTATTCCGAACAAATCTTGCAGATGAGCTGGTGTATGCTCCTTACAAATCATTCTTCAATCTTCACTACATAAAAAACGACGATAACAATTACTTAAAGGAAAGTTGCAATTGCAATAGTGTTACAAAAGAACTGTATGTACTTACGCTAATGCCGTCAGCGCTGCGGTTGATTATTTGGGTTATCACTAGGTAAGTGTGTATAGTTTCTAATCTGTTGAATTTCTTTCCAGTCGAAAAACTATACTCACATTACTGCTAGCAATGAAACCAAATAACAATAAATTTCAAACTCAATTAACACCGATTAATTACGAAAGTTTGAGTTAAGTACCGCCAACCAGGTGGTCAATGGTTGTCAATATGTCAAATGACAAAATTTGCAAATGTTTACGATGTACATATGTAATGTGTATGTTATATGATGATAAAATTCTTAGCAGTCATGCCTCATCAATTCGTTTATTGCCCGACAATAATGGTGTTGCAATACCATTACAGATGGTTTTTACATGTTTAATCAATAAAAGTGAAAGGTGATTTATTAAAACAAGTAAATATACCTACCCGTTTCCATTACGTTTATGTAAAACAAAAATAATTAAATTGCTACAGGTCACCTGGCTGATAATTTATATTTGCGGTTGGAATGTCAAAGAATTTAAATTCGTGTAAACTAACCACACACAATTTCTGGCAGCAGGTGTGAGAAATTCCAGTGTTTAATTTTTTGACGATTCTTGACTTTTATTGATGGTTTTCATCATTTTAAATTTTACGATTTAACTTTAAATCGGTTTCGAAAATATGTGCACGGCTCCGTCGTACGAACTTGCTTCTGTATTCCAAAACTGAACCCTCAAAAATACATTTTATCTGAAAAAAATGTATGTCTTAAGATTTCTTAAGTAATTTTTAAATTAAAAAAAGTCCTTATAGCGGTTTCTTTCTAAATTATTTTTCTTTTCATTTCAATTTAATTTTTTCAAAAATGTCTGAAAATTAATTAGGGTATGCAGTATTCAAGAATATGTAAATATACATTTTAAAGTGGAATTTCGTTGTTTTTTTCTTTATAAACTGCACCCACTCAAGGATTTTTGTATACCCTTTTTATGCCAGAGACACAGTGAGTGCATTAGGAAGAGAGGAAGGGGTAGGAAAGGAGGTGTCGGTGTACATTGGTCTTAAATTCTTGAACATTGTTACGATTGGAAAGACAGAGTGTCGAAGAGAGTTCCACATTCGCGTAGTACGGCGAAAAAATGATTCTCTATACTTGAGAGTACGTCCGAAGTTGGGATGATGGACATTCCTAGGAGCGCGAGTATTACGAACGAATTGTTTGAGGGGAGGAATGCAACTGGCTATTTCACTAAAGAAATAAAAGTAGCGATAGAACAAGGAGAGACACGCTACGTTACGACGGTGGTCTTAAGGAATGAATGCGTCAGTGATCTCTCTATCACCAATCATTCTTACAGCTCTTTTTTGTATTCCATCCAAGAGGCTTAAGTAAGTAGCTGGAGCACCAGCCCAAAGTTGGGAATTGTACTCAAGCTTTGGACGGATATAGGTTTTATAGATAATAGCCACATCAGACGGGGAGAAAAATTTCTTGCACCGTCTTAAGAAACCCAAACATCTTGCGGCATTTTTGACAACATCGCGCATGTGCTCGGACCACAAGAGGTGGTCAGTAATGCACATACCGAGAATCTCGAGATGTTCGGTCTCATTCATGCAAGTGCCACTCATGGACAGTGGAAAGGGCTTCAACGATACAAGACAGCATTGAGTTTTTGAAGCATTAAACTCTACACGGTTTTTAATTCCCCATTGTACAATGCTGTTTAAGTCAGAGTTTAATGAGCTTATCATATTTTGCTGTTGCAGTTGGACATCCTAGGACTAGGGATGTGAATCTGGAAACGAATATTAGAAGCTAAGGGTACTATCGTCAGTGAAGCAATTTATTGGATTAGAAGTAATAGACAAGGGATCATTAATACAAATGAGAGAGAGGGTCGGAGACAAAACGGAGCCCTGGGGCACACCAGCATTTATTTTGTGGGTTACATATTTTAGCAATATGCAGTGACGAGCAAAAGTGGTCAAATGTTCTGAATTATTTGAAAAATTGGCTAAAACTAAGAATTTGAAATGAAAATAAAACCTTTTAAATTTTTATTATTTTCATTGTTAGTTTAACATTTATTATTGATCATATTTTTTCAAAAAATTAAATATTTTACAAAACAAACAAATTTTAATTGATTTTTTTACTTGTCCAATTGTGCACGTTTTGAATCAATGTTTTATTTCTAGTACTTAGTCCATAAACCTTTATTTTTTATAACTTGTGATCAACGTCTTGGCATACTTTCCACCATATTATGGAGAATGTTTTCTGGAATACGACACCATTCCACCTTGGTTGCCATAGCTCCTGAGTATTTGATGGATGAGTTTCGTACTCCCCCAAACGTCGCTTCACAATTGACCACAAATTTTCAATTGGATTGAGGTCAGGGCTTTGTGCTGGCCATGTCATTGTCATAAACTGTTGATTTCTCAGCCATTCTGTGACAATCTTCGACGTGTGTTTGGGATCTCCATCCTGTTGAAAAGTTAGTTCACACTCGTTATAGCCCGTTGATGCAACAAAAGGCGACAAATTTGTTTTCAAAATATCCAAATATTTTTCTTTATTCATCATTCCATCAATTTTCACTAAAGGCCCTACATAGTTCCACGAGAAACAGCCCCACGCCATCACCGACCCTCCGCCATGTTTTACCGTCTTCTGAACCTGATGTTGTTGAAGAGGTTCTCCTGGACGTGACCAATAAAAAGCTCTGCCATCAGTTCCAATTCTATTTATCTTCGTCTCGTCGGACCCGATTACTTGTTTCCATTGGTCTATGGTCCATTCTCTGTGCCTTTTAGCAAAAGCTAAGCTTGCCTTAATATTCTTTGCTGATAGTAGAGACTTCTTCGGTTTTTCTTTAGCTGTTAAGCCAATTTTTTTGAGTGCGCGGCGTGCAGTCCATTCACTTACTGACTTCTCTATGTTTTTGGCTGCTTGCTTAGGTGTTTTTGATGCACAACTTCTCAATTTCCTTTCCATCCTCCTTGCATCCAAGTCAGTTAGCAGCCGTTTTCTTCCTTTTTTCATTGGTGGAACTTCGATATTTTTGCTTTTTCTTATATTAAGCACAGAGGTTTTTGTAATTTTTAAAATGTTTGCTACCTCGGGCGATGATTCACCAATTTTAAATAAGAAAATAGCGCGGCCCACGATATTTTTCATTTTGACACGTGATTCTCGATAATTCTCAATTTTTCAAACATGCGACCACTTTTGCTCGTCACTTACTTTCAAAAAGTAAGAAAAGAAAAATACGCTGTTCAGACTTTTATTTTTCGAGAAAATTTTATAACAAAAAAAAAAAAAATGTTATGAAAGGTCCCGTTTTGGAGCGATAAAAACATATTTTTCTTACATCATCTTTTGAAAAAAAATCGAGGATGTCCGTTTGTGAGAAAATTGAAACTTTTATATTTTTACTATAAAAAAAAAAAAAAAACACCCATGTGAATTCGCTCAAACCTCTTATTTTCAAGTTTGAAGTCAATCGGACCAGTGGTTAAGGCTGTAGACAGACAGGCAGACAGGCGGACGTAAACGTCAGACCCACTTTTTTCGATTTTTTTAATGAATTCAATACTTGCCATATTTTTGTATGTCGAAAGTAAAAAATACGCATTTATAATTTTTAAAATTAAAAACTGTCTCTCAAACGTCAAGGCTTTTGATTTAAATTTAAGTAAAGTATCTACATTAAAAGTTAAAACCTCTTTGACTTGAAAATTGACAGAATGTTTCACGATATACGTTCTTTACCTTAAAGTTTTTTTTCTCTTAAGACGCAAAACCAAGTTTTTGAGAAAAAGATTTTCAAAAACACGAATCCTGTTCATACTGCAGATTTCACGTTTTTGTTTGATACTATGCATTTCTGAAACTAACTTGGGGATACAAGACTGTCCCTTTTTTTCATAACTAATCGCTGTTCTTCGAAGCTTTCGTACCACCTACACCTACACACCCTTATTTTATGTTATTAATTTCCTCTTTATAAGATTCCTTAAACAAAATATTATTTTTAGTAACTCACCTTGCGTTGGTTGATTTCAGAAGTGAATGCTTTTGCTTTCATAAACCAACTAATACGAATATGACATGTACTTGCTGCTCGCTCATTAATTCAATCGTGCTTTTAGATCGCCTTAATTATGTAAGATCCATAGAACAGTAAGCTTTGCATGTCAGTTTCGACATGCTGGCTTTGCTCCATATTCAAGAACAAATTTATGTAGGCTAGGTTGTAGTTGTTTATTGTGTGTAGTACTGGAAAGAAGAAAAGCTTTTTTCTCATTTGTTTTTTTTTTTTCCACTGAATATATGTAAATAATTTCCCGCGTTAATAAAGAAACAAAATATTTACTGATACTTGAACTGATACATACAACTTGCAATGTAAGTTTCTGTTTACTAGCTATTTTTATTGATTGCTTGTAGTTAAATTGTTGATAAGACCTCATACTATGTCAATAGTGAGATAAAAATGTGATAATAAGTGTTTTATCAGACATCTAAGCAGTTTTAAGCTAAGTGAGTGATCAAACTATGAGATTGAATGTAAATTTTCTGTTCATATAAATGTTCCCCTGGTTTCTTTTTAACATTTTTGTAAACATTTAAGAGTGCAAAATACTTTGTTTGATTATTCATAAATGGGTCACACCAATATTTAAACTTTTATAAGTATGGACGAAGAACTAAGTATATTGTTATGTTTGCAGTTTTACGAACGCGCATCACTACTTTGTCTTCATATAAAAATAACTTGAGTATGATTGTAGAAATGATTGAAATACTCTTATAAATACTTAGACACTCCAAAGTTATGTGGCCCATTAGCTCAGTTGGTTAGAGCGTCGTGCTAATAACGCGAAGGTCGTGGGTTCGATCCCCCCATGGGCCAAGTATTTTTTTTATTCGATGAAAACACATGTGCAAGCTTTGAATGTAAACATTTTGTTAAAGAATTAAACAAGGTGTTTTCTTAAACGCATCCTAACATTAAATTCAAATAAAACAAAATGTGTAAGAAATTATAGTTGTTTATTCATCGTGGGTTCAAGTCCTACTCGTCCCCATACCTTGTATTTCATCTTTCACGGGCACTGCCTCATGCGAAGAGCTGACAAAACTTCCAAGATTATCATCTGTAATGAAAAAGTTCTTCTCAACTTTGACGTTCGGAGTTGGCGTTATATTTTAGGTCCCCTCAATTTTTCACACGCTCCTTTGTAAGAAAAAGAAAAAGTTATCTGCAAGAATATAACCGTTACCAATTTAATGTAAATCAGGAAGAGCAGAGGGTACCGACTAATGAACAGATAAATCAACACAATTCAACGGAAGGTGGAACAGTGTTGCCACAAGCTCAAATAAAAGGTCGCTAGTCTCACCTATAAAAGTCGCCAGACTGGCTAAAATTTCGGAAAAAAAATCGCTAGGAAAAATTGCAAAATAATAAATAAAAAAAAACTGTTCTTTGACATGTTTTATATTTTTTTTCTGAAAAACAGCAACAAAATAAATAGATTCCACTTCTATCTCCTTATCAGACATTAGAAATTATCAGGAATAAAAGAAAAAATAAATACATTTCCGCGGACATACTTAACAGTTAGTTTAAAAAACTAACTAAGAAAAATAATTAGTTGCGATATATAAATATCATACTTGTAAGTATGTTAATTCAAAAATTAACAAAATTCAATTTTCATCAATTAGATCGATGTGTTCACCTTCACTTTCCTATAAACAGCATTTAAAAAAAAAAAATATTTTGAGTTAACAAAATTTCGGGTAGTTCATAGGTGTTACAGTTTTTATTTAGTAATTTAAGCTGATTTCGGATGAAAATGATAGAATTTAGAGTTTGTGTTGACATTTAATTTCTGAGCTTACTTTTCACATGGAAGTGACATTATAGTTTTTAGAGTTCAAATAATTATTTGAATGAATTAACTCCCGCTGCATCCTTGTATCTGGATATTTCAACCCAAAATTTAGTGCTATATCGTGCACCCCTTCCCAATGACCAAAAATTTATATTGTTCCATTGTTTCAAAATTTTGTCGATGACTTCGTCATCAAAATCTAAACTCTTAACTAAAACCGTAATTACTGGCAATCCCTATCACAGAGCTTCACAATAGCTGAGCGAAGACGACTTCACTTTTTTTACGGATTGAAAGCCAAAACCAAACACAAGATTAAAAACTGATTACAAAGAAAATCGCGCATCTACTGTAGGTAAATAGAAAAATTGTTGAAATAAATAATTAGTAAAACATTAGATTTCAGTGCTAAGTTTTTTTTTTTTTTTTATTAAATCGGAGGATATTGAATACGATCTGCTGAGAACTTCGCTTTGACACATCCGAAATCTGCTCACTCGTAAAAAAAGAAAAACACCAAAGTGTCACACATCTCACTCGGTTAGGTCTTCTTTCAGAAAGAAGTTCTAAAACACTAGCGTCATCTAAATATCATTTCATAAAGTGACAAACTCGAATGCCATGGATGTAAAATCACAAGGGGAGTAATATTTGCCCACAATATGTTTTTTTGATGGCAACCGTGAGGTGGAATGCTTGAAAGGATTTTTGTTTCATTTTTCATCATCGCTTAATGTTTCAAAATGACTTTTTTTCACGATTGTGAAAGGTGGAGCTAGTAATAATTCTTCAATTACAAAATATGTTGTTTGGCCCATGGGGGGATCGAACCCACGACCTTCGCGTTATTAGCACGACGCTCTAACCAACTGAGCTAATGGGCCAGTTAATTGTCAAGCGGCATCTTAACATTTCGATCAATACGACAAAAAGCTTATAAAAGCTTTATTTAAATTTAAGTTGTTTGGTTACATTATGAGATTGCATTGGCGAAGATAATTCGTTTTTTATTGTCAAAAAAAAAGACTGCTGTCACTTTTATCAACATGGGATGTCATGTCATTTGTAATTTAAAAACGACCTTGAACAAAGAACGGTCCCTTTTAGAAAATTCTTGTCCTTGAACATTTTTTTCTTTTAAACAAAAAGTCCTCTTAAGCTTCCATAAATTAAATTGAAAAGAAAAAAATCCCACCGTCATGCTCGTGCTGCCTTAATCAAAAAAGAGAATAAAGAGCAAATTGAAATATAAAATCCTAATAAATTCGTCTTATTCTCGCGCTGGCATTGACAATGTTAATTAATTTCTTGGGTTGAATTCTACTGCACGAAACCAAAAGGAATATGGTTTTTAATTTTATATTCTAATTGCATTTAATTCTTATTTCTGACTGGATTATGGGTAAGGAGCAAAAGTAGATAATTTTACTTGTCCTTGAAAAGATGTTAATTTCTCACCATACAAGAGAGAACCCTTTTTTTCAAAATTTTAATGAAAAATTAAAGAGAGAAATTTCATTCAATAAACAATTAAACCAGACTCTTGTTTTGAATTGTTCCTGTGTTTGTCATTACCCAATTGAATATTCTTATTAATCCCAACAATTTTTATTTATTTTAAAAATTAAACTTTTCCACTGAAATTGTGAGACAAATAACTATTAATTTAACAGTTTTCTTAAGGTTCGAAAACGTACGATACCTCAAAAAAGAGGTAAGCTAATGACGAGTTTTTTATTTTCTGCATAGCCAAATTAAATAAAAGCGGAACTTTGTCATATTTGAATAAATAAAATTCATTTAATAATTTTTATTCAGAGTGCTATATTCACTGTGGCGTATACGTACTCATTTTGCTGTGGTTTTAACGAAATCGTCTTAGAGCGTCTATTATTTTGGCAACCAGTAGTTTTTAAACACTAATTAAAATTAAATAAGTTCTTTAACAAAAAAAACATTTATTTTCCAACGGAGACTTGACAACTTTGAATATAAATTGTGAACGTATCCTTTCACTAATCATCGAACTGTCATTGCAAACTTATTCAGTAAACTCAACATTTTCATCAAGTTATATTAGACCAAATTTTATACCGAAATTCGGAGTCGGTGACCGCAGCTTTCTAGCGTTAAATCCAAACGTCGCACAGTGGCCCGTTTAGGCGAGGAACGTGGCAATAATCATTTTTCGCATGATTTTATTTTGAAAAAGTAAAAATCACATTTTGTTTAGAATTGTTTAAAGTGTAAGAATCCAAAAACAAAAAAATATTAGATGAACGGTTTGGCTTGAGGAGCCGATCAAAGTCAGAAAATATTTAAAAAAAAAATAAACATATTTTTTTTTGTTTTTTGTTGCACTTCGAACTTGAATATTAGAAAAACGGTGCAAGTAAATCCATTTATTTTTTTTTTGTTGAAAAGTTTGACATTATTTTAATCAAATTTTGGAAACAAAAAAAAATGCATATCTTTTTTTTAATGAAGAAAAAAAAAAATACTTTTTGCACCTATTTTTGAATTTTAACTTGGCTCATATAAAAAACGTCAAAACCCGTCAAACCAAACTAAGTGAGGGATGAATGCCCACATATTCCTTAACCTGTCCTCAAAAACTCAGCTGCGTTAAGTTGCATAAAGCCGAGTTATGGCAATTTAATTGGTTCAAGTCAGTGATTATTCATTTTTTTTAGTTTTTTCCATATGAAAAGAATATAATTAATTTTTTTGTCGCAGCCTTTATTTTTGATTTGCATGACTTAATTTAGGTATTTAAATAAGTGCAATGAGTGGAATAGCTAAAAAAAATTTATGGTTTGGGGATTACCTATTTCTAAAAAAATAATGAAAAAAAACAATGATGACCCTCCGAGATCATCAAGTGGATCAAGAGGGAGACCAAAGATGCAATTTGAAAAATGTGCAGCGTATACGAAAAGGCAAAAGTTATTGCATGTCACAGAAGGGATAACAACCGAAAATCTTTCTCAAACTTTAGAATGGAGATACCGTCAGGAAAATGAAAATACGAAGAGTTTTGTTGTCAATTCGAGTACAAAGAATAAAAGAAAGTATTCCAAACCCTCTAAGTGATCCAGTAAAATTTACCAATGAAAATGCATTGGCATTATTTATTGATTTAGGTCTATTGAAAGAAAAATTATAAAATCCTGCGGACATCATTGCGAAAGCACAATGTAGATATTTTGCCTTCCTACAATAACATTACAATGGCAAAAAAGGAGGCAGTTTCCAAAACTTTGGAAATCACGGAAGTATCGGCAAAAGTTAAGCTTCAGGACATCATGGATCATACAGCAAAGAGGTTGTTACAAACCAAAACCGAGAATCAGCCTTGAATTACCAACTGATCTTACATTAAGGAACAAATGGGGTTGCGATGGATCATCTTACCAAAGTGCGTTCAAGCAAAAAAAAAAATAACTCAACAGGAAATGAATCGGACGAAAACATGTTTATGGCATCAGTTGTTCCACTCAGGTTGAATTGCCCAAATGATGATATTTGGAGAAACCCTAGCCCATCATCAGCTCATTTCTGTCGACCTATTCAATTTCAATATTCTAAGGAAACTGGCGATCATATAAATATGACAGTCAACGATATCCGGAATCAAATATTTAATATTCAACCAACAGCTTATAAAGTGAATGAAGAAGTTACATTAATAGTTAAACACGAGTTCTTTTTAACTATGATTGATGGGAAAGTTTTAAATGAACTAACGGAAAATAGATCAACACGGTCATGTCCTACTTGCAAAAAAAACTCAAAAGAAGCTTAATGCACAGGATAAAGGAGATATTACGGACGAACATAACTACGAGTATGGGATTTCTCCATTGCATGCTAGAATTAGGTGCTTGGAATTCATTTTGAAACTTAGCTATACGATTGCTAAGGAAGGATAGCTCTATTGGAATCAAAGAGTTAGAAAAAAAGAGGAAGCAGGATATTCAAAAGCGTTTCCATGAAGAACTTGGACTTGATGTGGATAAACCTAAGCCTGGGTTTGGAAAAATCAATGATGGCAATACTTCCAGGCGATTCTTTTTCTATTTTTCAAAAAATAATATATGTAAATTATTAAGAATAAAACAAGATAAAATCTAACGTTTATGCTTTATTTTTTTCCATATTCGTACTTTCAAAACACCTTTTTTCTAATTTGAGGGTTGTTTTTTTCATTGAAATATATAAATCAAGGTAATTTTCAGTTCAATTGAAACACCCTGTTTGATTTTGAATGTAAATATTGATGGTTTGTTTGGTTGCATATCAAAAATTATAAAACTTTAACTTAAAAATAAAAAAATTTGTTTTGCTTTTATGACTATTTAAGTGTTATTTTTTTCTTTTTCCTGCTATACCAAAACTAATTGTTCTCTAATCATTCACAAAAACAAATTTTTCGCCATTATGGATACATTTTTAACAATTTTTATGACATTGAAAAAACTTCCAACTTTGGGACTTAATTCTGAAACACCCTGTGAACACATTTTGTTAAAATTTTCACGAAACATAGCTTTGGAAATTCCCTGCTAAATAAAAAAAAATTGAAGCGATATCTTTTTTCGTTTAGGAGCTATGATTTTTGCAAGGTAAAAAGCGAAAACGGGCCACTGTGGGATATCAGGGAGACAATTTCCACTGCATTCTCGGGAAGGCCAGGCCATATTGTGGCGTATTTTGCGAAAGGACGTTTTACTGCCATACAAAATCAAACTGTTTCAAGAATTGAAACCAATATTCTATTTGAAGTGACATTAACGTTCTCCTGATTAAGCTCAGGAGAAGATGTGCCAGATTGATGAATTTCGACGTGACAAACCTCAATGGGTTCGTCAATAAGCAAAATATACGTAAATTTGTTGGGTGAAAACCCACATTTGCTTCACATGAATCAATACCTTGTTTCAGAAATCATTTTAGTACGCCTTTTGGTAAAATAAAAACACAAGTTCTCGATTCTATTTTGTTTTTATTTATTCAGTTGGTGTTACACGTGGCTTGGCCAGCTTCGTTACTTTTAATACCTCCAAGAATCTATATCTATATCTTTATCTATACTAATATATAAAGCTGATGAATTTGTTCGTTTGAACGCGGTAATCTCTGGAACTACTGGTTTGAATGGTATAATTCTTTTGTGTTAGATAGTCCATTAATTGAGGAAGGCTTTCAATTTTGATTTAGAGAGAGTCCACTGTTAAAAAAAAAACTTCGCAACAAAGTTCCTATGCGGGCTTAATGCATAAGTCGAAGACGCACCTCTGAGGTAGAGGCGGACGAAGTCGCAGGCAACTGCTAGTATTACGTATGTACAAAGTTTTATGATAATCGGTTTAGTTTTTTTTGTAGGTTGGTGCAACAAACAAACTTACAATCACATTTATTGACATTATTGATCGTAAAACAAACAAAGTTCGATAACTTTTATTTTTAGTGTATTTGATGCATTAAATTATAATTATTGTTGTGAATTAGACACATATTATTTAAGGAACAATTCCTTTAGTAGTTGGTACAAGATATAAACCGTGTTTTATTGGGAACTTAGCTTAGCTCAGTAATACGAATTACATGTCAAACAACAACAACCGAAAACTTAGTAAAAATAAGTTAGGAATTTTTTGTTGAGTTTCTGGTTTGGTTTTGGCATTTGATATTATCAAATGTTAAAACCTTTTGTAAGAAAAGAAAACAGTTTTTCACCACAGAAACTCATGTAAAAAAAATGGAAATCAGATACGCCTCAAGATGGCGTTTGAAAGGTTTTGATATTTGATATTCTGGTGAACAAAACTCAGTTTAAAACTGACTATAGCGTTTTATTGGAATTCCTATTCCTGAGCTAAACTTAGTTCCCAATAAAACACAGCTATAGTGATTAATATAATGAGGAACATGATTATTTCGATTAGTATGTCTTGGATTACGGAATTAACGCGATTAAGGATATTTAACGCATCAATATCGCCATTTATAACTTTGACAAGAATTATAAAACAAACATATAGGTTTCTAGAATGGTAGGGAGGCAGATTTATTGGATCTTGCCAACCTAATCCTCTAACAGCAGCTCGCAGAAACCTTTTTTGAATTTGGTCAATTCTAACTAAAATGACAATTACATATTTTGGGGAGACAAAACTAGCAAGCATACTCAATATCCAAATACTTGATAACTAAGGATAAAAAATTGGCGGGATTCTCTCTTTATCTAACCTAGAAATGAATTTGCTTTAGAGCCAATATTGTTGATTAATGTTTAAAATCAAGTTTCTTATCAAGTAGCACTCCAAGTACAGTCACTTCAACATTTATTGACAAAAATGAACTAAGAAAACTGTAATCATATGTAAAAGCAGACAACTTACGGGTAAAGCTTATAGCTTAACATTTTTCAACATTCAACAATAAACAATTTTTATTACACCAAAAAAAGAAAGCGTGAAGCTCATTTTGAAGCTTTTCACATTCATACCTTAAACATATACAGCCTTATTTATAAACCGAACATAGACTTATTATAAGACTTATAATGCCTGTACAAGGAAAATCCTTATTTATAAAGTTTTCGCTACACTACATTGAATAAGCTATACAAACGTTTAGGGTTGTATAAAGCTTATTATAAGGTACTATACTACGTATGTGTCAAACATCATACGTCAATAAAACAAAAATTATTAATTATCATCATAATCTGTCAAGAAATTTGATTTTTATTTGAGTTTTGTCAGCAACTAATGTGTTTTGAATGGCATGAATTCGCTTTCCTGGAGGCCTAAACTTTATAAAAAACTGTTTGACCCCATGACTATTCGTGAAAAAGAATTTTGAAATAAAAATGGATTTTCTAAGAAAAATATGAAACAAATTTTATTCAAACACATCAAATGTTGACAGGAAATAATATATTTTTTTAATTCAAATGTCTGTCGAATGTAGTAGATCATCGTTTTGGTACTTTTATTTGACAGAGATCTAACATAACTATGCTATATTGAACAAGTTTTTATAAATAAGAATTTATTCGACGTAACATAAGAGCTTATTCATAGCATAGCTAATGTAATGTATAGAGGTGTATAAGGAGAATCTAATAAATACGGCTGATAGAATATTGAAATACAGAAGAGAAGTCGTTAATAAGAAATTAATGTGAATAGAAGAGGGCCCAGGTGGCTGCTTTGAGGAACTCCAGAATAAAAAAATAAATATTGACCAATTTCCCGAAGCCTCTGTTAAACTGTAAAATGAGATTTTTTGGTTTCATCAAGCATTAAAAAAAAAAAAACTTTTAAACACGTTTTAAAACTAAATGCTTAATCCCAATTTATTCAGTTTTTGTAGTCAGACTGTGAGAAATCTTGTCGAAAGCTTCAATATTTCCAAATTCAAACAAAGCATTTTGAAAGATCATTTAAAATCATAGCCCCTAGTTCTCTTTTTGATCCCATTTCAATTGTTCCTGGCCTCCTAACATTTTAATTAAGGAATTTACTGCTCCTTTGATAAAATTACGTCCCTCATCTTCAAGCCTTAATTCAAAAAACTGCAGAGACTCTCCCTCTACTATCAAAATGTAAGAGGACTTCGTAGTAAAACTACTTCCCTTGTTGTTTTCCCATTTATTGTTAATATTGAACTCATCTGGAATAAGATAACCTTATGGCAAAAATAAATATTGTAATAAAAGAAAAATGTCTTGTTTTAATTGATCAAAACGGCACCACGATCACTAAGAATGCGCTGACGTTACTTAAAGGGTCCAGATGTGACTATATTTGTATTAAATGTATATATTCCTCCTAAAAGTCCAATGTCTGTGTTCACTGGATTGTCCCTAATATTAGACTTTGTTTGTTAGAAAAGTTTTTAGAAATACATTAATTCGAAGAAGAAATGTGATGTCTATCCAATGAACTTAACTAGCAATGATGTAGCCCTCAACTTAACATCTGAAATTTGTAAAGAATTTGCAAATAATGTCAGCAAATCTTTTATCGATTACCCCGCCGCGCCGCCGCCGTTGTAGATAAAGATTTTTTTCAGTATTTACGTGGCTGTCCACACGTACTGTTAAACAACATCTTTTCCATCAATTTGGAAAAACGCTTATATTATACCAGTTTATAAGAAGGTAGATTAAGCCAACATCAACAATTATAGACCAATATCTAAGCTCTCCTGTATTCCTTAGGTGTTCGAACAAGTTATTTGTGATAGTTTGGCTTTTCATTGCAGGAACGTCATCTGTTACCAACAGTATGGTTTCATGCAGAAACGTTCTACTGTCACAAATCTTCTTGTTTTTATAAATCAATGCGTTAGCACTTTGGAATGTGGTCAGGAAATCGATTGCGTCTATATAGATTTCGAAAGCCTTCAACCAACTCTCTCACGCCATCATAAAATTTAAACTCAATGCGTATGGCTTCCCCCCATTTTTCATAACTTGGATATCCTCTTATCTCGAGAATAGGTCTTACCAAGTAAAATTCAGGCATTTTATCTCTAAGTCATCTAATTCGGGAGTTCCTCAGGGTAGCCATCTTGGACCTCTACTTTTTAATTTAGCTGAAAACGATGCCACGTTATGTGAACGTAATATCAAAATTTTCATCTTCGCAGAAGCTATGAAGATTTACAAAAACATAAGTTCTAGTAATGACCACATTCTTCTACAAAATGACATTAATAGTTTTGCATTGTGTTTTGGTTTGTGTGAGAAAAATAGTTTAAAGCAAAATCCAATAAAATGTCACAGCACATTCTAACCCGTGTAACTTCCGTAAGAGATCTTCGGTTTTTTTTTTAACCCCTAAATTAGATTTTTCTGTGCACATTAACAACATCGTGAATAAAGCAAACTCAATGCTTGGATTTATAAAGTGTTGGTCAAAGGATCCAAATATAGCCCGCGCTCTATATCATTGCTATGTTCGTCCTCACTTAGAATACGCTTCCCAAGTTTGGTCACCTCATTAATATATTCATATTGAGAGGCTAGAATCTGTTCAACGAAATTTTACTCGTTTTGCCTTGAAAGGTATTCTATGGAGTGATCCTTTGCATGTCCCTTCTTATGAAAACCGTTTACTAACTCTCCAAATGGAAACCTTGTTAAGCAGACGAAACAACAACGACATAGTATTCTTCCATCAAGTTATTACTGGTGTTACAGATGCACCGAAACTACTTGGCGCTATATCTTTCAACCATCGGGGTGGCGGTTATAATTTTCGTAGGAAGGACTTGGTTCAAGAACCAAAACATCGTACCAAGGTTTCTATGAGCCCTTGACACGTATGATTAGGCTTTCAAATTGCAATCCAGACTTATTTGATTTAAATATAAGCAAGAAAAAATTAAAGTCCTTGCTCAAGAACAATGTTCTACACTTTTAAATGTTTTTCTGTTTACTATGTTGGCAAACCGTTGGTCGTAAGACTGTGCTTGCTATAAGCTATCTTCGACCAACTCTGATAGTTAAAAAAAAAATTCAATTAATCGTAACTATTTGACACATTACCAATGCGTTTTAGAACGACTTATCATAATTTTCGTTAAGAATCGTAACTATTTGTGTTTCAGATCGACAAATAGTTGACGGTAGTAGCAAAACTCTGTTAAGATCATCCTCGTAGAGAGATGGACATTTGTATCTGCCACTTTATCAACATTAATAAATTCTGACCTTTATCCCCTGACAAAATAAAAATACTTATTCTTCATCTTTATAGTGTGTTCCTTTTTTCTTACTTTCTATCAAAAAAAGCTGTCAATTCTGCTTGTCAATAAGTTCAAAGTTTGCGAACTGCATTTTGATTTGAACCTCCATTTTCGTATAAGCTTCAAGAATTTCAACGCGCTCCTCAATTATGAACATCTCCATGGTTAAATTTGTCACGGATTGAAACAAAGAAATGTAAAAAAAAAATCTACCAATTATTATGTTTGGATAATTACCTTTTACAACGTAATGGTAAAGTGCATTTTTTTAAATTAAGGGAAAAATCTAATTAATAAAGTGATAGAGTATCATTTTAGAAATATCAGTCTTATGCTAAATTAATTTTATCATTCAGAAATCTTAACTTAAAAAATCTTAAATCCCATTTGTTTTTTTTTTTTATTTCCAGCCCACATAAACACCCCCTGGTAACAATTAAAACACACAACAAATGGCTGCATCACTTCTCATAGCCTGTGGCCTCAACGAAGCCAAACTGCCACCCTATATACACATAAGTGAAGAATCCAATATGGACGGTGGATTCCTCATCAGTTCCATACTCGGCCAACGTCTGCGAACACCCCAAGTAACCACAATGCTAGTCGGTCTCCAACACAGCTATCAGCATTATCTCAATGCTGGCATGCGACTTGGCTACAACCTAGCCCTTTTCAGGAATAAAAAGTTTTTCATTATCGATGCCCTAAAATCCATCCAAGTTAAACAATGTAAATCCATGTGGCTTACCGAAGGTGATTCAATGGCCAACAAATTACTCGAGTTTCTAAGCGAAAAACTAACTGCTAGCAAACCAAACGATTCGTCGGCCGGCACTTGCCCCACATTTGTCATTGACAATCTATCGATTCTCTTGAATTTCGGTTTCACTCCAGAAGGCGTTCTACGACTGTGCCAGGATTTACACGCCATGACGGTAGACTATCCTGGTCTTACGATAGTCACAAAACTAAGTATCAGTGATGTGCATCCAGTGTTGGACAATAACATTGCCAAACTTGCAGATGTCCATTTGCGAGTCAAGCAACTGAAGAGTGGAGCATTCCGTGAAGTCGATGGGAAGTTGTCAGTGGTGCGGGAGACCACAGATGGGTGCTATGGACTGATGGAGCAGCACAAAGAAATTTTGTACAAAGTCAACGAGAGAAATGTGAAGATTTTTAATCCTGGCGAAGTGGGTGTTAAAGTTTAAAGCAAATGGAGATGATAATAAATTTATATTTTGCCATAAGATGTTGGATTTATTATTTTATTTTTTTCGGTAGGTATGCCTCTGTGTTAAGGTCTGGAAAGTATATTCTCATCTCAAAGAGAATGAACGAGTGTCATGTTCATGCTCCTACGCTGGTGTGTTGGTCGGCAGATTAAAATCGTAAATTTGTTTGGTTTTTTTCTTTGTGGGCAGTAATTTTTTTTGCATACACCAAGGATAAAGGATATTTATAGCTGGCTATTACTATTATAGCCTTTGGATATCGTTCTCTATTAGCCCTTAGGTTTTGCATAGTTTGAACGTGAATAATGAATTTATTTGATTAAAAAAATGTTTAGTTGAGGAAGAGGACTAGATGGAGGTTTATTACAGATTTGGGTGTAATATCTGCTCGATTGTAGGTTTTGTGTGGTGTGGTTGATTAGATTTTTGGGAATGCTTTATGTGGTCTACTTAATTGTAATAAACATTTATTTTGAATGCAATGAATATGAGACCGACCATAACATTTAAGTACATTTTTTAAGGACTAAATGTTTGTGTGAGCTATTCATCTTCATTGAAGCAGGTTTAAAATGATGCTATTACGCGTTTTTGAAGCTTCAGTTTTCATTATTTAGTCAGCATTTTAATTCAAGTTTTCAAGTTTGTAAGCCTTATAAATGCTTTAGCTTTTCAACACAAGAACTTTGTAGCCTCTACCTCTTCGGAAATCTCGTAACCAATCATTTTATTTTAATGATAATTATTGTTCGAGAATAGATACAGTAAGAGGACACAAACGTCCCCAGCAACGTCTGTCGATCAACTCGTACTGCATTACTCCCCGTGGTGAACATAGGGTGCCTTGCGTTGTACCCCAACTGAAGGTTAGGTTTTCTTGTCTGCAAAGAGTGAAATTGAGGAAATATGCGTTTAATAACAGCAGCATGCCTCGGCCACCCAAAGAAATAATAGTTCCGAAATACCAACGAGTCTTGGATATGCGGTTTCAATGGTGGCGACCAACAAAAATCATATAAGGACAAATAATTTCGCTTCTGCAGGTTCTTTATAGAACGCGTGCAGCCGAACAATACACAAAGGCGAAGATAACCGCCAAACAAGAAATGCGATGCGATGGTCAAGGCTTAATTTCCCAACATAAGGTTCATTTGCGCAGACCTTGGAAACCGATAGTCACCAAAAACAGATTAAACAGATTCCTCGACATTCGAAAAGACTTAGGGGAACTGTAATTCCTCTGATTTTAAACTGTAGGGGAGACTGGGGATAGTGGACTCAAAATATGATTATCTTTTCTTGTTTTAAATTACTATAAAAGATATCAACATGAATTAAATGCTTTATAGCTAACCATTTTTTGTGCTTTATAAATAAAATATGTCTTCTTAAATTACAAAGTAAATAATCAAGAGAGGTGGGCAATATTGATAGAAGGATGCTTTAACTTCTTCTGCTTATATTTTTGCATCGCTTTGTAGGGAACCCATACCTAGTCATGA
Organism: Sphaerophoria rueppellii; assembly: GCA_920937365.1. NCBI lineage: Eukaryota > Metazoa > Arthropoda > Insecta > Diptera > Syrphidae > Sphaerophoria > Sphaerophoria rueppellii. Next base: position 57,260,370 of record CAKKXW010000003.1, read on the forward strand.
GCAACACTTCGTTTGTTTTTCAAGATTTAATTTGCGCACAAGCTCCAAATTTCTTTTTTCAGTCGCCTCCTTGTTGTTTTTCTACAAAAAAAAAAAGAATGAGTCCATGATGAGTGTTTTTTCGCAATAACTCCCGAAACGGCTTCAGACTTTATCGAGAGACATACCTGTGTAACTCACCAGACTGCTGTAATAACAAGAATAAATTGTTTTGTTTTGAAGTTATTGGTCATTAGTCTTCCTGCATCTGAGGCCAATTATCCCCGGTGTCCCTTAATGGTTGGCGAAATGGGACGACACATTCTGCATGACTACCTCTTATAACTGAGGCCAAGGCAGCCGTTTAGCAGAGGTGGGACACAATTAAAAAACTGGACTTACAAGGATTAACGCATCTTGTTAAAACGGTTTGGCAATACACTTTGAAAATTGGTTCTTGTTCAATAAAAAAAAAAATCCTATCTCACAGTTTCGGAATACCCAGTACGCAAACCTTTTCTTGAAAAAGTGCCAATTGTGTACCTATGGAACAAACCGATTTTCAGGCGACAAACAGTACAAAAGTACTGCAGACAAGATTTGAAGGCGATGCGATGTTCAGAAGATCAGGAGACTAATTCGCTCTGCTTCTTAGAGCACCTCATACATTTTGAAAATGATATTTTTTTTCTATAGATACACGAGAAACACAAAAATGTATGGAAAAACTGTGAAAAGAAAAACGATTAATCTTCTATTAACAACAAAACTCTAATGGAAATGGCAAAAAACACCAATACTAAAATTTTGTTTTGATTGAGGTTGGTATTGGTGGATATGGAACAAAGTCGATGTGCATTTTCAGGATTGGAAAGATGACAAATTTAGAAAGAGCATAAAAAATTTTCAGATTACCTATTCCTAACTGCTTTAGACTCGGGTCCAGATAATGATTCTACGGCAGATCAAACACAATTTTTGAGAACAATGTCCTGCTTATAATGTTCATGATTAAGCAAAAAATATCTACAAGTGAAAAAAAATCTTACAAAGGGGACACCCGGGTTTGAACCGGGGACCTCTCGATCTGCAGTCGAATGCTCTACCACTGAGCTATATCCCCATATAAAAATTGAAGGAAAAGTTTGATACATATATATTTCATAGGCTAAGCATTCGTTTCATGTGGGCACTACAACGACGACGTCACTACCTATAGACCTTCAATATTTCAAATTGTTCAATTTTATTATCTGTCCATGGATATTATTGAAAGGTTGTGCAATAAATAGAAGACAAAATAAAATTCCCTGTGCAATGAAAAATTTTGTATCGTCTCAAGGTCAGTTACAGTTACACGAGATTTGTTGGTTAAATTTTGAAGTGTCGAACATTGCTGTCAAAATGGCAAACTAACACTGAGGGACAAAACGCGACTTAGATTTAAATACGAGCGTACTACATATTAGGTTGCATGCGTTCTTACAAAATATATTTGAATTTAAGTAAAAACTATTAAATTTAAATTGGGAAAGCTTTAAAAAACCAGGTTAATATCGTAGTGTTTTTCAATTAAGAAGGCTCATCATTGATTTAAATACAACCTTCTATACGTTTAAGTCCTTATAATGAAATGTATTAAATTCAAACAGAAAACACCAACGATAAGCTCGCATACTTAAATCAAAGTATAGAAACGTATTACCAAAGATTAAATAAGTAACAAGATGGGAAACTGACTTACGTTTCACTCCCTAGATCCCGCAATTTTCATTTTCTTTCATTTTATTTTCTTTCCTTGTACATGAATAATATAAAAACAAAAACAATATGATAGGACCATATTTACTGTGTAAAAACACGCATACTTTCACAAAAACTATGGTCCAAACTGTGATAGTATTGGTAAAACCACGCATACTTTCACAGTAACTATGGTCCGAAGCTTGTAGGCAACTGTCATTTTGACAGCCTTGTTTCCCATCTTGTTACTTATTTAATCTTTGCGTATTACATTTAAGGCATGAATAGCAATATTTAATATTTTTAGTAAAAATGTTTGGTCCTTAAATCAAACGGAAAACATACTTGATAGAACTAATCATTTATCAATATTTCAAGTTTTTTTCTTTTAAAAAATTGGAAACATCCTAGCGCAAAACTGAAACATATTGTTAAAATGTGATTTAAATGTTGGCTTATTTTCAAATTATTCGATGTTGATTCATACATTTCTTAAGAATTAAGTGACATTTAAATGATTCATAAAAGAAAACAGAATGCTATGCATTAAGATTAGAGGGAAAATAACTTGAATTAAACAAGCTATTGCTTCAGTTGTTTAAAACTTGCTCCATTTTGCCTTCACATTTTCATTGCTTAAACATATTCAGATTAAAAGGAAAACGCAATCAAAATAAACACGAAAGCGCTGCATTCTTATTTTTGTTTTTAAAATATATCTACATATCTTAATCAAAGTACAAACATGCTTAACAAATAGGAACGTAATATACGTATGTATACCTAATTGGAAGTTGTTAGTTGTTCGCAGTATACCAAACCAAGTACAGTTGGAGACGTTTGGATTTCATTTGCGTTCACATTTTCGTTGCTTAAACACATTCAGCTTAAAAGGAAAACGCAAAATAAAAAAGAATGCACAGCAATAGCATTTTCGTTTTGAAAATATATTTAAATCAAAGTTAAAATATATTTAAAACAAAAACCAACGTAATAAGGAAATTGTTTGAAGTATACCAAACCAAGCACACAAGTCCCGTGTTAGACAGGGATGAAAAGCCGATACAATGGAGTTTATTAGAGTACAAAAGTACAATTTGCCTTAACTTGATAGGTACAGTTTTCAATATTTGGATTGAAATAAAATTTAAATTAAAATAAGCGCAGTGAGTGATCGCCATAGGAAATTACGCCAGATTTTTTTTTTTGGAAAAAACGCGAGAATATTTCTTTTGGTTAAAATTGGAAAAAGCACCAGAAAATAATCTGGAAAAAACAGCAGAAACATTGGAAATTGTGCCAGACAGCTATGGATACGCGACGCAACCCACCGCAAACCGCCACACCCCGCTGCGCTACGGCGCTCCCCGCACCGCGCGAACCCACTACCCGGCGCGCCGCCGCCGATGGCAGGCGAACTCGCGACGCGATGCAACGCCCGGCCCCGGCACAAGTGCGCCCCGCGACGCCCCCCCCGGCCGTTAATTTGTTGACCCCCTCCCCTCCCCTAGTAAGTAGGTACACAATCGCTAGATCACAGCTAGTTGTAGTTTTACTTACTTTTATTCATTTTTTTTGTTATGTAAATACCGTTTTCTGGCTCTTTTTCCAAAAAAAAAGGCAAAAACCCCAGATACTTTCTGGCTTTTTTTCCAAAATTTTTTTTTCTGCCTTTTTTTCCATTTTATAAAATGGAAAAAGCACAAGAATTTTTTTTGGAAAAAATGCTAGAAAATCGGAAATATTCCCAGAAAAATTTTGCAATTTTTTGTTTTAGCAATTTGGCATCACAAGTTGATGATATGTAAACGAGTGGAGAAAGAAGAGCAACGTCAGCGGGAATTTTTTCTCCAGAGAAGAGAACAGACAAATCTCTTGCTCAAAGAAGAAAGCCAAGAGAATGAAGAAAAGAGATCTGGATAGAGAAAGAGATACCAAGGCATGGAACATTCAAAAGTAGCCAATGGTTTCCTTTGATTTGAAATATAACAACAGCAAAATCATAGCTTGCTTGGGTAATTATTAAATGAAATGAATTTTGAATGAATTTCGGAATGAATTTTTGAAAATTCATTGAAAAAGGTATATGGTAGCATTGTTTTTATATCCGCTTATTTCATAAGCGTGGATCATTATCGCCGCTAACTAAGCGGATATAGAAATTTATTGTTGTTGCATTTGCATGCAAATATTTTCTTAAGCGTATATACGCGTGCAAAAAAACACGCCTATTGTCATTTAAATGGATATGCGAATAAACAGAATAGTCGGTTCTTGACAATGGGAAACCCTCAAATTATTCAACAGTCACCTTTGCAACCATTCAAAGTTACAGTCTGGTGCGCAATTTGGTCAGGAGGAACTATTGGACCTTACTTTTTTGAAAATGAAAACGGCGTAACGGTATATGTGAATGGGGAACGATATCAGTAAATGATTGAAAACTTTTTAACGCCACAACTGCATGCTTTGGGCTTGATTATAACATGTGGTATCTATGAGACGGTGCCACATTGAATAAAGCCAGGATTACAATGGAATTATTGCGCGACCTCTTTCCACAACAAGTTACTTCAAGAAATGGTGATGTTGATAAGCCTCAACGATCGCCTGATTTGAGTGCTCCGGACTTTTTCTTGTGGGGATATCTGAAAAGCTAGGTTTATGCAAGCAAACCAGAAACGCTTGAGGAACTTCGTGATTAAATTAATTAAATAACTCGTGAAATGTGCTCAAAAGTGCCTCGTATTTGTGACCCAGTTCTAGCTGAGATACCGAGAACCCGAAGGCAAATTTTAAATGCGAATCTTCTAAGGCTGCCAGTTGATTGATATTATTATTCACAACAGTAAAAAAGTCATCAACAATAATTCATAGCTGAATGTTTTATTTAAGACTTAGATACTTTCAAGACTTTCTCATACTTCAAGCTATAAGTACTTTCCAAAAATATCGTTATTTCTCGTCCACACTTCAAACGTCATTCAAAATTAATGCGAAATAAAGTGAAAAGGTACCTAGGTTAATTTTTATACTCACATCTTAAAACGTAAGTATCTATTATTGTAGATAAATCACATTAATTAACTTTTTCAAATTAGACCAAAACTGCCCAAGGCTGGCCCACAAAACAACGGTTACACATTAATTTGATCAAGCTTACACCAATTAACTTGCACTAAACCGACAAAAGGAGCATTTTTGGTCATATATTAGAGACGCATAATAAAGAAGCAACAAGAAAAGTCAAACATCATTAAAATAAATGTCTTAATCTCAATATAAATTGAGCTCCTTATGACCTTAATAAACATAAACTAACTACCGACTATACGTTTATAAATACGACCAAGAATATCCATGTATACCTGATGCTGTTCAATTTCAAGTACATATGTATATTTGTATAACCTTCATAGGCACTGAGATTTTTTCTTTTGTGTTATTTTGCTGTTTGTCTATTCGAATACATCTTTACATACAGATATATATTTTGATGAGACTCAATTTATAAACCAAAATCCCTGAAGGACATGGTAAAGTGGTGTCGGTTTTGTGTTGGTAATAAAGTTTTAAGTGGTAATAAAGTTTAAACGTTAAAGAAAGCCCATTTTATGATGTCGCCATTATATTTGCTGGTAGCTGATGGGTTATACGTTCGTCGTCGGTCGTCTCAGTCATTTACTTTATAAATAAACGTGTGCCATGTGGATTTAAATGGATCCCACAGGTAGACCAATTTTATTCAATTGAAGTATCTTTTAGTCTGCACTTAGTAGATGCTTTTATGACCTTTTTTGTATTTGAAGATTGTTTTTGAGACAAGTTATTATATTCAAGTTCTTACCCCTTTAAGGTCAGTGGGTGTCTGCATTTCGTCGGTAGAGAAATCATTGGACTAGAACAAAAAAGGGTTTTTCATAATGCCAAAAGCCCCGTTATCTTTATGGAAATCGAAAAGAGTTCAAGATCTCAGTTGACCGTCGAACACTATAAAAGGATACAATTTTCAATTATAATACGTTATTTTTGATTCTCTTGGTCGAGAATGCAGGCTGTGATGAAATTTAATAGGGAAATTAAGACAATATTGAGTGCGCAATGAAAACGGCTTTACTATTATTTACTCTCTAAAAAAGATCCCACCTAAAGCATTCTGTAAAAAACTAGCCCAGTCTGGATGGAGATGCTTGTTTATCTCTAAAAAGTAATGAAATCTAGAAAAATTCGTGTGACTTATTCATGTGCAGGGTTTTTGGCGCCTGTTCGATCTGAATACATGAAGACTGTACATCTTTTGGGTTTCATCCAACAATGTCAATGTATGCGTATGCCAATAATTGGATGTACTTTGTGACGATTGATAGATGTTCCAGAGTCATGGATTGCTTTCTTAAACTCCAGGTTGAAGTGGAGGCAAGCTAATCGATCCCCTTGTCGGAGTCTTGAACATTTTGAAGGGTTAGTATAGCAATCCGAATACTTAAACAAACTCCTCTACTACCTCGACGTTGTGTGCGTCTATTGTGACGGTATGTTCGAGCCTTCGGTGTTGGGTGTCCTTTTTCGAAGACAGCATATACTTCGTTTTTCCCTCATTTACCGCTAAACCAATTTTTGCCGCTTCTGTATCAATTCTGACAAAGGCGCCATTGACAACACGCTGTGTTCTTCCCATTATATCAATATCATCGGCGTACGCGAGAAGTTGAACAGATTTTTGGACAATAGTGCCTCTGGTGTTGACGTTGGAGTTCTGAACTATCTTCTCAAGAACGATGTTAAGGAAATCGCACGACAGTGCATCGCCTTGTCTGAATCCTTTTTGACGTCGAAAGATTCCGTAAACTCGTTGCCAACCTTGATGGAACAGCGCCAGCGTGAGTTCTCCATCGTCATTTTGCACAAGCGAACGAGCTTGGCAGGGATGCCAAAACTAGACCCTCATACAATTCGTCTCTGTAGATGCTGTCATACGCGGCCTTAAAATCGATGAAAAGGTGGTGGGTATCGATTTGGAGTTCATAGGTCTTTTCCAGGATCTGCCAGGAAGCCACATTGATAAGGACCAATCAGATTGTTGACGAAAGGGTTCAGACGTTCACTTCACATATCACAGCAGAGAGGATCTTGTAAGCGATGTTAAGTAGACTGATTCCTCTGTAGTTGGCGCAGTTTTGAGGATCTCCCTTTTTCAGGATCGGGCAAACAATGCTGAAGTTCCATTCATCGGGCATGCATTCTTCTGACCACATCTTACAGTTGATTTGGTGCATGCTCCTATCCAGCTCGTTCTTTATTTCTTATCTCAATTGAGATTGAAAAACGATTTTTATTCACTTTTGAAAAGTTAAATATTTTCAACGATTGACTAAACGGTGCTTAGGGACTACTTTGAACAAGAAAAGCAAATATTCCTTTTAGTTTTGTAGCTTGAAAAACAGTTAAATTAATCAAATTGTAGACATCGTTGCGTGCCACTTTGTTGTTTAAATATTATGTACCTTGAATAGCCATTAAGTTTGCTCCAAACCTCGTATTAAAATAACTTGATTATCTGTAAATAACACCTTAAGTTCAACAGTTTGTGGACAGTTTTAAGATCTTCGGAACAAAGCAAAGGACAAACCTGAGAGTCTGACAGGCAAAGCAATGAACATAAAAAGTTAATAAGATTCCCTCCAGATGGACATTTTTGATTATATGTGTCTGGCTTCATCTGATGTGTTGTCTGTTCTTGTCACAATCTCATACAAGATACAAAGGAACTAAAACGTTCTACATATTTTCAAAAGAATTCAAAGTAATTTTCTTTCTTCAAAACGTTTTTCGTTGCTATAATTTGGGTTAAAAATTGTTTTCAAACATGCATGATTCGAGGACATTACACCTGCTTTTTTCGTTTGCTTATCCTTGCATGCAAATATTCAATTTTCAGTCATAAGATTCTTTTTGTCTGAGAAAATTATTCGCAGAAAGATTGCAATTACTCTAACATTATATTTAAAGCCATTAAGGCCCAGTTGCTCATACGGAACATAAATATAATAATGGGGATTTTATTTAGAACTTAAGAATTCCGTAACGACGAATACAAAAATTTAAACTTTATTTAGAACTCGAACTTATTACTCGAATGAACAAACGGCTATAAAATTATTTCTGTTTCAGAAAAGGAGAATAAAGCCAGCCCACAAAATTTCCCACGCTCATTTTCTTAGTGCCTTTTTGACCTATTAAAATCTTAACTTCCTTCCTATTGCCTTAAAAAATTCGTTGAGACCAATTTAAGCATGAAATTCATCTAATCGCTATGGATTTCCACATTTTCTAGACCGAGATAATTTGAAAAAGTTCAAGTTTATGGTGTAAGGTTTTACAATAGGTTTAAGCACAAGGATATTAATAAATATAAGGATTATTTATCTGTCTGGTGAACTAGTTCGAACTCAGTTCCTTTCAATAATTTTTTTAACAGTGTGTATCGATGATATTTTGTCGATTTTCCTTAAATTGAGTGGGATATGAAATCGCCACGTTTTAAATCAATTTGCCTTTCTGCTTCAACCATATAAGATTGAATTCCAAAAGGCAATAAATAGATAATTCTTTTTTATCGATAAAAGTTTCTCTTAACGATTGTCAGCGGGGCTATTTGGAAACTTTTTAATGAAAAGACGCAACTTGACATAGACACAGTCGGCATAACGACTGTGGAATTGGGAACTAGACAAGAGTGCAAGAATGAAGAAGGATGGACGTATAAATACACCTCTTTAACTCTTGAGCATCAAAATCCAACCATCAAGTCATCAAGTTAGAATGATGTTGCAATCATAAAATGATGGAATGAATTGCATTCAATATCTTTGGATTCAAGACTGCTAAATTTTTGCCCATAAATTCAATGCACGTAACATTTTTGAACGAAATGTTATCAAGTTTTTTATTTCCTTTATTCGTCGTTTTGAAGGATACACAGAAAATAATTTGTCATCATGTTTTGATTTAAACTTAGCTGCTGCAGCGTATAGCCAATGCCTTCGTAGAGCTTTTCAAGTACCTATTTATAATAAAGTCAGTCATCAGAGTCACTCAAAAAATGCTTGAGTGGTTTGAATTCTTTTCGTATATTGATCATGAATTAGTATGTTTCATGAATCTATTGAGTTTGCTTATAGGGTAAGATTTCAACATCGCCTACTTATAAAATAAATGTGAATCTAAGTTTGTAAAGCCATCACGCAAAAACTACTAATCCGATCATTACGAAACTTTATATACGGTTCCCGTTGGATGGATTTGTTTTAATTTTGAATAGAGCATTTTTTGAATAGGTAGGTTAGGTACCTTACCTATCAGTAGTTTAGGGATCAGAAAATGACATAGGCTACCTTTTATTCCTGTTTTCCCAAGTAACACCGCGGGCTCAGCTAGGGTAGAATTTTATGACAATGGTTAGTATTGTATTCGTAAAAAAACACTTGATATGATAACACAATGATTAAGCAGTCGAAAAGAGTGTCTGTCTGTAAACGAACTTGCAGAATTAACAACTGGTCCGATGGACTTCAAAAAATTGGAGCTCTGAGGTGATTTGCACGTGCCATTTCTTCATAATGTTTTTTTTTAAATGTTAATTTTAAGGCATCTACAGGCTTAACAACTGGTCCGATTGACTTCAAATTTGAAAATTAGAGGTTTGAGCAAAAAGTCATATCCCAATTTTTTTTATTTTTGTTTTAAGATCAAAATTTAGGGTAGCCACTATACGATTTTTTTGGCCAAAAACCAAAACTTTTTTTTTCACAAAAACGGCCCGAACGATTTTTTTTAAGCTTCCTCGAGTTGAATTTTTTTAAATATTCATGCGTTTTATGTAAAAAAAAAATTTTGTATTGCTCCAAAACGGTACCTCCCATAGAACCGTTTTTTTGTTATTAGATTTTCTCGAAAACTGAAAGTCCGATCAGCGTAAGTTTTTTTTTCGAAAGTACGTATATATTGTTTAAATAATATTTTGTTTTCAAAAAAAATTCAAATTTTTTTTTCGTTTTTAAAAAATATTTTTAACTTTTTTTTCAAAATTCTGTATCTTAAAAACAGATCAATATTAAAAATCCGAATTGGAGTATAATATGTATATTTACATGGTCTTGAAAACTGCATACCCAAATTAATTTTAAGATACTTTTGAAAAATTTTATATATAAAAAATTAATTTAAAAAAAAACGGCTCCGACGATTTTCAAAAAAAAAATTCAGTAAATCAAGAATAAAGTTTGAATTTGTTCGGCATTTAAATTTTTGGAATGAAATGTATATACGAGGTACTATTCCAAATTTTAATTTTTTTTAATAAATTCTAATTATTTTTATATATATATTTTTTTTTTGAGTTAAGTGTAAGCTGTAAGTAAGAGTGTAATCAGAATTGCTTAAAGTATATCTCTTATTTTAACACTACTTTTTGCAATTTAAGTAATCATAAATATTTAGTTTTAGCATGCAGGAGCAAGTTCGTACGACCCAGTCGTGCACATTTTTTTTGAGGAGCACGAATTTTTTTTCAAAATTTTGTGCCTTGAAAACGGATCAATATTAAAACTCGAAATTCAAATATAATACTTATATTTGGATGTTCTTGGCAACCCAGTTTAATTTTAGGCCATTTTTTAGGCAGACAAAATGTAAGCTATACAATTGGAGTCATAACAGGATACTGCCTCAGAGGTAGACATGCTTTGCGGCAAGGGGACTTCTGTAGAAGCTACATGGACGAGGAGGAAGAGGAAATCCAACACCTTCTATGTACATGTCCGGCGCTCTCTCAAAGAAGGAATCATTAGGCGTGTTTTTTTGCACGCGTATATACGCTTAAGAAAATATTTGCATGCAAATGCAACAACAATAAATTTCTATATCCGCTTAGTTAGCGGCGATAATGATCCACGCTTATGAAATAAGCGGATATAAAAACAATGCTACCATATACCTTTTTCAATGAATTTTCAACAATTCATTCCGAATTCATTCGAAATTCATTTCATTTAATAATTACCCAAGCAAGCTATGATTTTTGCTGTTGTTATATTTCAAATCAAAGGAAACCATTGGCTACTTTTGTATGTTCCATGCCTTCGTATCTCTTTCTCTATCCAGATCTCTTCTTCATTCTCTTGGTTTTCTTCTTTGAGCAAGAGATTTTTCTGTTCTCTGGAGAAAAAATTCTCGCTGACGTTGCTCTTCTTTCTCCTCTCGTTTATATATCATCAACTTGTGATGCCAAATTGCTAAAACAAAAAATTTGTCGTTTTTTTGTGCACTGTTCATTTTAAGCGTATATACGCGTGCAAAAAAACACGCCTATTATCTCGGTAATCCCTTCTTCGATAATAGCAGTTAACTAGTGACGATCGACACAAAATGTCTCTCTAACTTCATTAAAAGTACAAAATGGTTTGTTGTGCATTATCTACTCTCCCATGAGTAACTTCTTAAGTGATATCACAATGAAAATTAACCCTTGAGTTCTAAGTGTGTCAGTAACATCTAGACAGCCATTCCAACCTAACCTAAACTAAGAGTATGAATGCTTTTGGCTAAGTACCCAATTCTCGATTCCGTAAGTGGGTACTTACAGGTAAGGCTATCTTCTTATATACATCAGCAGTTTTGAAGTAAGGTAAGATTTTCTGATTTAATGGTTCTTTTGTCTTTTATTAACCGTCCCCTTATTTCTTATACTATATTGTTATGGGAGCGAATACCAAAGTAATTGAAGGATCGCAACACTTCGAATTCGTGGTCCTGCAACTTAATAGTTGTTCTTCTACTGTTCTTCAGTTTTTTCTTCCCTCATTTATATGCAACCACAGGTTTCTTGCCTCGTGCTCGATAGTGGTGCTACTGACATGCATAAGCCAAGGAAATGAAAAAAATACCTGGATCCTGCGAATAAACAAAAAAAAAACACAGCTTTGAAGCAAATTAATGTAAGACAACCTTCGAAAATTGTTCTACCAGTCTCTTCTTCCAAAACTGTGTACTACAGCTCTTGAAGAGCTACGGCCTAAGAAGCTTACACTCAACAACAATTTTCTGAGTACATATGAAGAATTGAGGGGAACTACAATTTAACGTCGTCGATTACGAATGGCAAAGTTGACAAGCACTTTTTTCATGAGAGATTTGTACCTAATTTTTGTCAGTTCTTCGCAAGAGGTAGAACCCGTGAAAGATGAATTAACAACTTTACTTTATGGGTAGGTACAAGTATAGGATTCGAGCCCACAACGCTCTGCGAGACCGCCAACGGCGTAAGTTGCCACTTACAATTTCTTAGACCGAGTACAACGTCCCGCGGGTGTGCTAGTACTTAAATATAAAGCTGAAGAGTTTGTTCGTTTGAACGCGGTAAACTCTGGAACTACTTGTTCGAATGGTATACTTCTTTCTGTGTTGGATAGTCCATTAGTCGAGGAACGCTTTTATGCTACTTAACATTTCTAAATTTGTGTACAATGACTTCTCTTATATTTCTATTTTGCCACTTTCCGTAATTTTATTGAATAAAGTTTCAAATTTGACAAACTTTATGATGTGCATGTGAAGTTTGCATGTTTCATATGCAAAATGCCCTGAAGGCTAAGAAAGTGGAATTATAAAGGTTATTTAAAAAAAATTACAGTCACAATGCAATAATTAGTTTCTTGATTTTAAAACAATCAATTTGGTCTTAACTTCATTAACTACAAGCCCGTTCTACGAACTGGCTTGGGGTTTAAAATGAAATACTTTTTAGGAAAATTCGTTGCAAGAGCCAATTTTAAAACATATCTATTCCTTTCATAAAGTTAATTGCAAACATACATACAATGTAGTTACATTTCTAAGAAATGAATATCAATAATATGATGTTCCAAGTCAACGTGAGACATTTCAAAGTTTTTAGTATATGCCAAAAACGCCGTCCACAGCATGCTGAAAAACGATGTGAAGACCACTTGGTTACGTCTTGGAATGAATGTGAAGTTTATTGTTTGTACACACGGCCAATAAACAACGCCAACCCTATAGGCCTCGAAAAATTTGTTTCGGACCTACATATAAAAGAATATTAGGCATGTGATTAATTTCAAGCAAAATAATATTAAATGGACTTACTTCCCAATGCGCATCCATAGCCGATTTCCCATCCATTAAACTCATAGTTAATAAAAATGCTGATATCGCCATTGGATCATACGAAAGCTGTTCCGTTAATGCCTTACATAAGGACGACTTTATACCTGTTTTTGGCCACATTATTGATGCCAACCGCATCCATGTGTATAACGTTGGTCCCATAAAAAGAGCTCCGAAAGCACCGTATCTTCGAATACAAATGTGTGGAAAATTATTTTACGATTTTGCTTACAACCCTCGTTTTTTCAACAAAAATAGTAGAAAGAAGAATGATTTGTATTGTTTTCAATGAATGATCTGAAATTGAATTTTAATATGAGTAGAATGCAAAATTTGCCTTTCAGATGCATCTTTTCATCTAGTCTTTTCATTCATGAAACTGACAACTTTCATAGACTGTCTCAAACTTTATCAGTTGACATGAGTACATGAGGTCAATAATTTTCTTCCACGACGGATTTCTCAAAAGCTTTTCATTTCCTTCAAGATGCAGTGCTTGTACAATAAAGTTTTAATTACATAACGTGAGAGCGATATTGTTTTCCAATTACAATCAATGTGTGCATTGAAACTATAAATGATAAATAACGAAAGATTAAACGAAACATATGGCTGATTCTAAGTAGGATATCAGATGATTTAAACTTACGGAAGGGTGTGTAATATTGAAGTGAAATGTGCGTTAAGTACTTACTGCAAAACTTTAAACCAATCGTAGTTGTGAAAAGATCGTTTTTCTATAACTGTCTGTTCTATCATACTGCCACAAGGCCATAAGACTCCATAAGACAAAATGCCTCTCAAAATCCTATATTTATTAGTGAATAAAACTACTTGTTTTATCATTGTGAAGTCTCCAGTGTTGAAATCTAAGTTTTACTTTATTTTTTTTTTAATCTGTAAGCAGAACAAAAATCATTAAATCTATTACATATGGGTTTTGAGAAACAAATGAATCATCTCTTCTGTTTAGATGAACCGACAGAAAAAATTGGCGGGCGTAAGAATTGTTTTCTTTCATACCCTATTTCACTGTAGTCAATTTTTCAATCATTTTAAAATTTCGTTAATTCATTTTACAGTCAGCTTTGCTCACCAATAATGAATAAATCCCGAAAAATAATCTTTTTGTAGACCCAGGCAGAACAAAGCCAGAATAGGGGAACACGCTGACCAAAATGAGAGAGATAGACTTTTTTCATTACCTAAACGGGTTTGCTAAACAGAGCTCTGTAGAGCTTCATAAATTTGATAATTTTGTATGGTGAATTCAGCAACATTTTGGTCATGGTGCTAGACTCATAGAGATAACATAAGAGCACGGAAGCTAGCCTAAAACGTGTTACATCAAATTTTGAAAAAAAAAAAAAAAAAATATAAAAAAGGACTCTTCATCTATCTCTGAACCATAGAGAATATATAATACCTAGAGTCGCGACCTTTTCCTCCCTTGCCGAAAACACCCTCAAAATTTTTCTGACGCGAACTCACACAATCCTCTCTTTTTTTCGTGTCCATGAATCTGTGTACGAGGTGAACTCTCACAATCCTCTTTTTTTTTTTCGTGTCCGTGAACCTGTGTAAGAGGTGACAAAAGAGTGAGCACTCAGCCATGACAACATTTTTTTCCTGATGCACAAACCCAAAGTGACAGACTTCCACCACAGGAAATACGAGACCAAACGCACAACTTTTTTCTTAAGATTTATTAAGATTTTTGATACAAATATTGGTAAATTATAGTGCAACTATATGTTAAAAGTGCAAAGAAACAATATAACGTATTTATTTTTCATATTACATGCATTTTTTGTATGTTTAAGTTTTTTTTTTGAAAATGCTGAGCTCAACGGAATCTTATTTTCGAAATCTGAGCCCATGAAACCCACCTCGACTCCAACCTGAGCATTGTATCTAACTCAGTGCGAATGTATTGGTGCAGTTTCTCATTTAAAAAGCATTGGAAAACTAACACATTCTCGCTGGGTTAGTACAAAACGACCAAATTGCAGCTTGTAGGCAAAAAGAGAGCGAACACCCGAAGTCGTGACTCTAGGTATTATATATTCTCTATGCTCTGAACAACAACAATTTTGAAATTGATGTTTCTTTTACTTTTTTTTACTCTGTCCATTTTACCTTACAACCAATAAGCGAGAAGCTCAGAGAGAGAAAAGGGAGTCCTTTTATATCTTCTTTCTCTTTCTGTATATGACTGACGACTCCACTTCTGCTCCTTCTTATTCAAACAATATTAAGGCATCTTAGAAGTGAAAACGTTGGGGTTATCAATTTTGCCGTTTCAAAAGCATAGGGTTGGAATTAGACATCTGTCAAACTAAGTTTTTAAACCAATTTTTTGTTTCATTCATCAGACTGACATTTACGGAAATGGATCGTTCAACTATCGCCCAACGCATACAAATTGTTTAAACCAACTGCAAAAATGGTGATTTTGCCACAGCCACATACCGTGCTTTAATCGTCAAAATACGCATGCAATTGGCAAAATTGTAAAGAAATTTACAATTACACATTTGTTACAGATATTGTAAGGCCTGTGCATCATCGTTTTGCTCGTACCACTGAAAATATCGCTGCTGTAAGTGAAAGTGTTGCCAAAGACGCGAATCTGTTGATTCCTCGTCGTTCTCATGAATTAGGTTGCTTACCGCACATGATGGCGTATTTTGCATTTCGATCTTCACCTACGTCCATATAAAGTTCAGCTTATACAACTACTAAAGCTGACTTCAGCTGACCATTCACAATGTCGTAGATACTTCGAATGGGTGTTTGAACAACAGGCGGTGGACGGCGATTTGTCGAACAAAATTTTCTTCTCGCATTTCTCACTCGGTGGGTATGTTAATAAATCAAATTGTCGTGTTTAAGATTCTGAGAATCTTCAAGTAATTGAAGAGGGACTTTTTGGTCCGGAGGTGTGATTGGACCTTGCTTCTTCGTCCTTATAGTCATATGATTACCGACTTTTTATTGCCTGCTATTTAAGAATATGTGGTTTCAACAAGACGGTGCCACATGCTACATAGCTCGAGTGAAAATGGCATTATTTTGCAAAAGACATTTCCCGTCTGCGTTATTTCTCGTCGTGGCGATATCAAGATCATGCGATTTGACACCGCTGGACTTTTTTACTTGCGACATATAGAATATATGGTAAGTATTGAATTCGTAAAAAAAAAAATTGAGATGATGATGAGATATGACATTACGATGATAGAGAAGTCGAAAAAAGTGGGTCCGGCGATTCCGTCTGTCTGTCTGTCGGAAAGTTTACAGGCATCTACAGCCTTAACTACTGGTCCGATTGACTTCAAATTTGAAAATTAGAGGTTTGAGCAAAAACTCATATCCCAATTTTTTTTATTTTTGTTTTAAGATCAAAATTTATAGTAGTCACCATACGATTTTTTTGGCCAAAAACCAAAACTTTTTTTTCTCCAAAACGGCTCGAACGATTTTTTTAAACTTCCTCGAGTTTAATTTTTTTAAACATTCATGTGGTTTATGTAAAAAAAAAATTTGTATTGCTCCAAAACGGTACCTCCCATAGAACCGTTTTTTTGTTATTAGATTTTCTCGAAAACTGAAAGTCCGATCAGCGTAATTTTTGTTTGAAAGTACGTATATATTGTTCAAATAATATTTTGTTTTCAAAAAGGTTTCACATTTTTTTTGGATTTAAAAAACATATTTTTAACTTTTTTTTCTAGATTCTGTATCTCAAAATCGGATCAATTTTAAAAATCCAAATTGGATTATAATATGTATATTATATATATATTATATATAGTATACCCAAATTAATTTTAAGACATTTTTGAAAAATTTTATATATAAAAAATTAATTAAAAAAAAAAACGGCTCGGACGATTTTCAAAAAAAAAATTCAATAAATCAAGAATAAGGTTTGAATTTGTTTGGAATTTAAATTTTTGGAATGAAATGTTTTTACGAGGTACATTTTCAAATTTTAATTTTGTTAATGAATTCTAATTATATATTGAGTTTTTTTTGTGAGTTACGTGTAAGCTGTAAGTAAGAGTGTAATCAGAATTGCTTTTAGTATATCTCTTATTTTAACACTACTTTTTGCAATTTAAGTAATCATAAATATTTAGTTTTAGCATGCAGGAGCAAGTTCGTACGACCCAGTCGTGTTTTTTTTTTTGTTTTTTTTTTTTGTGTGGGGTTAAGTGAAAGACCGTGTTTATGCAGATAAACCTTACTCTTGATAATTTAAAAACCAACATTCGTCAATTAATGGCTAAGATACCTACTGCCCAAAAGAATCGATGCTTGCGTTCGCGTGTAGTCATTTAAATGATGTAGTGTTCCACACATAATGTCAACGTTCAAATTTTATAATAAAAAAGAAATATCATGAAATGAGATATTTTATATGTGTTTCTTTTTCGAAGTAAATTGAAGCTGCAAAGTGGACAATTCTGTTTATCTCGTTTTATATTATAGTTGCAATGGAAATGTACACTTCGGCGTATACTTGTTTTTTTTTAATTTTGTTTTCTTTATTTTTTGCTTTTTGCTTGTGAACCTTATTATTTTTTGAATCAATTACTATTCTGTTATTTTTAACAATCTCATGTTTGTTCAATGTGAGAGCAAGCTTATTTCTTTACACAGGGACGAGATTATTGAAAATTTCAATTGATCGTTGAACATCTTTCATTAACTAAATCTACCATTTTTGAATATAAACAATTTTTTTTTTTTATGATAAGAAAACGGTTTGTTGTGGAATGTAACGGCTGCGTCTATTGTTTAAAAAAATAATTACAGGGCCCTCATAAGTTAGTTATATTTTCTGTATATGATACAGATTGATTTTTTTCATTAAAATAAAATACTCAATTTTACAAACAACAAACATTTCTAATAACTTATTTTTGTTTTATCAATGATAAAATAACGTTTTGTTTCTCTCTGTTTTATCTTTGCTGTTTTATCGTTACATCCTTTCCCTTTTTATAATTCTACCGTAATACACGCTCTTTTGAGAATGTTCATAATTTTACGCACGAGGTTCGGTCTACTGTTTAGTACAAATTTTCGTTTCTAAGCGATTGTGGAAACTTTACCACACTCTGTCTTCCCTATAAAAGTATTGCAATATTCAGAAATTCTAGACCAACGTACACCGATAACTCCTTTTATAAAATGTTTTCTGATATTCGAACTGTGCACTTGGCATATAGAGAGTAAAGAAAAAGCCTTTGAGTACACGTCCATTGTAAAAAAGAAGAAGCTGAATTGCCCAAATCACTGCACTTTTATGAATTTCCGTTTCCCATTCAGTTTTACTGGTTATAAAAATATACAGAAAATCTTCAAATGGTATGGGGAAACTTCAACTCTTGTCTATAAAAGTATCACTATCTATTCATTACGCTTAAGTCAAAATTAAAAAAAAAAGAACTTTAACGCAATTTGCACACAACCGAGTAAAATTACTGGATTTAATCCGACATGGTTTTTTCTATGTTTCCATTACACTAACAATTAATGTAAACAATATTGTTCACAGTAAACGGAGCACGCACGAACAGATGATTCCACTTTATATGTAGTGGTCAAACTCATGAAAATACTCGAAATAACAAGTTCAGCACGAAAATTCTGAGTAGTTTTCGAGTATCTTTACTTAATTATTTTGACAAGAAAAAGAAAAAAAAAACGAAATGACTTGGAAACTGTTTTAATACAAGACCATCTTTTCACATTTCAGTAGTTTCTGATGTTAAATAAGAAAAAGGAATTCGAATAGAAGTCTCCGAACACCCAGTTTATGTCCACGAACTCGGATAGGTTATGTTTCCACGTTCGGATTATCAAACTATGATGGGATGATGAGGATGGAATCGAATATTTATTATTTTTTATCAAACTCAGTAAATTAAAAATTTAATCTTCGATAGGATATCACAAATTGGTTATATCACTATTTTGTACCTTAAACGACACTTGTTAACTCACGGGTAGCTTTAATTCATTTTACCAATGGGGCTGTAAGTGTCTGAAGACAAGTATTAGAGAATGTACAAATAATAAGTTTGAGCGAAATTCTAACAATACATCTCACCAACACATACAGAATAATATTGCTTAGCTAAAATGATCTAAGCCGTCACAATATCTAAACAATAACTTCGTCAGTAAAGTGCTAAATACTAAATTGTTCACTTACTATTTCTCATCATTCAATCATTAGCCTTAAAACACACAAAGAACATCGAGTGCAATTTCGCCAAAAGTGCTCTTAATTTAAATTACTGAAAATCAAGATCAATGAATTTGGATAGCGTCCAAAAAAAAAGTAGCCAGGGAGCAAGCGACACCGACATTCGATGTCATATAATGAAAAATAAATCGGTATTCGGTACCTGCGACCCTTTCGCTGGGCTGATTTCTTTTCAAATGTTGAAAGTACAAACAAAAAACAAGCTCTTGGCTGGTTCCAATAGATATTTATCTAAACTTTCAAAAATGGGTGTCACTAGCTCCCGGCCTAAAATGTGCACACAAAAACCAAAGCATATGCAGATTCACGAAAATAACTCAAAAGAAGGAAATTGCACTATGGGTGACGTTGACTTGACGTTCTCATACGTATTGAGAGAAGAACTGTAGATTAGTCGAAAGATTGCTATGTATTTTCGTTTTTTTTTTCTAATATTCCAGTGGCAAGCTTCAATACGGCCGGTAGCAGGATTGAAAAAAGAATAAATTGTGAAGTGATGTAAATCAATTCCTTGAAAGTGCACAAAATAAAACAGATTCTCTAAAACACGATATTTTGAACAAAATTGTGAGCTTCTTTTATCAAAATGCACATTTCTTCTTATTACTTTCGAAATTGCAGCCAATTATTCGGGATCATTATTATCAATCAAAGCATCAGACATGCTCTGCTACTAAAGTTGCGGATGACTGCATACTCATAATGTTCATACGTATCTTCGCTTGCTTTTGCTAAACACATTAGACACCTTACATGCTTCTATTCTCTGCGTACCTACTATAGGGAATTTGCTGTCGCCCACTTGCTACTTGTAGTCCGTTGTTCTCGACCGTATTATGGAGATGGATACACAAAAACAGATGGCTGACGATGATTCGCACGCCTTTGAATTTCGATCTTAAAATAAACTAAAATATGCGTAAGAATCGATAATTCTGATCGATAAAACGTACTTGCTCAAATATGTGACAGCCTGTCACGACATTGGGAATGCCAGCACCAAATAATACCCAACAGAAGAACGTGTAGCGCTGTACAATAGACAACACACTAACTGTCATAACTTGGATTATGGCAACCATTTGGTCGAAACCTAGTTGAATCCTTTTGAATTGGTGCCACATTGTTGAACGACAGTCGTGCAGTTCGACTGTCCTTCCACCTTGAAGCTACCGGCTGCAAGGCTAGTTGGCTGCAGTTGTTATGTAAATAAAAATGGTTGATAATCATATTTGGAAATAGTTGAAATCATCCAAAAACTCTTTTTGGTAAAGTTTGGTTGATATGGCAGACAAAAAAAAAAAAAAAACCAAAGACAAAATTTTTGTTGCTCTAAATTAGTTGCGAAAATTAAAGGATGATCTTGATATGGTAAGTTTTAAAGGACAATTGAAATAAGAACATATTTATTTATTTTTGAACAACCCACAGCAAGAAATGCAAATGGAATATTGGAACTGAATATTTCATAAAGAACTCTTCAAGCTGTTCCAAGTAAGCCAGCTCTTGATATTCTCCTAATTGCTGCTTCTAGATTCACTGAAAAACTATCAATTCAATATCTAGTTTGTGCTTTTAGATAAATATACGGAGAAAGTCTTTGTTGTCTAAAACTAATTCAAAGTTTCTTTTTATTGCTGACATAATACATAAAAGCAATAATTTCAATTCAAAACTAAACTAGTTATGTATACGCATAAGACTACAGAAGCAATGTTCAATGCAACGATCGATTGTATGTATTGGATGCGGATCTTAACCAAGTTTTTAGGTCGAAAAATCTTTGTTCCGGTCATCAATTCACCATTTGCTTGCAAAATTCTCAACTCTCACCTAACTTGGCTACAACCAAACAAACTGCATTCACTGCATGGTCTATAAGTTTTATAAGTGAGCGTCTTGAGCCCCCAGGTTTAAGGCGACAAGGAAGACTGAATCTACGGTACAAGGACCAAGTGACTGCGTATGTCAGAGCAGAGCGCATGGTTATCGTGAATAGGGAGTGCATGCGAGGGACCGTTCCCGATGGAAGGCTGCAGTGTCTCAGGCTTAGATCCTTCGTGGATTTGGAGCTGGTCAAGTAAGTAAGTAATAAAACTTCGTGCTGCCAAATCGTCCAGTTTATTTACTTCCCAGAGGAAGTTATTCTGATGGGTCCGAGTTTGTGAACCTCCAATTTTGCATATCTCAATGTTTCGAGGTCATTTGAATTCGAATCAAGGGTTGTATGATGATGTCTGTGTGTTTGTATGTGCGTTACGTTTTTTCAGCTCGATTATCTCTTGTTGTTAAGAGCTGATTAGGCTTTGAGTGAAATCGGCTTAGCGGGTTTTTAATGGCAATCAAAAATCTAAGACAACCCTAATATAATGAAAATTATGATAATTTCTGCAATAATTTCAACAATAATGCAAACAAATTTATAGTTGGTGTGAAAAAAAACAGTATTCAGGAATATCATAGACTATATTCGATTACTGTAGTGTCCGTAGCTTAGTGGTTAGGTGCGTTGGCTGCTAAGCAGAACATCGTGGGTTCGAATCCTACTCGGACCCTAAGTTTTTATTTCATCTTTCACGGACACTGCCTCTTGCGAAGAACTGACAAAACTTTCAAGAGTATCATCTGTCATGAAAAAGTGCTTCTCAACTTTGCCGTTCGGAATCGGCGTAAAATTGTAGGTCCCCTGAATTCTTCACATGCACCTAGAGAATTGTTGATGAGAGTAAGCCACTTATTCCTTGGCTCTTCAAGAGCTGTCGGGCCATTCTATTTATTTTTATATTTGATTACTAGCTGACCTACCAAACGCTGTTTTGCCATAAAAATATTTACCTTCGGAAATTATAATCCAATTAGAAAAATTCTTTCACTAGTAGAAAACTACAATATTCAGGAGTAATAGGCTGTATGTTACTGTGCCAAGTATATGTTAATGGGTCCACGAGTTGGTACGACCAACTTTTGACAGATGGTGCCACTGTTATTCAATGTACTTAATGTATGTCCTCAAATCATCAGTTTTATGGAATTTGACTTTAAAAACCAACGTGCGTGTACATTGTAAACTTTACAACGAAAA
Source organism: Sphaerophoria rueppellii (assembly GCA_920937365.1). NCBI lineage: Eukaryota > Metazoa > Arthropoda > Insecta > Diptera > Syrphidae > Sphaerophoria > Sphaerophoria rueppellii. Next base: position 57,282,644 of record CAKKXW010000003.1, read on the forward strand.
CAACTAATGTTTTTACTTATTTTTCTAATCTGGGAAGTTAGTCATGTGGAATACATGGGTCGCACTCATATTTTTTTTATAAACACAATCACTTCATGCGAGCAACATAAAATTCCTTATTAACAATTAAAACTTATATAAATACTACTCAACAACTTTTTCTCCTATCCTTGAGATAGGTCGTGTTTCTCTTAAGGTACTTAATATCGCCTCGCAGTTCAATAAAATGCCTAACCACTGTCTTGTCCAAGTAATTCTTAAGGTAAAAGAAACAACAGTTATTTTATGAAACAACGATAACAACAAAACGAAATATTAACCAGAGTATCACCTGTGCAAACTTCCAACAAATTTTCCGGCTTTATACCAGCAACAAATTGCACAGTGCATGAAGAATATCAAACAACTGAGTCGCCAGTCAATAGGCTGTCCAGCTCTAGATACATTTTCTTTACTCGTTGACATCACGATTGGCGTACACTGCGCCGGAAGCACTGAACTGCAGTGTCAACAAAAATTATCGTAGATGACTTTGTGTAAACGTACTCAGAACTCTATGATGACATTCTGTAAGTTCTTCCCATCAACGCATCGCTTCAATTGAGCTATTTTTGGTTTGAGCGTATTCCAAATACGCATACTTAGGCCTTGAGGATAAAAAAGAATAAAATTAAATTTTACAAAGACACTTGTTGCACTCACCGAAGACGCTTATGATCAGTTTTTTTTTCTGTTCGGACTGCAAATAGATTTTAACGCAGTTCATGACTACATTCATTGATCGATCCAGACCAGTGTCTAGCCTCTGCTTGATCTGCTACTGAATACGTTTTGAATACGAATTTTGGTGTGTTTCTACAAATAAAACACAATAATCAACATCACTCCACATCAAGGAACAACACATTCGGCGAAAAGCGTTTCCAGAAGATGCACAATAATATTGCTCTTCTGGACGACAACGGATTAGTGGAAAGACCTTTGCCTCACCCAATAGAATGGCTTGTTAACCTAATTTAAGAGCATAATTAACAGGCTCATGCATCATAAAGCGCAAAAAGATATCAGTGAGTTGTGAGTTTTAGAATGTTTGCCGGAATTCTGTGTCCTTCGAACGCAACCGACATCGCTTAAATTTTTTGGCTCTTGGTCTTGTTCCTGCAAAAGTCCTGAAACCGTTCAGATGGCTTCTTTTAATTTTGTTTACTTGCATAATAATATCGCCCGAGTTCGATTGAGCATTTGGTTTTAAGGAAACTCGTTTCAATGTCGATTTAGTCGACGAGTTGTTTGGTGAACATGTGTGCGATTAGTTTTTTTTTAGAGGATCATCATCGGCTTCTGTCATGAATTCCTGCAGTTCGGCTGAGAGTCTTATTGAATTTGAATTTAAATTTGAATTTATACCTGGAATAAAGTTCATACAACATTCGCAGATGTTGACTTCCAATTTGGTTTGGGCATATTGATCGCACTTCAGCTGATCAATAATTCGTTGACTAGAAGTTGTCTTTTAAAGTAAATATGTCAATACATTTTTTTTGTAGAATTTAAATGTTACATAACTCATAACATAGATTATGCGCTCAGCGGCAAATAAATTTGAAAATAATTTTTGAAACATGTACTATTCCCAGCTATAAGGAGTCTAAAGAAAGTCGCGACTGTTCAGCAAAATAGCGGGACCTCTAGCTTTGTCAAGTGGAATGGTTTTCGAATAACATCTTAACACAAAGTATTTTTGTCAATTGCATTCATTTTCCCACTAACAGGACTTTTATCCTGAGACGTATGTATTTTCTTCTTGAATATTTAAATCCTTATTAATATCACAAAATATCACCATATCTAAAAATAAATTCTTAAGGATCATAAGGTTAATTTTGATGTCCGGCGAATGCTTTCCTTTTATTTTTGCTCCTTGAAATACAGTTAAACCAATTAAATTAAATTAAATTAGTCATCGTCATGCGACAGTTGTCAGATGAACCATTAAATATAATGTTCATTGAGAAGCCAGTTTTTCTGACACAAGTAAAATAACTTTATTTTCTGTAAATAACTCCAAAGGTTCAACGTGTTGTGAACATTAACTTGGTCTTTGAAGTCTGACAGGCATAGCCATGAAAATAGAAATTTAATGAAAATTCCCTCCAGATGGAAGTACTCACCGGTATTGTCTGTTCTTGAAATTCGGAGGAATTGAAGTATACTACATATTTTTCGACGCAATTTAAAATATTTGTTTCTTAAAAACATTTTATTGATCATACTAGGTAATAATAAATAGACCTCGCTTATAAATCGCTATCTATTATTGGCTTGAAATTTGTTTTGAAGCATTAAAGATTCAAGGATGCCGATGTACGTATGCAAATATTCAATTTTGAATAAGTTACTTTTCTCAGAAAATTATTACTTTATTTATTGCAATTTTCCTACATTTCTTATTTCTCCTAAAGACTCCTCTGTTCTCTTACGTTTTTTACGGTTTTAATGAAAGTCAGAAATTTTAAATTTAGAGATATGATGAACTTAAACATTTCATAGACTCTCCTATTCTTCAAGCGTAAAGCCAGCCCACAAACATTTAAATTTCCAACGCTCTTTTTCTTGATGGCTTTTTGTTTAATTCAAATCTCAACATCTTTCCTTTCGCCTTCAAAATTTCGCTAAACGCAAATAAGCATGAAATTCAGTTAATCGCTCTCGATTTATATACATATTTCCAGATAGAAAAAAGTATCAAATTCACGTTCCAAGTTTATGGAATTAGATTATAAAAGAGGTTTCAGAACTTATTTGTAAGACTTATAGCAGCTGTCGGATTTGATGTCTGGTGAATTTGTTCAAATTAAATTGCTTTCAATGCTTTTCTTGGAACAGTGTTTATCGATGATTTTTCCGTTTAAGATTTCGTTCAAATCGAGAGGGTATAATGGCTCCAGGATTTAAATAAATTCGACTTTGTGCTTCAACCATAAGATTGAAATTCAAAAGGCAATAAGGTATGTAATTCTTTCTATCGATAGAAGTTTCTCTTAACAATTGTCAGTGGGATAGTCCAAAGATGTTCAATCGATTTTTGGAAAATGGCTATAATCTTGTTTATTTTTTCTTAGAAAATTTTTAAAGCGAATATCAATGTGCCAAGAAATCGCCCTAGAGAAATAAGACACACAATTTTAATGCATTTCTTAAAACTGTGGCATAACGCTAATTTTTTAAACCTTTGTATTAAATGAACCCAATACGCATAACTTATTCTGTCGAAAGTGTAAGACTACTTGTAGTGTACCCTATAGTCTATATGGTGTGAAATCCAATTATTGAAAGTACATAATGTTTTATGAGGAAAAAACAAAATATACATGTGAATGTCATGTAGTTAACTATCATAATATTTACTACAAGAGATCTCTTAACTTTGTTACATCATGCAAGAAGAAAAGTTATAAGTACAATGTTCAACGCCCTTTCACATGAAAAGTAATAGTCTTCTTAACCGAGAATCGCACTCGTAAGAAATCGTCCTAATGGACCTGAATAACCAGACCTAGCTATTGTTTTACAATGTGTGCAGGTATTTTCTTCTCCATAAAAACACGTACACGGAATGCTCTTCTTGAGCTTCAATAAAGTTATCAATTTATGAACATTATTTTTCAAGATAAAATGATGCAATTTTGAGATTCAAGTGAAACAAATTTCATTCAAAAAAATTATGTGATTGAAATCCTGTTCAAAAATTCAATGCATCTTACATTTTCAAGTGTTCATATGTTGAAATAATGATTTTCAAGAACAGGACTAATATTTTGTTGCAGGGATAGAAGCCCTTGTTATTTGCTCAGTTAGTTGGCACTATTTATGCTGATTAAAGAAGAAAAAAGGACTTGGGATTCATGCATATATCTGACTACGATCTACATAAATTATACCGGTGCACGATGGGTCACATACACTTACTGACAAAAGTCTACGTACACTTAAGATTGTTCAGCAGTAAACCACGTTTTATTGTAAATTTGTTTAAGTTTTATTGAAAAGAAAAAGTATAACCTCTTATAAACCGAATGAATTGTTAGGTTACGTTAGGTTACAAGGGGTGTGCTCAGCGTGAACTGTTGCGTAGACGGGGGCCTACTGGTCCATTGTGATCCCCTATAAAAATAAAAGTTAGCATCGATGCTATTAAAAAATGTCGATTAACGTAGATCGGCTAGTGCTATCTATAAATTTCCTCATGTTTGCCATTGAGACCTGTGCTAGATCATCCAGTTCCTCAAGAAACCTGTGACATTTCAGCTGCTTCTTTAATGGCATAAATCTCGGCCTGGAGTTTGTACGCCTCCCTGATGTTGAGAGATTGGCAAAACACTTCACCTGCAGCAGCGTTTAAAGCAGCTGCAGATGAGCTGGAGCATACACCAACTGATCTTTAATATATATGGCCATGCTGCGTTTCGGCATCCCTTCCAAGCTTGTTGGTTTGTGTAAAATGTGCAAGAAGAATTATCGCTGCTACATCAAAGTCAGCCAGAACATCACCGAACCTTTTGATGTCGAGAAAGGCTTACTACAAGGCGATGCGCTATCGTGCTATTATCTTTAACATCACAATTGAAGTCATTTACCGCAACTCAGAATTCAACTCACAAGTGGCACAATTTTTCAAAAGTCCGTTCAACTCTTGGCTAACGCGGAAGACATTGACAATATCAGCCAGCGGTACGCTGTCTCAAACTGGAGGCAAAAATGTGTTTGGTTTTGAATGAGACGAAAACAAAGTTTAGGATGTCATCGAGAATAGATAGACAATATCCGCAAAAGCCCTTTTCTAAAGTCCGTTCGATGCAATTTTGAAAATCGAACATATGAGAGTTTTCAATTTAAATATCTGAGATCAGATATATAAAAAGTTATAAGGTTGTAAATTGCAATAAAGGAAAACGGTGAAGGTCGGCCTTCTACAGCTCCTCTACTAATAATATAATCAGAAAAAATGCAATTATTCTTCATTCCACTGCAAAATCCTTCTTTTTATTTCCTTGCTATAAAAAATACAAGGTTCGAGTTTTTAAAATAATTCATGTCTAAGGAAGCTGATGTTTATGGAATGAATTTATTGTTTATTTTGCATGTCTTCAAAAAGCAAAACTATGAAAAGAGTGAAACCATACCAAATATACACAACCGGATTTTATATTTGCGGAGAAAAATACTTCCTTTCCTCTAAGTTACGTGCACCATTTTCATAGAAATATTATTTGCTGCGCTTTAAAAAGAAGTCCTTTGGAGCAAATACAAACATTTTTCAACAGGATATAGCTCTTATATTTCTTTTTATTGATTTGGAAAAGAGGAAAAAACGTCTTTGACATGAAAGAGGGATTATGACAGTGGTCGAGTATAAAAGTGCCCTCTCACGAATTTTCATTCAGGTCAAATTCCTTTTCGTTATCATTTCCGTTTTTCCTTTTTATCGACTATTGATTTCTATATATTCCAATAAATCGGATAGGAAACATTTTATTCTTCTGTCTTGTTTCTAAACTTTTTATTCGAGTACCATGAGTTTCTTTTTTTTTTTAACAACAAAAAATTTCTTTATTAACATCAAACAAATAGTGAAGATATTTAATTTTATAAATTTAATTTATGGTTCAGTGAATACAATTTATTTTTTAGAGCAAATGCTGACATCTAATCGTCCTTTTATGGAAATTTAGCTTAACACTTTGCCATCAAAATGTTTAAACATTTTTCTTTAACTCTTAAATCTTTTTTACTGACAAATTGTTTCGGACTATTTGTGGACAAAACAAATCATTTCCATCCCACTTAATCCTTAATAAGAAACTTGTTTAATTCACTGAAGGTACTAAAACAGATTGATCGTTTCGAAACTTTAAACGAACCCAATTGGACGAAATCCCTTGGTCTTGATGAACTGGCAGACCACAACTTTGACGATTAAATTGTGCTAAAGTAACCGAACAATATAAAAAATCATTGCATGGAAAGGGACTGGCTTTGGTTTTCCAGTTGTCCTGTTGAACAGATAACAGACGATAAAAATTACTTTTTATTGGAAAGTCAAACGATGTGAAAGTTAAATGCTCAACTAATTTATGGATTTTCAAAATGCTTTTGGCCAAATGATATTTGGGTAAAATTATTGCCTTTTAATTCTCAACTGAGATATTTGAATTCTCATACACATCATTAACCTTTTTATTTCGAGAAAGGACGATTGAAAGTAGATGAACTACGATTTGACTTGAACACGTTAGTAGACGTACCAACATTTAAAATTACTAGGACGTATTTTAGTAGTATTGTCACATTGCATTTCATTGGACGATAAAGTTTAAACTTCTTTCGTTACACTTCCGTTCCTTTTAATTAGAACCTTGCTGCTGAACACAAGACAAAACCAATTACACTAAAACAACCCTCCAGAGTATATTTAAACGTTGACAATAAACACAAACGGAAATGCCAACAAAAATTAACTAGAACTTATCGTTTGTCGTGTGACCTCAAATGCAAGGAAATTACAAACAAACAAACTGGCTAACTAGTTGCTTTTGTGATGTCCTTTGAAATTGAAGTATAAATATACTCTCCTTGGCGAAAGCTTCTGGTGTATAATTCTTTGTCTTACCTTCCCTGGGAGGAAAAAATGTTTTTTTTTTTTTTGTAAATGAAAAGAGGAAATTACAACACCAAATAATTAAATAAATTGAGCAAGAAAGCTAAGAAAAGAAAAATGCTCTGGAAATGGATAAATATTTATTCCTTAAACAAAATTGTAAAACATAATTAATTTACTAAAGATGGTCCTTGGTTGAGGTCCTATACCACCTGACTCATAGTTAGGCGTCATCATTCGGGATTTGATTTGAAGAAGACATTCCAAGCCTTTTGTCCAGAAAACTAAAATCATTGGAACTTGATTCCTGAGGCTAGATTGATATTGGCAAATACAAGGTTAAATATTCTCGTTTTTTTCAAAATTATTGAAGTAGGGACCAATGAGCAACAGTCGTACACACAGTTATACTCATTAGAGGACTTTAATATTCCAATGAAAGTGGGATAGATTTTAAATTGCACTCTGTATTGGTGCTGGATATGGAGACGCCCTGTCTTATTACACCATCTTCTTCATGAGTAGTTAATGACCTTATCTTTTTGACAAAAACTATTTTGAAAGCAACCATCATTGGAATTTTTCAATAAATATTTTGGGATGATATTTTTTGTCTTCGCAGTGAATTTCTTTTACAACTTGTGAATTAAAACCTGAGAAAAGGAGATGATAACTCTTTTATACGTATTTAAAAAAAGGGAGATCTAAGAGACCGTTCGTACCAATGATACCACTTCATGTAACAAGTGATTTCTTATAGTAGGAGAGCCGCTGAAGGGCGACCTTCACCCAACTGTTAACCGGCTGAAACTTTTTCTTATGAAATTTAGTTTGAAAACGTATAGGAATATGATAGCTTGCCTAACGAAAAGTGTGCCAGGCTATATTAAATTTAACTTTATTTTAATAAATTACTAACTCCTCCTTCACCCATACATTAAAATAAAACTTTGTGCCACATAGCCATATGTATAAGTGGGCTTGAGACAAGAAAAAAATTGTATGGGAGAGGGGGGCCTATTCCCCCCGTTTAGCCAGGAGGGGCAGTTTTCTGAAAAATTGGCTAATTTTTTTCTAAAAAATATTAAAATTCAACGGCTTCATCTACAACAACGTGTTATACCTTTCTGCAAAGCAAAAACATAGGCTTTCATTTTGTATTTAAATTTATTTGTTTTAAATAATAGTTTTAGGAAAAATAATTTTCAAACTCAAAATTTTGCAAAAAAAAAATTGTTAAATATTTAGTTAATTTTTTTCAAAATTTCATGTGATTAAGTACTTATTTTGCATTCAACATTCAATACTGTCAATAATTTTGAATATAAAAAACAGTAACTTTAAATTAAAAAAAGTTTTTTGAAAAGCAAGAAGTGATTTTGTTTTTTTCTTTATATCTCGACAATGGCAAGGTATTTTTCAATCCGGTTTACTGTGTTCGACTAAAAATTAAAAACAGCATTGAATGTTGAAAACAAAATTAGTACTTAATAACATAAAATTTTGAAAAATTTAGTTCGAAATTTAAGAAATTTTTTTTTTTCAAAATTTTAAGTTTGAAAATTAATTTTTCTAAAACTATTATTTAAAACAATTAAATTTAAATACAAAATGAAAGCCTAAGTTTTTGGCTTTGCAAAAAGGTATAACACGTTGTTGTAGATGAAGCCGTTGATTTTTAATATTTTTTTTTAAAATAAGCCAATTTTTCAGAAAACTGCCCCTCCTGGCTAAACGGGGGGAATAGGCCCCCTCTCCCATACAATTTTTTTCTTGTCTCAAGCCTACTTACACGATATGGCTATTTGACACAACGTTTTATTTTAACATATGGGTGAAGGAGGAGTTAGTAGTTGATTCAAATATAAAGTCAAATTTAATATAGCCTGGCACACTTTTCGTTATTCATATATGTTTTCAAACTAAATTTCATAAGAAAAAGTTTCAGCCGGTTAACAGATGGGTGTAGGTCGGTCTTCAGCTGCTTTTAGACTATTAAGAGCTACCGGAAATTAAGAAAATTCAAACAAAATTCATTGAATCTAAGAAAATCATGAATCATGAAATTGTTGGCCGTCGCTCGGTATTAAATGGTCCATTCGCCAAGTCCAATTTTGGTACAAATTGTCTTATGCGCGCGTGTCAATGGAAGCGAGTTTGCCGATTAAGACATGAACCTTAACAAAGCTCCACAAAAAAAAAGTTAAGAGGCCATTGTAACGCGTACTGTGTGGCATTGTCTGTTGAAACCACATGCCTGCAAAGCAAGGTCTTTCATTTCAAGCACACAAAATTTTTGTTATATCGCCGCACACTAGCGCTCAACATTCACAGTTATGTTGCAAATCGCATAATAGATGAAGAAATAAGGCCCAATGATTCCGCCAGTCCATGATCCACACTGAACAGTTACATCTGGATGCTTTGTTAGCTCTTGCAATAATCCTATCTGCTTTATCTCTCCAAATACAGCAGTTTTGCTGTATCGTTTTCAGTCAACCAGAAAGATCTTCGTCGCTGAACACAAATTTTAAATAAAAAATGTGCACGACTGGGTCGTAGGAACTTGCTCCTGCATGCTAAAACTAAATATTTATGATTACTTAAATTAAAATAAGAGATATACTTTAAGCAATTCTGATTACACTCTTACTTACAGCTTACACTTAACTCAAAAAAAAAATATATATATATATATAAAAATAATTTATTAAAAAATTAAAATTTGAAAATGTACCTCGCATATACATTTCATTCCAAAAATTTAAATGCCGAACAAATTCAAACCTTATTCTTGATTTACTGAATTTTTTTTTTGAAAATCGTCGGAGCCGTTTTTTTTTAAATTAATTTTTTATATATAAAATTTTTCAAAAATATCTTAAAATTAATTTGGGTATGCAGTTTTTAAGACCATGTAAATATACATATTATACTCCACTTTGGATTTTTAAAATTGATCCGTTTTTGAGATACAGAATTTTGAAAAAAAAAGTTAAAAATATTTTTTAAAAATCCAAAAAAAAATTTGAAATTTTTTTGAAAACAAAATATTATTTGAGCAATATATACGTACTTTCGAAAAAAACTTACGCTGATCGGACTTTCAGTTTTCGAGAAAATCTAATAACAAAAAAAACGGTTCTATGGGAGGTACCGTTTTGGAGCAATACAAATTTTTTTTTTGTACATAAAACACATGAATGTTTAAAAAAAGTTAAACTCGAGGAAGTTTAAGAAAAATCGTTCGGGCCGTTTTTGTGAAAAAAAAAGTTTTGGTTTTTGGCCAAAAAAATCGTATGGTGGCTACCCTAAATTTTGATCTTAAAACAAAAATTAAAAAATTTAGATATGACTTTTTGCTCAAACCTCTAATTGTCAAATTTGAAGTCAATCGGACCAGTAGTTAAGCCTGTAGATGCCTGTAAACTTTCCGACAGACAGACAGACGGAATCGCCGGACCCACTTTTTTCGACTTCTCTATCATCGTAATATCATATCTCATCCTCATCTCAAATTTTTTTTTTTTTTACGAATTCAATACTTGCCATATATTCTATATGTCGCAAGTAAAAAGGGGATCTTCGGCCAACTTTTCAAAAACCCGATCATCAAAATTCGGCATGATGGTACGTCGTTCGGCTTCAATTCTTGCATAAGCTATATTTTGAAAGGCTTTAAACCTTAATAGTTTGACAGCATTTTCCACGCAGTGGATTAACAGATAATCATCGATAATCAGAGGCCGACACAGCTGCGATATTTTCATCAGTTCACAATCTTTGTAAGCGTGTTGGAATTTTAATATCCCACATAGTAAATTTGGTACAAAATATAGGCACAATAACCCTTATATCCGCCGCAGTAGGTCGATTCTGTCCATTAAATGAAAGAAGAGCATGTAACGGATATTTCTATACCTAGTTCGTCAAAGCGCGTTCTTACAAAATAGCTTCATTATCCCATCGTCACAGGATCCCCGAGGATATTTATAGATACACAGAACTAGGTTGTCCAGTCGGTTGAGTGCAGTAGGCACGCTAGCAAATGCCAATTGAGCTAACTCGTCGGATGGGTGGGGTCTTGCAAACACCACTGGACCGCCGTGTACATTTTAACGTGCCTATTTGAATTTTGTAGGAACAAGAAATATAACAAGCTACTAACATATAAAAACAAAAATCTATGTTAATCAACGCAAATATTCATAGTATGGAACTGTAGGTGGAGTCAGTTCCTGTATGTGGCCCTCCCACTGTAACCTGCGCAATGCAGATAGTCCTTGGTCATCGTACCACTTGTCAACTTTCCGATGACCCCTGAAGCGAAGCCAAAATCTTCTAACTTTGACTCTTCTCTTCGCCGGCTAAACTATCCTCCATAACCACACTCTCCCAAGCTCACTTTCCTAAAACTTACACCATCGACTTACTGTGTTTCATTGATATGAAGTTAGACGCAAGCATTACGAAAAAGCAGCATTAAAAAAAATGTACGCTTAGAAATTAGTTAAAACCATGGGACTTGATGGTATGGTATATGGTATGGTAACACAGAGTTTACTTTATTTTCACCTTATTAGAGAAACTTTAATAATTAAATTCTACCAAAAAAAAAAAAAATATAACTGGCACCGAAACTTTCATATGGTAACTCTTAAACAAAAATCCAAAAAAAATGAACTCACCGATCTCTTTCTCCTCCTGCGAAGTTGTGCGCACGACTTTGTAGAGGGTGTGAATGCTTCCAATTCTCGAGCTTGTTATTTCACCTTTTTGTACTAAATCTCTATATAAAATAATGAAGAAGAATATTACCATATGCGAATTTTGGTGACTCTCAAGGTGAGTTGAAACAAGAATACTTATCTCATGTAACTCGTTACAGTTTTATCTCATGATAGCCTCTGACTCCCATATGTAAAAAAAAACTTAAGGCTAACTTAATACTAGGTTATGTATTCTGTTGGTTTTCCGAAATGCTGTAGAAAATATCTAAATTTAATGGGTCATTAATGCATGAACTCCAATGATTCCTAATTTGTTGGCGGGTTTGTAATGCTTCACTGTTGCACGTATTTCAGGGATTGTTTCGAGTCTTCTTTTGCATCAAAATGTCTTATTTGATGTTCCCATCGATTTCTGTGCAACAATTTTGTTCGTTTCGGACTTCAAAATACGAGTTGTAGACGCTCGCTGTTTAAGCAATGAGCAACGACGGCCGGCCTCGGTCGTCGTCACTCGCAGCTTCGGTACACCGTTTTGCACAAATAGCAAGTCTCCTGTCGAGGTTATCATTAAAATCAATTCACACCAAATTCAATATAATGCTTACAGATGTTCCAAAAAAAAATTACAATCAAACCCCGAATCTCAGCCTTTGGTTCGGTTCCAAGTAGCAGGCTAGTGTTCCGGAGCCCCAAGTTACCCGCAAATGCCGGGGCACAAATTCCGCAAATTTTAGTGCTAGTGCAGAGGCACAAAATTCCTAATATTTTAATTTGCACAGTTACAATTGAATGTCTCACACAGCAAAAAAAATGTTTGCTTTAATAAAAGCACTTACTCTCACTTCTGCCAAAAATATTCTCAGATTTTACAGATTCCAATCTCCCGATCTTATGTTGGTCGTAATTGTTTTAAAAAAACAGGTATTCTTCAATCAGTTTGATGGCACAAAATCTTTTGTACCCAGCCAATGGATTCTTCAATTTTTTTTTTCTATTTCGTTTATTTCGTCTGGGATTGAAGTAGTCTTGACGAGTTGAAGGTTAGATCGAAAAAGGAAGTATGCCTGCCATGTCGTTGAGACATTGGTTAGCTGGTACGTCATGGAATTCGAACATTTATTCGACTACGCATTATCGAAAAAGACTGAGCGAAAGTGGCAGCGTTCATTGAAATCATAAGGCAAAGTGTTGAGTAAAAAGTGTAATGATAAAATTAATAAACTCTAGTACCTAAAGAGTTTAATCGGATATTAAAAAAAAATTAAAATGAAAGTACGGCGTTTGCATAAGTTGACAATAAAATTACGTATACGTCGTAGTGACCATATTCTCACTATAATTAGATACATAATTTCTGCAAACTAATGCGATGTAATTTCACGCCAAAACAGGAATACAAAATAAAAGGAAGTAACATTTAAGGAGCCCATACACAACTTTTCCATTTTTGGTATTTCATACCATAAATGGGAAAGAAATGCCCTCAAATCGTCTAAAACAAAATATTTTGACATATGTATGTACCCGTATTCTACTCTCTTATGTCCTTCGCGTGTACTATCCCAAAACTATTCCCTCTTAAGTCTGTCAGTTCGTATAAACTGTTACCAACAATATTCTTGACTACAGCTGGAACGAATTTTGGACATAGTTTCGCGTTTCTGTTTTTCTTCGTATCACTTAGTAAGAAATTCCTTTTAAAGACGTTTTGGCCAATTTTATAAAGCCTACCTTTGCTTCGCAAATTGTACTGCTTTTCATAGTTTTTATGCGATTGTGCCAAAGAGTCTTTAATACGTTGTTGAATAATATTCATCTTCGATGATTTGGGTATTACGTTGAATTCTGGATTGTTTACGCATTTGAGTTTTCTAAGGATTTCATAATCAGAGCCATGTTCTACCTTGCTCTGCCCGAAGAGGGCTTCATACGGCGACATCCCGATTGCCGAATGAACAGTAGTTCGCAATGCACTTACAATATATGGAAGATGGTGATCCCAATGCGATTGGTCCGAACCTATATAAGACCGTATGGCAGCAAGAATTGATCGGTTTACTCGCTCGCTGGCGTTTGATTGAGGTGCATAAAACGCTGTTTTTAAATGTTTAACACCATAGCTTTTAAGAAATTTAGTAAATTCTGTACCTACAAATTGCTTGCCATTATCGGACAGTAGAGATTCGGGTACTCCGAATATCGTAAACACTTCCTCTTCTAAAAACTTGACCGCCGCTTCAGCAGTAGCTCTTCGTATGGCTTTGGCTAAGACAAATTTTGTAAGCTGGTCTAAATACACAATTATATGAATGTTTCCTCTATTCGATCTAGGGTATGGACCTAAAAAATCCACATAACCATGTTGAAAAGGCCTGTCCACAATGAAGGCTTGACCCATAGGTGGTCTCAGAATTGTATTTGGTGCTTTAGATGTCTTGCAGACGTTGCAATTCCCGACGTACGTATTAACTTGAGCCGCCATATTAGGCCAGTAAAAACGATCGCGGAGCCGGTAGAGTGTCTTGGCTATTCCTCCATGCGATGCATGAGGTGGTTCATGGGCTAAACAAACCAAGTTGGCTGTTAGCGGAGACGGTACCCATAGTTTCCAAGCACAGTCATCTGCAATAGGATTGCCCGTGCAGGGCTTGGTTCGCTTATAAACAAACTCATCTGACACACGTAGATCCGGTAATTTATTTTGATTACGCCTTATATTCTCTATCAAATCTTTGTATTCGCCAGTTTTAAAAGATGGATCGTTAAGATCAATATGCAAGACATCGGATCTATTTCTCCCAACGTTCCCCTTTGCTATCTCATCTACGCTGTAGACGCGAGATAACGCATCCGGGACAACATTTTGTGACCCTTTTCTGTGTTGAATTTCAAAAGAAAATCGTTGGAGTCTTAGACTCCATCGAGCCAAACGACCGTTCAGGTCTTTTTGATTCATAAGCCATTTTAGGCTGGCGTGATCTGTCACTATGGTGAAATCTTGTCCCTCTACATATGGACGGAATTTTTCCACTCCAAGGACTGCTGCTAGGCACTCAAGTTCTGTAATACTATAATTTTTTTGGGCCGTTGTCAGCTTATGTGAGAAATAGTATATTGGTCTTTCGACTTTATCTTCGTCTTCCTGACATAAAACACTCCCTATGCCTGTCGTTGAGGCATCGCAAAGTATCTTAAAAGGTTTCTTGAAGTCAGGGTTTACAAGAATGGGTGCTGTAGTTAGAGCCTGCTTTAGCTCTTCAAAAGCATTGAAGGCTTCAGGTGTCAAATTGAAGGGTTTACCCTTCTTGAGGGTGTCTGTCAGTGGGGAGGCTAGCGATGAATAATTATGGACAAATCGTCTATACCACCCTGACAGTCCTAAGAAACGTCTGACTTGCTTTGCTGTTTTAGGAGTGGGAAAATCCTTTATAGCAGACACTTTGTCTGGATCTGTCCGTATACATCCACCCCCGATAATAAAGCCCAGAAACTTTAGTTCTTTAAAACAAAAATTAGATTTCACTAGATTAATAGTTAATCCAGCGTTTATCAAAAGTTCTGCAAGCTTGGCTAGGATATTCAAGTGTTCTTCAAACGTTGACGACACAACCAACAGATCATCCAAATAAACGTAAATATTTTGTCTCAGTTCGTGAGGTACCACCTTGTCCATGAGTCTGCACAGTCTTTGAGCGGCATTGCAGAGGCCAAATGGCATGACCTTAAACTGATACAAGGGTCGGCCAGGCACAGTAAACGCGGTCTTTTCCCTAGAGGCTCTCTCCAGAGGAATTTGCCAAAATGCGTCTTTTAAGTCTACTGTCGATATATACTGAGTGTTGGTTTGGCGACTAAGTAGCCCATCAACATGATGGAGGGGGTATGCGTCCTTTTTCGTAACTTTATTTACTTTTCTTGAGTCAAGGCATAATCTGTTTTTCCCCGGTTTTTGCACTAGGACCATTGGTGAGCTCCAGGCACTTTGGCTCTCCTCTATGACTCCTAAGGCAAGCATTCTATCAAGTTCTTCGTATATTAGGGCTTGAACCGCTGGAGAGACCGGAAAGTGACGTTGTTTTATTGGCTCGGCCTCACCTGTGATTATTATATGTTCTTCGAGCGTTGTCCTTCCAAGCCCGTATTTGGCTGCGGAAGGAAACAAGCCTATGACTTTTTCAAGTTTATTTGTTTGTTCTGCTGTTAAATCGTGTGCGTTTGAATTACGAAAACTACCTTCTGAAGTGATTTCAGATATGATATGAGGTGCTATTTCAAAGGCTTTCCAAAAATTCACTCCCAAATATACCGTTTGTTCCAATGAGGGCACCAAGTAGAACAAAATTTGTTTTTCAATACCCTTGTACGTCACACTAGTTGTGAGTTCGCCTATTATGGACTGAGCTTGGCCACTTGCTGTTTTTACTTTGGAGTTGAAAGATTTAAACGAAATACCTTTAGATTTTACTAGATCAACACACCCCGCACCCAAACAGCTAATACTCGCTCCGCTATCTAATAGACCGAGCATATTCTGGTCGAAAATAGTCAAAGTTACGTATGGTCTAGGGTCCTCGCTACAACAAAGTTTGGTCGAACAAATAGCTCTATGCGTTTCGCGTTTTCGTTTAAATTTTTCTCTCAGTTTCACTACACGATTTGAAGGTGTTTTGAAAATCCGATCACGCACAGTATAGTAATTTATCAATCTTTCATGTAATGAAAGTTTATGCGCCTGCTCTTGATAAGAGTTTTTAGGTTTAGTTTCAGGTTTGCTTAGAGGTCTTTTTAGAACATGAAGGTTTATACTGGGAATTCGCGTTTGGTTATTGTCTATAGAACTATCTGGTGATATTGGAAAATCAAGTGGTTTGGGGTAGGATTTGGCAGGTGTATTATCATACAAGGGATGTTTACATTTGTCTATGTATGTTTCTTTTCCGGGTTCACCTGTGTAGGGCAATGCCCCCCGGTTAGATTGCCCAGGTTCCGGTTTTCCAAACACTTTGGACATTTAGGCGAAGTAGTATTTTCTAATCCACACCGAAAACAAAATAAGTTCCTTTGTGGACTATTACAATATTTATATCTATGGCCTTTTGACTTGCAATTCCAACAGGTGTATGGGTTTGCGTCTTTCTGCTGTGAGATAGCCTCAACAGTGTCAAAAACTTGGGACTCTTCGTCTTGCAAATCTATTTCATTTACCCTTGGCCTGAAGTTGGAATTTGTGATCGGAAATGTTTTTGTCTTCACACTTTCATATTGACTAAAGCGTTTTTCGATATTTCGACACACGTATACCAACTCTGGTAGACTTGCCGTGGAAAATGTTATTAACAGTTCCCCAGTCCTTCTCTTGACATTTTGTTTTATAAGATCTATCAATTCGTGAGACGGTTTAGGTATTTGCAACCGTGAGTTTAATTTCATAATGTCTAAATAGAAAGTATCGAAAGCTTCCGTCTGACTTTGACGTCGGTCAAACATTTTGCGTGAAATTTCAGTGTCTGATTCAAGCCTTTTGTATTGCTCTAACAGAGCTCGTTCTAAATGTCGCCAGGTAGCACCAGGATTGGCTTTTAAATAAATCCAAAACCATGTTTCGACTTCCCCGGCAACAAAAACTTGGAAATGTAGGAAAATGTCATCCCAAGATACTTTGTAGCTAGTTTTTAGGCGATTAAGTCTAAAAAGAAAATCTTCAATAGACATTTTCTCATTATCAAATTTCAATCCCCATTTTTTGAAATCAACTGGTCGACTCCATTCCGTTGGATTGGCAACTCGATTACTTGGATTAGAAACTGGATTGTTTACACTTGGGTCCAGAGTAAGACCCTCTAGTCGTTGCATAAAATTTTGGAAGTTCTCGCTTGGGTGAAAGTCTAAGTCTTCACGGCTACTTTCATGAGCTTCTTTTTGAGGCCCATTCGTATGTTTTCTATTAATTTCACTTGGGTTTTGATTTTCGTTTTGTTTATGGTTCACATTTACGTTTAAGTTCTTATTTGTGTTAGTACCTGTAGGGGGTAGAACTTCTGGACCTGGAGCATTGCGAAATGCTCTTAGTTCTTCTCTCACATCTGAAAGTATTTGTTTTCGAAGACTTAACCTTGCGGCTTCATCTTCTGCTTGACGTCTCTGAAGATCTTCAGCCCTACTTAACCCTATTGAGGCCGTTACTATGTTCTGGATAAAACGCCTAAGCTTTTCATCCTGAGAAAGATTTCTCTGGTTTGCTCCTGTTAGATCTGATTCAATAATTTCTTCTTCACCTGCACTAGAATCATTAACTTCCCCTTCGACTTCTACGTTATTTTTTCTCGTATTCCGTTTTGCAGGCATTATACTTAATATTATAGATATGGTTCGCGTATCGACTTATTAGTTATAGGTTTTTTCACAAAAAAAACGAAATTGTTAAAATATTAAAATTATCTCGATAGCAAAATAATATTTCTGAATTCATAAGGTTAGAGCTTGGAAAAAGTAAAGGTATTGGAGGAGGTTCGGCGGCGATGTGAATGCACGAATATTGTTGATCTGTTATTATTCTCGTTTTTGCTTTGTTTTTTTTTTTTTTTTCTTTTTTGTAAATTGTTTCTTTGACTATCTTTTTTTTTTTTTTTTTTTTTTTTTTTTTAGTGCAGACATAGAAACGTTCGAAAAAAATTAACACATCCTCTATAGTCACTAAAAAAAAGAATATATAAGCCTAAGAGAAAACAACTACAAATTATTAACAGATTCCCCATGTTTGTACCTTGATGGCACTAGGCATTATTAGCTTGCTTGTTACCAACAAAAATTTTGTTCGTGATTTTCTTCAGCCTTTTTTTTTTTTTTTTAACTTTTAATTACACTGGGACATAACCCGGGCGCTACAGACGGAAAAGTGGTCTTGAATAACCGATATCTCCCGGCCGTCCGAAGAAATCCCCCTAGCGAATGCTTCACCAAAGTAAAGACTCCCTTATTCAAACAGTGCTAAACTGATAAGTATGTGATTTTGCATACACAAATATCAGGCCACTACTCCTCATGAATAAGGTTTCTATCTTTTATATATAATTCTCCCAAGACTTTGCAACGTGAGGTTATGTTTTATAAACTATTCCTTTTCCGGACAAAATCTAATTGGATCATATATACCTTCGATTGTATTCTTGAATACGAAACGGGAAGAAAATGGTTCTTGCATAGAAATAAAAAAAAATCGGCTGATAGACGAAAATTGTACTCTGATGTTCATAAGTTAAATAAACTGACAAAATTAATACGAAATTCTTGCCCCACGTTGGGCGCCACCTGTGTAACGGATATTTCTATACCTAGTTCGTCAAAGCGCGTTCTTACAAAATAGCTTCATTATCCCATCGTCACAGGATCCCCGAGGATATTTATAGATACACAGAACTAGGTTGTCCAGTCGGTTGAGTGCAGTAGGCACGCTAGCAAATGCCAATTGAGCTAACTCGTCGGATGGGTGGGATCTTGCAAACACCACTGGACCGCCGTGTACATTTTAACGTGCCTATTTGAATTTTGTAGGAACAAGAAATATAACAAGCTACTAATATATAAAAACAAAAATCTATGTTAATCAACGCAAATATTCATAGTATGGAACTGTAGGTGGAGTCAGTTCCTGTATGTGGCCCTCCCACTGTAACCTGCGCAATGCAGATAGTCCTTGGTCATCGTACCACTTGTCAACTTTCCGATGACCCCTGAAGCGAAGCCAAAATCTTCTAACTTTGACTCTTCTCTTCGCCGGCTAAACTATCCTCCATAACCACACTCTCCCAAGCTCACTTTCCTAAAACTTACACCATCGACTTACTGTGTTTCATTGATATGAAGTTAGACGCAAGCATTACGAAAAAGCAGCATTAAAAAAAATGTACGCTTAGAAATTAGTTAAAACCATGGGACTTGATGGTATGCTGGTAACACAGAGTTTACTTTATTTTCACCTTATTAGAGAAACTTTAATAATTAAATTCTACCAAAAAAAAATATAACTGGCACCGAAACTTTCATATGGTAACTCTTAAACAAAAATCCAAAAAAAATGAACTCACCGATCTCTTTCTCCTCCTGCGAAGTTGTGCGCACGACTTTGTAGAGGGTGTGAATGCTTCCAATTCTCGAGCTTGTTATTTCACCTTTTTGTACTAAATCTCTATATAAAATAATGAAGAAGAATATTACCATATGCGAATTTTGGTGACTCTCAAGGTGAGTTGAAACAAGAATACTTATCTCATGTAACTCGTTACAGTTTTATCTCATGATAGCCTCTGACTCCCATGTAAAAAAAAAACTTAAGGCTAACTTAATACTAGGTTATGTATTCTGTTGGTTTTCCGAAATGCTGTAGAAAATATCTAAATTTCATGGGTTATTAATGCATGAACTCCAATGATTCCTAATTTGTTGGCGGGTTTGTAATGCTTCACTGTTGCACGTATTTCAGGGATTGTTTCGAGTCTTCTTTTGCATCAAAATGTCTTATTTGATGTTCCCATCGATTTCTGTGCAACAATTTTGTTCGTTTCGGACTTCAAAATACGAGTTGTAGACGCTCGCTGTTTAAGCAATGAGCAACGACGGCCGGCCTCGGTCGTCGTCACTCGCAGCTTCGGTACACCGTTTTGCACAAATAGCAAGTCTCCTGTCGAGGTTATCATTAAAATCAATTCACACCAAATTCAATATAATGCTTACAGATGTTCCAAAAAAAAATTACAATCAAACCCCGAATCTCAGCCTTTGGTTCGGTTCCAAGTAGCAGGCTAGTGTTCCGGAGCCCCAAGTTACCCGCAAATGCCGGGGCACAAATTCCGCAAATTTTAGTGCAAGTGCAGAGGCACCAAATTCCTAATATTTTAATTTGCACAGTTACAATTGAATGTCTCACACAACAAAAAAAAATGTTTGCTTTAATAAAAGCACTTACTCTCACTTCTGCCAAAAATATTCTCAGATTTTACAGATTCCAATCTCCCGATCTTATGTTGGTCGTTATTTCTTTAAAAAAAACAGGTATTCTTCAATCAGTTTGATGGCACAAAATCTTTTGTACCCAGCCAATGGATTCTTCAATTTTTTTTTCTATTTCGTTTATTTCGTCTGGGATTGAAGTAGTCTTGACGAGTTGAAGGTTAGATCGAAAAAGGAAGTATGCCTGCCATGTCGTTGAGACATTGGTTAGCTGGTACGTCATGGAATTCGAACATTTATTCGACTACGCATTATCGAAAAAGACTGAGCGAAAGTGGCAGCGTTCATTGAAATCATAAGGCAAAGTGTTGAGTAAAAAGTGTAATGATAAAATTAATAAACTCTAGTACCTAAAGAGTTTAATCGGATATTAAAAAAAAATTAAAATGAAAGTACGGCGTTTGCATAAGTTGACAATAAAATTACGTATACGTCGTAGTGACCATATTCTCACTATAATTAGATACATAATTTCTGCAAACTAATGCGATGTAATTTCACGCCAAAACAGGAATACAAAATAAAAGGAAGTAACATTTAAGGAGCCCATACAAGCATAATGAAATTTATCGACAGAGCACGCATTTTGATGATAAAATTATTCAATAATTTGCAAGTTTTGTTTGTTTGTAAGACGATTCAATGATATTTGTCATTTCATAGCTACAGTAAGGCATTGTAGCAATGAACAAAAAGAAGTGCAAAGTCCAACTGAGTTTTCTAGTTCCTTTTCTTAATCCTTCAATTGTACCTACTCTTCAATTAAGTTATACGTGAATGAGATTTTAGAATTTTTATTTTATGTTTTTCTTTCAATTTATATTCAAATATTTACTTATTGAACCATAACCTACCAAAATTTAAAAAAAAAATTAGTCTTTTCAGATTGTTTTTAACCCAACTTGCTTACGTTGTGAAAATAATGAAATGTGAAACTTTTTCAATTTATGAAATTGAACCTAATCATTTGGTTTGCACAATGTTTAAGAGAACATTGTCACTTCAATGAATTCAAATGTTTTATAATATAAAAAAAAAATATTAAAATCAATCAATGGAAACTGAGAACCTTTGTATTTTTGGAAACTTTTAAAAACAGAGTTAAATAATAGTTGGTTCAAAAGAATAAATTACATTTACTGGAACTGTACACCCATATTTTTTTTTTCTTAATTATAATCTGAATATTTTTTGTAGTGTCCGTGCATTGTGCGTTGGCCAGTTACATAGAAGGCGTAGGTTCCAATCCTGCTCGTGTCTTGAATGTTTGTTTATAATCTTTCATGTGTGCTGCCTCTTACGAAGAACTGACTAACCTTCCGCGAGTGTAATTTATTGATCAAAAGTGCCTTCCATATCTACTGTTCGGATTCGGGAAAATTTCAAACACGAATAGTGAAACCGCTTAAGCCGCCCTTTTATTATATCAAACAATTTTTTTTGTTGGTCTGTTAATTTATCAATTAACCGACAGAATTCTCTAAGTATTTATTTATTTTATTTTGTTTGTAATATAATATATACAATTCTTGAAGGTTCCCTGCATTTTTGGCAGTTTTTATTACTTGCTTAATGTGCTGATGTCTTTATGATTTTTTCAGACTTAACCTGTAAATTAAAATAAATAAATACACAATTTGTCTGGTGTGAGTTGCTTACAAACAATGGCTGCTGTTTATTAAGCTCGAACTAATTAATCAATTAATTTTTTTTTTCTTTCACGGAAATTAGCTTTGCATTTTTTTTCTTCTAAATAATGAACCTTTAACCCTTAAGAAAATTGTTATTTATCAAGCGAACCGCATAACTTTTTTTAATTTTAATCTGTAGAATGTTTTTTTGTAGAAAAAATCGATAAATATGCATACGTGCATATTATGCTCTGCAAACGTATCTTCGGAAGGTCTATAGAGGCAACGAAAATAACTTTCAATGCGTAATTCCATTGTTAGCACAAGCCAAAATTGAAAAGGAAATAACTTTAAATTTATGGCCTGAAAAAAAGTTTGATTAATGTTAAATCCTTAAATTAAGACAAAGAATGCTTATAATGAAAAAAGAAAAACTAATTAATTTTTACGTCAAGAAAAAAATATGGTTTCATTAATTTTAGTTACTATCTACATTTCAAAATACAAGAGAATATCGTTTTAAATCAAAAATTCAAACAAGTGCTTTTCCAATTCAAACGTTGGTTTCTTCTTTGTTTTACGCATTCATCCACATGGGCTTTTTGTAGCCATATTTACACGCCATATGAAAATAAAAATAATTTCGATTTTGAAATAACATCATTAACAAACCGTCTATTAGATTAGAACTTATATGTTTGCCGTGGAATATTATTTAATCGAAACCAATATTACAAATGCGATAATGCTCAGAATGGAATACCCATCCTAGATGCAAGCTAGGGTAAGGAAGCTGTTCAATTTTTTGTTCAAAATCCTGTAGCATATTATTTACGTATACGCCGTAGTGTATACGAAAAGAAATTATGATTAAATTTTAGAAGAAATTAATATTTTTATCTGCTCGAATCATTTAACATTGACGCATAATATTCAAAGAGTGTATTTTGCAAACCAAAAATGTAACCTCATGTCTGTCTTCAAGAAACAATCACACTCAAATATTTACAAAACGCTCTTAGCAAAATAAAGAGTTGTTCATTTCATGCACGAACGAATTAACCATTCTCCAAAGGTTAACGACTCAGTGTCTGATTTTGTGTTTGGCCAATAACACTAAGTATTTTATGTTCTTAATTTGCTGGTTGATTTTCTCTACATGAATCTTGAACATTGCTATCATCCTTAATGTTGTATTGCAGTGTGAATGTTAATTTTCACGTTTCTTTTTTTTTTTTTTTTGTTCTTTTCACTTATCCATTCCATGGTTGAGTTCGCTTCACAACCATTTGTTATCCCCTTATCAAGGATCTTTGTCAGCTTAAGGTTGTCTGTGGCGTATTTAGGTACTTCGAATTGATTTTGTTAATGATTGTAGGTATTGAAATTGGATATTCGTTAATATATGATTTTACGCTCAATTTATCAGTTATTTATGTGTTGTTTTTTTTTTCGAAATCGAATACAAGCACGGTTTGCGAATTTATAATTCACCTCAAAATAGTTAAAGGCTTATTAATAAGCTGATAACGAGGGAATAAATACAAATAAGAGTGAATAGGAATTTTAGGAAAATGACCCAACTAATGTTTTTGAATTTGTCATGGTTAATACTGTTATAATCAGTGATGATTTTTATAAAAACAAATTGGAAAAACCTCATAGAAGATTGGGAAAACTGGAACAATTAAACAAAGGTCAGGAATTTTATTTTTTTGCTTCGAATTTTTTGTTTCAAAATTTATTTTTGAATAGAAAATAGAAAGTTCTTAGTGAAACACTCGGAAAACTAATTGGTTAACAAACGGAAAATTGCATGTAATTGAAGGTACACTGATTGTAGATGGACTTGAAAAACTGTTTGCATAGAATTTTAGGTGCATTGATATGTTTCTATGTATGGTAGGGACTCTTTATCCGCTCAATCCTCAACGATTTTTTTAACGAAATTTGCATTTAACTGCATGCTTTAATGAGAGTAAAAAGTTATTTCTCTAATCTAGAAAAGCTGTACTTCTGCCATGGACAGCTTTATACGAAGCGTGATTGCAGGTGTCCAGTTTCCAGAATGTTTTCATTGTTTCACCTAATATCCTGTACAACATCGTATTAAAACAAAATTCAAAGGGATATCAAGCAACCAAAAATTTAGAGATATCTTTTCTATCCAATCATTCTAGAAGATATTCGAACAATTTATAATTGTACAAGCTAAATCAATGTGTGAGTAATTTCACATCGCCATGAAATAAGTAAGAAATTTAATTGAAATTCCTTAAACAAACTAAAATTATGTTTACATCGACCGCTTTGGTCAAGACGTCCATGATAGTATGCCAGCCAGGGTTCTGAGCTGTCTTATGCAGGAACTTCAATTAACTGACGCATTTGAATCAAGTGTTTGTTGAACATGATGTAATTATTATTGTGGGAAATGTATTTGAATTTTCTTCATTTATATTGAATAATATGCACGCTCATGAATCTTAAGTGAATGAATCTGATTCTTGTTGCAATTTAAATGATTTGGCCTGATATGATGTAACACAAGCATGATTTGGATGAGGTATTTGATTTTTCATTTGAACTCCATTAAATCAATAGAGCTTACGAACCTTTTCTTCGAAATTACATATTAACCCGTACAATATGAATGAAAACCCCTCTATAAGCCCCTCATAAAAGATTGCGCTATTAATTGTCCGAATTTTTTTTTACTTTGCGCCCCCTCAAGGGGTTTTTAATGCCCTCATTATACGTATATCAGAGACACATGAGTGCATCAGAAAGTTTAAAAGGGTTTGGAAAGACGGCGCGCGTCAGAGACAAAGACAGAATGTAGATGAGAGTTCCACATTCGCGTAGTGCAGCTAAAGAACGATTTGTTATGCTTGAATTATGTCGAACTCGAGTACTTACTTACTTAAGGTGGCGCTACAGTCCG
The DNA here is from genome assembly GCA_920937365.1 of Sphaerophoria rueppellii. Lineage (NCBI taxonomy): Eukaryota > Metazoa > Arthropoda > Insecta > Diptera > Syrphidae > Sphaerophoria > Sphaerophoria rueppellii. The sequence goes on from CAKKXW010000003.1 coordinate 57,307,613, forward strand.
TTGTGGACTTGGGCCTCAAACAACAGGCTCCGCCGGCTAGCTCGATCCTTAGCTAGTCGTCTCCAGTTTTGCACTCCGAGTTGATTGAGGTCTTCTTCCACTTGAGTGCGCCACCTGAGTCGCGGTCTTCCTCTCCTCCTACGCCCCTCGGGAATAGTGTCGAAGGCTTTCCGGGCCGGAGCATTGATGTCCATTCGCTCTAAATGACCGAGCCATCTGAGTCTCTGGCTATTTCCATGTCGTTGTACAACCCGTAAAGTTCGCTGTTGTATCTTCTTCGCCATTCCCCTTCAATGCACACGGGGCCAAAGATAACCCGAAGAACTTTCCTCTCGAAACAGCCTAAGGCACTTTCATCCGATTTTGTCAGGGTCCATGCTTCTGCACCATACAGGAGCGCGCGCTTTTTAACATTTTCCAAACCTTATTTTTATTATTTCCAGAATTTTGTAAAATTATCCTCTCGCTTGAATAACCGAGATGTTTAGAAGCAAATTAATTTTTGCTCTCTTATAATTATTAAAAGACGAAATTTTGATTTTTCTTTGTTAAAATTGAAACAAAAACCCTGTTAAATTGACTTTTCCGTTGATAAATATACAATTAAAAAAAAGCAGAATTAGCAGAATTTTTTTTAAAAAAGCAGAATTCTGAAAAGCAGAATTTTGAAGCCAGAATTTTGACCTGATCCCGTTGGGTGTCTTTCCTCGAAGACAGCATATACTTCGTTTTTCCCTCATTTACCGCTAAACCCATTTTTGCCGCTTCTGTCTCAATTCTCACAAAGGCGCCATTGACATCACGCTGTGTTCTTCCCATTATATCAATATCATTGGCGTACGCGAGAAATTGAACAGATTTTTGGAAGATAGTGCCTCTGGTGTTGACGTTGGAGTTCTGCACTATCTTCTCAAGAACGATGTTAAAGAAATCGCATGACAGTGCATCGCCTTGTCTGAATCATTTTTTGACGTCGAAAGATTCCGTGAGCTCGTTGCCAACCTTGATGGAGCAGCGTGAGTTCTCCATCGTCATTTTGCACAAGCGAACGAGCTTGGCAGGGACGCCAAAACTAGACATAGCTTTGTACAGTTCGTCGCTGTAGATGCTGTCATACGCGGCCTTAAAATCACTTCGTGTCCGATGAAAGGCTCCTGTCTGACGGCGGTATTGTGTTCGTCGTCGCCGTTATACAATCTACAGAAGTGGTCTTTCCAAATCCCCAGCATTGACTGCGATTCTACTATGATGTTCCCTTGTTTATCTCTGCAGGCATCAGTTCTTGCTCGATGACCTTGAGCCAGCTGTTTAACCTTTCGGTAAAACCTCCGAACTTCATTCCTGTTGTTGGCTCTCTCAACATCCTTGATCTGACGCTTCTCATGCTCTCTCTTTTTCCTCCTGAGAAGCCGGCGTTCCTCTCTCCTCTTTTGCTCGTAGAGCTCACGAGCAGCTCTTGTCCTTCTATGCAGCGCCGCTTTGTATGCCTCCTGCTTGGCTGCATGGGTCTGCCTGCATTCTTCATCAAACCAGGGGTTTCGTTTTGGTGGCTGTGTGAAACCCAGCACATTAGAGGCGGCATCTCTAACTGCTCTTTGGCAATGTTGTCGAACTCGAGTATTACGGGTGAATTGTCTTAGGAGAGGAATGCAACTGGCTATTTCACTTACGTTAAATCAAGTTACAATAAAACAGAGATAGACAGAAATGTGTCCGTAGCTTAGTGATTAGGTGCGTTGGCTGCTATGCAGAACGTAGTGGGTTTGAGTCCTACTCGTGTCCGTAAAGTTTTTATTTCATCTTTCACGGGCACTGCCTCTTGCGAAGAACTGACAAAACTTCCAAGAGATTTAATCCGTCATGAAAAAAGTGCTTCTCAACTTTGCCGTTTGGAATCGGCGTTAAATTGTAGGTCCCCTCAGTTCTTCATACGCACCTAGAGAATTGTTGATGAGAGTAAGCCAGTTTGGCCTTTAACTCCTCAAAAGCTGTCGCGCCACTCTATTTATTTTTTATTGTTTAGACAGGAATGCAAGAGTCTAAGGTATTTTGCTGGAACAGTATTCATCCATACCGAAAGCAAACATTTTCGATAAAAGAGAAATGCCCTTGAATTATCAAGTTCAACGATCTAGCCATCGGATCACCAGTGAACCTGTTGTTGCGAAAGCCGTACTTCCGGCTACAAAAAATCTTTCGGCCTTCGATAAATTCCTTGAACTGAAAATTTATATATCTATGGAAATCCATGACTTTAGAAAGAAAAGTACGTAAGAGCAATAGGATGATAATTATAGGAAAAAGACGATTCGCTTTTTTTGGAAAAGGATTGACAAATGTTGTTATCCAACTACTCGGAACGAACCCAAAAGAAAAAAAACTAGCATGGAAAAACACTTCTTAAGAATAATAACGGCAATACCATCCGGACCAACGTATTTGTGAATTTTGAAATCTTTTAGAATTGTAGCAATAGCTAGAGTGAGAAAGAAAATATGTCTTGATGCGCTCGAGAACTGGAGGAGTCATGGCACTATCTAATAGTGTAAAACCTGAGGCAAACTGCAAAGCAAAAAGGTCATCTCTTTCGAGACGGCATACAACTGGAGTAACACTGTTAACGACCAAGGAAGAGAAAGAATTCTTCTTATTTTGTACATATGACCAAAAGTTTTTACTGCATTTGAAACATTGCAGAATTTTTTGTTTAGTCGGTCATCTTCAGTAGCCCAATTTGGTAGCCAGTAATCGGCAAAAATATAGTATAGTTACTACTACATATAAATGTTCAACGTGGTACGAAATTCATTGTAATTTACATAACAAAGTAATAATTTATTCCTCCAAACACTTTGTTAGAGATTTTCGCTTCATATTCTCGCCTAATGCCTTGTAATTTTTTTGTTTTTTGTTTAAGTAGCTTTCTATTACATTTTTCGTTAAAGTTGAAAATATCGTACAAAATACAAAGCCATATCAAAAAGAATTGATTAATTTTTCAGAAAGAATGTATGATCATTATGATTATGATGTCGAGGTAATTTTGAGATAATAATCACTGCAAAATCTTAATAAGATAATACTCACGAGTTTGCAGAAAATCGAAAAAAAAATGTTTTTCTTTATTTTTTTTTTTCTTTTCAGGGATCTTATCAATTTATAACTTCTTATGAGTTTCTCTATTTTCGAATATGTAAATTGACCTCTCTTATTTTTATAAATTTTATTAATTTAGCTCACTTCTTTTCTATTATTAAAAATAATTTCGTAGAAAAAGTTGTTTTGTTATTATTTTATTAAAAAGAAAATTATTTATTTAATCCTTCTTGCTTTTACGTTTTTTTTTTATTTAATTAACAATTATTATTTTTTCAATGGCAATTATTTTTTTTATAATTTTGGTTCATATTTTATGCAATATTTTTTGATTTTCCCCTTTTCTTATGCAAATTCTTTTCTTTTTATTTAGTATAAACATTGTATAACATGGTTTAAAACATACTTCTTTACAACAAGAATTACAATTTAATTAAAATGGAATTTATCACTTTTCCATAGAATTAAATTGTACTTATAAGCAGAATTTCCTAGAAAACTGTGAATTACTGAATAGCCCTTGTTGTCTCTTCATTTTCACAGTATCATATCAAATTCAAGTAGCACACTTTAACACCCCTTCTAGCCTTTTATCAATTCTCCTTGGTCATTATACATAGTTGATTTCACAAGAAAACATATCGAAATAGATAAATTAATTTTCAACATGAAAATGAGCTATTGATGGTGAACCAATCAATTAAAGAGATTGGTTCTAATGAATAAAGTCAATAATCAATTTACTTCAGCATCATCTGACTGAAATCGTTGAATAAGATTAATTTTAAGAAAATTGCAAAGGTAACAAATGTATGTTGGCTCAGTTAATGTAATGTAAATGTTGGAACAGAATCCAAAAAAAAATAGGAAAACAATATCTGCAATAGTTGAAATTCCATCATAAAAAACGAAAACAGATGTGCATTTGTGCATGGACAAGCAAACAAGGAAAATATTTATAAATGTGAATGAAAACATGTTTATGAAATATAAGGAGCCTTTTAGTTAGTTTTTTTTTCTGGCTGTCCTTTCTTTATAGTCAATATCATTTGCCCACGTATGGCAATAAATGTCCTTTTACAACCTCAACCATGACCTAAGAGCAAGTATCTTAGAAAAAAGCAAATAAAGACGATAGAAGCTATCATCTATTAGAATATGATTTGCTGTCGATTTCGGAATGTATTTATATTTTAAAAGTTCTTCCAGACAAACTATAAATACATAAGTTTGAATGTTCTTGTGTTTTTTCTTTGGATAGTCTGTTTTGGACATTAATGGTTTCTGCTGTCGGGAAAATGGTTTGCTTGATTTACAATGGTATAAGAACCAGTCAAAGAAATAGTCTTAATATATTCCAAAGCTATTATTTTCGATGACTGGATAAAGAGAGAGAGGGACCATGCATGACGGAAGGCTGTCTTGTGTGAGGCTACAGGTTGAGGTTCTTCATTGGAGGGATAAGATAGTAACTGAATTTAGTGAGAGTTGACTATTGAATTGTGTTTGGCTAACAGGTTATAACTTATAAGAATATGAGATGGTGGAATAAGACAGCAAAAACCAAAACGTCTTAGTTTGTTGTAATGTCAGTATGCTATTGAACCAAAAAATTGTGCACCGGTTTTCGCTCCAATTACTTTGTTTTCTAAAGAATTCAATTATCATAGAAGCCATATAAAAAGAGAAAGGAAGAGTTTGAATAAAAAACTCAAAAATGAAAACACATTCGCTTGGAAAAATACAACAAATGGAAGTTTTTCTCTTGTTTTTGCATAACGTAGGTACTTTGTGTGAAAGTACATATGATAACTGCATTCCAACAAAGCATTTCAAATTCACTTTGAAAAGCAATGTTATATGGAATAAATTATCATTTAAAGTTTCATCGGTAACTATGCCAATTGTATATGTAAAATGTCACTTGTGGCCATGTGCGGCTTCAGTTACGAAAAAACACCACACAGTTTTTGTGTTATAATAACGACCAAGAACTTTGTGCTAGTTTTTCTGTTAGCATCCTGCTGAACGTTTTTGTGGTGGTGATGGACGCTTGCCACATGAGACTTTGCCTGCTTATTGCATATTAAAAACTGCATTGTGTTACGAACATTTTATTCATTATATTCCAATTTCTTTTTATGCATAATTGATTTTTCAGTGGGTTTTAATTATGCACAATGTTACTGCTGTTGTTTGGTGTTAAAACAATCATGAATTTTATGGTAAAACAAAGGTTTTTGAGCTTGCATTCGGCACTTTATATAGCGATATGTTTTTATAAGGTAAGGTGAATTGATTCAGCCCTACTTCAAAGTAACAAGTACTGTTATATATTTAGAGAAATTAAATTGAATTTTAACACTTAGGGCAAATTTATTGACACTCAATTAAATTAGCAATAATACGCTGTTAATTAAAATCCAGTTTATTTACTGCCTCCATTACGATTCTTTAGTTAAGACTTCTTTTTATTCAAGCTATATTAGTTCAAAACTCAGATTTTAATGATACTTTTAAATATAAATATATAAATTTGAAGAAATATTTTAATTTAACTTCGATTCAACAAAATGTCAAGAAAACGAGTTCGCGGATCAAATTTTACCGACGGAGTAGAAGATAATCTTATTCGTATTGCTTTAAAACATGCATCAGTTGTTGAAAACAAGAAAACTGATGCATGTACTTTGAAAGAAAAACAAGAAACATGGGATCAAATCAGCAACGAATTCAACGCTTTGTGTCCAAATGTTCTAAGTATTAAGAAATACCTATGTACATTATATTTCCTTTCCTTACATTTGCATCTTTTAAGGCCCGGAACAGCAAAGCCATAAAGGAAAAATATACAAACATTAAAACCCTTCTAAGGAAGAAATTTACTGCCTAAAAACAAAGCCGACATGCAACTGGGGGTGGGCAGGGAAAGCCGGAATGGCAACCTAAAAGTGAAGCTTTCGAAGTTGATATCCGTATCTATCCATGGCACTTTAGCCACACTAGACGATGATATTGCAAATGTTCAATTTAAAAAAGATGATGTTATCGAGAATAAAAGCAATAATTAAGACGGTGCAACAATCCAGGGTGTAGGTTCATCTACAGAAAGCACAATTGAACCTGCAATAATTGAAAATAAACTCTCCGAGATACTTGTTTTAAATGAAATTGTTTTTATGGATCCTTCAACTCAAAAAACAGATACAAATTTAGAAAATCCATCATGGTCCCACTATAATCCGTCAATGCTACGTAAGCCGAATAAAAATAAGCTGAAGAGGCCAGTGGCAAGAACACAATCATGCTCTTCATCATCACCAAATATATATACCTACACGTAATTTTGAATCTCTTCAAATGTTAAAAATAAAGTTAGTTGAAAGATATATAGAAATGAGGGAAATTGAACATAAAGTTCGATTGGCTCTGTTGAAGGCCCAAAAAGATGACCTAGAAAGTCAAATAACTTTAAGAAACTTACAAATTTCCAAACTTAAAAATACAATGTAATTTTAGTGTTCGTAATTTTTAAATATAATAATTTCAATTTAAATATAATGAACATGACATGTTTTTGATGCTTTTACAAATGACGAAAATAATTGTTTATCAAATGATTTCTTGCTGTATTATAATCATTCGATTCCGTTGCAATATTATTTGGAACTTGAGTCACCGCCATCATTTCTTCAAATCCCTCAAGTTCAGTTGGTGGAACAATTTCCCTTTCATCGACTGCAATGTTATGAAGCACTGCTACAATTATTAGTTTTGTTGTTGTCTGTTTTACTCTCATACCGGTAGATAGCACTGAGAATCTTCGTTTTATAACACCAAACGTTCGCTCTATAACATTCCGGGTTCAAATCGTTGTCAGGATTGATAAAAGGAGTTGCCAAATGGAGCGTATTTTTATACCCTGAGTCTCCAACAAGAATGAAGTTACCAAACGTACCACATTCTAGTTTCATTTTAAGCTGAGAATTATTAAAAATAGTTTGTTCATGTGAAGCACCAGGCCAGGGTGAGATAATATTAAGAATTTTTATGCTTGCTGAGCACAATGCTTGCACGTTGAAAGAATACCATCCTTTTCTGTTTCGATAATTCTCAGTTTCCTCGCCACCTGGAGACTGGATTTTGACATGAGTGCAGTCAATAGCTCCGATTGTTCGAGGAAATCGAGCAAATTTAAAAAACTCTTCGCTAGTTGTAGTCATTTCAGAAGTAGTTTCAGGCATGTGAATAAATCTAGATCGATTTTAGGCAATGTCATGAGAAACTTTGGGTATAATATTGGATGCCCACGAAGTGCTAACACCAGAAAAATCAGCATACAAATTTGCATTGACCCAAGGGCATAAAAACGTAAAGCAATTAATAATTGAGCAATCGGTGATATATAACGTGACCTAGAAGACACGTTAAGTTGAAATTGACTATTCATTCTTTAATGTTTCTTACCTTTGCAGAGAGTATTCTAAATCGTGTCGAATGATCCCAAGTATTTTCACCACAGTTGGTTTCATCAACCGAAATCTTTGAAAAAAATTTGCATCATCCCATGTATGTATACCCAACCTTTCCATCATTCTATATTGCCTTCTTTCTGCTACGAGAAAATTTTCATCTTCATCGCTCAAGTCCAGCAAAGAAAATATGTCATTGTGGATGTCCATGGTCAGTTGGCAAAAATAGATTACAGATAACAGATTACAGATAACAGATTACCGATTTTCTTCAATAAAGCGTGAAAATATTGACAGTTTTGAATTTTTGATTCAAACTGACAATGAAAAAAGAAATTCAGGTAAACGTTCAGTAAAAATTAAAAATCTTTTGTTAAAAGGTCGATTATTACGATTAAGCTAATGCCCCATTTAAATTTATTTTGATCAGGGATATCTCAATTAAAATCCCTAAAGTAGGTTGAATAAAATGTTTTTCTTATAATGTCTCAAATTTCCTATTTCTAAAAGAGGTTTTAGTTTAATCGAGGCTCAATAAATTGGCCCTTAATTAAATCTAAGTTACGTAATGTGCCTGCCGTTCGTCGTACAGAATAAACCTTAAATATTGAAACGATCAAACGACCAGTTAACAACATCAATTGTAGCCCGCTCAGAGACCAATAAACTTCGCACAATGAATACCTTCTGACTGCTGTTTCCAATGACAACCAATCTGGCATTATAGACTTCCGCCCACTAGTGGTATAAACCAAGGTTTTTTGGTAGATATACTTATCCCGTACCTTGATATGTTCCATTGATTGCTCGGATTCGTCCATTATTTCATACTAACAGTCTTTTCACATATACTAACAAACGGATGATATAATCAACTAACCACAGCGGATCAGTACTAAAAGATAAACAGAGATAAATAAAAACCTTATACTAACATTAAAGTTTCTGGTATTCGAGATAAATTTTTAACACGTCCCCTTGTTTGTTCAATTTTCAAATAAATGCTAACTGATAACTTTGATTATTTTCAGGCAGATTTACAAATCCAAATTACGATTGTGCCCACAAATGCGTTCTGAAATGTAATAGGCTTTGCTTTTTTCCAAAGTGCAAAGCACTAAAACAAATTAATTAGCAGACAAAAGATTAGCGGGTTGATTTTAAGGTATGTTATATACAATAAAATTGCACTGCACTGCGTTTACTTATCAGTTTTAAAAACAAAGTGTTCACTATTAAGCTGTACAAAACTTTCTCCTTCGGAAGTGTGATGAGGGTGACGTGAACAGTTTTAGTGTTAGAAATTTGTGTGATTATTATTGATTCCTAACACTAAAGCAAACTATAAATCCCTTGGAAAGTTAGTTAGTTAGTTTTAAATGAACCGAAGTATAAAGTTTGTAGAAACCAGATCTATGCAAATCGTTTGACAAAGCTGACACTCCCAACAAGGATAACCATAAATAGTTTTTGGTGCTGTGTCAGTCATGACCTTTAAGCGATATTAGTGTTTGGGCATGCAAAATAAAAAAACAATTTGTAGTTTTGTACGAAACAAAAGCTTCATTCACACGTTGCTTTAAAGTTGAAAATAGTTTTGAATGAGATACGATGATGAACTAAAGTGCACAATGTTTGTAACGTTTAAGACAATTCAAGCATTACGAAAAGAAATCACTTCGCCATATATTTACAAAGACGGGAAGAAAATGTATTATATTATGCTTACATATATCCTTGCGAATAGTTTGTTCCATTTAATATCAATAAATGTCAATAGTCAAACTTTTCAAAATCAAACAAAGTTGTATTATTACAAAAGATAAATAACATAAAGGATTTGTACTTTGAATATGTATATACGTAACAATTTAATAACTTCTGGCGTCAAAAAGTTTTCTTAGAGCACAGAACAAAGTTCCAAGACCAGAGTCAATGTCGGAGTATACAAAAATTTAACACAAAAAGTACAATCGAAAATCAGCATTTTAATTTTTCATAAATGCATTTATATTTTTCCAGTGGTAGTTTTTATTGTTTCTTGAATATACCCCTATTTTTCAAAAGACGTCAATGAAGAAAGCAGAAAAATAAATGCTTTGGGTGATTACAAGATTACCATATGAAACCAGTTTTTAAAGAAAAACGTTTACTTTGCTTATGCATCAGAAATTTTGTGAATTCTATTTGAAGATTATTTGACAATTAGCTTGTGTAATCCATAAAAAACTTATCAAATTTTTAATATAACATAGTAAAAAAAAATGTTTCAACATCTTTAGGTGGTACAGTAAAAGACAAGAAAAATATAAATTTGATTTGAATCACACCAGCACCAGAAGATATGTAGGTATAAAATGTGAAGCTTACAAATGTTTATATCTACGGTAGTTAGATCGCTGCACCATTCAACCCTGTCTCAAATAACAAACATCTTAATATTACCTGTTTCTCAAAAAGTTTCAAAACTGAAGCCAGAAATTAAATTTGTAGTACCAATTAAAATTTGGTTATTGGCTAGTACAGTGTCTGTTTTAATTTTTTTTCTGAAGACCTCTCAAAAACATTCAAAACAAGAAAAATAGGATACATGAACAAATTTTCTTTTTTCCAATAACTTGAAGACATGTTGTGTAGGCAGAACTACTTTGGAATGATACACATATCGTAGATACAAAATATATGTATGATACCCATGATTGCCCTAGAGCGATAAGGTTGCCATTGCCAACATGCTTGATAATTTGATCTTTGTTTGGAACCATGTCCTGTTACAAATCGACAACCTGGTGCTCCCAGATTCGATACGTATAAGTTAAAGACAATAACATTAACTTTAATGTGTATATCAATATACGTACTTTGCAACGTGACTTTGAGAAGATTCAGCGATAGTGCGACGACTGGGCACTGAAAATAAATGTCCAAAAGTCGGAGACAATTTGTTCCGGACTCCGTTGGCTAATGCTTCGCGAGATACGTGTGAGAATTGGCGCATGATGGTCATTGTTGATCCTCATGGACAGGCATCGAGCAAAAGTGTAGTGAAGCACTTCGGTATCTGGTTGGACCTGTACCTGTATTTCGAAAGACATATAGATGCTGCTCTAACTAAGGCCAGAGCAGCCTTCGCTCTGATGAAACGGCTGTTTTAGAGCAGTCGGCTTGACCCCAGAGGGAAAGCAATTTGCTACATGACCCTCATACGCCAATGATCGTTTATGGTTTTTGCAGTGTGGTTCAACATTATTTTCAACTTGTTCGGAGCCATATTGCGAGAGCTGGGACTTCGACCAACAATTTCGAGAATGCACGCTTGACCGGCTTCATTCCACCAGTGGTATTCCTCTATTTACACCAGTGAGGAATAAAACAGGATAGATTGGCAGTACCACTTATCTATCACGTCAGGCGTAAAACTGTAGACCGGCAACTCCTGTATGAACGAGACATCCTCGCTGGTGATGGAGCGGAACTGCTTCGGTTCAGTAAAGCTGCGTCCGATCAGAACCACATTGGTAAGGTGAAGCAGGTGAACCAGGTGAACCAGTTTTGGTGGCTTTAGACGGCATTACACAATGGGTAGTCCAGGGTGGGGTATTTTTGCCTTGGCCGGTTGTTTTAGTCTTAAGTTTTAGATTTAAGTAGAGTGGGTATGGTGGCACTATAAAATATCATAACACAAAAGAAAAAAAAAACATATAAAAAGAAAAAATAAGTTAAGAAAGTGAAAAAAAAATCAACAGTACAAGAATAAAAAAATAAAGAAGACAGTTACAAAAATCTACAATAGAACATTATAAGGACATAGTTTTTTTTTTCTAATAAAAACAAATAAATAAAATTAAATATAAAGAAATTAACTAAGTTCATAGGCCGAAAGGCATTCATTTTAGGAACAATGAATTATTTAGAGCTCCCGATTGGGGCCAGTAAGTTAAATATGAGTAGTAATATGTAGGCTAGTTTCAGCATTCCCATTATTGATATTTATATTATTCTCTAAAATGGGAACAGTCATTAAAAATTAATATTCATATAGTGAGTTTTTAATTTGTAAATTTATATTTACAATGTTTGCCAAATTTAAACATGAAAGTCCTTCCTGAATACGAAAACGCCGAATTATGAAATTTTTCGACTTTTAATGAAATGATTACAAAAATATTTTAAATTTGTATGCACACCGGATACTAGATGTTCTTACCTCATTTAAGACTGCCAATTTAATACAAATAAGGGGATCTATAGGAATCCAGTGTACCCATATGAGTTTTAATTAAACTCGAAAATGAAATTTATTTGTTATTTCGAAGTTGTTGTTGTATTAAATCACACGTACAATTCATATTAATTTAGTCCACCATTAATTAAAATAAGAATGGTACAAGAATTAACTTTTGATTAATTGGATTTTATACTTGCTGAATGTTGTTCATTATTGTTATTATTAAACGAATTATGTGAAGTTGGAAAATGAGATTTTTTTTGTTGAAACTGACTCAATGAGTTTGACTTTATTTCTATGGTATAATAAATATCATTTTCATTGCTCGAGGTATTAAGGAAGAGGAATTACTTCAAAAACAACAAGCCAAATGGTATTGTATTTATTTTCAATCTCATAAATTATTGTATAATAAGAACAATTATTATTCTGAGTGAAAGTATAGTTAGCAAGTGTATACAAAAATATTGACCCTTGTTTAATAAAAGAACCCAAATTTCATTCATATTTGTACAAACTGAAAAAAAAAAATACTTAAAGTTTTAAGAAGTCAACTAAGTATTCTTCGATAGAAAATATGTTCAACTGTTGGAGAGAATCAAGTTAAGCCTGTCGTTTTTTCGGTTTTAGTTACCTTTTTCTCAGTAACATTTTTCTCGATTTTTATTAATTATTATTAATATCTCTAAAAGGAAAACAAAATTAACTAAAAAGAAAATGGTACATATACTGCGAATTTTTCCATAAAATAAAAATGTATTTTCATCATTTACCTCAACATTTAATAGATATTAAATTTTGAACGCCAGAATAATAATTCAGAAGATGAATCTGAAAGCTTAAATATTGAACAAAAATTAATTCTTTTCTTTGAATACACATCTTACATCCGCCAAGCGGATGATGAATCTCGATCCTACGCCAGAAAGTTTTTTTTTTGTTTAGCCAAAACTTCTCTCAATATTTTTTATTTTTCTGTAATGTTACTATCTACCTGCAAGAAAAATTAGCATTCCCTGCATAAATATTTCGTCCTCGAAAAATGTCAGCTGATGATTTGTTCGGTCTTCAAAACAATTTTTTTCTCAGGAAACCTTTGCCTAGAAGAAACTGAACAGTATAGGACAATCCTTTACCTAACCCACTATATCCGAGAGATATTCTTGAGTCAAAATTTAATACATAGTTTGAGTCGAAGAAAAAACTTATAAACGAATATGATAGCTGAAAATTTACATGTTCACTGTTCAAGTTTTAAAATGTTAGTATACAAGCATCAAACGAAAACTTACCAAGTGAACTTGTAAATTTAAATTCAAACCAACTTTGGGCTCAGTTTCTATTTTCTTTTATTATCTTCTATGATTTTAAATAGTCAATATAAAACTTTTATATGTTAAGAACTTTTTAAGATCTCATTAACTTTTGGTAACTGACCATTTATTCAGTGTGTTTCGCACATAACAGAACTTGGCCTTTTTTTACATTTTATGTTTTTTAGGGTTCCGTACACAGACTGTAAACGTAACCCTTATAACATCACTTCGTTTACTGTTCATTTTCTTTTTTCTTCGAATCTGCTAGGCCAATTGCAATGAAATTTGGTAAACATATTTTTTCAGATTTCACTATTTTCCATTTTTTTTTTTTTTTTTTTGTGGAAACATGAATCTCGAAATATACTAAATAAGCTAGCAATTTGCTACCTGTAGCAAGATACTTGCTCTACCAATTTATAAAACAATAATAAGTAGGTTAGATGTACTCGTTTAGACCCCATGGGTCCATTGTGATAACACTAAAGAAAGTTGATCATGGGAGTGTTATGAACTTAAACAAATCATTTCAGAAGTCATTATTGTAGACCCCAGCCTCATAGCATGTCTTCCTATATAGGTTGATACAGCGTGCCTGAATAAAATTAAAACTTTTTTTATTTTTATTTATTAAAATCACAGACAATTTTTTTCACACGGTGACATTTTTCAATGGTAGACCCAGGAGGTTTATGCTATCCTAAAGATTATTCCATAAAAATTTTAAGGTTCCTTGGGTTGTCTTATAGCATTATTTTTGCCAATGTTTGGATATAATTTCATTGCCGAAACTAGCGCCATAAATAGGTCTCTATTCGCTGTTCTGCCTCTGAAAATGTTAATAATCTTTATTTATACAAATAATTAATCAATATATTACATTGTATTGACCACCAAGCAGATAGAAAATTAGTTTAATTAAAAACACGCAACATATTTTAATATGCGGATTTGAATATAGAATAAAGAATGAATGGGTTCGCGTGAATAACTGAATTCCGCGGACCACGCAGTATTACCGACGTTAATTCGAATAGATAGTAGTAGTTAAATAATGTGAAGTGAAAATTTTGATTTTCAGTGACCAATTTCTAATATCCTAAATCCTTTTATTCGCACTTAGTTAAACTTAAGTGATTGCTATACTGAATAAATAGCAAAAGGATTACTCTTACAATCTCAAGTGAGCTTTTAATGACATTGAAGTAAAAATATAAATAAGTTAAAAAAAACCTAGCCTTTGTGTCATGCTCGAATAATTTCAATCTATCAACTGGCGGCCAAGTCATTTAAGTTTTTGTTTTTCCAAACAAATTTGTTTGCTGACTTCATCCTGTATCACTTCATCTCATTGAATTCGGAAAATAGTTATTTATTTTTGCTTGTGAAAATGTGATTCAAAACAAATCTAACCAACAATACTATACTATACAAAGCTAAGCTTGATCTTCAAGAATAATTTCACTTTTATTTTCGTAAGACAAATATTAAATCCTTTTCGATTTCTCTTCACTTCAAGTGGATGCCAGAATAGATATTCAGAAGAATGTTAGGCAAACTTTTTAAGTAATAATAAAAAAAAAAAAAAAAACAAAATTGGCAACTTCTTTCATCATTCTTCATAGTTTTGGTTATTTAAACTGCTACTTGATTAATATCCAAAGTACGTCTCATATAGCAGAATGTTGCAACAAGCCAAGAAATAATATTTGGATTCCAATTTCTGTCCTGCTCCTGATGGTCCCAGAAAATTTACAAACATCATGATCGATGTTTTATGGTTTAAGGGTGAACCAAACAATCTGACTAACCAAAGGAGCACTTTGTCGTCCAAAATAACAAGAGGAAGGACAAGCAGACAAATAGAGGGAGTTAAACCCAAATCTTTTAAAGACCTATCTATGTATATCATCGTTCTGTCATGTTTAATGAAAATCTGTAGATTAAATTTGAGCTTGCTAGCAAAGCAGAGACATTGAAGTTAGAACGTAAAGTTGATATTTATTCGGAGTGTGAAAAAGGATGTTAGATTAAGAATTTTGATTGCCCTAAGAAATCTATACAAATCGTTAATCTCTCTGGCAATATGACTTATTCGTCATTTAGATAATACCAAATAATTATCATTGCTACTCGTACTATTAACGTCAATAACTCGAATGTTTTGAGTTTTGAAATGAGTTCACAAACGGCGTGATAGAGATTACCCAGCTCATAAAAATAATTAATTGCTTACAATTAAAATTTTCGTTCGTCGTTGTTAACACCAGTCTTTAAATATTCTATTTTGGATGGGTGAACAATATTCTTAAGACAAGTGTTTCAAGTTCATTGATCTAAGAAATGATAGTCTGATGGCAAAAATTACGACAGAGATATTGATCAATAATCATCTGTCGGTTTTTTTGACAACAAATTAAAATCGTCTATAGTATATAGGATTCAATTGCGATTTCTGTGAAAGACAACCAATTTGAGGACTTTGAACATTACCATGACAAAAAACTCAACGAAAAGTGAAAACATTTAACAAAACAGTGAAAGAGGCAAAATAAAACGAAACAAAAAAAATGTATCCTAGTGCCAATGTCTCGATCTCGAGCCAAACAAATTTCTACTTATTGGCTATTTGTCTGAACGCAAGGATATTTTACAGCTCATTGCCGCACGTCACACAGAGAAAACCACACTCGCCAATGGCTCGAACCAAAAAAAAAATATAATAAATAAGATGGAATGGGTATAATCAATGGCCTGTCTTCGACAATGCGATTGTTGAGGTTTACTGCTTGGGCTAAGGGATATAGTCCTTCATTCGGTTACATGAAGTTATGACTTGATTGCTGATGTTCATCTTATTTCGTCTGAAATTTATTGGGGGTGACGATTTTCTAAGTGAGTGCGAAAAATTGGAATTTGTTAACAATGACAGTAACATTTATTTGAAATCAAATTTATTATAATGTCTTTTCAGCTCTTGCTAGGGTTATTAAGTTTGCTAGTATTGTATTTAGATACATTGTTTTCAATGAGGAAACTAGCGTCATTTACCTGGATCAGGTTTTACTTATGTTTTTTTAATTGAGTTTTATTATGCACACGAAGATGATTTGACCCAGTCTTATAAAAATGGTAGGTCTTTTTCTTAGATTCAGTTCAGACAAAACAAATCAATCTGTCTTTCTCTCCTAAATATGAAAAGATATGACTTTAAACGTTGCTTCAGATTATGGTAAAACTGCCTTTTTAACTTTTTTTTTAGACATACCTACATATATGAATTTTATTTTTGTGCTATAAATCAGTTTTATAATTAGAAATGTCAAACTAAACAGAGGACTAAACTGAAACTCGGATAATTTATAAAAGAAATTAAAAACATAATCACGTCGCAAAATTCTGTTAGCACGAAAAATTCATGTAAAGTGAGTACATAAATGCCTTGTTTAGGACTTGAAAATTCAATTGTTTTATAAAAAGCATTTCTACCTTTTCAAACAGACGTACAATATAGTATAAATATATGGCTCACGCATATTCCGCTTATCATAACAGTAAACGATTTATTCTTAGCACGTAAGGATAAAAGCAATCCACAACTTTCAAGGCTTTAAAGATTCCATAGATTTTTCAATTCGTTAACAACATCCAGACAGATAAATAATGTCTAAGAAATTTTTAAATCGGATCACGTTGGGTACAAGTTTCATTTGATTGTGGGGAAAATTTAAAAGATCTGTTTGTTTGTTTTTGAAATGAAGATGAAATAGATTTGAAAATATTTCGCTCTATTTTTGTTGATATAATAAGTTGTCTTAAGGGGCAGTAGAAATCAAAGGTGTTCATTGATTTGTTTGATAAGTACTACAAATATTGTTCATGTTCGTCAATAGTTCAACACCATGTCCATTTGTGACATCCACATTTACACATTCACATTAGACACACACTACCAATTTTATTCGTGAAGTTTGTTTGAATTTACGAAAAAAAAAATGTTTTTGACACCTTATTTCCTAAAAAAAAAGAGTTAGACGAAGGATCGAAGTGCACAATAATGCCGAAAAAATAAAAACAAAAATTAGCTTCGTATCCTACTTGTTCATGATTTTCTCTTTGAATGAACCTTATAAAATGTATCCAGATATTGGAATTAACATTCTATGAGAAAATTCATAAGGGCTTATCTACTGATTATTTTTCAGAAAAGAAAAAGAAAGGTGCGCGACTGCGCTTTTTTGTTTCGAGAACTAGTTGAGCAAATATTGCGGCACACATTACCTACAAAATATTGAATATGTTTCGGCGCCAGCCAGAGTAATACGGCGTCAAAAAGACTTTAATGTCTAAGAAAAAATTTCGAAAATTGTTACAAGGTTCCTTTTTCGTCTCATCGCCATCAATCATAACAAAATCTTCATTGTTCGTCTTCGCTCAAAAGTTTTAATGCAATTAACTTCTGGAAAAAAAAAAAATAGACAACAGGAAAAAACAGAGGTATTAATTTGTAATCTTGCCAGTCAAGATAAATAATTTAAGAAAATGTCTTCTGGGAGTCCTTACGTTTGACAAAACACTAGTCTGATTCTGATAATCGGAGTGTTTGTTTTTTGAGGTGAGGAAGCATAATGTTTACAAAGCCTTCAGTTACAGAGCTTTAAATGACTGTTTTGATTGCGCTCAGTACATCAATTTATTTACTGAAGTGTTATTAAGAAAAATATAAGCTGACACATTACGTTTCCTTGCGATTTCTGTATTTAGTTGACACGTTCAGTGTTTTTTAAAATAAAAATATTAAAAGAATAATCCAGCAATATTAAAAACAAGTATAATTTCAAAATATTCAATACAAAAAAAAATGTAAATGTAATTGTTGTAATTGGTACACGACTAAAAACTTAAAAGCCCATTTCTATAAGCCTTGAACTGCATGTCCTTAAACTTACAACATTAAATTGTACACTAAAGAAGAAGATCTTCATTTTGGTCTTTTCTATAAACGCATATTTGAAAAGCTAAAACAAAAAATTACCCGATCACCAATAAGAATGTCGTTGAAGTAGAAAGTGCTACAGATATATTCTTTAATTGGTTCTAATTTGATGAGCAAATTCATTAAGAAACACATTTTTTCTATTAACTGAATTGTATAAAAATGACTCTGGTAGCTGGCCAAACTTTTGTGGAAACCTTATTATGCACTTAGAATAATTGATATATGTATGCATAACCAAACAAACTGCTATATGCTTACGAAGTTCTTATATGTTTACTAAATATAGTAGCCGTAAAGAAAATAATTGCCAATCAACGTTAAAATTTTGTTTTTTTGATTCATTTCTTTGTTTGTTTGGGTCAAAGTCATATTAGATAACAATATAATCATCTTCACCCATTAATGACCGATAGAAAAACAAATTTTATTGTGATTTTGTTTAAGGTTTGCAAAACCATGCCAGGTGCCCTTTATATAATTTTCGAACAAATTCTCGATTGACTGTTTAAATTAAATTAAATTTAAACAAAATGCTCAACATTTCTTTTAGGGTAATATAATACAATAGCTTAGTGAAGACGTGTAAAGTGAAGCTTTACACCCACAAATTTAAGGTGTTGGTATACGTTTTGCTTTATCAAAACAATTGTAATGAAAACCTAACACAACCTGCCACAACATTATTTCAAGTTCTTAAATCATTCAACCACGCAAAAAGAATCTAACGCCTTAAAGCACAAGACAAAAAAAAAAAAAAAACAATTAATTTAGAAATACGTGCTCGAGTGTGTTGTCCTTGAAGTTCTTAAGATTACTCTGGCTTTATTCTGCATAACTAATTGTTTCCATTCATCAACTGAAGTAAGCGAAGACGTGATAACCTCTGTAATGGTTTCTTCAGACATAATCCTGCCAAATACCTTACACCTAACCTAAGACACCAACCTCATCAGCGGAAAAAAGGTGACAATTTGTTGGCTTTGACAAATTGTTATCTCGGCGAGACAGAGAATTGCTTTGCATTATTCAATTTGTTGGCTTGAGATTTCTTCTCAAAAGACATGAAAAAAAGCCAATCAAAAATCTAGTACGATTTTTTGAATTTAACTAAAGTAACACCAACAAACTTTATGATCAACTAGAGTCAGTCGACGTGAACGTTTATAAAGACCGATTTTAAGTGGATTGGCTAATGGAGTGTACTTTTGTACCGAAGAAAGTCTGTTTATAATATGTGTGTTTTCGGATTCAAGTTACTTTTTGTCTTTTGACTTAGGGCAAGGCTTGAGAACCCATAAACGAATGTGGTGTACTTTTGTGCAGGCCGACCAAACTGCACATTCAGTTTAGTATTAAAAAGAAAAATTAGATTATATAGAATTTGAAGACATGGCTTTTTGTGTGTGTTCTTAGAATTTATAGTTAATAAAATTAAATGAAAAGAAAAAGCAAATATCCGGCAATGCCACGAAAACAACTTTAAAACACAGAAGGGATTTCAAATATTAAGTAGAACCTGTAAGATAGTCGAATAAACGAAAAATGCCATCATGACTTTTGTCAACTATAGGTATCCTTAAACATTGTTACGTTGATTTTGATTTTAATATCACTCATTTTTACTCTACTTTTGGACAGTACAATACCGTAATGGTTAAACTACAAATTGAATTAATGTGATTCACACTCACTTTGCAGATGAATTGTTGGAGAGTAACACCAAATTTGATCAAGGAATAGCATCATTTGAATATTCCGTGCACTAATTAATTTTGAATATTATTTATAAATGCTGGAACTCCTTCAACCAGTATAAATTCTTAAATGTAATTGAATATATACGTCGTTATTTTATTTTTAATTTGAAGATTATTAATTGAACAAGGATAGGGTCTACTTACTTACTTAAGGTGGCGCTACAGTCCGTTGTGGACTTGGGCCTCAATCAACAGGCTCCGCCAGCTAGCTCGATCCTTAGCTAGTCGTCTCCAGTTTTGCACTCCAAGTTGATGAGGTCCTCTTCCACTTGACTGCGCCACCTGAGTCGCGGTCTTCCTCTCCTCCTACGTCCCTCAGGAATAGTGTCGAAGGCTTTCCGGGCCGGAGCATTGGTGTCCATTCGCTCTAAATGACCGAGCCATCTGAGTCTCTGGACCTTGACCCTTCTGGCTAGGTCCATGTCGTTGTACAACCCGTAAAGTTCGCTGTTGTATCTTCTACGCCATTCCCCTTCAATGCACACGGGGCCAAAGATGACCCGAAGAACTTTCCTCTCGAAACAGCCTAAGGCACTTTCATCCGATTTTGTCAAGGAAAGGGTCTGCCGATGGAAATCTTGACAGAAAGTTGGTATCAAACTTTCCGGAAATAAGCCGTTTTAGACTTAATCAATACGGAAGTATTGAAAACTCATTTCAAATTGATTGCTGTGTTACCCGAGCAGTGCTATTTATGAACATAAACTTGATTTTTGTTTTTAAGTGAGAAGACGAGACTGAGACTCATTTTACAAAAATCAACTCTGCATCAATCTTAACAGCAGAACATTTCACGCACTTGAATGAGAAGATTTCTGCACAATGATATCATATTATACTTGGCTCACAAGTCAATCCTACAACAATTTTATGCGGATATCTTATCTTATTTTGAAGAGTTTTTTTTTCCATATTTTGGAGGCTAACTTTACATACTAACTTTTGGACAACTTGAACGTTTTTGGAGAAAAGCCAATGCAATTGATTCAAATTTGGCGTATTTATGTACACATTCTGGTAATTTCGATGTAGACTTTGTCGAACTAGGAACCTTGGAACCGCAATAAGCTCAGACAACGACACCAGCGCTAAAATCAAACCGAGAATCATGCTTGCCAATCGCTGCATCTTTGGACAATTGAGTAGCAAGTCCTCTCTCTAGCACCTAAAGTTGCACTGTACAGAATCCTTATCATACAGAATCCTTATCTTCGAGAGAAAAAATCTTCTAGTGATGTTAAGAGAAAACCCAGTCCACGCAGTTAAATATTCTGTTGTATTTTTGTATTTTTTTACTTTTATGTTATTTTTATTTTGTTGTTTCAACTTTGATTTGACATCACTATAAAATTCGGATTCTTGAGACCTCGAAAACATGGAGGTATGCAAAATTTGGAGATTTACAAAATCGGTCCTCTGGGAAGTTAATAATTGTTTGGGTAAAACTCATTCCGCCACAATGCGTCGTTAGAAGATAATTTAAATATAGGAATAATTTTCATTATTATTACTTTTATTTAATCCAAACATTATTAAGTATGAGAATTTGTGTTGTCTAGTCGCAGCTGGTCTAGGTATGCAAACAAAACCCTTTTTTTGAACTTAAGTGACGGCTCAAACATATTCTTACTCCACCCAGAGACAAAAGAATTTATCGCTCATCATCGTGACAGAAAATTTACCTTAAGAAATTAATAAAACAAATTTAAGTATTTACACATAAGCTTTTTGATGTTTCTCAAAATGCTTTGGTCAACACAGTTTCTTAAACCACAAAACTCACATTCGCACTACAAAACGAACAACAGCAACAGTTTTCCAAAAACTTTCTGAAAGAACTTCTTTGAAGCAAACGTATCAAAACAAAACCGTTTTTAAATTACAAAGACAAAAATTGCACTAAAATGGTTTAACTTCATTCTTTTTTCATATAAAACATCGTTTATATGAAAAAATAAATCGAAGGGAGCGTGCAAAATAATTTAAAAATATCCAGACTTTTGTTTGAAATCCTTCCATGTCCTTGTTGTGGGTTTACCGATGAGACAATGGCTTATGTGTTTCTTTTCAGAAAGTTGTTTTTCTTTTTTTTTGCTCTAAAAGTGGATTTCTTTTCAATGAAAAAATAAATCTTATCGCCCAAGAATGTTCCACGGATTGCTGTTTTATTAGAACTTAATTTGGGGATGTTATATGTAAGTCAATTTAAAGAACTAAACAACCTTAAATCTTGAGAGTCATTTCATAAACCGAAAACAACTAAAATCTCGAGAGCCAATGAAAAAGAGGCGAATTACAATAATTTTTGATGTCAAGTACACAATATAGAAATGCCAATAGCCGAAGCCAAAGCAACGTTCGTTTGGTTTTATACCTATTTCAAGAGGATTATCCTAATGACGGACCATGAAAAGGACATAACATGTTTGCGACGTTATGAAGCAGTTTTGGGAGCCACGAATACGTTAGGATTAGCAAGGTTTCGTCTGGCAGATAGTTTATATGACAAAGCGACTAGAACTACTTATCATAACCAAGAAATTCACTGCGGTTATTTCAATTTTGGTGAGCATGTTCATCACAATTTTTTTTTTAAGTGCACATACGCCCGAGTGTCCTTAAATATAATTTTTAAAATAAAATTTCTTCTTTGTGTTTCTGCTATTCAAATCATAATTTATTCGAATAAAGTCAAAATATGAAAAAAGCAGTTGTTCAGGAATGAAAATGACAATTTACCGATTTATTTATTTATTTTCTTATATATTTAATAACATACAATCAAACAAAACTATAAAATTATTTTGTAAATTTCTAAATTTCTATTGCCAAACAAAGTTCATAACACCCTATGTTTTATTACCTTGTTTACGAACTAAGTAATTTTTGTTAATTCGTTAAGCTCTTAATCCCTTTTTTTTGTGCATTGCAATTGTGATTTTTGTTGTTCTAGTTTTGCTTAATTCGATGGTGCATATGTAAATTCGATCTCTTTCTTCTGCAACCACCATCGAGTAAAGTTATAAGTTCCTACAGTACAAAAAACTTAGTCTTGATTTAATGTATGGCTTGATTTATATATTATCTGAATAAAACAATTTCCTTATAACGAAGTTAAAGTCGGTTATTTTAATAAGAATTTAGAAATATTAACCATACATTGTTGATCAAAGTTGGTCCTTCGTAAAAGCCAGATAATTTTGAAAGCTTAAATTTATTTTGAAAAATCGCGATATGGTGGTTGCTGAATACATTGGATATTTGGAACAATCGACTATATAAGTATTGAAAGATATACGGAAAGGTAAATCAGTATCGATTTATGTGAATCTTTTTGCCGTCGACTTTGGGTTTTGCTGCTTGCTGGTTAGCTGTTTGTAAAGGCTTTTTGGATATTGCTGTTCAGGATAGTTAAGCGCATTTATAATAAAGACAATTAAAGTCCGACTTGTGAGAAATCTGGTTTTGTGAAAATTGTTGTTTGCACGTGTTTGATTTGGGCTATATTGAAACTAATTTCAACTATAATGAATAAGCTTAAACAAACTCGTGGACATTTAAAGGGCTCTATAACGCGCGCGCATTTATACATATTAGAAACCCAAGATGATGACATAGACAATTTAGAAACGCGTTTATCTCGGTTGGAGGAAACTTGGAGAGATTTCTGTTTGAATCACCAGGCATTCTTTGACTTTTGCGATGAAGAGGGATACGTTGACCCTGAAAGTGACTTCACAGTAACCGAAAACAAATACCTTGATGCAAAAAGTGCATTCATGAAAGCGATCCGTAAGAACACGTTTTCAATTCCACCACCCTTTCCTCCGCGTCAACTCAATAACGACGATTCCTGTAATATTTCTAATGAACAATCTAAGCAACAAACCGCCCCTTCATCCGTTACCAAATATTGTGCTGAAATTGAGCTACCAAAGTTTAGAATAGCTCCGTTCAGTGGCGATTATCGCGAGTGGCCCGAGTTTCGGGATATGTTCGTAGGTAGCATCGGTTGCAAAGAAAAACTTTCGAGTGCTCAGAAACTACGTTACCTTAAATCGTTTTTGACTGATGACGCCGCGAAGCTTCTGAACGATATTGAAATAACGGATTCCAATTACCTTCTTGCATGGGAAAAACTTGAACGTCGCTATAATAAGCCGTTATACATAATTAATGCGCATGTTGAAAGTTTCTTGAAAATGCCAACGGTGGCCGTCGCGGACAGTGGGCATTTGCGTCGTCTAGCAGATAAATCAGATGAAGTGATTCGTGGGTTGAAAGCTCTACAAGCAGAAAACAGAGATCCTTGGTTGATTTATGTTTTGTTGAATAAAACAGACTTAGAAACACGTAGGGCGTGGGCTCTTTATAATGACAAATCTGAAAAAGCTACCGTTTACGATCTTATAAGCTTTTTAGAAAAAAGATGCGATGCTTTAGAAGCATGCGCATCAAAATCCAGTGAAATAAAGACTCCTTATAATAAACAAAATCCGCGCTCGGGTAGTTCCTCAAACATCAAAAGCCTTGCCGTAACCAATTTTGTATGTCCTATGTGCAAGGAACATCATATTCTTCCGCAGTGTTCGAAATTTCTCGGTATGACCATTGCTAATCGTCGCAGCTTCGTTAGGGACCAAAAACTGTGTTACAATTGCTTAGGAAACAATCATTCGTCGTCGAGATGTCGCTCAAAGGCCCGATGTCCACATTGCCGCACAAAGCATCATGCCCTAGTACATCTTGATGCGTCGCCACCGGTTAGTGAAATTAGCATCGCAAATACAGAAATGCCATCGACATCACAAGCTGCCTCTGTATCAATTGTTAGCAACCATATTCAAAATGAAAATCGTCCTTCTGGTATTTTGCCAACTGTTGTAGTTGAAATAGCCGATAGTTTCGGTAACAAACATCGTTGTCGCGTTTTGCTCGACACTGGTTCCCAAGCTTCTTTTGTTACTGAAAGTTTAGTACAAAGGATGCATCTTTCTCGTCGTCACGCTCGTCTTCCTATTTCTGGAATTTCATCGCTCGAAGCTGGTGTTACACAGGGTGCTGTTACATTGAAACTTAATTCTTGCTTTGATTCTTCTAAAGAGATGTATGTAGACGCCTTTATTCTAAATCAAATTACTTCGAAAACTCCTCGTTTGCCTCTGGAATTTGATACCTCTTTACTGTTGAAAGAATTGAGATTGGCTGATCCAGGTTTCAACGTCCCTGGTCCTATTGATATTTTGCTAGGATCGGACACAGCTTGGAGTATTTTGCTTGATGGCCGTCTTACAGATGATAGTGGAAAATTGATTGCCCATAACACCATTTTTGGATGGGTAGTAACGGGACAAGCTCCAATCAAGGAAATTGTTTCCTTACCAGTAGGAATTGTACAAGATGTTGACGCTACTCTTAAATCGTTTTGGGAAATTGAAGAGTTGTCTAACAGCTCATATTCGCTAGATGCTGGTGATTTTGCTGATGCGCACTTTCGTAAGACTTTCTCTCGTGCACCTGACAACAAGTATATTGTAGAGCTACCCTTTCGCCAAAATGATGTCGCATTTAGCAACACTCTCTCTGGAGCATTATCAAGGTTGTTTGCTATGGAACGTCGCTTCTCTCGTCAGGAAAATCTACGGGTTGAGTATTGTCGGTTTATGAAGGCTTATCAAGAGTTAGGCCATATGGAGCGTATTCCAGAAAACGAAATTGAACCCACCGTTGGAAAGATATTTTACTTGCCTCATCACGCCGTAATAACAGATAAAATACGCGTTGTTTTTGACGGATCACACAAGGATGTAAATGGTTATAGCTTGAACGAAATGTTACATACAGGTCCTCCACTTCAACGCAATTTGATAAATGTTTGCTTGCGTTTTCGAGTCCATAAATTTGTTTTTTGTGCCGACATTGTAAAGATGTTTCGACAGATCTGGGTGGACACCAAGCATCGGGACTTTCAACGAATTGTATGGCGTGAGCGTCCCGGTGACCTCATTGGACACTATAGACTGTGTACGGTCACCTACGGCACTTCACCTGCTCCATTTCTTTCTATGCGTGTCCTTCGACAGCTTGCCGTAGACTACGCCGATCGATTTCCAACTGCGTCGCATTCAATATTGCACGATTTTTATGTTGACGACATCCTTACAGGGTCTGACTCTGTTTCAGAGATTTTAACACTAAAAACAGAGCTTGTAGAATTATTGTCCTATGGAGGTTTGCAGCTGAGCAAATGGAGCTCAAATTGTTGGCCAATTCTGCAAGGGTTAGATTGCGAACCTACAGTATATCTGGATTTGGATAGTTCAAGAAATTGTACTAAGGTTCTCGGACTGGTCTGGAATCCTCACCGTGATATTTTCTCCTTTCGAATTTCATTATCAGAAAAATCCTCGTTGTCCCCCACTAAGAGAACGTTGCTGTCCGAGATTTCAAAGGTCTTCGATCCTATGGGTTTTCTGGCTCCTGCTACCATTTTGTTTAAAATGTTATTCCAGGAGTTATGGGTGCATAAGACGAAAGTTGGATGGGATGATCCATTGCCAACAGAAATTGCTGCCAAATGGATTCTCTACCGAAAGGATTTTCCTTTGTTCGAAAGAATGGAAATTTTCAGGCGTTTCACATCAAATTCGAAGCATTTCGATTTGATAGGTTTCTCAGACGCATCTGAGAAAGCGTATTCAGCTGTAGTCTACGCTCGCAGTATTGCAGAGAATGGAGCTATAAAGGTTCAACTTGTTGCTGCAAAAACGCGTGTTGCACCTGTCAAGCAACTAACGATTCCACGACTTGAGCTCTGTGGAGCGCTGCTGTTAAGTCGTCTGGTCAAACTGATTCGCTCTTCCTTAGATATTCAACCTGCGCAGACGTTTGTGTTTTGTGATTCTCAAATTGTGCTAGCTTGGCTTTCATCATCACCTCGTCGTTGGAACAGTTTCATTGCCAATCGTACAGCAGAAATTCTCGATGTACTTCCGCGTTCGGATTGGAACCATATTCGTACCGAGGAAAACCCGGCTGATTGTGCTTCGAGAGGTATCGAGCCTTGTAAATTGTTAACCTTACAATTATGGTGGAATGGTCCAGAATGGCTTTCCTTGGACCTTGATTCGTGGCCCACTTCTGCGAAAGGTGAAGAATTGGACGAAGTGCCTGAGGAAAGAAAGCGATCGTTGGTCTTTAACGTCAATTTAGTGTGTGCTCAAGAAGGTCTGTTCGAAAAACTTGAAAAACGAGTCTCTTCATGGGCAAGGATCATTCGAATTGTAGCTGTTTTTGTTCGATGCGCCAAAAATTGTAAGCTTCCTCCAGAGGAAAAAACAAAGGGCTTTCTGCGATCTTCAGAGCTTCTATATTCAAAGCAGAAATGTCTTTTATGGGCACAAAAGGAGTTCAGTGAAGAAATAAAATCATTACAAAAGGAAAACCATGTTTCCACCCACTCAAAACTGTCATCGTTGTCTCCATTTCTGGATGATGTCGGTCTACTTCGCGTTGGAGGAAGAATTTCTAACGCTGTGGATGTTCCGTTTAGTCTAAAACACCCTATTATTTTACCAAAGGGTCATCCGTTCTCCAAATTAATTCTGACTGAAGCTCATTTTAAATTCCTCCATGCAGGTGTTTCGGAACTATTTTCGTTGGTGCGTCAGGAGTTTTGGATTCTTGGGAGCAGAAATATGATTCGAAAGATTATCCACCAGTGTATCAAGTGTTTTCGCCAACGACAAGCAACTTCCTCTCAACTTATGGGAAATTTGCCGTCTTCTAGACTTTCACTATCTTTTGCCTTCGAACGAACTGGTTGTGATTACGCTGGACCGTTCACACTTCGACTCGCCAAAGGAAGAAATCCGAAATTCGTGAAAGGGTACTTTGCACTTTTTATCTGTATGGCGACAAAAGCGTTGCATTTGGAAGTCGTCAGCGATCTGTCCACAGATGCCTTTTTAGCAGCTTTGAGGCGATTTATAGCTAGACGAGGAAAATGCAGCGTTATCTATTCAGACAACGGTACCAATTTTCAAGGAGCGGCGAGAACTTTGTGCGAATGGTACAGATTGGTGCAATCTGAAGAACATAACCGCTTAGTATCCTCAGAATTAGCAGGTGATAACATCAAGTGGAAATTTATTCCTCCACACAGCCCTCACTTCGGGGGTCTCTGGGAGGCGGGGGTAAAAAGTGTCAAACAACACTTGCGGCGCGTAATAGGGAATAATATTTTGACCTTCGAAGAGATGTCAACATTACTTTCGCAAATTGAAGCCCTCTTAAACTCTAGGCCTCTTTGTTCTATATCTGACACTGATTTAAATCCTTTAACGCCCTCTCATTTCATTATAGGCAGACCATATACGGCGATACCTGAGCCTAGCTATGAAGAAGTCCAACTTAACCGACTGGGCCGATGGCAGCTTATTCAAAACATGCTGCAGGGATTTTGGCGTCGCTGGCAATGTGAATATCTCACATCACTTCAACAACGCCCAAAATGGCAAAGAGAGACGACGAACCTTAAAATAGGGGACTTAGTAGTTATTAAGGAGCCAGGCATGCCCCCAGCCCGATGGGCACTTGCACGAGTAGAGGAACTTCATCCCGGAAAAGACAATCTTGTACGCGTAGTTTCAGTGCGCACCAAAAATGGTATCTTTAAAAGACCAGTAACAAAGCTGGCTATTCTTCCAGTTTCCTGAAATTCCTTCAGGCGGGCCGGCGTGTTCAGGAATGAAGATGACAGTTTACCGATTTATTTATTTATTTTCTTATATATTTAATAGCATACAATCAAACAAAACTATAAAATTATTTTGTAAATTTCTATATTTCTATTGCCAAACAAAGTTCATAACACCCTATGTTTTATTACCTTGTTTACGAACTAAATAATTTTTGTTAATTCGTTAAGCTCTTAATCCCTTTTTTTTTGTGCATTGCATTTGTGATTTATGTTGTTCTAGTTTTGCTTAATTCGATGGTGCATATGTAAATTCGATCTCTTTCTTCTGCAACCACCATCGAGTAAAGTTATAAGTTCCTACAGTACAAAAAACTTAGTCTTGATTTAATGTATGGCTTGATTTATATATTATCTGAATAAAACAATTTCCTTATAACGAAGTTAAAGTCGGTTATTTTAATAAGAATTGAGAAATATTAACCATACATTGTTGATCAGCAGTTGATAGAGTTTTTCGTTGTTTATAAAAGTTGCATTTAAAATGTGTGTGCAATTATTTGTCCTTGAGAGACATTTTTCTTTTTAATCCCTGGGGGGTTGGACAAGTTTCCTTCTTAGTTTTAAATGAATCAAAGCAAAAGACCAGCTTGACTGTAAAATGTTAAGTTTATTTTTATCACAAGATATTTTAGTGTCAATTATAATGAAACGTTAAGGCAGAAGAGCAGTAGTTGTGTAGGCTAAGCTGTATAGCGATATTATTCAGATAACCCACGCACTTCACGAAGAATAAGCGATGTACAAATGTGGTAGGAAATCAACAATAATTCACAGACAGCAAAACGTTATTGTCTTCTCAGAACGTACATTTGGCATAAGATACTGATACATCTTCATTGACATTGACATTTCACAGTACTTCGCACATGAATGTAACACATAGCAGCACTGGCCACTGAGGCCATCGGCTGGGACAGAATCAGACATTAATACAACAGAGTGAGAAAGACACAAAGAAGGAAGAACACATAACATAAAACTACGTGGCACAGAGGAGGAGACACAGATTTGTATTGTCTCAAATCATCGCACAGGTGGCCTCAGATAAGCTGGCGATTATTGTAGAAGAAGAATGCTGCCGAAGCCGGGCTTGAACCCGTAGCGTTCGGCATCGGCTTAGCAATCAAACTACTCTATCCTCTGAGCCATGACCACCTCCACATCTTCAATTATTCAGACAAATAAAGTATTTAATTCATTTACAATGGATTCTTGTCCAGATGAACGCATTAAAAGTTAAGGATTCTGAAACAGCAGTCATTTATAAAGCCGCGTTTTTTTTTCACTCCTCAAATTTTTATTCAAATTTAATTTGTGCTCGGTTTATATTATTTTTAAAAATTGTGCGATGACTTGCTTCGCTTTTTGCCACATCCTCACATTTTCAAGAATCAACACGAAATGATGTTCGCCAGTTATGTGTTTGCCATGTTGGGAATAACGCTAACGAGCATGTTAGGAAAACATGTTTGTCGTTTAGGGCTACCTTAGGGTAAAAAATAAAAAAAGTGCCGTGAATCATGGGTTCTTAGTGTTAGATAGTGAATTGCAAACATCCTTTGCAGTATTACTTAGTACCTCATCACTTAGTTCTGGTTTATAAAATAGTAGGTTCCTACCTTTACATGTTTTTTGAAACATCTCATAGGAAGCAATTGACATGGAGTTTTTATTTTCAGAACAGACTTTTTTCTGTAGACACCTAACGATGTCCCAATTATCCGAAAGATAAAGTCCATCGTGGCAATTAAGATGGCTGAGACGTTCATTCTCCGCACAAAAGGTGTTTAGATTATGATGCAAAGTGACACCTTAACTTAGTCTTTGATACTCAAAGATTTTGCCCCTGGGTTTCTTTTTTTATTATGTGTGGGTTCAAATTCCCTGAATTTGCTTGAAAGTTTGATAATTTATTCTTTTTCTTGTTCTTTCGTGCGTAATAAATCGCCTGATATAAATCCAGAAGTTGAACAAAAAAGGCCAGAGAGTTCACTTTTTTCATGTCCTGTTCATTTATTTGTCTTTTCTCATTTTTGTTAACATCCGCCTACTGCAGCATTTAACCCACATTTGCAAAGAAGTCGGAAAACAAAATACACAAAAATTCTTGACAAAGTTGAAAGAATTCTTTTTGTACATTGGAATTATGTCTTAGTACTTTAACTGAAATTTGAAAAAGAATAATAATTAAAAAAAAATGGTTTTAACCGTGCAAGCTAACATTTCTGTACTTGATTGACTGTCATAAACGATATTCATTCTCCAGTGTAGAGTACATGGTAACCAAAATAAAAAAACTCCCTTCATTACTTTGAAAAAGAAACAAACGAAAATATGAAAATTATTTATTATTATGCCTTTGTAGTATCTTTCGATTGAAGTCATTTTTCTTGTTTTTGAATATGTTCTTACTTATGCAAATGACAGTTACATATTTTACCCAAAGTAGTGTCTTATGTCCTAGAGTTCTTTCTTAAGGTTTAGACAAAAAAGATTAAGTAAGTAAATTTTGGACTTTGGTCGTTTCTAAAAGACTCTAGACTGAGTATTTTTGTCTATTATAAAGGTTCTTGTCAAAAGTTCTGTCTGTATCAGACATGATGATGGGTTTTAATAATAAATAAACTCATTTTGGAGTAAATTGAATTGACAGCCTTGTTGTAGTGATTGTGACATTTGACTTTTGAATTTAACTAGACTGTGGGTTCTTCCACATATTGTAGGCACTTCTCTCATCAACAATGTTTTTAGTCTGGAATGATTTTGATTGAATTGCGAAAAGATATAAATTCATGTTAAAATTCTTATATTTACTTTTCGTATGAATGCAAATAAGAGCTTATGTTTTGATGAAATTGCAAATGAGATTTTGTCAAAAATCATGACTATGCACATGGTGATAATAAGCTAGTTTGAATTCTTTGTCTAGTGATGAGTAGTTTTAAATTATAATGAATAAAAAATGAATTTTGAAAAAAAAAAGAAAAAAAAAAAAAAAAAAAAATTGGGCGGCAAAACGAGGTCATTTACCTTTATAAAGACAGGGTCACTATGAAAGTGACAGTAAGACCTTTTATATTTAAATGGTCGATGTAAGAATCACATTCCAACTCATTACCGGACACTGTGTATAGTTATATTCACCTGCAAGCAATAAAAAAAAAACAAAACTTCTAAAACACAATTTTTGGGTGTTACGTCGTGTATTCTTAGGAATTTTTGATTGAAAATACTTTGTAACTACTTGAATTGTTCTTGCACTTGATCTTATTTCATATACATATACCTGCTTTTATTTCCTTCTTTGGATTTGCGAACCCCTCCAACGATTTAAGAATAGCATTACAATTTGTTTTCAAATGCTCGGAATTCATTTTAGAACTATCCCCATACCCCATTACAATTTTTTACTTGCGACATATAGAATATATGGCAAGTTTTGAATTCGTACAAAAAAAAAAATTTGAGATGAGGATGAGGTATGATATTACGATGATAGAGAAGTCGAAAAAAGTGGGTCCGGCGATTCCGTCTGTCTGTCTGTCGGAAAGTTTACAGGCATCTACAGGCTTAACTACTGGTCCGATTGACTTCAAATTTGAAAATTAGAGGTTTGAGCAAAAAGTCATATCCCAATTTTTTTATTTTTGTTTTAAGATCAAAATTTAGGGTAGCCACCATACGATTTTTTTGGCCAAAAACCAAAACATTTTTTTTTCTCCAAAACGGCCCGATCGATTTTTTTTAAACTTTCTCGAGTTTAATTTTTTTAAACATTCATGTATTTTATGTAAAAAAAAAATTTTTGTATTGCTCCAAAACGGTACCTCCCATAGAACCGTTTTTTTGTTATTAGATTTTCTCGAAAACTGAAAGTCCGATCAGCGTAAGTTTTTTTTTGAAAGTACGTATATATTGTTCAAATAATATTTTGTTTTCAAAAAAATTTAAATTTTTTTTTGGATTTTTAAAAAATATTTTTAACTTTTTTTTTCAAAATTCTGTATCTCAAAAACAGATCAATTTTAAAAATCCAAATTGGAGTATAATATGTATATTTACATGGTCTTAAAAACTGCATACCCAAATTAATTTTAAGATATTTTTGAAAAATTTTATATATAAAAAATTAATTTAAAAAAAAACGGCTCCGACGATTTTCAAAAAAAAAATTCAATAAATCAAGAATAAGGTTTGAGTTTGTTTGGAATTTAAATTTTTGGAATGAAATGTATATACGAGGTTCATTTTCAAATTTTAATTTTCTTAATGAATTCTAATTATTTTTATATATTGAGTTTTTTTTTGTGTGAGTTACGTGTAAGCTGTAAGTAAGAGTGTAATCAGAATTGCTTAAAGTATATCTCTTATTTTAACACTACTTTTTGCAATTTAAGTAATCATAAATATTTAGTTTTAGCATGCAGGAGCAAGTTCGTACGACCCAGTCGTGCACATTTTTTGAAAAACGTTTCCAAAATCTCTATGCTACACCAGAAGGAATTTGCAGCAACACGGAATTAGTCAACGCTGATATCTTCTAATGTATAAAGTTTTTGTGTCACAGTTTTAGTGTTTATACTCCTCCAAAACGGCTTGACTGATTTTGATGAAATTTCATATGTATATTCAGTATAGGTATGACATTAGGTTTATAATTAATTTTTACACCCATACATGTTAAGGGTGGTTCACCCCAAACATTCATTTTATTATTTTTTGGAAACAAACATTTTTTTTATGTTTGTGGTGTGAAATTGAAAAATACATTTTACCCTCCTACCGACAACGCCAATGTTTTGATAGCATTTTATATTTTTCAACCCTGGTCGATAGCTGTACTGTGACACAAGAATTCTGTGTATAACATTTGGCCGTGTTATGATTTTAAACAAAGTTGTTGTTCATGAACTTGAGAAGGCCTTACTAGCTGACCCAGCAAACGTTGTTTTCTTATAAAAAAAATAATCTCATGCAAATGCGTTGAGGACAAACTTATATTGTACCAGTAGAGTAATTGGTTTAAAGTATTTAGGTATTTTGTACAAATCTGTTCGTAGTGGGGAAGCGGGGTAGTGAGTAGCGATAACCGATGTAGCGGGTAGCGTTAGAAGTATTGTGTAGTGGGTAGTGAGGTTGCGGGTAACAGGGTGGTAGGGGGGTGAAAAAGTGTAGGTCTTTTTCATATGAGTCTGGTCTGTCGGGTCATCCACAATTCTCCAGGTGCCTATGAAGAATTGAGAGGACCTACAATTTAACGCCGATTCCGAACGGCAAAGTTGAGAAGCACTTTTTCATGACAGATTGATACTCTTGGAAGTTTTGTCAGTTCTTCGCAAGAGGCAGTGTCCATGAAAGATGAAAAAAAAACTATGGGCACGAGAAGGACTCAAACCCACGACGTTCGGCTTAGCAGCCAACGCACCTAACCACTAAGCTACGGGCACTACTAGCTAGTAATATATAGTCAACTGTTTTCCAATAAGGGGTGTTATTTTGATATTCAAAGAAAAATGGCATTTTTTGAGATATGTAAATGATCGGATGTTTATTTTATTTTAAAGAACAAGGTATACCGTTAATACGACACGACGGTTACATGACCATATCTTTTTTATGAAATTTTCCATAACCAATTTGCAAAGTGGCTGCCTTCTTCGAGATAACACGGTTCGGAAACCTTTCCCGTTTCATTGCTTTTGTGGCACGTAGCGCCGTGTTGTTGAAAGTAAACGTTGTCCAGATCAATACCATCCAATTCCGGCCTTACAAAATCATTAATCATCTCTCGATAGCGCAATCCATTGAACGTAACTGTTGCTCTTGCCTCGTTTTCGAAAAAGTAAGGTTCAATGACCCCGCGTTTGTACTTGTCAAATGTCAAAAAATGACAGCATCAAAGGTTGCAGCTAACAAAATAGCGGGCTATTCAAAATAACACCTCTTATTGGAAAATCCTTTATATAGTGCACCAGTGGACTATATGACGGATGAAGAAAACTCCGATAATGACATAATAGAAATTATACAAATACCCCAAGACGTTCCAGGTGAAGTCCTGTTGTCCTCAATTTCAAATACATAAAAGAGGAACTTCTGACCACCAGTTCAATAAGCCAAATTAGTTGCTTTTTGTGGAATGAAAGGATGATAGCATAGTACCGAACAACGGCCATGAACTATGATCAGATTAAACCATGTGAAAATGTCGAGAGGTGGAGCAAGGCGAACAGAGAAAGAAAAAATTAGTTTTTAAGAACTACAGCATAAACATAGGGTAGTTGACCTTAAGACAAGTTGATCAAAACATACTCCATTCAAATAAGAGGAAAACAGTGGTGGTGGAATCTTTTCACCGCTATGACTTCGTCTGCTACGTCCAATGCTTTTAGGCTTCCAAGCTAGTTAATGACTACAAAGGCGATCTTTTACAGCCTTATTTATAAACGAGTATTAAAGGCAGAATAAAGTTATTCCGACCTTAAACCGCCTTTAATACTGAAAAGCTTATTTATAAAAAAAATAAACAAAAATTAGAGTCGGAATAAGCTAAAACTGTTTCATAGGAGGTTTAAAGCCGGTGTAAGTCCGTTTCAGTACCTAAATGTCATTTTGAAAAAAAAAATTGTCAAACAAATGTTTTGTCAAATTTTCAAATGTCTGGCAGGAGCATTTTCGTCCAAAAGGGCCATTGATGTCAAATCTTCAGCACGTACATGGTTCTTAAAATTATTGGGAAACATTCTTCTTCATACTTACTTTTGCTGGTAACAATATAAACCTTGTCCAATTAAAAAAAAAATACATTTTGTCCTTCACTTAATTAATTTTTTGAAAAAATGAAAGGCAGTGTCAGGTCTGTAAATTTATTTGACAAAAAATATACAAAGGTGTCAGATTTGCTTCATTTTCAATAACCAGAGTTTTAGATCGGTCAATTTTATAGGACAAAATTTGACATAAGCAGGGCATAACTAAAACTAGTAGGAAAATATTTTATAAATAAGGAATAGGAATAGGTTGATGTACGTGCTTATTCTCGTTATAACTATTCCGGGTATCAAACGAGTATTAGTGAAATCTAATAAATAAGGCTGTTACAGCCTTATTTATTAGATTTCACTAATACTCGTTACAGCCTTATTTATTAGATTTCACTAATACTCGTTTGAAACCCGGAATAGTTATAACGAGAATAAGCACGTACATCAACCTATTCCTATTCCTTATTTATAAAATATTTTCCTACTAGTTTTAGTTATGCCCTGCTTATGTCAAATTTTGTCCTATAAAATTGACCGATCTAAAACTCTGGTTATTGAAAATGAAGCAAATCTGACACCTTTGTATATTTTTTGTCAAATAAATTTACAGACCTGACACTGCCTTTCATTTTTTCAAAAAATTAATTAAGTGAAGGACAAAATGTATTTTTTTTTTTAATTGGACAAGGTTTATATTGTTACCAGCAAAAGTAAGTATGAAGAAGAATGTTTCCCAATAATTTTAAGAACCATGTACGTGCTGAAGATTTGACATCAATGGCCCTTTTGGACGAAAATGCTCCTGCCAGACATTTGAAAATTTGACAAAACATTTGTTTGACAATTTTTTTTTTCAAAATGACATTTAGGTACTGAAACGGACTTACACCGGCTTTAAACCTCCTATGAAACAGTTTTAGCTTATTCCGACTCTAATTTTTGTTTATTTTTTTTATAAATAAGCTTTTCAGTATTAAAGGCGGTTTAAGGTCGGAATAACTTTATTCTGCCTTTAATACTCGTTTATAAATAAGGCTGTTAGAGTTTAGAAGAGCAATAACACTTCACTATACCAAATTCCACACCAAGTAAACTCACCATCGAAAGAATTATTGTGGAGAGTGCTGGGCGCCACTTTTCTAGGAAAATACGAAGTGAAATAATGTTGAATGTTACTTTATGTATTGTGAAATAGTATCTTAATAATATTCATATTTATGAAAATTAATACAATATGTATGATTCTGATTTCATTTTACTATAAACAGTACAGCCCCATAAGTTCTTACCGAAATTTTTGAAAATATTTTTTCTTTAATATGTCTTAACTTTCATCTAAGCAAACAGAAAATGTCAAAAAAAGCTTAATTTACTTAATTTTAGGTACTACTCTTGGGTGCTAATGGGTTCACTGTCCAATGCATGAACTTGCTAGATTGAATTCGGGATAATGTAATTTGGTGTCCGATAAAGGCAAAGGATGGATCTTTTCACTGAAAACAATCAAAAAGGAGATTTCAAATAGCCAAATCTAATTGCAGGTGAGACTATTTAAAAAGGCATGATTATGCTTTCCTTTGATGTTTTTGTCAACTTTTAAAAAATATTTTTTATTATAACATCGTTAAAGTGCATATTTTCCTGAGCAAAAACACTTATCGTTAATAATAACAAAGAAATTCAAAAATTTGCAAATTGACTAGAATATAAAACTTGTCATCTACCTACATACATGCCAATTGTATAGCAACCAGTAT
This sequence comes from Sphaerophoria rueppellii, assembly GCA_920937365.1. Classification (NCBI taxonomy): domain Eukaryota; kingdom Metazoa; phylum Arthropoda; class Insecta; order Diptera; family Syrphidae; genus Sphaerophoria; species Sphaerophoria rueppellii. The sequence goes on from CAKKXW010000003.1 coordinate 57,344,763, forward strand.
ACGATATTATTTAAGACTTTCCTAATCTGATTTTCTAATTATGTATAACTTCCCAATCAAAGGAGAAATAATTTCCTCAATAGAGTGGAATTATTCTTTTTCAAACCATTCTCTGTATTTAATGAAACTTAACAATTCGAGCTACCAACAAAACTGTTAAATTCTTCCATACCCAAATAACAATTTAACTTGTATAAGGCTTAAGCGAAGCTATTTCTTGATTTGTACATGGCTTGTATAAAACCTTACACAAATACGTTTGGCGCAAGTTATGCAAGCCATTGTTTCCTTAAATCAATTATGACAAGGCCTTAAATCAATTTATTTAAGGAAGTAATAGCTTCTCGGATGAAATCTCTACAAGGTCTTATAACAATTAATTTAAAGAAGCAATAGCTTTTCAAAGGGTATATAAATAAGGTCTTATATCAATTTATTTAAACAAGCAATAGTTTCTCATATGTTTTCTCAAAAAATTATTGTAAAGTCTTATGGAAGTTATTCGAAGAAACAAGGAAAAATTAAATTTATGAATTTATTTTTGTTTTTTTCCTATTTTTATGTATCCGATTATTTTGTTTTTCTGCTTCCTGAAAATTGTAACATGTTGAGCGTATCTCGATTATACAGAATATGTGAAAGAAAAATTACAGACTTCCTACCGGATTTGAACTTGAGACCCTCAGCGTGTCAGCCGACCATTCATCCATTGTGCTAAAGTAACTTGTACATAAGGGATAGCACATTTAAAACTAGTTGTTTCATGTCAAACTTTAAGAGTTATGAAACAATTATGACATATTAATGGATAAAATTGTTTAATTATTTTCAGATTGATGATGAACAAAGCTTTTCGTTAAGTTGGTTAAGTTGGCAGCATTAAAACTGAATTAAAATATGTGTGGTATACGCATAGAAGTATGAATAAGATCTTTGAACAACGTAGGTAAAAAGTTTGGGATTTAAGGGAATCTATCTTTTTATTGTGAGAGCTTACTAAGAAAACCTTCAGAAAATAAATTAATTTATTTCTCAAAAAAAAAAAAAAAAATACAGAATAATTACAGTACACGCTCAGGTAATAACGATACACCAACATTTTTATTCAAATAACGATGGACATGGAATACTAGTTTTTCCATTCAATAAAAAAAGAAGACACAAAAAACATGGGTTTCGAACTGGGGTAGTCCGACATTCCTTAAAGTGTCAACCTTCTTAAGAGAGCTATAACTATATAATTTGCACAAGGAGGTCTTATCTGTGTTATCAAATTGCAAACTGTTTTAAGTAAACAAAAATAAGGTCTTATACTAGCTATTTTAAATGCGCTTTCACGAAAAGGCCTTATGGGATTTCGGTAAATCAATCATGCGCAAGCAGTTTGTTATAATTTGCACAAGGAGGCCTTATCTGTGTTATCAAATTGCAGACTGTTGTAAGTAAACAAAAATAAGGCCTTATACTAGCTATTTTAAATGCGCTTTCACGAAAAGGCCTTATGGGATTTCGGTAAATCAATCATGCGCAAGCAGTTTGTTATAATTTGCACAAGGAGGCCTTATCTGTGTTATCAAATTGCAGACTGTTGTAAGTAAACAAAAATAAGGCCTTATACTAGCTATTTTAAATGCGCTTTCACGAAAAGGCCTTATGGGATTTCGGTAAATCAATCTTGCGCAAGCAGTTTGTTATAATTTGCACAAGGAGGCCTTATCTGTGTTATCAAATTGCAGACTGTTGTAAGTAAACAAAAATAAGGCCTTATACTAGCTATTTTAAATGCGCTTTCACGAAAAGGCCTTATGGGATTTCGGTAAATCAATCTTGCGCAAGCAGTTTGTTATAATTTGCACAAGGAGGCCTTATCTGTGTTATCGAATTGCAGACTGTTATAAGTAAATTACAAAAGGTCTTATTCAAGCAAAATAAAAACAATCATCCTTAAATAAGTCTTAAAATAACACTATAGAAGCTATTGCTTCTGAATATTCAGGAATCGGACCTTATACAAGATAAATTGTTACTTGGGTACACAAAACCTGATTCTTTTCCAGCAAACGAAAAATCCAAATGCCCGTAAATTTCTCTCAAATGTTCTGTTTCCAAGCAAACAATTATGTACCTAACCTACTCAGGGCAGTGTGCCAAAAGATATAACTCTAGGTCTGGACTTTACAGCATTTGCATAAATTTGCAAGCAATTTCTCTACTTTCCAAGCAAGGAAGGTAACCTTTCTGATATATAGTAAGTTTAAGGTTTGTATTTGAAAGGATGAATATTTTTTTGGAAAAATAAGAGTCTAGAAAATGCTCATCTTTCAACATCATGTTTGCCAGTAATACATTCAGAAATTTTCAAATTAAATCCTTTTGAAATTCCATACGATTAAATTGCATTCAATTGCTATCTGTGCACTTGTGTAAAATATATTTTTGAAATTGTATAAGTTATTTTGTGATCACTTGTGTGTATAATTTATGCTGTACATATACCATATGCTTAAATACGGTTGGCTTATGTTTTTGTTTTCGAAATTATTTTCTCTTCCAGAAGAATTGCTACTGACTTTATTTCATGTTTCATTTAATATAGGATGTGATTTTGCTTACATGTGTATTGAGCATTATTTTTAAGTTCAAACTAAAGGGTTTTAATTACAACACACTTGCAAAATGGCGAACTTATTGAATATACTCAAAAACACTTTATATTTCATATTAATTTGCTCGTTTTGAAACTATCTTGAAGTATTTTCGATTAGGTATAATAAATAATTTGGTTAGTTACATGAATTATTCAATTTTCCATTTGAAAAACAATTTCTTGGAATGGTGGTATAAACTGTTGAATTTATTTAATTTTACGTTCCTTTTATTAAATTTCTAAACCTACTTACTGCCAAGAACTTTTCAAGATGGAATCCTGGCAAGGATAACATAAAAAATGTTATGTTTGAAATTACATTCCTTAATATGCAACTTGCTTGCTTTTATTGTAAGAAAAGTCTCGTTAGATACGCGTGATAAAGTAATTTCTATTGCTATGAAGTTTCCTTCTCCACTTTGATGGTTCTAGTTTTAAAACACCTTAAGTCTTATTCTATCATCAACTTCCTTATTGTAATCGTCATTCTTTGGAAGTGTTACCTTAAAACAACCGTTATTAAGATCTGTTTTTTTTTCGAGTCATGAAAGATTTGATGGAAACGACAAAACTTGTGCTATAGAGTATTATCATATAATAAAATAGAGATGGAGATATACAACTGGTTCCAATGGTAAGTCCACGTCTATTTAGTTATAGGATGTTAGGTTGGGTCTCACTAGAGCCGGCTGACTTTACTATTAACAATTAAAAGTAAAGGCAACAATTAAATTTAAATAGTGTAAGACATACAGTTGACAAAGGTCATGTCTATTCAATTGTGGAGTTGTCATTTTGTCTACAATCAGCTTAAAAGAAAGATTTTGTAATGAACCTTTCCTCAAACTATGGACAGCCGAATTCTATCAGGCATGTTTATATCACTTAATGACGATAAAGACCAACGATTCTATCTCTCTCTCTCATTCTAAGTGAAGATAGCAATATTGAGGCTTGAGTTGAACAAAGTGGCTAAGAGCGTATGGGGTGCCGTGCAATAACACCGAGCGAAATAACGCCGAATTTTGAAATTCGGCCTTATTTCGCGAATTTTTTTATTTTCACACCCCAAATTGATTCCCTTTGGGCTACATTTTTTTCCGTTTGCTTCGCTCGCTACCATTTGTACCTATTATAAAAAAAATTTTATTTTTATTTGATCAAATTCTCAAAAGAGCCTTGATGATGTACATAGATGCACATACCAAGGTATTAGTTCTATACTTTTAAATTTCAATCAATACTGAAACTTTAACTTCACGTGACTTCTTTTAACTGAGCGTGGTCTTGCAAGAATCAAGGAATATAAACGGAAACGGAAATATATTTCTATACATGATATTGTCAACTTTAAAAAAAAAAATCTATTATAATTGTGAGCAGGTAAATTATTATGTTAACAATGTGAATCTCATTGTTTTGGCAGAATTTTTTTTTTAAATATTCAACATCTGTTTCACAGTGACAGCTTATCTATTTCTCAGACATTTTTTCATGAAACAAATTTTTTGTTTCACCACTTATTTTTTTTGTCACAAGGAGCTGTATGCTAGGCTTAAAGTATAAAAAGTGTCAGTGACACCTTCAGAAATCTGGTTCTCTCAAATCTCAAGTTTTTTGCTCTTTTCTAGTAAAAATGATAGCAAAATCACATAATAATTAGATTTGAGACTGAGATACATTAACCATTTCGCATAAGACCCAAAGTGAAATACCGCCGAATCGGCATTATTTCACTTTCCCATAGTGAAATAAGACCGAATGCTAAAATTCGGCGTTATTTCACTTTAGCAAAGTGAAATAAGGCCGAACTTCAGAATTCGGCGTTATTTCGCTCGGCGTTATTGCACGGCACCAGCGTATGGCTTTCTTACTTAAATGTTCAGCGTAGCAAAAGAATTTTGGTAAGTTGAACTTGTCAGATCATCTACAACATAGGGTCGAGTATGTGATTGTCGTATTAATATGGTAAGTTAACAACATACACATCGTTCCTTAGAAATTTGCCTTCGGTATATTACCGGCCCTTAAACCGGACTGTCCATCCCAATCGGTCAATCTTTCAGTATCTTTAAAGCAGAGGCTTATGCAATGCAATGTACCTGGGCATGAAGGGATTCATGGAAATGAGCAGGGAGATGTATCACTTGTGAAGCTGTCGTTTTTATGACATTTGACAAGTAGAAACTACGTCATTAATAAAAATGGAACGATACACGCTTCAAAAACGCATTGAAATTATTAAAATTCACTATAAAAATGGGGAAAATTTGGCATAGACGGTTCGTATAACTAAAACATTTTTGGGTCGTCGCGCGTCGTGAAGCACCTTGTCGGACCGCAATACAAAAATTGGTGGACAAATGCGAGCTGTTGGGACAAGTAAGTGATGTGAAGAATAAAATTCGTGCACGTCGCTCAAGAACAACTGAGAATATTGCTGTTGTAGCCCAAAGTATTGAAGAAAACCCAGATTTGTCCATTCCTCATCGTTCTTTGGAATAAGGCATTCCACAAACGTCATTAAACTGTATTTTGCATAAACACTTGGGTCTTAAGGCTTATAAAGTTCAGTAAACACAAGAACTCAAGCCGGCTGATCATCAACAATGTCGTGTCTTTGCTGATTGGGTCCTTGAAATGCATGGAAATGATCCGGCATTTCATGGAAAAATGACTGATGAGGCCCATTTCCAGCTCAGAGGCTACGTCAACAAGCAAAACTGTAGCATCTGGGGCTCGGAAACCCCAAGAGTTATTGTTGAAAAGCCTCTCCATCCTTAACGCGTGACTGATTGGTGCGGTTTATGGTCCAGCGGGGTCATTGGACCTTACTTTTCCGAAAATGTGGCTGGTGCAACAGTTACGGTCAATGGATTGCGCTATGGAAAGATGATTAATGATTTTTTATGGTCGGAATTGGATGGTATTGATCTGGACAGCGTTTATTTTCAACAAGACGGCGCTACGTGCCACACAAGCATTGAACCATCGATCTTTAACGTGAAAAAATTCCAGACCGTGTTATCTCTCGAAGAGGTGATCACAATTAGCAACCGAGATCTTGTGATTTAACACCTTGCGACTTCTTCCTTTGGGGCTACGTGAAAGAAAAGGTCTACGCCAACAGCCTAGCGTCGATTCAAGACCTCAAAGATGGAATTCGTGAGGCTATCGAGGACATAGGGCAGCACTTTACGATTTGGTTATGGAAAATTTCATGAAAAGGATATGGTCCTGTAAGCGTGGTCGTGGAAGCCATTTGGCTGATGTTGTATTTCATTATTAACGGCATACCTTCCTCTTTATATTGAAATAAACATGCGGTAATTTATCTCAAAGAATGTCATTTTTCTTTGAATATCAAAATAACACCTCTTATTGGAAAACCCTTTAGCTTGAGGATAGGTAGTAGATACAAACAATTTTATACCATAACTTTAGGCTTGTTCGATATCCATATATGCATATCAAACATGAGAAAAAAGTTTCTGTTTGGACACTTTAAAAGAATTTAATTATAAGTTTGCATATGCTCCACGTTTGACTTCTTAAAAACATTTTTAATGGCGTTTATAATTGGCAATCTGGAATCGAAAAAGAAGCATTCTGTTTTTGAAATCAGAAGGGAAATTCTCTTCTTTTCAGAATCAGAATTGTCACTTATGCCCAATTGAACGCTTTCAGAATGCTTTTTTTTACTTCCAGATTGCCAATTAAAAACGCCGTAAGTTTTGTCTTCCAAATGACTTCAGTTCGTACGCTAGGTAACAACAACAATCGATTGGCCTAAATAGGTGTCTTCTTTTTGTAGTGTTTGCTTGCCAAGAGGGCAAAAATAAAACAATGTTTTGGATAATGTGAAATAAAACTTAAATCTTATTTTATTGGAGAGAAGTTTTCACAGCCACGCGTCGTTAACAATTAATTCAAAAAAGCGCGTGTGTGGCGTCAGCCGAGTTCAGCTTAGTGCTAACAAGTTTTTATATTAGGTCTGTTCAGTTGCGTGCACATGACAGCTGCACTACATCCCCTCTTTTAAGTTACATTTCTCTTTGAAATTTACCAATTTAACTTTAATTTATCTTACAAAAAACAACAATCATAGTTATAAATAAAGTCAATTGAAAAAATATAATATACAATATTTCATTTAATTTTAGTTAATTTTAAATTGGTTTGTGAATTTAACTTAAAATTGTTCACACTTCTGTATTTCAATAAATTTCATTTGCATTCGAAAATAAATTTTAAATTATCATTCCTTTATATAATTTTATTTTTATTTTATTGTACATAATCTTTCATCCATGAAGGAGGATTTATTTTCCGACCGATTCTTGTTGAGGAACTAACTTCTGGAATTTCCTCATTTACTACAGAAGGTTGTATTTCTCGATTTTCAATGTCTATGTCAGGTGTATTTTCTTTGTTTTTAACTACAAGTTCATCTATTGGACTATACAGTTCTTCAGAATCCCGAAAACTATCGGTATCGATGTTTGGAGCTGGTATTAAATGCCACCTATTTCGCCTATACATTTCCCTATCAGCTTTAACTAAATAGGAACGCGGTTCATCCAATTTTTTCACAATGCTACCGTATTTATGCAAATCTGTTACCCATACTGTGTCTCCGTTTTTTAATTCTGACAGATCTTTAGTTCTATGTCTTTTATTGTAATTTTCGATTTGCTTTTTCTTAATTTTTTGTTCATTTAAAATTACTTTTTTATTATTTGGTATTTCTAATAAACTGGGCAAAATTGGAACCAAAGATTTAAATTTTCTTCCCATCATTAACTCCGCAGGTGAAAACCCGTTTGCTAATGGAGTTGAACGATAGTTCAGGAGACCTTCATGAATATTTGTACATTTTTTGATTAGTTTTTTTGCCATTTTTACTGCTGCTTCTGCAGCTCCATTTGATTGACTGTAATATGGACTACTTGTTACATGTTTAAAATTATAATCAAAGGAGAATTGTTTAAATTTTGATTGAAACTGAGGACCGTTGTCACTCCTACAAATAGAACAAATACCAAATCGTGAAAAATATTCCTTAACTTTTTCTATAATGTCATCTTCAGTCATAGAAGTAAGTGGAAAAAATTCGAAGTATCGTGAGTAATAATCAGTTATTATAAGATACCACTTATTCCATTTAAAAAGGTCCAAACCTATTTTTTCCAAAGGTCGTGTCGGGGGATCTTCATATTGAAATGGTTCCTTGTTATTACTTCGTTCCTCAATACAATTTGGACAATTTTTCACTAAGGTCTCTAACTGAGAACTCAGGCCTAGCCACCAAACCGAAGTTTGAGCCATCCTACGACATTTTGTAATGCCTTGATGTCCAGAATGAATGAAGTCAAGAACCTCTTTTTGTAGATTGGGAGGAATAACAATTCGAGTATCTTTTAATACCAAACTTTCCGTAAAGGAGATGTCAAACCGGTATTGATAATATGGCACCATAATATCAGGTAATTTTTCTCGAGATGGCCAGCCATCCGATGCATACTGGACTAATAGTTGACATACTGGATCTTGTTTTTGAACATTAATTATTTTTTCCATGTATTGGTCTTTCACAGGGAGATTCTGTACTACGAAGCGTACGAAAGCTTCAGTTTCCATTTCTAACTCCTGTGGTTCGTTTACCTGACAAGGAACAGGACTACGAGACAAAGCGTCTGCTATTTTTAAATCCTTTCCTGGTACATATACAACTGAATAGTCATAACGCATGAGGCGCATTCTAAATCGCTGAAGTCTTGGTGTTAAGGCATCTAAATTTTTTGACTGTAAGATCTGCACCAAAGGCTTATGATCTGTCTCAAATACAACATGAATCCCCGTTATATATTCAGCCAACTTTTCCGCTGCCCAAGTTATGCCTAGAGCCTCTCGCTCAATTTGAGCATAATGTTTTTCTGTATTGGTCATAGTTCTAGAAATATATGAAACTACCTGTCTTTTTCCGTTTTTGTCGACTTGAAAAAGACATGCCCCAATTCCATAGCACGATGCATCTGAGCTAATGATTATTTGTTTTGAGGGGTCATAGAAAGCCAAAGTTGGAGTTTTCGTTAAACTGTTTTTAATCTCTAAAAACGCTTTTTCTTGAAATGTATCCCAAACAAAATCAACTTTACCCGTTAAAACATTGATAGGTCCTAATATTTTCGAGCGATCTTGTACAAATTTTGCTACAAAATTAACCATACCAAGAAATCGCTGGACCTCTGTTTTGTTTTCTGGTCTAGGATAGTTTACAATTGCTTTAATTCGTTCTGAATCGATAGAAATTCCCTTCGCTGAAAGAACATAACCCAAATATGTAACTTGATCTACCCCGAAACAAGATTTATCTTTATTGATGGTTATTCCTTCATCATCAAGACGGTTTAAAACTTTTTTGAGTGCCGCATCATGTTCGTCCTGATCCTTACCAAAAATTAATATATCATCAACATGTGAGATACAATTATTAATTCCATCTAGAACCTTACAGAATTTTGAGACAAAATATTCGGGTGCACAAGAAATACCAAAAGGTAATCTTTTAAAAATGAATCGTCCGAATGGACAAATAAAGCAAGTGAGTAACTGACTTTCACGGCTCAGCTTAATCTGGTAAAATCCTTTGTTTGCATCAATTTTTGAAAAAAAAATTGGCTTCTTTAATTTTGGCTAGTGATAGTTCTATTTTTGGCATTGGGAAATAAGGCCTAATAACAGCTTTATTAAGTTGAGTATAGTCAACGCAAAGTCTGATTTCGTTATTTGGTTTTGGAACCACTACTATAGGACTGACCCACTGAGTCACGTCCTCCATTGGTTCAATTATGTCCATGTCTATTAACCTTTCAATTTCAGACTTTAGTTTTGGCAATAATGGGATCGGTACTCTTCTTGGTACTGTTTGTACAAAGGGAGTTACATCAGTTTTTAATTTTATATTAATTTCCCCTTTAAACTCTCCGATGTCTCGAAAAAGTCTGGGAAAATTCTCAATTATTTCCAACGTCTTGCTTTTATTTTCCGAAAGAAAAAAATTTTGAAATACTGGAGGCTGAAGTATATTCAATTCAACTATAGCTTTACGACTTAAAATAGGAGTCTTAAGTTCTTCAACTATGTATACGTCGTCAATATATTCCCGATCATTAAAAATCAAAGTTAATTTAGAGAACCCAAAAACTTTAAGTGGATTTCCATCTGGTCCCTTTAAACTAACTTTCGATTGACAGATAGATAATTTATCTATTTCCACCGAGTTTTTAGGGATACAGACGCAGTCTGCCCCAGTGTCTACCAGAAAATTTAATTTTGTTTTTAACTCGGCAATCGTACAATATACGTACCATGAATCTACACCGGATTTTTTTATATTACCCAAAAATAACTCAACGTTCTCGTGATTCTTACAACCGATAGTCTTACATTCTGATTGTGAATAATTGTCGACTTGGACTGAATTTATTTTGTTATTTTTGTTTGACTTTTTCTTAATAGAGTTTTCATTTTTCTTTGTACAAACATTTGAGAAATGTCCTCGAACATTACAAAAATTACAATTTTTTTCTTTGGCTGGACAATCTTTTCTATTGTGTGGTCTATTGCCACAGTAATTACATTTAGTCTTGAAACTACTATAATTATCACTCTTACCATTCATATTCGAACCCGGACCACCCCTTTGACCACCATGACCTCGTTCACCGCCACTCGGTTTGTATGTCTGGATACTGCAAACATTCGTCTCTTCCTTGATTATTTTGGTTTGTTTTATTTGGATCTCCGCTTGACGTGCTGTATCTATTGCCATTTTGAGGGTTAAATCCGATTTAAGCTGCATCTGCTCACTGACTTTTGTGTTGAGCATGCCTACCACAATTCGGTCACGAATGAGTTCTTCTTTTAGAGTGCCGTAATCACATTTTTCGGCAGAAGCATGTAGGTCCGTAATGAAGCTGTCTACAGGTTCACCTTGCCTCTGAACACGTGAATTGAACTTGAACCTCTCGAAAATTATGTTTTTCTGTGGGTTGAAATATTTGTCGAACCTATCCAACGCATCCTTCAAGGTTCCTGGTGTAGTTCCCAGCTGCAACCACACCTCTTCACTTTTTTCGCCCATCATGTAGAAAAGGAGATCTACCTGGCCTTTTTGGGATTTCGTTGATTGTCCAGAAACATTCATGTATCGTTCGAACCTTTTTCGCCATTTTGCCCAAGATTCTGGCTGTGCGAAATTGAAAGGTTCTGGAGGAACGATATTCGCGACGAAGATGTTCTCAATTTGCAATTGGTCGTCTTCTACAGGCATATTTTCTATTTTATTTCTTTAATAATGGTTTTTTTTACCGCTGCCACCATGTAGTGTTTGCTTGCCAAGAGGGCAAAATAAAACAATGTTTTGGATAATGTGAAATAAAACTTAAATCTTTATTTTATTGGAGAGAAGTTTTCACAGCCACGCGTCGTTAACAATTAATTCAAAAAAAGCGCGTGTGTGGCGTCAGCCGAGTTCAGCTTAGTGCTAACAAGTTTTTATATTAGGTCTGTTCAGTTGCGTGCACA